>OZ012643.1:16659438-17859438 GCA_963942575.1 Priocnemis perturbator | reverse complement strand
GAATTGCTTCAGAACGCAACAGGCGATTTGCGGCAGAAAATCCGACTCCACGATATATGTACCGTTCGCGCCGTCCATCTATCCTGCGCCGAAGCGCCGCATGACGCTTCTCGTATCCAGTGACAGCAGGAGGAAAGAAAGAATTAACCACAGCTGCGTAGACCGGCTCCCAGCCGGCTGTGCAAGCCAATGAGTAGAACGTTAAGTGGTCTCGCCTCTCGTATCTCCCTCCGCGATTGCCAAAGAGGTCCCAGCACACCATGTATACGTTACGCGCGGCGTTATGTGTGCCCCGGCGATTATGAAAGAGGCCTAACTCACAAATACCAAACAATCGGGTTCGTCATTTATGTCATCGTGTACAAGGATGTTCGAACAAAATGAGCGATCGACGCGACTTTCGTAATCACCGGCACATATCGCACGTAGCGAGAAGTCCTCGAGCTTCTCGTTCGAGAGGAAGAACGATCCAGGAGGAGGCCGAGGGAAACGAACGTGGGGTTGAGATGCGCACGGGAGGCTGGGGACGTTTTTCGTTCGAGTCGCAAGATGGGCGTGCCCGACGCCGTGTTGCTCGTGTACGCGAATTAACGGTCTTCCCGTACGGTAAATGCAACTCTCGTCCTCTCCTCTCGCACCTCGGCCTGTCGCGCGTCTGTCGCCCTATGTCTGACGCCGTGGAAAGGAAAGGAAAGGAAGCTCGTGGTGGGCAGGGGCCGCGTTATGCGTCTAACGGTAGGCGATATAAATCGCGGAATCGGGAGACGGTGGATCAAGAGAGAGAGAGAGAGGAGAGGCAGAGAGAAGGAAGTTGAGACACACCGAGGTTGAGGCTACTCTCGATCTCTCCTGGCAAACCCTGACGCACCTATTATGGCTGGTGCATGTTGTGTAAGTGACGTCAACTATGTACTAGGCAGGACTGGGATTCGTTGAATTTTTGTTCGCTTCTACGATTTTCGGATTGTTCGAATGGTCTGGGTTGTACTGAACGATATTCGTAAAGTTTATTATGATTTTTGAAACCTTGTTTCGATAATGATAGGTCGCAGATTTCAGTATATACTTGAGTAGGTTATCGGTTCTCGCATTATTGGTAGCATTTGAATATCAACAGGATGTTAGAATGCAACACGTTTTGGTATAGTCTCGGCCCTAATACTAGGTGAGCGTGAGGTGAAGACTGACTCCTGCAGTGCATTGAAAGAGACCGTCCTCATGCGTTACGCTACCCATGCGGTTACGGTTAGGGAATAACGTAATTACAAGGACCGGCAAACGTACTCTTAAGGAAATTATCTACTCCCGGCCACAATGCCTCACGGACATTGACATCACATGCCATGGTCATTGTGCACAACACGTAATATCAGCCCAGCATCCACATTACGTGTACCGATTTATACGATTACACGATCATTTAAACGATTACGCTGCATTAACGGGGTGCGTCACGCACTGACAAAACGTACTTCTCGAGAATGCTCGCTGATCCCTGACGACGGTACCTGACGTGACGTTAACGTTACGTGAAATGTAAATTGACCATTATATGACAATCACGTCGGACGGCGAGGGGATTCGCACTATACTGAATAAATCATTAGCGCCAATTCTCGAGCGCGGTCAACAGGCGTCGTACTTGAAAAGTCGGGCGTCACCAGAAGGGAAGTCTCGCGAACTCCGGGCTGTCAATCTCTTGCCGGGTAGCACGGTTTGCTGGTCAAACGCGTACCGTGACGATCTGGTGTATCGGATAACGGCGGCACGACGGTAAATCGTATATAAATCGTTAGCGGCAAGCTAGTGTTACGGATCGTTCGCTCTGTAGTTGGATAAGACAGAAGGTGCTAGACGCATGGACAGTGTCTATTGACAGGGCCTCGCGCGGTTACGGTTACGGTTACAGTTACGGTTCAGGGGATCGATTCGAGGAGAGGAATAAGACAGGAACCTCGCGCTTTACACTTTGCCCCGATCCAGTCCGCGCGCACCAACATCCTCGCGACGTGTATATGCGTACATATGTTGAAGGAGTACGCCTTCGATCTCGACTTCGATCTTGGGTTCGATGCCCTGGGGCAACGGATATCGACGGGCGCGCGAGTCGAAAGAAAAGCCGGCTTACAATAGGGCCTTCGTCGGACAAAGAAAACGGTCCGAAACTTTCGACGTTCACAGGACTAAAAAGTACATACGATCCACACGGTCTCTTGATTCCTCCGGCGGTGCTCGCTGTCGTCATCACCAGTTTCCAAGGAGCCTTTGAAGGAAGTCGTCAATATGTATAATGTTGCAACGGCTCGCGGATTACTCGAAGACGTTCGATGAAATGAGTTGGCGACAAGCAATTACGACTAATCGTGAAAAAGCGAGAAAACCGAGAAGCCCGATAATTAACACGTACTTTATCTAGCCATGAGCGCATCGTCGTGCTCGGACAAAAGAGCTCATTCACGGTAAACCCTACGGCTTGAAAATTCGGTCGGGCATGACTCTGATAAATGAACTGGGAGAGGGGCTACATAAGAAAGTCGAGCGTTATTTTGTCTGCCTTTAGAGTCCAATGGCCGACTGGCCGAACGTGGAAGTAAGTTGTTGGTCGTTCGAAGGTTAATATCCCTTATGCCCCCGGGAGGGTCGAGGTCAGATGATGCGCCTGCGTGAATAGGCCTCGTGGATAGAGAGGCCGTTCGTTTGTTTCGTCGTCTTGTCGGCGACAGGACGCGACGACAGGATCGGTCGAGCAAAGTAGACTTCAGGAAGTTCAACGGTCAAGTGTAGTAGTTGCTCGCCGATTTAGAGCTAGATAGAGCTAGTACGAGTGACCGGAAGTAGCGAATTTGTTCTCAAATGGCACTCTTCCGGGATTAGGGTGGGCGCGGCGACACGAACTCGTCCTGCAAGAGTGATTAGCGCCATGGCCTCCTACACGCAAATCCTTGAATCCTTCAACAACAGAAAAATAGCGGATCGACCGCCCATGCCTATAGAATAGCCGATCCATTTTACCTTAACCGGTTTCATAATCAGCCCTTTACACTGCCCTGTCCACTCTCAGTGGCCCGAGCGCGATAGAGTCCTCGACAAGACCGGTAATAATAAACAGTTCGGTTTGCAGATCCCGAAGTTCTGCGAACCTCATATCCTGACCCCATCTCCTCTTACACGTGCAACGCGTATGAAACTTTTAGCTCGGGCCACTGATAGTGGACACTGGAGTGCCAAGGGTTATGTACATATTACTAAATATTTTGCTGGACGTGTCTCATCGGGCACAGAACCAGACTAGCACGCGGGAGTACGTGAAGTTGTTTAACATAGATAGGCACTAAGGAGTAATAGCAAAAAGAAGCACGGAAAATAGCCGTTGAACTACATCCCCCGGAGCAGGTTTCCTTCGTTAGCAACGTGCGTGGTACGTGGAAAGCGGGAGGGAAAGAGAGCGAGACCGGCTATGCAAACGGACGATGATCGTCTTTCCTTCGAACAACTTGCGTACTAAGCCGCGCGCCGGCGAGCACACGCCGTTCTGCTGGCACATTGCCCTCGATTGCTCGGCAAACTATAATACTACTACGTTCCCCTACCTCATCCCAGCTCTCAACTTCTCGCCAGAGTGGCCAGTTCGAATTTCTCCTCTCTCCATTAGTCAGCAGGTAATCCCTGTATTTTCACAAAATATGCCCCGGCGAAACTGGGGATTATTAGAACGACACGGGACATATATAGTTTGTGTAGGGCTTCCGATAGCGAGGGGTGCGGTTCGATACCTATAGTAGGATACCGCAAAGGGTTGATTACACCCGCGAACGTGTTGATGGAAGCTGACGAAGGAAGTGCGTTCGGACAGAGGGGCAAACGAAGAATAGACGAAGCCCGATTGTGACGAACGGTAGAGATGGGACTAATTCAATTCACTACTTTAAAATATTTGATCGATACAAGTAAAAGCGATTCAGTGGTATCAATAGTATCAGGTTGGAATTATGAGATGATAGTATTTATTTGACCCAGTAAGAGGAGTATAGGTGGTTTAATGCCTTATCAAGTAGCAATTACATAATACGGACATTCATCGTAATTTATCATTGGGGGTACTCGAAAACGATATGATTAGGTGTCATAATTGAAAGCACTTATAAGTACTTGATGCAATTTGAATATTATTCAATCTTAATACATCGAAATGTAACATTTATTGAATAGACTCTGAGAACGAATTGTGCCACTTTAAGCTGTATACACAGTGTGCACTGTAATACTACCAATATGTATTGTCATCACTATCAATACTGCTTACAAATCGTAGCAATTGCAGATGGACTGGTTTATTTTATCAAGTATCGATTCGGTGTCAAAGCCAGCGAGTTAACGAGTACTTACGAAGCTTTGATACATTCTCAATCGAGTACTGACACACCCGCGAGGATACTTTTTCTACAATTAATCGGTACACTTGCGAGGGTATCATTCCCATCTCTATCGAGTAGAAAAGTCCGATAGCACAGCGGCTCGTAGATTCGAAGCCAAGCCTTATTCAGCCGACTGCCGATGTCCGGCTAGCTCGTGGTAGCTTCGAATGTGAAGCCCGCCTGAGGGAAAGGGTCATCGAGGTTCGACGTTTTGTTTCAGCCGGCGCTGCTACCCGAGGGGGCTAAAAGATGGCAGATACCAGCCAGCAGGAGTTATCTGAGCCACACACGAACGGGGTAATGGACGGCCTCACGGAGGAAGAGAAGAGCAAGATGAGGCCGGCAGACATCGACGCGGTGAGGAATTCTTTTCCCGTGCACTTGTGCGGTTGTCACGACGCATCGCTCATTTTTCTGTGCCACGCGTTGACTATGCCGCGAATAATCCCGACCTGAAATGCTGTTAAAGGTGGTACACTGTCGTTAGAAAATTTCCCCGCCTCGTGCCGTGATACGATTTATTCTATTCTGTCGTGTCCTTTTTTTATTGTAATTGGCGATGCATAGATCGTTACGTTGTGCATGATCGACGTAATTTATCCTGTTCACAGGACATGCGGGAGATGGAGAGGAGGAAGCGAGTGGAGATGATGATAAACTCGCGCCTATTTCGTGAGGAGCTGGAACGAATCATTGAGACTCAAATGAAAGACGGCGCGGGACCGTCTGGCCTTTTGCAGCAGATCTCTGACATGATGGGCGCTCAAGGAGCCCGATTCAATGGCAATGTGTTCAAAAGTGAGTGGCACCGAGCGCATTGGCCGTCTCAGTGGTCAGCAAGTCTCGTTAACCCCATTTAACCATTTTCTTTCTACCGAAAATTACAGACTCGAACTGCGTCGTGCCTGTAAACGACATTCGCGGTGTCGAGAGTATGGGTTATGCCAAGGGCGAAAAGTTGTTGCGTTGCAAGATCGCAGCAGTGTTCAGATTGCTCGACTTGTACGGTTGGACACAGGGCGTCGGTGGGCAGATAACGGCGCGCCTGAATCAGGACCAGGAACACTTCTTGGTGAATCCTTACGGATTGCTGTACCACGAGGTGACCGCGTCCAGTTTGATAAAGGTCGACATGCAGGGCTCGGTCGTGGAAAAGGGCACGACCAACTTCGCTGTTCACATCACGGGATTCCAACTGCACTCGACGATACACGCCGCCAGGCCGGATATCAAGTGCATAATTCACATCACAACTCCGTCCGTCACCGCCGTTAGTATTGTTTTCTCCTTGTTTTCCTTGCCTCACGCAATTTCTTGCTGAATCATTTCCAATCACGGTTCACGTAATATATGTACCGCGCGTGCGTGTCAATAATTTTGTCGTCTTTAATTGTATGCCTCTGCATACGAGCAATTAGTGCCACATTCATTACGTTCGTATTATCCTTTTTCGTGTTCCGCAACTCTTAGACGCTCATTGCCACATGCGTGCCCGTGATTATGAAAAAAGTGGTCTGATGAAAGAATTTCAGGCAACTTTAGGCACTTGTAATAATCAGCACATATGCCCTTGATTTTATGTCGGAGTACATGAGTGGTGTCATTGTATGCAGATCTCTTCGTTAAAATGCGGATTGCTACCCATCGGTCAAGAGAGCATAGTCATAGGTGAGGTCAGCACCCACCAATACATTGGGGGTAACTTCGAGCCAGAAGAACGAGAAAAGATAACGAGAAACCTGGGACCGATCAATAAAGTAATGCTGCTGACGAATCGCGGAGCCCTTTGTTGTGGCGAGACCGTTGAAGAAGCCTTCTTCAACGTGTACAACACGGTATTGGCTTGCGAGACGCAATTGAAGCTTATGCCCGCTGGTTTGGACAATCTCAATCTGATTTCTGAAGAGTCGAAGAAGGCCATATTTGACGCATCGAGAAAGTCACCTATTCCGCAGCAGTCTTCAGTCGCAGAACCGTCGGCACTGTCCGAGAAGCTCGAGAAGCGTTGGAGAATCGGCGGCACCGAATTTGAGGCTCTCATGCGAATGCTTGATAATGCTGTAAGTTTCATTAATGATTTTATAATTTGTATGAGTTCTCTTCTTTTGTTATCTGTGATGATCTCTGTGCGATATTTTTAAATAATGAGTCTGATCAATGTGTCAAAGGGCTTCCGCACTGGCTACATATACAGAAATCCACTCGTCAAGGGTGAACCGCCAAGACCACGGAACGACGTTGAGGTGCCACCAGCAGTGTCGTCCTTAGGATATTTGCTTGAGGAGGAAGAACTCTATAAACAAGGGTGAATAAGCTTACCGTCACACGAAGTTCTGTTCATGTCGACTTTTATCTAATTTGCCTATCCCCTTCTTTCCTTTGTTGCAGACTCTGGAAGGGTGGAAGGAAAGGCACCGACCGATCGCGCTGGCTGAACTCGCCAAATGTTTACCAGAAGGTTGAAATTTTAGAAACTGGCACGCCTGATCCCAAAAAGATAACTAAGGTAGAAGTCATTACTTTTGAAAATAAGACGGAGTAAGAGGTTGGGTGGGTAATTTTGATTATCCGGGCGTATACAATTGTGCGTAGTATGCAATGACTGTATATAGAACGAGCTTGTTAATCAATTTGCATTTGCTCGTTCTGTTTTAATCGATATTCGAAACTCGCTGGAAATTAAAAAACATTCGGAAGTTCGTCAATTCGAAAGCAACGCTTACGTTGCTTAATGCAAGGTTGGTCTGCAGCGGCTCTTTTTTTATACTAATACGTATTTCAAATTATCGAGCATCGAAAACACGTTCGATATATATTAGGCTGCACCAACCTCAGAATAATATATAACAGATTTATGCTGGCCTCGCGCCAATAAACGATTTCCACGTGTTATACCCTTATATGATAATCTATTTAGAGTCTATGTCCGTGTGTTTTTATCAATTGCAACTTTTATCGACATCTACGATTTAACGTATCATTATACTCTCTGCTTAATGAGCTTTTTGCGTCTAGTTAATCATCGACCGTTTAATATCGTGATGTACGCTTGTGTATCGATGTATAACGATACGATCATTGTTACCTAAATGGAACACGGCCAAGTGGCAATGGCCAAAGAGTCTCTTTAGCCCTACTTTTTTTTAACCAATATATTGCGCGCGTACGATTGAATGAGAATCGGCTAATCAAACGTTCGTCGCGTGTTGCGTGTCGCTTAATCACTTAGAACTCCATTGTCGAGCAACATGATTACTCACGCAACCTATCATCCTGAGCAATGGATCGAAGTGTTAGCGTCTCGTTGTAAGTTATTTAGCGTTATGTCGATGCTCTTTTATTAAAGTCATCTCACATTCCAGTCTGTGCCATTTCACCGCGCGTGAACGCGGCACGTTGTTGTTTCAGTCCGTAGGTTCGTTTTCTTTGTCCTTTTTGGACGTTCCGTTCCAATCCAATCATGGTTAAACATAGATTGCCGATTATCAGACAAAATATCATTGACTGACAATTTAAGGCAGCAGCGGTCTTTCACCCCTTCAGTACAGCTCCTCATTGTTTTATGATTCCTATTTTACTAAGAGGAAAAAGATCGTGATAACGCACATATCAAAACTTTCATGTTAAAGCTGATTCATTTGAATCATTCCAATATGTTAGTTAGAAAGGAAAATTTTAGGTTTCGTCATTTCACATGCGTCAGATGCACATTATTTTCAGGTGTTTGGTGTTGTTCATTAAAAGATCTACACAAAGGGGTTGATATCGCCTAATAAAAGGTTTTGGTTCATTTCATTTCATTTCACATGCATTTCTATACGAGTGGGGACACGCGTAACCGGTGCACCGCAATTTTATAATTATTACGAATATACGTAAGATACTGGCGATTGTTTCTGTTGTAGCTTCTTCATGTTAAAATAAAGATGTCTGCTGTTTCAAGAGCATAACATATATAGTTCCCTACGCCTTATTGATAGATGTCCAAGTAGACCGGCATGAATTCTTCGATACGCATATCGATCTATTTCTCCGATTAAAAATAGACAGCAGAAAGTAAGGGATTCTGTGGATTGTTTCTTATCACATATTTTTAATGAGTCAAATAGATCAGTAAGTGTGCCGCAATGTGTACTGTCCAGCGTCAGTATATGTCTCTGTACATTACTTAAGTTGAATAGATGGTACTGTGTAGACTATATAGCTACTAGTTGTAAGACGAACGAGAAAAAATGGAAATCGTACGTCGATGCCTAAGAAGCATCGAACTTCCACGACTCTGCATGAAAGTGTGCCTGCTGCTCTGCTGCTGATAACTTCAGCAACCAGGCGCTCGCTCTCAGCCTGTCTTATTCTTTATCTCTCTTTCTCTTTCTCTCTCTCTCCTCTCTGTCCATTTCATTTCCTGTGTCTCTGTTCCTCTCTCGATGGCGACGTCGGTGTATGCGTCCACTGCACTCACAAAACCAGATCGCGTTGCTCGACCCAGCCGGCGTGAACGCGATCGTCGAACATGATCGATGTCGGTCGAAAAGCTAAGATCGCACGATTCCCAAGAGTCGACACGATTCGGCGCCAGTTGTACCGAATGAGACGCAGGCACACACTACATGACACACATGCAAGAGTCTATTATTCGCGGAAGTCTCGAACAGTAGCCGTATTCCATTTTCGCCGACTACGCTCTCACGTTTTTGAAGGGGGTCGACTAATTGCTCTGGTTTTGTGCGCAGTGGGTGTCCGACGGATCGCCGACCCATAGCAGCACACCAGTGAAGATCGAGGGTGCTCTGCAGTTTGTACCGAAAAATACGAATCCGAAGGAATTTAAGCAAATACAGCAACAGGTAAGTAGCAGATATTGCATGCGGTAATAACTGAACATCTTTCACGGACTGTCATCTTTCATTGACTACGCAGATTAAGGACTACCGTAGGGCGGATAAGATTTCTGCTGGACCACAGTCACATATATTAGAAGGCGTGACGTGGGAAGAGGCGAAAAAGATGCAGGTATGTGATTATATGAAATTGAGAACTATAGAAGCTCTACAGCAGACGGAGAAAGTGCATTTTTCTGTTTGTTGAAGGACGCCACTATTAGTGGAACCGGGGAGCAGGTAGTATTAGTAGGGGCGGCTAGTAAGGGCATCATTCAGCGAGGATTTCAACACAACGCGATGGTCTATAAGACGCCCTACGCGAAAAATCCCTTTGACGCGATCACGGACCAGGAGTTGGATCAGTACAAGAGAGAAGTTGAACGCAAACAGAAGGGAGACCCATGTAAGCTTACTGATGTTAATCACGAATATGACTAGAAGAAATATTGATAGTGTTTTTACTTTTGACGTCCCTTAAATTCTGTGCAGACGACGAATCACAATCGGAATCTGAGGCCTTGTCATCTTTCAACATCAGCCGCGCGACACATGAATCGAGCACTGCCAAAAGTCCCATACAATCACCCGTCTCGGTCACTTCGGAAACTGAAGAGGAGAGCAGAGACGGTAAGCGTTTTCAAGTGAGAGCGAAAAATCGTGGTGGCTCGAGGCTCATTTAGGAATCGGCTCGAAAATCACAGGAAGAACATTCATACTAGGAAGGAAAATGAAAAATGTGGAACACCACGTGTAACTTTTATATCGATATTCTCTCGTCCAACAGAACCTCGAGTATTGCGGATAGAGACAAAACAAGTGCCTGCGCCAAGCCAACCGGAAGTTGTATTGAGTGATGGTAAGTCCCTATGCACCTTGTATTCTATTCCTAACACCGTGCACCCGTGTCCCGTAGTTGACCTAGTTACTGATGGTTGGATTGTCATAGGAATACATTAGGTCTGTCTTGTTATATACATATCCCGATTAAACGACCTGCACGTTCTCGTGGCTATGTCTCAACGCACGCTGACGGCGTACCGTTTGAATCATTTGTTCTGTGAATGTTATCTTAACCGCATCCGCTAACCTTTATCGGGAAATGCGTGCAATATCGTTTCATTTCCGCAATAGATACGCATATGTAGAGAGTCATTTCTATTTAATTTTGGTCATTATAAAATCAATCATATCATGGTACTATTTTGATGTCTAAGATGGAATGAAAGATGTTGCACGCTTATATATCCATTTTGCACGAGTTTACTGTTTATTGTTGGATAATGGTAAAAAGGGCGTGTAAAATACGGGCGCACAAGGTGAGCTAAACGTAAAAAGAAACTCGGATATTGATTGGATTGTTTCCTTCAGTTTGAATTCAGTTATTTATTTAGTTTGGAACTCGGCAATACTGTTAACATCTTGGTGCAGGTTTTAAAAATTGATATGCAGCAAACAATTGATAATTTAGCGTTGATACTCGCGACACGGGTCGAAGTTAAAATCGTTCCCTTCGCGTTAATGTTCTGTTCATACACAGCGGACGCGACAACGGAGTTCCTTAATGAGATGCGTCGCTCGGCAATTGAACAGCGACAAGAACTCAGTAGCCGAGGTAAGTCGATTGTACTATATCGATCGCTGTATATATAACGGACAAACGCTATTGTTCCCTGTATATAACGCATGAACAATCGCATGCTTTAATATGCACTGGAAGATCGGATTTTAAACTCTGTTATGGCGCAAATGCAATGCGTGATTCGTCGACTCTGTGCAAGGGTCCTCGTTATTCGAGCTTAAAAAGCGTGATAAATACTTGAAACACGCAAGAATTCTTAATTGAAACTTGCTACCCCATTACTTACAGGTGACTTAAAGAGATATCCTCATTCAACGAGGACCCTCTGCAGGTCTTTTATTCTCATGATCGCTAACGCTTCCTACAGCACGCTTTTTCATTATCCACTTTAATCGCACGTTTTAAGTTCTTTGACTGCAGGACATGGAATAGGGATGGTGATCAATTTCGCGTACGTAGACTAGTTGAGAAGAGTTCGAAAAAAAAAAGATAGCTAATTCGTGAGCGATCAGTGACGATAAATAAAGACAAGGGAGTAGTGCGACTCACGCCGTTCTGTGTCCGCTTTGCTTGAGCTATGTCTTTGGACACTGTGGTTGCAGATAACGGTGTATCGACAACGGTGCGTGACAATGGCAAATGCAACGAAGGGAAAGTCAACGAATGTCAGGATAATCCCTATTTAATGGTCGCTCGAGAATCCTTTATCGCCAGTTCCATGAAGCCAATTTTTATATCGAACTACAATCCGCGTTTAACGTATTCTCGAACAATGCACAAGACTGATCACAAAACGGTAGATATAAGCGTTTGTAGGTGGAAATGTTCCTCGGTTGCGGCGAGACGCGACTTTTTCGAAAATTACGAAGTTAGAATGCGCGAAAGGAGTAGCCTTAACCGTGACCCCGTTTTCAATGTCAACCGATTTGATAGTTTAAAGGATGTCAATACCAATGCGCTGCCATCGGTAAAGACCTCGGTAAACACATCAGAAAATGTAAATGCAACGCCGAAGGCGTTGGCAAATGCATTGGTAAACGAAGCGGTAAGTGCATCGCAGGAGAAGTCGGAAAGTACAAATTGCCAAGAAGATACGCCCTTATACCTCAGTTTGGCAAGCTCATTATCAGTAGAAGAAAATGAGAAAGCAGAACATACCTTGAACGATCTGCATGAATCGAAACACTCTGAACTCACACTGAACAGTGATGTGGATGACACAATGAATCAATCTTCGATATCATTTCATCGACAGCGTCTTGAGAGTATCGGTGAAGTCATAAATAGCATAAATGAAAACATCGTTCCCACGACCACCACTTTTCTGAACACAATTCCAAAAACTGACACATCCGTAAAATATAATCTGGATTTGATGAACATGAATCTCATCTATAGCATAACTCCGCCGACCGATTTGGGGGTGGAGAATAGTTTTGATTGCGAGTTTGATGACCATAAGAAAAAAAGACCTGACGAGCCTGGCGAACAGATAGAAACAGACGAGGGGAGTACTCATGACGAAGCCTCAGATTTTGTTTGGACTGAATTTGTAAATGGACCAAGACGTGAAAGTACACCAACGTTCTTACACGATGACGTTGGTTTCTTTGATTCGTTAACAGCTTCCTCGTCCAGTAGTGAAGAGAAGGAAGTAGATGAAGGAGCGGATGAGCATGCTAATGAGGAGACTGAAAACGAAAGTTGCTCTGATATTCTGGAACTCCCTTCTCGTACAGTTTTGGAGTTGAAGGAAACGAACGGAGATCACTTTGATAGTAGTATGAGCATTGCTGTGAACGAAATAATCGCTAATCTTGACACGGCTGAGATATACGCTAATGTGGCTGACATAGTAGACGACATTATTTATGAAAGTATAACAAGAACGTCGACTCAAAATTTTAATCGGAGCCAATTTGTGGTGGTCGACGAACTTGTTCATCATATCTTGGATATAAAAAGTGGATGCGAGGGAAAGGAAAAGATTATACAGAAAAGTCAGACGGAACAAGAAGCCATAACGAACAAAGAACTCGAGATGGAGAAAGATAAAGTAGAAGAAGAGAGCAGTGGAACAAGTAGTAATAGTTTATCCGTACTAAAGAGCGTCAAGGAAAGTGCAAACAGTGAGCTTAAAGTCCTTACAGGAGACGCGGTAGATTCTGATACATTTAAAAATGCTTGCGATGAAAACGGTAACACGGAGGATCCAGAATCAAAACAATATATTTCCTTATTTGGTCTTTCTGATTCGTACTTCAGTGTGAATGAAGAGGAAGACAATTGCTTAGAGAGTTTTTTGGATAAATCGAATGAGCAGGACAAAAATTCTCCTACTCATTCATGTCCCTCATGTCCATTGCCTGCTATATCGGAAGAAAGTGAGGTTCATGAGAAATCAAGAAAAAATGATGACTCTCCGGATGGCATTGATCTTTACATCATATCCTACAAAGATACAAGTAGCACCGATGGAAGTCATTGCAGAGAGTGGATAGAGAACGAAGACGTAGAGTTAAACACCCTATCTTTCGAAGAAGAAGAAGAAGAAGAGAGTCCATGTAATACCACGTACATTATATCTGAATGTAACAAACAATGCGAATGCAATGAAGGTTTTGACGAAATAGTCGACGACGAGCCAAGTACGGACTCCATGATGCATTCATATGATACGCGAGAGTTTATAAGGCTGGAGCAAGAAATTGCAAAAAACTGTGACTGCAGGCCAGTTGCTAAGGACAAAACTGACTTTGAAAACGAGAAATCGCTTGAGCACAGCTTTCAATTAACTCCTATTAAAAGACCGCCCAAATATGAAGACACATCCTTGTACAGAATCGTATCGACGTTAGGCTTGAACGATTTTACAAACGACAATATGTAGGCGGTTATTTATTTTTATTTATTCTACTCTTTATTGAAATTGAAACCAAAGATTTTATGCGTAATCCAAAGCGTGGACCAAAGTTTGAAGCACGTACAAATAACTTTATTAATCCTCGTGATATTACTTTTAGTTAAAAACTAACATCGTAAAAATGTAATGTTAATTGTCAACAAGCCAACGCTACGTTATGCTTAGTTGTTTTGTTTTTATTTTTCTATAATGTTTTTTCTTTTCTGGCTTTTTGAACCCTTTACCAATTTTTGTTATCCCGTTGGCTATTAATTGCCATTATGTTTTACGATTTCCTTTTCTTTTTTTCGTTTAATAAACGAATAAACAGCAAATTAACTCCTTCTGTTATTGGCGATAATCGCTTAACTCAATAATATACAAATGCATAACGCAAATATCCTTGCGATTAATTTAAACTTATAACGAGACGACATATGGAGCAGACAAGCCGGCCAAAAAATTCCATTAGGCCGGCGAGAACATCTGATTGACGCGGGGTCAATGCCCCGCGACACCGCGAGCGAAGGTTCGCGATCCTTCCAGAATCTTCCAGAAGCTTCGAGACGCTTCCACAAAGTGCGAGACTAAGCGTGCGACTGAGAGAGAAAGATAGTTTCCGAGCTATTGCCACTGCTAGCAACGAATGGGTATATAAACCCAGAGACGCGAGGGTCGCGTTCTAGTTCGTGCTGCATCTGAGGGAGAGGACGAGGTAATGAACCACGGCCGCCCGCAGGAGCATGACGAAGCTGGGAGAGGACAGGGGTTACACCTGGACGTCTCTGTGGAACTCGGGAGAGGACGGTTTTCGAAGCCGGCCGCACACGGGGGGAGAGGACGGCTGAGAAAGCCGGCCGTCTTGCCGAGAGAAGAGTACAGGGCAGTGATGCCAGAAAGCGAAAAAGCAGCAGCAGCACGCCGAGTGGTGGGGGCCATGCATGTGATATGTGATAATTGTCACAGTTGAATGTCGCGAAAGACGCTCGCAGACACGGCACGCACACACTTTTACCGCATGGCCCCCAGCACTCGACGTGCTGCTGCTGCTTTTTCGCTTTCTGGCATCACTGGTACAGGGTAACGCTCTGGCCGCCTGCGTACTGTCGAAGCAGGACCACCCGATTCCCATAAACGAATAGGAAAGGACGACTGAGAAAGACGGCCACCTATTCGAGTATGGAAACGCGGGTGAACTACTGTGAAACTCTTAATCTCTATTGGGAGATATGGTTTGGAAATAACCAGATCCCTAAAGGAGTCCCTTGCCCTTGAAAAAGCGCAGTTGTCAGTAGTTCGTTGCTGGCCGACCGAGTTGACAAAGAACGACCTGATACCTGCAATCCTCCATGTACCTAATGAGAAAATATATTCCGTCTGTTCCATAGTATCCGACTGCTTATTCCACTGCGCATATCCCGAACCATGCAAACCTCCTACAAAACTGAATTTGTCACCTTCCTGTATCAACCCTCCACCTATTTGTAATTGCAAGAACATCGAACATTATCAAAGATGTCTCCCGAAGCACAAACCTGGCCTTCAACCCCCTTGACTTCTATGTGTCGCATTTTGCACCGTCAAGAGAACACGATTGCACAAGCTTGAATAAAAAAATACATGCACGTCTAATTCCCCTGATCTTAGAAGTTCCCGATGTCTGAGGAAATCAGCCGTGTCTATCCAAGGTAAGGTGCTCGTCGCTTGAACCTGCCGACCAGGTGATTGCGTCTACCGCTACATTTTAGTTTCTTCAATACTCGCTTCTTGGTCTTCTTGCAACGTGCGTGCACGTGTTTTTTGTTTGCCAATCTTATTGAGAGATACCCACGTGCGAACGGTACTACTAGTGGGATCTGCTAGAGCCTGAAAGTCTATTGCTACTAAGAACTGGTATTGGTAATATCTACGGACTGAACTGTATGAACACCATCTAACATTCTACGCTTTCTGTTTCAGGAGAAAATACCGTTAACGGCGACCATTCGGACGCTCACCACAGCACCTTTTCGCAAAGTAGCAAGGAGGTTCGTTACCATTATTCAGTTATTTTCGTTACACGGTGATATGAAATTCGCCAAAACACGAGGACTCGCAGTATTCCTTTAAACTAGTGCTGGGACTATTCGAATAGTATAAATACTTGTGATCTACTCAAGTGTTTAGGATTTGTGGATTTTATGCATTTTGAAAATACTCATGTTGCGTCAAACCTTTGTATATCAGTGGTCATTATTCAAATAATTTTATTCGGAAAATTTAACTAATAGTCCCGAAACTAATTTAAATCGTCCTCGGGTTTCGCGCGGTCTTTGTGTACATGTTCAATGCATTAATGTTTCGGGAAATCTGGTTGTTCGAATTCACATTAACATATTCACTACTAATAATGTATCACTACACGCGTATCACTCAAAAATCATTAGGTCACATCGAGTCAGTGCGTTAAGGTGTAGGTTCCCGAGGGTGGAAGATCATGACGATCGCTGCCATGGATTGTAAAAGAAACACTAACTAAATAGCAACACTTCCTCTTCTTCCGTATACTCGGATCATCCCATAAAAGGCGATCCATTTTACACATGAAACCGGTTGTACGTTAATTACCAATTACATGCACGCGGAACATGTTTCATACATCCCGTCATACAGTAATTCATACGGTAATTGTTACGCTAAACTGGTTGCGATCGGATCTTTCTGCTTTACGTAGAGAGATTGATCGTATCCCAGGCTCATTAGAGAATCATCATAATCGCTTGCCCATCATTCCTTCTGACATGATATCGTGAGCATACTAGTTCAGCCGTGCGTGTGGCAGCTTGCATGCAAATGAATCAGCCGGGTTTAGATTGGGAAAGAAACAGACACACTAGATGAAAGACTTGATTAGGAATAACGCGACATACGATGCATGTGCATGCGGAAAGGTTTATGGTTACGGTTGGGACCTTCCGTGTTAAGGGTTCCATGTCGCAGGACGTGAGCGTTAGCGAGGAATCGCCAAAGAAGGAAAAGAAGAAGAAGAAGGGCCTTAGAACGCCGTCTTTCCTCAAGAAGAAGAAGGAAAAGAAGAAGTCCCTCGAGGCGTAGGTAGTCCTAGCACAGGTGGGTACAGAATTTTCTCCTTCTCAATGTCATGTTCACTGTCTTTTCGATTGTTTTAATGTACAAAGCCCTATCTCTTTAAAAAAAAAAGGGCGTGCCAATACATAAATTTACGACATGCTCGAGCCAACCGGTAATAGAAAGTATTTGAGAAGTAAAGATAATGAGAATTGGGACTGGGACCGTTGGTGCGCTCTTCTCACCCAGTTCTTTCTTAAACTCTTCAGATTCCTAGATCAACCCTTTTGAATCCCTAGTCCCTCTTAAGTGTCTTAATTCCGTTCGTCCGTTTTATCTCGTCTGTCGTTTCTCCGTCGGAAGCTGAAGGTAGGAGGGACAATTCTACGTTTTTTCTAGCACTCTCGTCTTTACTTAGATTAGACGTGCTACCGCTAATTTAATTTGCATAGACGCGCAGTGAACGTTAAACGATCTTCCTAGAGGCGCTCGAACGAGTAGATTATCAGTATCCGCCTATAAATAGTTACGTCATTTTCATCGCTATTGGATCCTGAATCATTTAGAAATGTTGACGAGAGGCACCGTACCGGACCTCCCCCCTCCCCCAAACATTTCCTTCTTCAGCACCGTTCCGAGCACAATTTGTATCCTCGCCGAGTCTCTAAGCACCTCATTGTCATGAACGACGTGTCATCACGAGAAATATTAATAGCCTTCGGGTCCCATTAACTGACACTCGCCATTCTCGTACTTTCAGAACACAGTCATCGAGACTTATTCAGATGAACTTTCAAGGAACTTCGACGTTCCTCCAGGCGTACACTATTTATGGCTCGTGTTTTTCTCTGTTTTCAGACACTGCCATAAAGAAAAGCTTACCATAAATAAAATCCAAGTTTTAAAACTCGAGATCGAGGAAGCGCGCGAAGCCAGAGTTATATAATGTCGAATAAGAAAAAAAGAGAGAGCACTAAACGACGGACGATCGGTAGATAATCCGACATATACCGAGCATATAAAAGAGAAAGTGTAAAAAAAAAATCACGAAAAGGCGAAAACGAAAAATGGGAAACAAAACTATGTGAAAATCGAAGATGGAACCGAGCAACAATCACACAGCATCTTTCCAGGACTCAAGACTGCCATCAAATTACGTCTACGATAAGGAAACTATATTGTACCGTTAATGTTTTTACGTTTTTAATTTGTTAAGCGTCGCGCTCATGTATTTAATCCGCTATTTAATTAACGCCTCCCCCTGAGAGAGTGACTCCCCCGTTCCCGCCCTTAATGCGCGTACGCGCGATTTACCCCAAAAAAAAAAAAAATTATAATGCGTCACTTTGCATCTTGCACCTTTTGCTACCGATAATAAAAGAGGAGAGGGTATGTCGTGCCTCGACGACATTCATCGAAACTATTTAGATAGAGGGAAATTTTCTAAAGAATTAACGTCCACACCCTACGTCGAGAGTAATTAGGCTTCTCCGAAACTGCCCAAGTTTTTTGTAATAGCACAATAGTAGTTTCTTCGATCTCCGATCGTCTCAACGAGTCTACTCGATAATATCGTATCGATAGCTAGATATGCGGCGCGCGGTTTACGTCAATGGCGCTAATTTTACGTCTGCCTGCCGATCAACTATTTTTTATCCCCAACCGTACCATCGCACAAAATTCAACCGTTTCGCGAATTGTACATAATCGTGTCATAGTGTCGTTTCTCCGCATCTTGGAGAGGTGTTCGAAAGCATGCGCTGGACGATTGAACGAAGATGCGCGCAATTGATAAAACTTCGACGCGACGGAACGTCTAGTCTAAATAAGTCTTTATCGTTATCGTTATCATCATCGTTATCAACTCTCGTGGCCCATTTACCGCGTCACTTTCAGCATTTCTTACTTAACTACGCCGCGAACTCTCAATTCATATCGCCTCCACCGATCATTTTCGCATGCTGGGCGACATTTCGCGGGATGAGAAATATGATTGGCAGGCAGGGAGAACGAGCCACGTGCATTCGATGCACGCGCAATGTCAGTGCAACACACGACGCACGCAACCGAGGCAAAAAAAGTTGCACTTTTCGAAGGATTAAACGTTTGAAGCTTTCGCTATTTCGAGCTCTAACTTCCAGACCTGTTCTCGGCATTCGATATCCAACGTGTACGTTTGCCAAGCAATATGGAACGTCTACAAAGACTTCCAGTAAGGCAGACCTCGAACTTTGCGGCGGAACGTCATGAACATCCGGAAGTCAGAGCTGACAACTTTAAAGAGAACTTTTGAAGAGATTATGGATCGCTTCGATTACTTCCCGACACGGTCGAGATATATCTGTACGAAAGGAAAAGGAATGTTTCCTTCTGCGTCTGCAGCTTCTTCTTCTTCCTCCTTCTCTTAAACGAAATGGCCTACGAAGCTCATCGACACACGACGCGTGGCACAGAATAATACCATCTGGCTAGGAATGAAATCGTGCCGAATTATGCGTTAGGAACGTCGTGTACGAGAGCAGGAATGCGACACGAGGTCGGGGTAGCACGTGGAATTTAGCATGCCGCGGTGCGCGAACGTGATATAACACGAGGGGAGATCATTTGTTTCAAGACGATTCTCACCCCCTACGATCCTACCATCATCCGATCCTTTCATCGCGCGTATTAGCTAGTCGGAAACTACCGCGGAAAGTTCATCATCCGTTCGACTCTCGATGATATTTATTAATGTACAATTAGACGACCGACCGATTAAGTGGGTTGGATGGAATTAAAGTCACCGATGATAGGTCGGGTTAAGACAAATTTTCGGTAATCCACAGTCAGAGAAAAGTTATGAGAATTCATTCGATTGTAATGATTTCTGCAAGAGAGTGACAGATGTTTGCAATGCCCTTACTGTAATGGTTCTCATAAGAACTATATCTCCGAGATATAATATCGTAATAAAGAAGTACTAAAGACATTGTAAACAACCAAGAACTGAGCACTTATTTGCATAAATCCTTACGTGAAACGTTTGATAGAACAAATATATCGTAACTACTTCGTCTCTTGCTATTCGAAGAGATCTCGTCATTTGAATTTTTCTCGGATTCTTGACAGCCAACCGACGTTCTTAATCGACTGTCGTCCGTTCGTTGGGCTTAGCGCGTTCGTTAGCCGCGCGCAACAAAAGGTTCTTGCTGCGTCGTAACTCCTAAAATTGCTGCCTAACCGGGATAATCCACGCAGCAATATTGAATGTCTGTACATGGTACACTGAACGGTTTACGTGAACACACCACCATACGTAGAGCCTGCTCCGTGTACCATCAATTTTGTTGTTGATTTGGGCAGTCAATGAAGGGAGTGTGCGAGAGAATCGGTGCTTTGAAATTCGAGGGGGAACGCCGCAGGATCGAGATTTTCCGAAGCGAACACATTATACAAACGTGGCAAAGAATATTAACGAAAGAGCAGCTGCGAGCCGGGATTGATAATTGAAAGATGCTTTTTCTCGATATAGAATATATTATGTATACATGCGCATGCAGAGACACGCCCGAACGACGCCAGTGTTCGATTTTTATGATATATTTTATTTTCTACCGTTTTATCGATTTGCTCGTAATTGATATTGACGACGATGATAATGATTAATAATTATTACTATTACCATAGGTATTACTATTACTGCGATGTCTATTAAATTAGTACCCGATGCAAAACTCGTAAGATTATTATTATTATTATTTTATTGATTATTGAATTATTATAAATATTATTATTAATTATTATATTATTAATGCTATTATTATTGCGGAACAAGGACGAGTGACAGGCTGTACGTCGGAGGCGGATAGGAGTTTTATGAGCTTTCTTTGTACAGGACAGGTAAACATATTCATTGAGAAGAAAATTGGGAGCCGGTGGCGTGAATATGAGTAAAATTGACTAATTGAAGGTGTAGGAAAAGATGATGAGACAGAGAGAGAAAGAGGATTAGATAGAAAAGGGACCTAAGCCAGACCGTTGCGCGCGGAAGGTGTCGGTTCTTGTGATGTTCGATTGAACGTTTGCTGAGCGAGTGCCGAAGGTGGCCTTTCTTCGGGAAATGAGCTATGAACTCTGACGTTTTAACCAAAGAGATGAGATGAGGTTCTCGAACTCGGTACACCTTCTCGGCACCCGCTCGTTGATTGTGATGAAAGTAAAGTACATAGCTACCGTGTTCCACATGAGGCTAAAAATATGACAGGTTCATGCATTGTCACGTTAAACGCGAATGCATACACCCAACGGATCAATATCGGACAACGGATAAGCAACAACTGTACTATTGGAATAATGTGTTAATTGCAATCTATCATTGTAATAGATAATATATAATATAAAAGTAACATGAAATATACGGAAAAATGCTTTTAGCTGCGGACGTGCTTTCTGTCGCGCGCGTTGATTGTGTTAAGTGTTGTGCGTTTGCTCGAAGAAAAAAAAATGTATTTTATAGGAGGGACACATCGATCATAGGTATTCGCGGACGTTTCGATCCACCGGTTGATTACGACGACCAACGATGCAGTTTCATAAAATTGTGCATCGTTTTTTCATAAACTGCTTTTGTGTATGTACCGTATGTTATTTCGTGATAATTGACCCTTTGTTTGTGTACAGAGACCATGTCGGCTTGCTCAGTTTAATAGTTTGCTGGTCTCTCGGAGGGCACACTATATGATTGGAAAACGTACTATTTATTTTTATTAAATTTATGATTAAATATATCAAAATTACAGTTTCGGTTGAAGTTTTGAAATTATAATTGAAGATACACACGCTTTATTCATACATCATGTTGCAGACTAATATTTCGCGATTTAAATATCCCTCTCACCATTTCCTATGCGATACTACTTCAAAATAAGTTCTTACAGCTTACAAGAGTATTTGGGAAAGGAGGGCAGGTATCAGATAAATGCAGTCGGGGTAATGATGATTTTCAATCGAACCAATTCGTTTCTTTATTTCAGTATGACATTTAAAAATGCGATAAAAAAGGATTTTATACTTATATGTTTTTATACTTTATGGTTTTACGATTTTATATTTTCAGTTACGCTAATTAAATAAAAATGGAATGAGAACGAGTCATCTTTGTAAGTCTACACAGTTGCAGATGGGGTAACGAAACTAATATTGTGAAACGAAGATGTTTCTCTATCCTCCCTGTCTTTCTCTCTCTCTCACTCAATAAATCAGTCTTGTCGATGGTCCACGTCATCATCCATGCCCAGGGAGGACTATTGGCTCGAGGGTGTTTAATAAATATTCGCGGTTCGTAGGGTTTAGTACTCCTCAGCACCTTCGCCCTCACCCTCGGCCGAGTCCATGCCGACCTCCTCGTAATCCTTCTCAAGGGCAGCAAGATCTTCACGAGCCTCTGAGAACTCACCCTCCTCCATACCCTCACCGACGTACCAATGAACGAAGGCTCTCTTAGCGTACATCAAGTCGAATTTATGATCAAGCCGTGCCCAAGCTTCGGCAATCGCAGTGGTGTTCGACAACATGCACACTGCACGTTGCACCTTGGCAAGGTCACCGCCAGGCACAACAGTAGGTGGCTGGTAATTGATGCCGACCTTGAAACCGGTCGGACACCAGTCGACGAACTGGATTGTGCGCTTTGTCTTGATGGTCGCGATAGCCGCGTTGACATCTTTTGGCACGACGTCTCCTCTATAGAGCATACAGCAAGCCATGTATTTTCCATGGCGGGGGTCGCATTTGACCATCTGATTCGCCGGCTCGAAGCAAGCGTTCGTGATCTCGGCAACGGACAGCTGTTCATGGTAGGCCTTTTCGGCAGAAATTACCGGCGCGTAGGTGACCAGCGGGAAATGGATCCTGGGGTACGGTACCAAGTTGGTCTGGAATTCAGTCAGATCGACGTTGAGGGCGCCGTCGAAACGCAGAGATGCCGTGATTGAGGACACAATCTGTCCGATCAATCTGTTCAGGTTTGTGTAAGTAGGCCTCTCGATGTCCAGATTACGCCGGCAGATGTCGTAAATCGCTTCGTTGTCAACCATGAACGCGCAGTCAGAATGCTCAAGGGTGGTGTGGGTGGTCAGGATGGAGTTGTAAGGCTCGACAACGGCTGTGGAGACTTGGGGCGCCGGGTAGATGGCAAATTCGAGTTTTGACTTCTTTCCGTAGTCGACGGAGAGTCGTTCCATGAGGAGGGAGGTGAAGCCGGAGCCGGTGCCACCGCCGAACGAGTGGAATATCAGGAAGCCCTGAAGACCGGTGCACTGATCGGCTAGTTTGCGGATGCGGTCGAGTACGAGATCCACGATTTCTTTGCCAATCGTGTAATGGCCACGAGCATAATTGTTTGCCGCATCCTCCTTGCCTGTGATCAGTTGCTCGGGGTGGAACAACTGGCGATAAGTTCCCGTGCGAACCTCATCTAAAAATGAAGAAGATGCATCAATTAACAATGTTGAGAATTTGATAGGCGGATAGAAATAATACTCCAGCATTGAACGCACCAACTACCGTCGGTTCCAAATCGATGAAGACAGCTCTGGGAACGTGCTTGCCAGCACCAGTTTCGCTGAAGAAAGTATTAAAACTGTCATCTCCACCCCCGATGGTCTTGTCGGAAGGCATCTGACCGTCGGGCTGAATGCCATGCTCAAGGCAGTACAGTTCCCAACAGGCGTTACCGATCTGTACACCGGCCTGTCCAACGTGGATTGAAATGCACTCACGCTAGAATAGGAAAGAAAATCGTTAGACCTTGGCATTTGCCAATATAGCTTAACTAAAAGTCAAGAGTGCTGCTGCACGGCGTCAAGTGACGCCACCGAGTCACAACCGTGACAACCCAGGTAACCGGTATGTTACGAAGTAGTACTCGTGCTTCAGTTTCACTAGTATTCTTCCGGAAAATCTCACATCAACCCGCTGACAATCACACCATTAATTCGAATAATCATTTGCAGAAGAGGAAAATGCATCAAAGCATGACATAAACGAATGAGTCAATTCAAAACCGGCCGGCGTTACTTTTCGACAAAATGGCCGCCGATGACAGGATACAACGATCGCCCATATCGCGTTCTCGTCCCGTCACTTAAACCGCAAAATTCCCGACATAACGTGTACTCACCATTTTGTTGAAGTTTTCTTAAAAAGCGTGGGTTCCTCGTAACGAAATCTCTTAGCGAGAGAAAAAGACGGGGAGTTCGAGCAGCGAGGAACAACGGGAAGTCGCTTAGTCGGTGAAAGCAAGTAATGGAGCCTCTCAAAGACAACTATACGACAACCGTTGATGGTCGAGCACCGAACGACTAATGCGCGAGTGACGCCCGACACCGCGTCTTATACGAGCAACGATCGACCGCCGCAGACGACGCTCATTGGTTATCGGTGCCCTCATCCTGGAACGCGATTCGTCCGTTTTCGACCGCAGTACCCATCGCCGCAGAGAGACGAGCGGCTCAATGCGGAAAATGTAGTGCCCCGTATACCCCCGTATACCGAGTCATATATTTTACCGATTCTGCCGGCTGGCAGACGCCTCATGACATATCTAATTGCCCGTACACTCAAGGGTAGGTAAGTCAACGACTCGATATCTACATGCATCGACGGATCATCGCCAGGAATACACCGGAAGCCGGTGTTTCATTGTCGCGATGCGAAGACGTTGACAATTTGCGCCATATTTAGTTCTTAACCCGCTCGATATTGTCCTGCGGATTGAGGCGTCATTTTTTTCACATGTACTGTAGCGTAAAAAATGGAATGGTAGATCTGATTGTTGGTGTCGGACGTTGGTCTGACGTATGTATTTCAATGGGATGGTATCTCGTTAGATATATGGCAGGGTTTGAGGAATGGTGCTCTAGGTCCCGGGAATATTAAGTTGTTCCCATGCGAGGATGTTAATTTGCGGCATATTTGGAGTGCAAGGCATGACCCATTCGCTCAATATATTTTGCGGACGGATTTTCCGTAGTACAACGAAAGAAACTAAGCGATCGATAGTGCTTCACTGTCATTGATCTCACTCATTAGAAGGCAGGACCTCAGTATGCATTATAAACATTTTGGCACATCCCACCCTTGTTATACATGCCCTAGTTTTTATTCAATCAATATTTTCTACCTTTACATACACCGAAATATTCTGCAGCTGCAAAACTTTGTTCTATTTGTATTATTCCTTTGTCTAACATCTACCTTATTGCAGATAAGGGATTCAACTCAGAAAAGCGTGTACCAGCCAGTTAAAACCAGAAATCAATAAAGGAACATTGGGAACCACACCGAATTCACACTATAACTATACAGTAAGACACTTAACAGGTCAATGCAGTACAGCAGCACGCTGACATTTTTTAATAATGCAACAAGGGGATCTACTTCTACCATCAAAGCTGCTACCCATATCAAGAATTCACGTAAAAAGGACTCCGCCATTTCTGAGGTCCAGCATAAGGCTTGTCAAAAAAATATGTTCTAGCGGCTTAATTTGTTCTGCTCTATTATGTCGCTCACGATTGAAAGTCGGTCAATTGTACAGTTTCCATTATCTCTACTCCCTCTCATCCAACTCTCATGCCATGAATGTCAGTGTGTCCTCTATTGAAGGTAGACGAGCCAAGAGGCGCGTAGGAACAATTTCAACCCGGGGGTAGGTATCGATCAGGCTATTTTGGCGACTTAATGTCGCGCCATGCGCTGTTCGAACGTCGGGTGTGAATGCGCGTAGTCACGGCACACACAGGACAGAAGATCGATACGGAACGCGCCCGCTTCCTGCTCCGCCTACCCATCTGTTTCATTCTACGAAACCTACCACCTGCCGTACCGGACGTACCGCTCAACGAATTTGCCCGAAATCGTTTGACGCCTACATTTGCCTAGTCTGAATGAAAACTTATTGCTTTATATCTCTTTTTAGTCTGCCCGGCCAAATCAATAAAACACAGAGAGCATTATTTCAGAAAAAATGGTTAATTTCACGATTGACAAAGATATGATAAGGAAACTGATTTTCTGGTAGCGAATATATTAGACATCTATATATATATATATATATATATATATATATATATAATGGATTGTAGACCTTACCGTCGAATTTAATATGATATCCAAAGCTTCAGAAGTATTATCGCACACCAGTGACTCATCGTTATTACCTATGTTGCACGAAATCCCAACACGAGAATCGATAAGACGGTTTCGTGAATCATACGTCGCCATGCAGGAACTTAAAGACTAACTTAAGGTAAAGATAGGAGGAAATAATGTGTCGCAGTAGGGAAAGTAGAAACAGATTTTTAATAAATCGCCATAATAATAATTAAAGCGGACATTTGGTGCGATAGGTCTTCGTGTCTACGCATGAATCGCGTAGTAAAACATAGGTAAGAGCAGCCGCCTATCGTTTAATACTCCTCGTTGCCTTCTCCCTCGCCTTCCACGGAGTCCATGCCGACTTCTTCGTAATCCTTCTCAAGTGCGGCCAGATCCTCTCGGGCCTCAGAGAATTCACCTTCCTCCATACCTTCTCCGACGTACCAATGAACGAAGGCCCTCTTAGCGTACATCAGGTCGAACTTATGATCAAGACGAGCCCAAGCCTCGGCAATCGCGGTGGTGTTGGACAACATGCACACCGCACGCTGCACCTTGGCCAGATCGCCGCCAGGAACAACAGTGGGCGGTTGGTAATTAATGCCAACCTTGAACCCGGTCGGGCACCAGTCCACGAACTGAATGGTGCGCTTGGTCTTGATGGTGGCAATGGCCGCATTCACGTCCTTTGGCACGACGTCACCTCTGTATAACATGCAGCAGGCCATGTACTTGCCATGACGTGGGTCGCATTTCACCATCTGGTTGGCTGGCTCGAAGCAGGCATTCGTGATTTCGGCCACGGAAAGTTGCTCGTGATAAGCTTTCTCGGCGGAAATGACCGGAGCGTAGGTGACGAGAGGGAAGTGAATTCTTGGATAGGGCACCAAGTTGGTCTGGAATTCAGTCAGGTCAACGTTGAGGGCACCGTCGAAGCGCAGGGATGCGGTAATCGAGGAAACGATCTGCCCAATCAGTCTGTTGAGATTCGTGTAGGTTGGCCTCTCAATGTCCAAGTTGCGGCGGCAAATGTCGTAGATGGCCTCGTTGTCGACCATGAACGCGCAGTCAGAGTGCTCGAGGGTGGTGTGGGTGGTTAGGATAGAATTGTAAGGTTCGACGACAGCGGTAGAGACTTGAGGTGCCGGGTAGATAGCGAATTCGAGCTTGGATTTCTTTCCGTAGTCGACGGAGAGACGTTCCATCAGAAGAGAAGTGAAACCGGAACCGGTACCACCTCCGAAAGAATGGAAGATCAGGAAACCTTGGAGTCCAGTACATTGGTCAGCGAGCTTGCGGATGCGGTCGAGAACGACATCCACGATTTCTTTTCCAATCGTGTAATGACCACGGGCATAGTTGTTAGCTGCATCCTCCTTTCCGGTGATCAACTGTTCCGGATGGAACAACTGTCGGTATGTTCCGGTACGAACTTCGTCTATAAGGAAAAAAAACATATGAAACACATGAACCTCCATCATAAACACGCATTTATTAGTTTAATTTTCAGATCATTAAACTTACCAACTACGGTAGGTTCAAGATCAACGAACACTGCCCTGGGCACGTGTTTGCCGGCTCCAGTCTCGCTGAAGAACGTGTTAAAACTGTCATCTCCCCCACCAAGCATCTTATCGGACGGCATCTGACCGTCCGGCTGGATGCCATGCTCGAGACAGTAAAGCTCCCAGCAGGCGTTTCCAATTTGGACTCCAGCCTGACCAACGTGCACTGAGATGCATTCACGCTGAAAAATAAATTCCCATTACCAGTCATGTCCATAAAAGAAAAGGGTCGATAATCGTTCATGCTCCAATGGAAAGTCTGATGGTCTTAAATGGCAATGGCGTGGGTTTACGAAAAGTACGGGCGACGGTTGCAAACGGCAGGGCGGTGGCCAGTCAGCTAGGGTGGGGCAAATGGCACACGTGTGCAGGAGAGAGATAGGTACCGAGAAAGAAAGGAAACGGAAAGGAGGGAGTGGCAGAGGGGGGAGCTGATGCAAATGAGGATGAGATGTATTTAACTCGATCCTTCGCGAGGAACGCTAGCCACACCAACGGAAATATGATAAATAATTGTGTGTGTAAGTGTATGTAAAACTACGTCACACAAAGATATCGTATATGCGCACTGCGTCTTATTATCCGCGATAAAAGCTATTTCTAATTAGAAATCAAACTGCCACGCAGCACGATATTCATGTTTCAGAAGCCGAAACAGACCGAAACGTCGAGATATGCTATACACGTTCATTCGTTAATGACCTATATGTCCTTTACCGCCCCTCTGAATACCGGCAATTGGCTTGGATACACAACGCGTCATCAGGTACGTACCCACAAAATTTTCCCTGCCGCTATATATTCGCCGCGTCACTACATGTCCACGATTAGACCCACAATTCCCTCAAAATATCCACGTTCTAAAATTCCGCATTGCAACATAGAGAATATATCAACTAATTGTAGGATTTCGCCGGTATGAAATCCATGACTCGGCAGACGCCATTCTATTTTTAACTTCCATTACAGCCGGCCATGCCGACACAATGCCGGCTTCGAATAACCGAAGCCAAGCCACGTTGTAAAGTCCACGCACATTTTTCCTCATAACTTTCTAGGTATTAATGTGAATTACTTACCATGTTGATTGCTTTGGATGTTCAACGAGGGACGAGAAACGACCGAAGATACGGACTAGAGACGAGTTGCACGTAAAACGAGTCGATAAAGTCGCTTGGACGAAGCTGGCGATGGAGCTCTCCCAAACGATCTGTGCGGTGTGACGAGCCTCGGGAACGGTCCAGGCCTCTTATAGCCTCGGCTTCCCGCCGCCTCCGCGGCCTCCCCATCTTCCTCTATCCCAACGTTGTGCCAACGATTGCTCTACCCAACACACTCGGATGCTATAGTCAATGCCGTTGCCATTGCCACTGTTCATTGATTTCATGAGTATGCTATAGAGCCTTTGAAGCACGACTCCTACGACATATAATCCGTAACTTATAACATCTAAGAAGTTGTATATGGTGCCGGTGGTTATGGAAGTGGACTAATTGTGAGTCAAGAATCTAAACAAAATTAATTTTTTCTTTTTTCTGTAATCTTAATCGATCCATCACAAAATAAGTGAAAAATCGAAAGAAATTCAAGAGTACGTGCATCATCATAGACTCTGTATAAACGCACGCCGAAACGAGTATGGGACTGAATTAGAATCGTTATTCACTCTTAAAACGTCAAATAAACCATCTCCTTTTGGTCTCCGCGACAGTCTATAAATACAGAGTCTCATGGATTTACAAGAGGATCCTCAGCAATGCTCTCACCATTTATTTCTCCGTACTTTCACTTCGGCATGGTTCTTTCTTTAAGTAGGACAATGAAATTCGTGAACTTCTGCTTGAAGCAATTGCCTTACGAAGTTGTAATTAAACTCCGTTCCGTGAGTACGTGCATGAGAAATCAATGCAATGTACAGTACAGGGCACCACGTTGGTCGCCCTAAAAATTACTTGGGTCTACGGTCCTGCACGGGACGTACGGTTACAGTTAGGCACTTGAATTGTTCGTTGAGCCTCGCACTTTGTTCGCTGAGGCAGGACAGGGCGCTCAAACCGTTGAGCGCTGCCCGATGCAGGGGCAATGTCCCAGACTTGCATGCCTGCCTGCATTTCAGACTCTCACCACAACCGCGTGAAGTTTAATCTTCCTCCCACAGGCTTTTGGATAATTTGCCAAAAGACGAACGTAATGGAATAGGGCAATCTCTGCGTTCATGAAACTGAAGTACTATGATGAGTATCTAATGATAGATTTATATCAAACTCAGACAATACGAAAACAAGATTTAAACGAATATGGTCAGTTTTTATAGGTACTTTGTAATTTTTGTGTAGCCGTAGATGGTCATGCGTCCGTGGTACAGTTCTGCTTCAGGATGGAAATGAGGGACACCGTGATTTGCTGATACTGCTAATGCAGCGAAACAACTATTAAACATAGTACGTCCTACGGTTATGTCACTGTTGCGAACGATAATTTGCTGTTTGTGACGTCATCTTCGTACCGCGAGTTCATTTTCGTCGGTGAGGTCATAATCGTCGGGACTTGTCTACTTCGGGCTCGTTAAACGAATACTTGTATACGTGCTCAGGATTGTTCCTATTCTACCCGTTCTAGCCATGTCCGATCAAGCATAGACCGGTCGATACATATTGTATAATTTAAGTATACCCACAGAATAGGTACGCGATTTCAGGCAGGTAGGGCAGAATCTGTAACTCCATGACATAAAGTACAAGCATGAACTCGGCAAATTTTGATATGTACCAGGAAATGTACACAAGATGAATCTTGGACAACTTGTGTGAGTTTGGCTTCAACTCATGATTATATTATCAAGAACACGTCCTTACTTCGAGTACTTTTCTTTGCAACTCGCCCCGAATTCGCATCTGTGCACACATGCACTCATTTCATCTTTGTACGTGCGTCCCTGTGCGTACAGACGTCTGTCCTATACAGGGAAACGGGTACGCGGACGAGATAGGTGCAGCTGGTAACCTTATAAGGCCGGAGAGAAACCATGGCGACGAATCTTCGAGGCCGAACAGGCTGCTATAGCTGTAACGCATCGCCAAAACGGAGTACAGACTCGATCATCACACGCGATCGGTCAACGCAAGATACAGGCCAAATAAGACAATTGCATAATGGCGGATAGTAGTATCACTGGTACTAATTGGTTATGTCCTTTGAGACACATCCCTAATTCTAGAAATACGAAACTAAAATTGCGCAGCTATATGCACCAACGATACGTACTGACAAAATTGAATGTCACAATGTCCTCCTTCCTATGTACGACTTGCACAAGTTGAATGTCCATAATGGGGCATAATACACGTGCATACGTATTTACATTATATATTCATATAGGATGTTTTTTAGAGAATTGGAAATGAAACATATCTTTTGAGAATGATTTATAAGAAAACAGTGTATCTAGGTTTGGACGTCTTGGCATGCTCAGAAGCTTGCATAAAGATGCGGTTCGCTGGACAGCTAGCTGAAGCATGAACGAACATCAAAGGATAACTCACGGAAATCGTAACGCCTACGGCTTTTTTTTTTAAAGTATCTGTGACGTTCCCCGTATATTGCAGATAAACTTCCACATCAGTTTGGATTAAATACGACTGACTCATCGTTACAATATGATATCATAGCGGTAATATAAGACTATTTAACGTCGCTAAATGCACATTTTTGCAATCGTTTTAGAAGCATTTATATAGATTGTAAGTACATTACGTTAGCAGAAAATTAGAAAATTTTAGCAATGAGTCTAAGAAAAAAAAATTGACCTTTACCGTGACAATGTGCTTGAATCACATTGCCGTGACCAGGATTCGAACCTGGGTTACTACGGCCACAACGTAGGGTCCTAACCACTAGACGATCACGGCTATCAGAGGCGTTAGGACGTATGTCATTCTCGGAGCTACAAACAGTTTTGTATATAGCGTGCGAAAGTGACTGAAAGTTCTAAAGATCGAACACAAGTGCGGGAGAACGCCGGAAAAATCCAGCAGGATAAGGCAGTGCACTTGGAGTGAGCGTGTGTGTGTGAGAGAGAGGTGTGGTGTGGAAAGTGAGGAGAATACAAAATCAGAGGCCCGAAGCCGGAGAAATTGAGATGGCCTCGTGGAAAACCTCCGAAGTGGATGCAATCTCCACGTATATGGAAGGACGCGCGGGACCGATAACCGTAGGAGACTACGAGGCCCTAAGCAGGGAATTACCGGGGCGTTCGATAGCGGCAATAAAAAAGAAGACGCTGCAATTACGGGAAAGAAACCCGAGAGCAACTTCTCCGCGTGTTGCATGGACGTCCGACGAACTGACGAGGCTACAAACAACGTATGCACAGACACCGGGACAAACAAAAGAGAAAAAGTTGCTAGCTATTTTACCCCAATTCCCAGGAAGAACAGCTAAGGGATTAGCCGCACAACTCCGAAATAAATCGCCGGAAATATATTACGGGAGAACAGCCGAACCGACAACCGAGCAAGAGGACCAAAGGCGAAGACGAGAGGATAGGGGCGGAAGCGGGGGAAGGCAATTCGAATCACCAACCGATAGAATTCGCGGAGAGTCACGTAGGGGTGACGAACAAACCCACCAGCAACAACAAAATACAAACCCGCAACGCGCGCGGGCGAGAGCGCATGCGTCGCAAGCGCCGCTATGCGAGACGCGAACGTCACCACGCGAGACGCGAGCGGTACGTGAGACACGAGCGCCATCAAGCCGGACGCGCCCGTCACCACGCGCAAGGCGGTCGGTAAGTACGACACACACCGTGACCGCGCCAGCCTCCGAAACCCCAGAACCCCGGCGAGAAACGCGGCAACGCGAACCAAACAACCCAGACGAACCAGGTGGCACGGAGCGCATTACAGTGCCAAGAATTATGATTCAGCATGCCCAAGCAACGAGGGAGAAGACCGGGCCAAGCGAAGACCTAAGAAAAATATATAGAAGGACATGGTCGCGACTACCAGACGCGAGGAAGAAAATAAAAAAAGTCCGTGACAGGCCGGATAAAAAGATAGTAGAGGCGATAAACGCGCTACTTGGTGAGGCGCTGTCCGAAATAGAGGCCGGAAATCTCTCAGTAGAGGCGAAAAGGGAAAAATCAAAAAGAGCTATATACGCGGCGGGGCTTGTGCTGTCAGAAGAGACACACAAGAGACAGAAGCGAGGTAAGCCAAAGACAGTCGCCATAAGAGAAGTAATCGAAAGATTAGAGCGATCGATCCGACTGGTGGAAGACCTGAGGACATGGGAAGGTGGGCCGTTAAAATACCACCAAAAAAACAAGGCGAAGGAGCTAAAGAGAGCCAGGATGACCCCGACGCAGTATATTAAGATCACGCGGGACAGAATCAATACACTGGAACGATCCTACACGCACCAAAGGGAAGCGGAATTAGCCTCGAAGACCAGGCAAAGGTTTGCGGACAAACCATCATTGACAACGGTACGAGGAAAGCCGGACAACACCGGACCGAATGCGGCGGAAGCAGAAGAATTTTATAGGAAATTATACAGCGCAGAGGACAAACAGGGAAGACGGCCAACTCCGCGATTTAACAAGTGGCTGACCAGACTAAAAAACTACAGCCTATCTGCCGAGCAAGAGCAGGCAGGAGAAGAACGCGTCCAACAAATGTGCATCAACGCCCTCAAGTCCTCGGCACCCTGGAAGGCGCCCGGCGAAGATGGCATACCAACGGCCATCTACAAATTGCTGCCGAATGCCAGACAGTTCCTGCAAACCTACGTCCGTGAGGTCCTAGAAGGATCACGACAGTGTACGGAAAAGGATGCAAGGGCAAGGGTAGTGCTGATACATAAAAGCGGCAATACAAAAGATCCAGCAAACTACAGACCAATTGCACTCCTCAACACGGACTACAAGATCCTCACCTCAGTCATCGCAAGTATTATTAAGGAAAAACTGCCGCAGTGGGCCATTCCAAAACAACAACTTGCAAGGGAAGGAACGTGGGGCACCGTCCATGGACTCCTGCAGGACAAGGCGGTATCGCTCGTGGCCAAGAGGAACGGGAAGAAGCACTACTCCGCCTGGATAGACTTCAGTAAAGCCTACGACTCAGTGCCACACTGGCAACTGCGACGTCTCATCCGGGCACTCCCTCTGAACAACACGGAAAAAGAGGCGCTAATCGGAATAACGAAGCGATGGTCAGTACGCGTACGTGTGGGGAAGACCAACTCAAAGCCCATTTACGTGAAGCGTGGAGTATATCAGGGTGACTCGATGAGCCCGCTGCTCTTCGTACTGACCACAGCCTTCATTGCAGAGGAGGTAAGCACCGACAAAAAGCTGAACGCATCAGCCAGGGGTAGGCAGGTCTTCATTGCCTACATGGATGACATCAAGCTGCATGCGCCAACAAAGAAGAGCATCGAAACAGCCGTGAAATGTGTAGAGGAGTGTGCGGAGGAAATAGGACTGACGCTAAACAGGAAAAAGTGCGGGGTATACTGCAGACAGGACGGCGAGGACGGGGAAGAGACCGGGGTCGAAGTAGAGGAGGAGGGATCAGCATTTCTACCGAGAGTGCGCGAAGGTTACAAGTATCTTGGAATCAATCAATTAGAGCTGGACACGATAATGAACGTCGACATTGTGAGAGAGAAGGCGCTAAGCGGGGCCAAAGAAATTCTAGCGACAAACATCACCCCGGCGCAAAAAATACACCTGCTAAACTCGACAATCGTGACAGCTGCTACATACGTACTGGGAAACATGTTCACAAGCCTGAAACGAACATCAGTATTAAAAAAATGTAGAGAGTTAGATAAAGACCTTCGAAAACTCCTAGTTGAATCAAAGATAAAAACATATACAACATCCACGGCGAGTGTGCACCTCGATAGAAACAACGGTGGCCTAGGCTTAAGGGCTGTGTCGGACGAGGTAGAACTCCAATATGTCAGGAAAGGGGCATACCTGGAGAAACACCCGGACCTCGACGACACGCGGAAACACTACGCGGTCCTCGAGAAAAAAGGATGGAAGAACCCGAAGACCGACGCAGAGGCCATCCTGAAGGAACATGGAGTGGACAAGGAAAGGTGGAATACGGAGACTGAAGCACGCGTATACTCAAGACACCTGGTGAAAGAAGTACGAAGAGTGCAGCAGGAACGATGGCTGTCCGATTGGGGTCGCCACAATAATTACGGACGAGTGGTGGCCAAAGAGAAGGGAAACGTCGCATTCCCGGCGTACACCTCTCTGTACATGGACGATTGGCGCATCTCCATGCTGCACGCTGCAGCGGAAGACCAAATACAAGGACTAGGAGCCATTCCAACGAGTAGACGAATGTGCACGACGGGATGCAATAAGCAGGAGACTGCATACCATGTGGCTGTGGCGTGCCCAACGCCGGAGTACAACACAAGACACGACATTATCGTGGCTAGGGTAATCCGTGCAATAGTGGAATGCACCGCGCCGAAGGACATTGCCCGGAAATGCCATTTCGCAAGAGCCACATTGGTAGAAGAATATAAGTGGGGTGACAGGACCGTCAAAGTCAGGGCCGGAGTCCCCGTAAAGACGGACAGGCAGATAAAGCATAATAAACCAGATATCATGCTAATCCTCACTGATCCCGCAGAAATCATCATCATCGAGGTCGCCGTCTCCTACCTAGGGAACATCAGGGTCCAAGAGAAGGTGAAGAGGACCAGATACGAGAAAAATTCCATGGCCGACGTAAACGCTGAAAACGTGGACAGCATATCGAGGGACATAAATCTCGTAGGTGAACTGAGACACATGTACCAATGCCCCGTGCATCTAGGGGTCCTCGTCATCGGTGCCTTTGGGGAATCGCTCACAACGGAGGAAAGTAAAAAAATGACAGGCATACTCCAAAAAGTCGGGATCAACGAACGCAAAGCCCGACACCTAATAGCGAATTCGTGCTACAGCGCGGCTGTCTCCACGACAAATTTACTCACTAACCGGCTAGGAAAACACCAACACCACTGATGAAGGGCATCCAATCAAAGGAGGGAATCAACGCCGGGACTTAATCTAAGTTTAAACGACTCGAGTCTCTCTACTTATGTATTTTATCCAACATTGACTGCATACACCCATATACACATACACACACACACAAACAAACAATTGTAACAATACTGTAAGGAGTTCACACGTTGAATACGTACAGTACTTTGACAATGCAATAAAAACAAATTTTAGACGATCACGGCTACAAGAGGTCTTGTGAGAGTTTGCATATGTTGGTGTGTTATGCAACCCCTGATTCAATATATGTACTTAATTCAACAATAGAGCATTCTTATAATTGGCACTTCGTAATACATCTAAAATAATAACTTCAGTATGTAGTCATAATAGTAGAGATAAGATACAGTAGTAGTACTGTACCTTAACCACAAAACTTATCACAGGGTACGGGCATGAATACTTCAGTACCGGTCGAGCCAGGTCGAGCTATTCGATCGTTCAGACGGAGAGGGAGTTTTGCAATTTTTGTTCTCATAACACATAACATTACTCGTAAATGCACACTAACCATAGAGGCAGCTTATCATTTAGTACGAGCTATATTACTGTTTCATAGGAGTATTTAGGGAATATCGTTGGCGCACTTATGCTGTGAGTCTCTATGCACATAACCTCAAAATGATTGTTTATTTTGATGCTGCGGCTGTAACCAAATTTGCTTCGTATTGATAACAAAGATTTAGCTAGATATATATTCTAGAATGGGGCGGAGTAGAAGTCCATCGCCTGGGAGAAGAAGAGACAGATCGCGGGAAAGAGATCGTGATAGAGATCGGCGAAGAAGACGTTCGCGTGAGAGAAGACGCAGGTAGTTACTCTGCAGGCATTATAACTGTACTATTTCTCTACGTGATACTGGTATGATGTTGAGCTTTTCGGTGTACATAACAATTACAGATCTGGAGAACGAGAGAGGGTAAAATCTAGGGATAGAGAACGGGATAGAGACCGTGATAGGGATCGACACAGACGATCATACAGCAGATCAAGATCCAGAGAACGAGAAAGGATCAAACCAAAGTCCAAGCCCAATACTTCTGAACGTCCTGTAATCACAGGTACAGATAGACCAGATTAAATCTCAGCAAACAGGTAGATGACAATATTCTCATATATAATGATGTATTTGCAGAGGCTGATCTTCAAGGGAAAACACCAGAAGAGCAAGAGATGATGAGAATAATGGGTTTCTGTGGATTCGATACCACTAAAGGGAAAAAGGTGGATGGAAATGATGTTGGAGCTGTTCACGTTATCCTGAAGAGAAAGTATAGGCAGTACATGAACAGGAAGGGTGGATTTAATAGACCATTGGACTTTGTAGCATAAAATGACACTCGTGAAGGTATCAACAAATTCATTTACGAAATATTATTAGAAAATATTCCACGATCGCAGTTGTATATTTTATCCCTGAGACGATTTCCTCGGTCGTTTCTTCGGCGGTGACGGACAGTCTTCGTTTTCCGAACTGGAGGTCTGGGCAATATCCTCTGTAGTATGTTTGTTGGTATTCTGCGTGACGCTCGAATCCTGTGTAGAGAACTGTGGGAGAAGACGCACACTGACAATGTATTTGAATGAAAAACAGAGGAATAAGAAGTGAACGAGGGCGTTTGTTACATTCTTACCAGAGTCGTGTTCATTCTTTCCAGACCCTTCTCCAGCTGCGAATTGCTTATTCGGAAGCCTCTCGTTATACTGTGCGATGTGTATGTATCCAAAGGTACCTGCATCAAGAGGAATGTATAAAACACCCTGCAATATGATAAACCTATTCTTCGTAAAACGTGAATGAGCTTACTCCAGTTTTTTTCCCCAGTAACATTATTTCTTTCTTGAATTGTTCAATCTCGTATACCACCCGCGGTATTATCCTTGTTTCTTTTAATACTTTGTTTCTTTGTGCGTTTTTTTCAGCTTTGGACGTTTTGTTGTTCTTCATCTGACACTTCTAGTTTGACACCATTGTTATATTGTTAATTAGAGAATAATATACAGTGAGAATTGCTAGAATTACCTCAGTGTGTACGATTAAATGATAAAACACAGCCGCCAACTGCTTTCCAGCCAATTGAATCACTTGAATGAATCTAAAATATGAAAATAATCTTGTTAGAGCTTTGCACTAATTTTTAGTTTTTCCGTACTATATATTCCTACTTGACTCCTTGGAATGCAGGATTCTGTACAGTAGACTTGCTGCAAAAATACTTCGTTAGCGAACTGAGCAAGTTGTACAGACTTTGCAAATTCTTGAATATATTGTCAGTGGATGGTCCTGGATCAATTTCCATGTTTGCCAGACCACACAACATTTGCACGATATAAGACAACTGTTTACAGAGACTGCGTTCCTTGTTCTTCACTTTTTCTCGGCCTGTACAACAGTTATATCATGATTGATCAGTTTATGTACAGTTTTTCAGGTAATCGCAATAAGCGTACGTATTTACCGGCTTCATCGTCCATGCCTGGTACACAGGCAACTGCTTGCTCAGCTTTGATTCGTGCCAATAACCAGGCCGCATTGTTTATTTTCTCTCTTATGCAATTATTCGCCAGATTGTAAACTTGGACACCTGTTTCATTGGTTATAATTTTGAACGATTCCGTGTCTGTCGAGTCCGCCTATACATAATGGATAATTATTAGACACAGTTATAATTAGATTCACTTATGTATAAGGTTGCGTGGATACAACTCTCAAAATTTGATTCATTATTTCAGTATACGTACTGAGTCTATCATGGGCAGAACTCTGTTCAATTCGATACAAATGTCGTTCAAGACTTCCTTATGCTCGTTGCATCGCTCATCTACCCATAATGTTAGTTGAAGAATAGTTAGAGCTAAGGACGATTTTATGTCTGACGATTCAGTAAACGCTAACAACCATTTGTGCACTTTTTCGCCGTTTATTTCTTGAAAATCCATTTTATGCACGAGTTGCTGCATGATCTCTAGTAATAAGTGTAATATTTTCGTTGGGTCTGTTTCATCGTCGAATTCGTCGTTAATAAACGATTGTAGCATAGTCTTTATTGAACTAATAAGTGCTTGCAAATATAATCCTTCGGAATTGACGTCCACGTCGTCGACTGATAAAAGGAACAATGCAATTTGTATAAAATTGTGTTTTAATAATAATACATGGTTTTATGATCCCATGGAATTGTCATGTATCACTTACGAATTGTGTTCAGAAATGTCAAGAGGTGAGACGAGAAGGAAGTGCACATCAGAGAACAAATTCCCTTAAAACATTCTAAAGCTAATATGGCTGTTTCCGAATCAGTGTAATGTGTGTCAAGCAATGCGCAAATTGGATACTTGTAAAGAATCCTGTAAAGGTAATTTACGAATCATTTAAAAATGATAGCACATATTATTGTACATATTAACACAGTGTTCTTACCGGCCAATTTTGATGCACGACTCTAGGTATCGAGTCTTGTATTGCTGGAGATCATTGCCACTTAGATTCTTTGCACTTTGCAATATTTGTGAACACGTTTGGAGCATGTAATTACGAAACTCGTTATGTGATCTCATGAAAGCTGTTTGTTCTTTGGTTGACCAAGGTGTTGTGTCCCTGTGTAGAGTATTTATATTGCATATATCTTAAACTTGATAATAGCTTAGCTACCTAGACAGAATACTAACAAATAAAATATCCCCAATGCTTTGCAAACTGTATTCAACCTCATAACGGGCTCGATTTTAAAGATATAAGGATTTTTTGGTCTCTTCATAGAAACGTTGCTCGCTTCTTTATCTTTTTCTTTCTTATTCTTACCATCTCCCCTTTTAGTTTTGCAATGTCTCTGGTACAAAGAAGATTAGTCAATATAATTAAGGCATACACACAAGAAAACAATCTTTCGATTCGATGCCATACCTTAGTGAAATCGATGAATCTCTTGTACGACTTATACAGCTTGTAAACATTTTGGGCCGAATTCGGATTATGCACTGACCAACCATCGATTCTAAATGCCATCAACGCCTCATAAACCATAATAGTCAGTTTCACGCTCTCCAATTTTGGCTGTGATTTCCGAGCATTGTCGTGTAAATTCAGTCTCTCGTCGATGTTCAGATGCTCGAATTCCATTTGTAACATTCTTTGACAAATTGACTCTAACATGTCAGCCACTTTGTCCACGATTGGTGAAGATTTGTTAGCTACTTTCACGTAGATCTTACAAACCGCGGATAGCAATTCTGCAAGTGGTTCTTGAGGAATTGCTGTTGGTCCGCGATCATCAGTGCATAAATCAAATCGCAATGGTGGTTGAGCATTTACATCACTTTCGTAGTATGCGTTCAAATGTGCATATAGCATTTCAAGGATATATTCTCCTATTTCGAGATTCTTCAAAACTACGCCATACAACCCATCATACAGCCGTGATTTAACTTCATATTCGTGTGTAAAAGATTTCCTTAGTATACTCAGTATACTATGACACAGACTTCTGTTCGAGGAAGAAAGGGTTCTCGTTTGTTGAGAGATGTTTTCCAGCGTTACTTGCGTTAGCACAGATACGCTACTGGATGAACTAGGTTGCGATAAAGAAGAACTTGACTGATTTAAGGTGGGAGCGGTTACTGAACGTGTGTTAAAGCTTTTCAGCATCTCAATGTATCCTGTTACAGCCATTCGACGTTTATAAGTTCCTTTTCTGTGCAGGGTTTTCCTTAAAGCTATAACCAAGCTGTCTCGTATGCTTGCTGAGATTCGGATTAACGGTAGAATGGCGTAAAACACGAGTTCTGCTGATTCTGCTGGTATATTAGATAATTGGTCGAGAAGAGTTACCATTGAAGTATGACAATCCAAAACCACGATTGTTAATTTTCGGCACATGTGCGTTAAACATTCTGCAATGTGTTAAACGGGTAATGAACTTAACTGTAAGATTAAGATGCACAGGGGTTTGGAAAGATTGTTAGTGGTTGTTTATGTACCTGTATACTGACGAATGTTTAAACCACCTCCGACTATCTTGTCCACTAACGTCTTCAGCACAGTTGCGCCAATTTCATGTCGCTTTTTCATCACTGTCTGCAAAACCACAGATCCTATCTTCCAAAACGCATTTTCATCGTTTTTCAGTTTTAAACTGTTCGATTCGATGCCCAGAAGCACAAACGATAATTCCACAAGGCCTTTGAGAACCATATGTCGGTTAGCATTGCTGAAAACGTTTGTATATTAATGTCTTTATGATATTAATTTAAATAAAGCCACGCGTAGAACAAACCTGTTTGCAATAACTTTCTCTAATACTATAGCAACGTTTTGCTCAGTTGGTATATGTTGTCTCAACCAAGCACTATTCTTGGATCTTTCATCGTCTTGCAGGCTGCGACCAATTGCCTGCTTCAGTAGATCAAAAACCTGCTCATCGTACACGTTAGACAACAATAATAAGACTGACAGGATAAAAGGTTCCAAGATGTATTCCGGGGCTGCACTGAGGTTCTTTAACTTTCGAATAAAATCCCTGATGCTCTTGTAGTTTAACTGTGCCGCTTGATAAATGTGATACAGAGCTGTGCTCTCTGCATCTTGAACTTCTTTCAGGCTCACCACAGCTAACGTGTACAGTACGAAAATGTAAATTTATCCGTATTATTTCGGAAATAGTCGATTTAGGCTAATATACCAATGTTCTCCAAAAAATCCTCATTATTCGGTACAGCATCCAAGTAACGTTGCGCAAAATATTTTCGCAGATTCTCGAGTAGATGTCTGCAATCTTGGTTTCCGCATAGTCTTAACATTTGATGTACGAACGGTGGAAGCTCGTTCAGGTCCATGGTAGTCATTCGTCGACATAATGCGAATATCACTATTTCATGATCAGTTTTTTCAAGGCACATATCCCTGATTAGGTAAAACATTTAATTGACCATAAGTGAATGAATATACATCTATGATTGCTTTACATTAAGTGTCCTACCCAAACATCTTGGCTAAGGAAGTCAGAATCTCAGAATTCCAATGACTGTTGCATATGTTCTTAACTATAATTGTCCTGTACTCTGTGCCCGAAATTTCCTGGTTTTCATATAGCACATATTCTTCTTCCTCAAGCACTTGTAATAGTATCGGTATTGTGTCCTTCCAACTATAGTAAGAAGTATAATTGAAGATAAGAAATCAGACCAATATATTTCTTTCTGATACCTGAATTGCTTGTTTACCTTTTGTATGGGTCATCATTGGCACAGAGACTATCAATGGAAAATTCTATTAACTTAATAAGGTGTTGCTTAGGATGTTTAGGAAAGTCTATTGACAATCGATTAACAATTTCATCGGCACGACTAATTGAAAGTTTTGCAGTTTGTAAGGCTTTTAACACAGCCTCCGCTAGCTTTCTTCTTTTAACATGGGATGTCTCTGTATTCGGCAAATCTTGCAAAGCATTGTCTAACAACTTAATAATATCTGCGCTGCAAATTCTTTGAGACAATGTGCTAGTTAGCTGTAGATGAGAAAAGAAACGTAAATGTCTTACTATTTCTTGAAATTGGGTTTATCAATATATACTATATTATTTTACCTTGTCAATGTCCACAAATTCTACGGATTTATTTTGTCCGGATTTTCGCGACGCACTTTTTCTATTCTTTTGCGAGAAACTCGTTTTACTCCTTTGTGGCGTCGATGACATTTTAAGTATCACGAAATTTCTGTTTTCAAAATAACGTTTATGTCCGTTCGACAAGGCGTAGCTAGTATGGATGCAACAGGTGTCGTTTATGCTCGAATGATAGTATTGAACAGGAGATCGATGTTACCGACATTTTATGCCCTTTTATGGCGCGCTTCAATTCAACTACACACCCTTTCTTAAAATATCGCATTCTTTCTAGTTTAACTCAATTCATTCAATGCATGCATTATAAACGGTAGTCAAACTATAATCCAATTAATAAACTTTATTTCAGAGACCCAGTAACTGGACAACGGCATGTTCTGGATCACAATTCAATGTTATGTAGGTTATAAACCGTTTAACACGACAAATTTCATAGGAATTCGTAAGTATGACAAATTTTACAAATAATGACTGTTAATAAACCGGAATTTATAGGTATAGATAATATTATCCGTCCAGGCACAACGCGCCACCATCACACAGCTACAGTGATACCAGTTCAGAAAATGGCATGGGTCATAACTGACTCGAGCCCACCAGCGGACCAAGTAAGGATATTAATGAAATTAAAGATTAAATTTGTCAACGTTTATTCAACATCAAATCGTTGCATTCTGTGACACTTGTACGTGAATTGACGTTTGCATGTACGCATGGTTGTCGTAATGATCTTCAGCCGGAGAAGATGGAAGCGGTGAGGGCCCGGCCAGGTGCTCCACGCCATCTGTCCTGCACGATGATCATTTACAGGACTTTCACGCCGAGTCCCAAGCCGTTGACGCCGAGTCCCAAACCGTTGACGCCGAGTCCCAAACTGTTGACGCCGAGTCCCAAGCCGTTGACGCCGAGTCCCAAACCATTTACGCCAAGTCCCAAACCGTTGACGCCCACTCCCAAACCGTTGACGCCCACTCCTAAACCGTTGACGCCCACTCCCAAGCCGTTGAGGCCGACGATTGTTGGTCCACCAATGCCCGTTCCAATGAGTCGAGGACTAGCGATGGCGGTGGTCAAGGGACCTGTTTATCATTTGCGATATTATCAATTTCGAAATCAGCCATCTCTATATCGACGCACTGACTGCTCAGATATGACATATGCATTCCTAGGGTATTTTGAACTACGATAGCCCTTTCAACGGGAAAAATGTTCTCCGTAATTACGGAGACTCAAATAAGCGAACATTCACATATAATTCAATCATGGTATCATTGTTCCTGACTTGTGTACCCTCGGCCCTGCACATCTCACCGAGCGCGTCAACTGCGAAGGACGTGAAGAGCAGAAAGATTGTGCCAACGGCGCAAAAGTGGCGCGTGCCGGAGAAGTGAAGCGTGTTCTACTCGTCTACAGTAGCGTCTAGGTAAGCCCTCTGAAAGTGCGTGAGGAACAAACGAGGCAGGCACGCGGTATAAACGGGAGTTCGGAATTCTCATCAGGCGTTCCACGCCAGATACCTGCGAGGCTCGCATCTGCAAGAGAGAGCGCGGGGAACGCCGCGGTGACGATTCCAGGATTGTTAACGCGCACGTCCGCTTTCCTGACGCTACTGAACGGCGTATCGACGCTCTTCGAATCGGTCGAAATGGCGGCTAAGTTACCGATACCGCGGATGATGTTGGAGGAGGAGGTGGCGATGGTTGGGACGGCCACGGAGGTGGTCAGGGCTGGCACAGAGACAGCAGGAGATACGCCGACGGCGAGCTGGCTGCCCAATAAACCTCCGCCGATAACTCCGGCCTGAGCCACGGCCAGCAGACATCCACAGACGACGAGGAACTGAAATGAGATTTTTTTACCTTGTCCGATGCCTTGTATCGGGAGAACAAATTGCATTAATTCCCTGTTTGAAGAATATATATTGCACGAAGGCCTCTTTGATTGTGAGTCTAAAATCTTCTGCGAGAGGACGATGATGCTTTGTAATTAAGTAGCTTCTGCAGCTAGTGGTGCATGGTATGATAGATGCTGTGGCGTGTACATTATTTTTTGACGTTAAGATATGTTTTCTTGAAATTATAAATGAAATACGTTCTAGGGCTAGTCCGCTAGTACACATACATCCTGCCTCTTCAAAGATGAGACCGACTCTTTTCTCAGTTCCTTATCTCCGGACGTCATCCTCGGTTATTATGTATTATGTATTACGACACTGTGTGAGTATACTTACCCTGAACATGTTGGCGGTTGGATGGGCTGTTCTTTGCTCCTTGAGGTGCAACAAACGAATTGAATGTCTAAGCTAATTCTGCGAAGCTATTTATAGGAGGCCGCGAGAGGCCCTAGGCAAACCTGTCCAATGCATCGACCGTACGTACGGTGCATTTTTTCCGAAAAAATCTCCGGTATCGTGTTGCCGCGCGTGCGGTGGTAGCGTCGTGAGGGTAAGTAGGTAGGCAGGATAGGTAGGATAGGAAGGATAGATAGACGCGCGCTCATAGTAACGCGCGCCGAGATTGCATCAGGCGACGAAATGAATCCCATGCACCAGATGCATTTGCCAAGGACACCAAGACCTTAAATGTTCAGAAAACTGCCCACAGCTTGAATCAGATCTCTTTTCTTTGTACGCGCAGGACTAAACGTGTATTCTCTGCGCAGAATCATTGACAATGAACTGTGTGGTTGCACTTCTGTCTCGCAAGATGACTATGCGAAGAGTCCTCGACGCATCAAAGCATTTATCACTTATTTTAAAAAATGTCTGGACCGACACCTATAATGGGTTCATTGGGAACTTTCGTGAAGTGCATTGCTTTAATGTCAGATCAATTGTTAGTTTGTTTTTTAATTTGGCACGTTATTTATTGGCCATATAATATTGTGTAGTAGTGACTTAGTCTCTGTTCGGCTGCCGGTATATCTCTGCTAATGTGGACAATGTCCTGAAACCTTTAATGGGCCAAGAGGGGTTCGGCTCTTTAGTCAAGAGAATCATCAATCGCACATCCTTAGTGAAGCAACATCAACCTGCTGTACCTATTGCAATTAAACTTCATGCGTATCTTACGCAAATGCAAACACGATCGCAATCGGAATCGAGTTCAACGTGCCGGTATCTTACTGCACATATGCAACATTGCCGATTGTCTGACGCAAGCTTGTCTCGTGTTGCGACTGATCCGTCTCTTTGTCAATGGGCATTAAATATCGTTCAGAGATAAGGACTCGCGCGAACCTGAATATTGTAACGCGAGTGCGGATGGAGTAACGCGATTGTTATGAAGCTGATGAACCTTGTGTATTTTGTGTATGTGTGTACTTCCATTGTGCATCGATTATAATCTCCTAAATAATCGTAATTTTATTTTGACCGATTGTGTGTTTTGTGTGCGTATAATTTTCACGCAAATATAACGTAGATCGCTGCAATACTTCTTGTGTGACGAATAACATTTCTAGAAGACATTTATGTGCCCGCGATCAGTGTTTGTATTGCGGGTTTTATAAAAAAAAACTTAAACAATATTGTTTATTGAGGAGAAATAGTGAACACTAGGTGAAATTGCATCAATTAGATTGGAACAGTATGAGGAAATAAGTGGCTGGGTTTAATATACAGGAAATATTAGGTAACTTATTATAAATAATTAATATAATAAAAAATAACCTCGCGAGGACATAAGGAAAAATATTAAAAAAGTTTGAAAATGTCTATTTACAGTGCCAATAGGGTAGGCTACATAAGGAGCAGACTCGTATAACGGGCAGTCGCCTTTCAGGCGTGCCGGATTTCGTCCCGGTGAGCTGTACAAAAGTCTGCGTTCTCTGAACAGTTGAAAACTTGCGGGGTGCTGTGAAAAAAGGCCTCAAGAAGAATAAACGCCCAACAGTCTAAAAATAAGTAGAATGTTATTAACTTCCATAATAAATTATGCAATATCGTCAAAATGAATGATTACAAATCAAGTGATCATAATAATATAGTAAATAAAGGTATTTTAAAACAAGTAACTATAAAATATACGTATTACAATCAACAATCATAAAAGTCACACAATATGCCCGGGGGACACAATGCCTTCGCCAGACACACGCACTCGGGATAAAACAATGAAAAAGAAATGAAATTACCGAGCTACGTGGGCGTCGCCCGCGGCCTGGCCTTCGTCAATGTGGAAATCCTCGATCTGCCGGCGAACTTTTACCGATTCCGGCCCATTTAGTCTTTCCATACGTCATGACGAAAACCCACACTCGAAATCTGCGGTACACACAAAACTGTTGGCATTCAAATAAAGAGGCACTTCAAATTCACATTACTGTAATATTTAATTTTAATCAATTTGCGTCTACTGTTCGAACCATTGTAGTTCGATCCACACCTTTCGTACGACGAAAATGATAAGTAGATGAAACAATGCACAATACGTTTTAATGTAGAAAATTGCATATTAGTTATAGGAGAAGAGTTTGCGACAGTTTTTAAGTGATGCAACAAATGTAATTTGGTAATAATTCACTTTCACAGATGCGATGTGGAAAACGTAGACTCATGTCTGTGATGCAGAACGTGTGTGTGACCGAAGAGTGGAATGGTGTTACAGGAGTTTATCTGACGCAAGCCCGCGTCAGGTTGCAGTTACTGTTATCGTCTATTGAAGTTGGGAGGAAAATCGAGGGAGGGATGATTTACTAAAATTCGCTTGCTAATTCCTCGACACGTCACATAGACGGTTTGTCACGTGACTGCAACGAGAAATCATATAAGGGAGCTGCAGCGTGCTGGCCAGGTACATTGGTAATAGGTTGGCATGGGTGCATACATTATTTGCATGCTGATACGATGTTGCGATGGTCGTTGATCCATTCTGCGTTGATCTGTACAGTTGGTTAACTGGCATTTTTTTTTTTTTAGGAAATTAAAGGTGTTTTGTGCAGTAGGAGGTTGGTGCTGTGATAATAGTGTTTTTGGTCCGTTTTCAATGATATTTTGGAAGAGAAGCAGATGATATTAAAACGTGTCAAAACTAGATTTTTCAAATCGTACGATTCTTTGTATCTCGGGGACTAGAAAGAATTTAAGAACGTACTAACACTTTTGTTACCCCATATGTGATTCTGTATCATGTAAAAAATCATCAAAGAACCCCAAACACTTTCACTCCGCACATCATACCGGAGTGTACAAAACACATACTCACATATATATGAACCATACATATTACAACATGCATTCCACGCCAATTATTTATATCAAACATCATAAGACATACCTTGTACCTACACTTCAACATGTCAAGTCACTCATATGAATTATTCGGCGACACAGACGCTAATTACGCAACGCTTAATAATCTCTCTCCGGACCCCCGTCGTCGTGTACAATTTGGTCATTATTGAGCAATCCATCTTCGTGGTTCACATAGAATTAGAACAAAACCCGAATATAGAACAAGACCACTAGCAACTACCATAAACGCCCCTCCAACCAGATGAAAAATAGTCAAATAACTACCCACATTTCCTGTCTTCCTAATATATTATTCATCAGTACAGCCAAAAATGTCAGAAAACCAAATTCATCAATTTTATACTCATAACTTAAATGTTTTTTCATAGACATTACTCAGATATTATTAGCCTCTGCAAAAGAGTACTGGTTTAGCGTCGAAACGTCTTCTTCGATGTAACTTCCACTTCTCATCATCAATCAAAGGTACGCGCCGAAAACCTTTAACTTTACAAATTACTAAACGATCCCATAATAATGTACTTACACAAACCCCATTCATCACGAACACTCCCACACGAAACAGAACCCTCATTACCTGACCAAGCACGACGTTCGCCGTACGTTTCCTCGCACCGCATGCCGTTACCTTTCTCAGCGTCCAATAAACCTTTTCGACAGCAAATTGGACAGCGATTTGGGTCGCCACTCCAGATGGGTCGCGAACCGGGAGGCGTAGGGCGGCTAACTCCCTGGCCTTCGCCTCCGAAGGGAAAGTGACATTGACTTTCCTCCGGGAGTTACGCAAATCGATGACCTTGCACGAGATACGCGCCGACCACGTGTCGCGGATTGGTAAAGGACCGCGCGACCTACATATGACGAGACAAGATTGTAGAGAAGTGTGGGATTACGTCGGACCACGCCCGTGTCGACAATTGTCGAGGGTACAATGTCAGGAGCGTCTTTCAACCCCCTTGCATCCCTCGTCTGGATCGTGCAAGGTCGGAGGTAATCGTGGGCAAGCCGGAAGGATGATGATGCGCGGTAGCAAATGACAGGGTACCAGTTTGGCGGGCACTTAATTAGCATGAGTGATCGGTAATGCGAAACGATTGCAGTTATTCATGGTCATGTCTCTCTTGATGCTCCCGAGTTGACGGCACAAGATATTGGGTTTCGTTTTGAATGCGTTGTACGTTATAATGAGGACAGGCGTGAGTGCGTCGATGAGGACCAATTTTAAGAGATGATGCATCGCCGTGATGTTGAACTTTTGGAAAGACATTGGTAGGCGTTAGGATGTTCAATCATCGAAACCACGTCAGCTCTTGCTTTTTTAGTAGCAGGCAATATGAACTCTTTCAGCCCTTGCGTCAGGTCCCATGTAGATATGTTTAACACTGATGGAGTGAATAGCCAGAGGGTGTTGAGACGGTCGAACTTGGGGACTAAGATGACGTTGTAGCAAGGTGTGGCTAGTTCTGGCGAAATGGTTCGAAGGATCGGCCAACGTAACAAGTATCGTACGAAAATCGGGCCAAAATCGAGAGTGCGGTGGAGTGTTGTCGGACGAGGGGGAGGTCAACTTGCCAAGTTGCCGGGAGCAAGGAGCGTGAGACCGACCAAACGGTGGAGGTGAATGGGGGCAAACTGTTGTGCCTTTTTTCTTTTATTCGCCCTGACGGGATGTATAAAATACGAAGCTCGACATCGGAGAAGTATCATTCTTCGGCAAGCCGATAAGTAACTCACATCCAGTTCACTGAGTAACAACAAACAACTCCCTAAAAATGGCATTCAAGGTAAGTTCGTACTCTACTATTAGCTACTTCCCAGTAGCCTTGTTCTGAGATAGAAAATTAGAATAATTTTGGTCTTTGTAACGATCCTTCCTGTATATGCTCGCAGATTGTCTTTGCTATGTGCGGTCTTTTGGCCGTTGCACGTGGAGGATACCTCGGCGCTGTACCAGCTGCCATCAGCTATACTGCCCCAGCACCCGCATTTACCTCGCAATCGTCCAACATCCTGAGATCCCCTGGCAACTTGGCCCAGATCTCTACTTACTCGAAAACCATCGAGACGCCGTTCTCCAGCGTGAGCAAATCTGATGTCCGCGTCAGCAACCCTGGTATCTACTCGACCGTCCAGTATGCCGCCCCAGCTTACGGGTAAGATCTCTTTTCCGGCGATTACATCTGAGGAATTAGACGTCTGTGCTGTAGATTCCCGATTTTGTGTGGGAGTGTGCCTTGACAGTACTTAGTATGGTACAGCATAGTATCGTATATCATGTCCTGACATTGCTAAAGATAGCGCAGCACAGCAAGGTACACCATGTGCCATAGCTTTGCTAAAGATAGCATAGTATACCATTTGTAATAGCATTACTTAATATGGCATAGCGTAATATAGTAAACCATTCCAAAACATAGCACAATTTACTACCCTGTTCCGAAACTGCAGCATTCTCATATCATACTTTACAAATTACAAAGACGACCAACGCCATTAATAAAATGTCTCCCCATCGAATACACATCAATGCAACGTCTCGATTTCAGATACGCCGCCCCAGCCCAGCTGCTCGCCAAGGCTCCCCTTCAGTTCGCTAAACCTCTTGCCTACGCCGCGCCAGCTCCCATCGTCAAGTCTCACTTGGCATACGATGCCGTCCCAGCTGTTGCTGCACCTGGACCAGTGATCGCGCACACCACCTTCACCGGACTCGGCACCCACTACGCTTTCTAGACTCCTCAAACCCAGCCAGTCATCGAGACACACTCCTTCCACCATCTTCCATGGTCCTCGTCTACCTTAATTTCACGCATCATCCATCCACACACCGCGTGTATGCTCTAACGTTATGATGTTATAACGTGGAGACTTCTGTACTTTGGTCCAATAAAGGCGAGACATCTGTCAAACAATCATGTTTTAAGAGTTGCTTGTATCCCTGAGATTGATAGGATCTGAATGTGGAAAGTGAAATCAGAGTGTGTCTTGAGAGTTTGGGTGTGTCGTAATCGGTTCACGTAAGATATGCTCACCTTTCGTCTAGACGGGCGTCTTGATAGACGTATTAGATAAGTTTTGGTGTCTTGCTTAAGGTCAATAATTCTTGAGTCTCTGGTATGAAGGTTCCTTAGCTTATAAGGATACTAACTCGCCTGCTGAGTTGGCAGAAACGTACAGCCGAAGAACAACAGCAGCCGATAAAAACATGATTAACATAAGGTCGATGTACTTCAAGACTGTACGCTTTATTTAAAAATAACGCACGAATGACAGAAACCGTAGGAACATGAGTTCAAAATCTGTTAAAACTCACGTCAGATAAATCTAGTAATTATTGAATTCTCAGTTTGAAGAGGTCCGCGATCAGCACAAATTGTGCGGCGGATACTTTTAAAAAGCCAGGTACAATTTTGTATATCCCACTTATTGTTAGCGGGAATTTGGTTCGGTTAGATGAGAATGAGCGTAGAAGAGAATGCCATGTCGATGACGATGATTTGTAATGAAAAAAGAAAACAGCGGGACCAATCCACTTGCGATGTCCCAGATCAGAATGTACAAGATATCTGTTCCAAATCGTGGAACTCCGTCTTTATAATAAATTATCAAACTATTATACTACATACATTTACAACAGATATTTGTAAAATCGGTACATAAATTGAGTTATCTACAGAGTCGATTCTACGACAGATATCAGAAGGGAAAGGGTCGCGCCTTCTTTTTTTATTCACGCATTGAGTATGAGGAACGGGAGACCATTGTCCTATCTGTACATTATAAAACGTGAAAACGTGCGCGTACTCGTGCATTTATCCAGATGCTACATAACCCGAGAGTGATCAGCTGACGAACATCCTTAGCGCGAGAAAGTTCAAATAAAGTCTTTCCCAAGGATACAAGTGTCGATAAATCATACGCACAATCTTAAATCATCTGCGAATAGGCAGCGACTAGTAACTACTGTTCTACCTCTACTACCACTGCTACCATAACTGATAATAATAATACCATAATTATTATAATATTAATATCAATAGCCGTTAATAGTAATAATAATAACAATGAGAATAAGAACAAATATAGGGGAGAATTACCGAGCAAGTCATCCCGTCCAAACCACTCCCGGGTCAGACATACCGCCGATAAAAACGCGGGGAAAAAGTTTCTCTCGGCAAATTTCATTAATACGTATCAAGAAAAATCCTTAAAGAAAATAGTGCTTTAGTGTAGAGCGTCTCTATCCGCTGACAGCCGATCGATCGAACTTTACGAGGCGTGATTAAAAAAAGACATTCTACATGGAAGTCGGGGACCAGAAGTTCATCTCCCGCAGCTCTGAAGGTTTAGCCTGAAAGACTGCAGCGTTGATCGGTTGCTTGTTCGCGGCGAAGAACTTCTCGTCCTTCCCGATGTATGTAAGATTCTGCGACGATATTGACTTCTTTCTATTGAGAATCTTCGGCGGCACCAATTCCATGCCCGACTCGTCCTCTTCCTCGATTTTTCCCGGTACAATTTCGCGGGACTGACCCAATATGCTGGCCAATAACCAACTGCCCTGATACTTTTCCTTGTCCGGGATGAACGGTCCGGTGAAGTAACGATTGAGGTGCTTTCGTCGTGACTTCGGTGAACTGTCAGGGCTAACCATTGGCGAGGTCAAAGGAGTGACTGGCAAGGATTTGCTGACCCTTTTCAGCTCTAGAAGATGTTCGGCGGGCTCGAGTTGGTCGGAACGATCGGCTCTGTGCTCAGTGCCCATCGTTTTTAAATCGCCCGGGAGGGCCTTTGGGTACTTGCTCGACATCTGGCTCGTGATCATTTGATTGGCAACCTGCACGATTGATTTACCACAGAGAGCTGGGTCGCTTTGAAAACCATCGTCCGTTCCCAGGGACTTTGGCTTGAATTTGCCGGCGATGACGGTCTTCACGGATTTGACGTCACTGACTGCAAGCAAGATTTAAGTCGCGATTTAAGGCTTAGAGATGGTCCTTGGACTATGGCAGTGCAGAGCATTGGGAAACTTACGTTGTTTGCAAAACGATATGTAAACTTGAATGTGTACTTTATGAAGAGCACAAAGTATATATGAAGCAAAGGTACTACAGAGAACTATCTTGGAATGTACAAGACCATGCCAAAGATGTACACAGGGCCAATGTCGCTTATGTCGAATTTTGACTCCATGAAACTTTCGGTCGACTATCTAAAATAGATACCTTTTCCCTCCGCATTGGGGATGAAAGGTAGACACGGCGCTGGATGTTTGCTGAAATCTAGGTTCTTGACCTCTTTGAAAACGGACGCCGATTGTATATTTGACGTAACCAGATTCGTCGAACCGGAGACTTCGTTGCTCTTGACTTCCCTTCGATTGTATTGCTGTTGCTGATGAGTGCGAGTCTGACTCTGTTGGCCGTATTGCTTTTGTTGTTGCAGCTGTTGCCCCTTGGGATACCGAACGTAGAAGAAGCTGTCGTCGTGTGAGGGTGGACTGAACGCACTCTCGTCAAAGTCGTACCTGCATTCGGATCAAGTCACCAATCTCTGTTATCACTTTCAAAACTTTCTCTTTCACCACTACACCGAGTTTCCTGCACAACGCGACATTACGACCGAAGAATTCGCCGCGGCTGAACTCTCGACGAATCGCAGTCGGACGGCGTGTGTGCGTTCTTCGAAATTAGCGAATAGTTCTTGGCCCAGACGTTAAATTTACACGCTCCGTTCCGTCGCGAAGATAAGGCTGCGCGCGACAACGAAAAGAGGGGACGACGAGAGATGAGAGAAGAGACGACGATACCGTACACCCTGACATTTCACAGCGGCCGCATGATAGGATGGATTACAAAGAGCGGACGAGAAAAAAATGCGAGCGAACGAAGGCGAACTCGCCCGCTGCAGCTACGAACCGTAACTGAACATCGTTATAGCGCCCTCGATTTCTTGGCAGCGATCCTACGTGACTCAGAACGCGCAACGGGACTGTGCATTTCATTTCGAGAGAACTATCCCGTGGCTCCGGAGCGACGCGGAATTATTTTCTTTCTTTTCCGTCACGCGGTCGCGTGACTTTCGACGAGACAAAGTGCAGAGATTACCGACTGAAGTCGGAGTTTTCGAAACCATCGGCGTACGGCACCGACATAATCAGTCTGCTTATCTCCGTTCTAGATGAGTTGTTTAGTGCAACTGGCGAATTAGCGCAGAACGCGTTCTCAATGTCAAGCGCTAATTAGCGGTGCTGCCTTTTTCCTTCTGAGCTGATTTGATATGTAAGTGGATATGATAAGTAAACGACACGGCAATCGAGTGATAGGATGGTCGTGAAGCTCGTGTTTCTAAATATACTGGATCCCGTGATAGACACTTATGCGGGCCAAGTGTTGCACTTGAGTTCTCTTGACCGATTAATGCCAAAGGAAAAGGCACGTAATGACAGGCTGATAGACGACGAGCGGAGTTTAGCTGATCGCTACGTTAACGCATTGTCCGCGGCTTCCGGAATAATACGCTTATGGAAGATATCGTTAGGACAACCTTCAAGATCGATCGAATTTCGGGAAACCGTCCGTATGTAAGCCAATCTGCATAAATAAGAAGATTTTCATGTGGCTTACTGTACAAAATTAACTCCACGAAATAGGATGAATCGATGGAAAACGAACAATGTGCACGTAGTGCAGGGCAGTCCGATAAGAGGAGAAATAAAGTATAGAAAATATACAATATTATTATGTAACTGAACATGGCGTAATTACTTATTGTCAAGTTTCGTCTTCATCCATTGCGGCAATGAGATGTTGCCGGTCAGCGACCTGTCCTCTTGCCTGGAAGAGCCCATCTCGAATTCGTTGCTCGTCCTCCCTCGATCACCTTGGCCCCGAAAACGATCGCGATTCGATTTCCCGAATCCTTGAGAGCTCCTCCTCGCTACCTTGTGGCTTCTTCCTGGCTGCTCGCGATTCCTTTCTTCAGTAACAAGAAAGACGACAACCACGAGGAAGCCGCGGCTTTAATGGATCTTAATTAGGCCGTGTAGCTGGGAAAACGATAGGCGCTTGAAGAGCCGGCTGTGTTTGATGACAAATTGGACGATCATCGACCCGAGAACGCTCACAGCCCCTTTTCTAAGAATTAAACCTCACCACCGTTCTGTCGATCTGTAACAAATGGGTAAAGAGCTGTTCTTGAATGTGGAAACGTGAAAAATGGGAAAGATTCGTGACGAAGCTCGGCGAGTCATGGTAGATAAGTTTATAAGAATGTCGATGAAAGATACGAGTACATATTCTTACTAAATTATCCACTAATATTATGTATATCTGAATAAAGATATACGTATTTTACGTGTATATGCTCTTATCTCTAGACGTTTTTATATTGAAATCGAATTCTTTGTTACAATATATATCTGCGTATAAATAAAAATCGTAGTACATATGGGCAGCATCTGCGTCAATGGTATTATTAAGCTCTTACACTTTCCTATAAATTAAACCTCACCATCGTTCTGTCGGTCTATCGGGTAAACAAACTGCTCTTGCATCGAGGAAAACGAGAACACGGGACGATTCGAGAGGAAGGCACAGCAAATAACGCGTGCACTTTCTATCTGTGTACATACATCATTGATAATTCGAGATGAGTCGAGTTTCAATAGTTGGATTATAGAGGAGGCTTGAACCGGCGGAGGTAATCGACCTGTAATCGAATAGTACTGAGTCACTATGCCGAGAGCGCATCGGGCAAGTAAGTTTAGCCGGGAGTCTAATCAGAATGCAAACTGTGCGCGATACACGCTTCAGGCGAGAATGGGTCCTCTCTCCTTGAAAGTAAACTCCGTCCAGTACGGATTGCTCGACATAAAATTCGAAGAATCTATCAGATAATTATCCGAGGAAATTTTGGTTACTCGACTGTTTCATTCGAATAACAGTTACTCGTTATTCGAAGCACATTATTCTAATATATATTCGTTCGACTCAATCTTTGCACCATTTGTTTCCGAATGTCTTCGCACGCAGCAACGTAATACTTTTCGATACATATACATATACACATTGAATAACGAATCGCATCATATTTAAAAAAAAAGAAATGTTGATTCAAACGACATTTTATTTGTTATTCCTACGTTATATCCGTTATCAGAGTAAGATTTTGCTCAAGACTCCTTGAAAACTCGAGCAGCCTTCGCCTCGTTATCAATGAGATGCAAATAAAAAAGTCCCTGCTGAGAAAGCGAGCGCGGGAAGCACTACGTGACGCGCGCGAAATGCTTCATCGAATTTTGACGCTCGACAGCGAAAGTGGATTAACAAAACACACCCACCGAGCTCTCGCCTCTCACTGGCCACTTACTGTTTTCTTATCGATTCCGCGTGATTACCGACGTCGGGAAGAACACGTCATCGATCTCCGCGAATTCCACGAGGCTACACGCGCTATTATCGTTACTTATCGCTGTTATTTATGACCGACCGTTTATGTTTTTCGGCGCCTCGCGACTTGAAAGAGACGCTCACGATTTCTGCTGCGGAGGACAGCTGTTCCGTGAACTCGGTGTGCGGGGTGTTTGCTAGACAACAACACAAGCGAATTCTCCAAGAGCATAATTGCCAGTAATTATGAGAGTGGTCCAAGTCGACGTCCTCTTCGAGCAACATGAGCCACTCATTTATATCGCGCTGCGGCACGTTAAATTTCGATATAAGTGCAAATTTAATTTATTCAGATTTCTTACGTACAGTAAAGAAGTCTGTGATAACCGACGCGTCAATTTAACTTTTAACGCACTGCTGCAAACGAACAATTCTATCGCAAGTCAGTCGCGATTTAACGAGCACCCTGTACACGAAGTATACACACGATGCGTGCGAATATAGTATATGTAACGCGCAGTCTGTGACGCTGATTATCCGAGGCGATTCACCGGATGGCGATGCGATTCGAAGAAAAAGCCCACCGGAATATCGATGATTTATTCGCGGAACGACGAGAGCTCGCTTCTCACGAGCGAGACGAGAGGCGGGTTGTTACGATTGCACATGCGAAGCAGGCACGCGAATTGCGCACGCAGTTACATTCTGATTAAGGAAAGCTTGAAAAACAGAGCGTTACGTGCTTTATGTCTGCCTTTGTACCTTGCCTCCAGGAAAATCGGGAAACTTGGGAAGAGGGCGGAAGAGTGCGATAATTCGCGAATCTGACCTTTCCGCCGCGAGAAAAAAAGCGATCGGCTCACTCGTGAGAATCGCACGGAGCGACTAAAGAAGCCGAGGCGTTACATTTCCCGACTCCGAATCCCCAACGACGCGCGACGTCACGAATTTCATAATAACCGCGCGCAACCTGCCAACGGCAATATTTCGCACGCAAATTTAGTTGGCAAAAAGCGTCGCGCGCGCGGCCCACCGCTCTGCCGACACTTTTGTCACGAGTTTCATTCATTCGGCGTTGCATCGGAGAATGTGAAAGTCTCCTCGCCGTGTGACTAAGAACGAAGGCCGTTCTGGGTATTGTTTACCGGTTTAAGGAAAGAATAATACCGATATCCTCCGCGTTGGAACGTCCTTTAGTATCTTATTTACACGAGTACGAATATTTCAAGAATTTTCAAAATGCTCCCAATTTATTATCGGCATGTCAAATGATGATTGTTGCTATTATTATTATCATCGTGAGACATTTACCGAGGAGTCATCGTTCCATGTGCGATAGCGATACTGAAATGCTCTTTCGATTACAATGTTTTGAGAAATTGTTCAAAGAAGAACGTGTGTGTACGTATATATATCCGATGCAAGATGCATTACAAATTATATATAAAAAAAAATGCGGTCGATGCTGCACGAATCTTCGGGGAAAAATAAAGGCCCCATTTTTTATTTCAAAGATGTTTATTTGTTATTATATTTTTAGTTGCACAATTTGTAAATGTGATTAACTAGCCACGGCAGTTTCCTGTGGCCTTCTTGTGCTCAATGATCACTTTATTGGACAGCCTAGTTCGCACCGTACATGGTCCGCTCATTGTGTTGTAGGTGGACGCTGGACGTTATCTTTCTACAAAAATAAACATACATATGTGTAATTAATGGAATAACGTTATGATACATATTACAGTAGACACCAGTATTAAAGCGGTAATTCGTGTTATAGGAAATTATGCTGTACGAGAATGTTCCACGTATAACACGAATTATACAAACATCTTTGGAACGATTATTGTCATGATTATCATCAGTACTGTCCGAGTCCTCCAAAATGACGTTTTAACGTCACCGTTCATTACACAACAGAAGAAATCGCGTTAACCGTGTTATACGGGAGTCTCCTGTAATATGTATCGTAATGCTATTTCATTAATTACATATACGTATGTTTATTTTTTAGAACGAAAGAAAAGGGGGGCGTAGCGATAGCCTTCGATTATTATACAGGAAAGATTCGTGCAGCACTGACCGCATTTCTTTATTTATATGTATGCCTCCGCTACCATAATTTAAGTATTAGAAAATTGGCGTCCACGTTTCAAACAAATATGTTGGAATTTCATCAAATCTCTTCAAATTTTGGCCACTTTCTATTGCGAAAACAAATCGGTGACCTTCAAATAAAGTTAGTGTCATCAAAATATACGCCTCCTTGTCTCAAGTAACCTCCTTCTGAGGTACTTTGCCGAAACTTAGAATCCGAACATTTCCCAACGTATCATATCTTCCTTTCGTACCAAGAATACATTTTGGAAACAGATAAAACAGAAATGCACATAATAAATAGAACAGGATTGGAGTTAAACAACCTCGAGCAAATCATTCGCAGTCCGACCCCAGGCCAATTCCGCTAAAACGATTCAATACAAACCATGTACACTGCAGCGTTCTCAATCCCGCACGCATCTAACAAATTTCACCTCGATCGGTGAAATTGATTTCGTCTCCGGTTATATGCGCACAGATATTCTTCGTACGACTTCTCAAAACGTCGCAATGCGAAAGAGCATTTTAGTATCGCTGCCGCACGTGGAACGGAGCATACGAGGCGCAATCTTGGTGGAAAAGAGACGGAACACGTCGTTCTCACCGCCGGGCAGACGTAAGCGACGGATGCAGTGTTCAGGGCACGTTGGTGGAAAGGAGACAGAGCGTACATATGTAGCTCCGTCCTTCTCGCCCACACGGTATAGCCAAGCGGTCGTGCAGTGCTCACGGACACGCACGCACACACCTGCGAGGTTTCCTCTGCCACAACGACGACGGATCCTGTAGCTGTAGATGAAAATCTACTCACATTGCCGAGGACGGATTTTCTGTTCGCTAGCGCGCAACGTTCTCGAACGTTCCCTTACCACCCACCACACACACACACACATATATGCACGCCGCCCGAGCGTGCAGTTGACGTTTATTGCCATACGTCATCGTCCCGCGCTTCGATTAGCGTGCAAAAAGAGGCCAGCGGGACAGGGTTCTCGTTTGTCTTCGTGAAAATGCCATCTGCGAATACGTTGAGCTACGAGTTCCGTCCCGTCTAGCTAGCTAAAACCGACAATAGATAATAAATGGCGCAATAACGTTTACGCGATAAGCGGTCTTCCGGGTTCTCTGTAAAGGCCTCTACACACCGCTAGAGCACCACCGCCGCCGATTTGAACATTCTCACACGACAATGTCAAGGACGTATCGATCGTGTTGCGTATACAACACTCTGCGCGACTTTGGGCGATTTAAAGTTCCACGAAAGTGTGTCGTGACGATAAAAAGGATTAGGCCGACCGTTATCGAAGAACGCAAAGTCCTCCTTTTCGAAAGTTTTACGTTTTATTACGCATCATTGATGTTTTCGAAGCGTGCGTCGGGTACTAATGACGAAAGCGTCAGAAGACGCTCTTGTGTTTCTATCTCATTCTAGCTGCGGCTTTCGGAACTTAAGCGCGACGTACGATGGCATTTATTGGCAGCGTCAGGAGGAAATTGTTGTAGTCCAACTTTTAAGTGTGACAAGTGCGGCAGATTCGGACGATATCGACGCGAAGAAGCGGACGCGGTTTGACGAGATAACAATATCGCATTGGATAATATACGCGATCGCTAACTGTCGAAGGTCAATGACACATTCGTATTGTTCACACAAACGCGATATCGTGAAGGTACGCTTTCAGGATTTTCGGAGCAATTGTAACTGAAAATGGGTATTACTGACGACGGCAGTACTTACGCTGGGTGATATCAAGGCGAAGAAATTGTTGAAGGCTTCCATAACTGCACTGCGTTACAATATTGTCGACGGACACAAAGCAGAACTTCAGATCGCAAGGACTCTTACGATCACAATGGCCGATGACCAGTGAACACGAAACTTTTCCGTTCCATGATGACAGCTGGAGTCACGCACGAGAGGGGAGAAAGAAAGAATGCGACAATGGCGACGCCTAGACGGTGATTTATCGAACTGCACGGAATCAACCTGTTTCCGGAAAATTTGAAACATGTTGCCACTTCAAAATAATCTTTGACCTTTGATCCACTGTATTAAAATAGTTGAAAGTGATATAACCTATTCTGAGCGTAATTCAGTTTTTGATATCCTTTCCATGTGTAATTTGTAAACCTCCATTATCGGATTTCAAATACAATGTTAGTACAATGTCATCCGCGCAAAGGTTACTTTAAAATAAAAGTAGTCTTACGTAATCGATTCAATTATTGTTATCAAGAATAAATTGGTTGTACTTTAATCACAGTATAAGCTGACAAGCGTACGCAGTAGCGACACTGAGCATAGGTACTCGTGACGTCGGAGTACGTTAATAGCCATTTTTGCAAGAGCTTTTTAAAATTGTTCTAGTAACTTACGAAATTAATTATCATGACAATACTGAGATTATATAAAGGACAGAAAATGGTCGTTTCTCTCTGTCTCTCCTTTGCAGCGTAGCACATGATCGGCACATACATGTTCGCGTATATTCTTCTACATGGAGCATGCGCACGTCCCCCATGTGTCACGCTGCAAAAAGGAGAAACAAGAGAGAAACAACCATCTTCTGTCTTTCCCATGTTGTCTTCATCTCTCGGGCCGAATGCGCAGTCCATATATATATATGGTCTATGGGACAACGTTAGTTACAATTTTATCTGTTAGGTAGTTACCTGACAGTTTACTCAGAATTGGCAAAATCGGCCCCTAAAGAGCTGAAACGCTAGTTTAGTGTTAATTTTCAAAGAAAAATTTGAACTTCCCGCGTCGCATTACTGTCTTCGGTACGGTGGCGCCTCTAAAAAAAAACGGAGAAACGCTCAAACTAATCATTGGATAGCAGTCGGTAAAGTCGATAACTGTAACCCCTTTAAAAAATACCGACTGCTGTCTAATGATTAGTTTGAGCGTTTCTCGGTTTTTTTTGGAGGCGCCACCATATCAAAGATTAAGGCGACGCGGGATATTCAAAAACTTCTCAAAATAACTTAAAATACTTCACGTAAACGCCCAGTGGATATAATTGTGCGTTTAATTATTCCAAAGCAAACGCACTATGCCATTATCTATTATAAAGGTTAATCTACTCTATTCCGCCGAAGTAAACAAAGGAATGTATGACGATTCACGTTAATACTGTACCTTCATTGTGATAGCTTGCATAAGATGGCGCCCGTGTGCCCGTCGATTCCGCGTACCGGAAATCTTTCTTCCAGAATATCTCCTCGATGCCAGCGCGAATGGAATCAACCAATGGCAGCGTGCAAATACAACGTCCAACTTTCGGCTAGATCTTTCCGGGAGCTGAGCGCCCTTCCGGTTAATGTCGTGGTACCGACTTGTCGGCGTTGAATTTCGTGAGTGAAAATCAGAATTAATCGGAATTACGTGCACGCGAACGACACGCGAGCGATATCGCGAAAGAATCGGGAAACGCATCTTAAGCTATGAAAACCAATATTTTTATTATTTATTAATACCACTTAATGTTTTTACTTGTCATTCACGCTTCTTTGTTTAATGTCAACGTCTAACGGTTTTCATATTACCCATTTTCTTTTGATAGAGGATTAACGACGATGCGATTGTGATCACGCGAATGGCAGTATAATTTATGTTATTTTATTGAAATTTCTTGTGTTGAACAGGTCGAACGACACAATGAAGTTCAACAGATTGGTTTCTTCCTCGAGAAGGAAAAATAGGAAACGCCACTTTACCGCACCTTCTCATATCAGGAGAAGGCTGATGTCTGCACCTCTGTCCAAGGAACTTAGACAAAAATATAATGTACGATCCATGCCGATCCGCAAAGACGACGAAGTGCAGGTTGGTTAACCTCAAAAAGCATTGTTGATGTATCTAGCCCAATCCTATGAACCTCGAACTCTATACTGATGATCCAAACCATTCACAGACGATACGATCTGGGAATGTAGTTTTGAGGCTGAATATTCAAGGTTCTCTTGTATAAGCATCCTCTGACTATGTTTTGATCGCATCATGCAGAAAAGTTGGCACTGATTTCTACATGAAAAATAAATATTGTAGGTTATGGTACCACACATGCTTGATCTTAAAAAATTTTCTGATTCGTAGGTAGTTCGTGGTCATTACAAAGGACAACAAGTTGGCAAAGTAGTTCAAGTGTACAGGAAGAAGTTTGTCATCTACATTGAAAGGATCCAGAGAGAAAAGGCAAACAGTGCCAATGTATATGTTGGCATTGACCCATCCAAGGTAATTCAATTTTTTTCACTCCTTTATGATTAGTAACGCAGATTCAATGTGATGATTCAAACCATTCTCGTAGTTCGGATTCTTGGCTTTTCATACAATACTTCATTCAGGGTTTTCCTGAGTAAAGTTATGTGTGTTTAAACCTATCCGTTCAATGATGAAGCAATGGCACTGATTTTAATTCTCAATAATGCCATGTGTTCTGTCAATTGGATAAACATGCACTAATAAAAATCTTCTTTGCAGACGGTTATAGTCAAATTGAAGATGGATAAGGATCGTAAGAAGATTATTGACAGAAGGAGCAAGGGTAGACTTGCAGCGTTGGGTAAAGATAAGGGCAAATATACTGAAGACACAACATCTGCGATGGAAACATCGTAAACTTTACTATTTCACTTGTGTACCACAATAAATATAAGAAAATCCACATGTCCTGTTTATTGTTCTTCCTTCCCGTTCGTTCGCAATCGCAGAAAAAGAATGTTCGTAAATAAATATTCTTATATGTGGTCCATTAAAGAAAATTCTTTTTTTATTAAATTAATATTGACACAATGCACACTTAGAATTTGGAACGTTAATATCTTGTGCGAGTCCGCGTAATTATTAATTCATTGGAATTTGTATAATATATACAACATGCAGATCTGAAGAAAAACATTACTGCCCACTGCTATTGTACAGATTTCCAACATTGTTCATATTCACATAAACGTGAACCATATTCCTACAAACCCGTTTTACTCATGTTTTTCATTCTACCTGCTGTCATTGTGAATCACTTAAAACCTATCAAGCAATTTATTCATTCAACAGCCATCTTTGCAAATGCTCCCACTCGTTCGTCTCTAACTGTATTTTTTCTATTATGTAGTGCAACAATATCCTTTATTTCCTGGAAATGGCAAGAGCCCGCAAAATGTGTAAGAATAGATTTATTATGTCGAGGTAAATGTTTATCGTCGCAAGGATGTACTCTTCCGGTGACAGTTTCCGCATTATTAGTTGGGTGTCGTATATTATGAACAAGGAAAATAGCAAAGCACCTCCAATACTGATTGCTAACTCTAATATGGTGTTCTGTAGGAAAATTTGCAGAATGCCACCCAGTAGCAGCATAGAAATTCCAATGAAGAGTCTGCAGACAGATGAATATATATTAAGGTATCTATGATAGGAACAAGGTGGATTACTTTGTCGGTTCTTACCCATATCCTAGGAAGGAAAAGTCCTTTTTGGTTTGGAAGGTGTAAACTGTCAAACCAGCTAAAATTGTTAACGTTATAAAAAGTGCTTCTAGGACTACAGCTGTATCATACATTGATGCAACAACAGCGACTGTGTAGGATTGGAAGATTGTCTGAAAGTGGAAAAAGCATTGTCAAGTAGTATAATAAAACTATCAACCTTGGCACAATTCATAGGATACTTACAAATACACTTAGAAGTATTAAATTAGTTGGGTGATCCCTCCTCTTGACATGTAGAGCAATTAGAATACCAATAGTCATGAAAAATGATATACCAGTTATCCATGGGCTGAAAGAAATATTTGCATAAGTATCTGTTGCTACGATATTACATCTTAGAAGATAGGAAGTCATACTTTTGTTGGACATATAACTTAAGTGGCTCACACATCAAAAATACTGACACCACAGCAACTGTCATCAACAGTTGTATAGTGAGTAACCCGTAAACCTTCCTGAGGAAAGCTGAAAGAATTCAGGTATTGAGTAACGCAACATCTTTCCTTAACATAAATCCACTGTATTCACAATCATTTACCCATCCTTATGGCAACATTAGCGTTATGCACATGGTAAGCATAGTCAATATGCTCCCCATTAATTCTGCCTTCCTTCCCACCACACTCAACATCTTCATCGGGTAATATGAGTGGTGTAGCATCCATTTTCAGCTCTCACAGATATTCAAATTGGGAAACTGTAAACCAAGAATTGGGACTGTCAGCGAAATAATGACAGTCGATGGAACGTTGTTAATAAATTCTGCTTGAACGTGACACTGAAACTCTTACAAAATTCCAGTCTGGTTATGTTTACGGAAATTACATTGGATGACGTTACAAGACAGAAGACAGTTGAACTGACTCAAGAGCATACGCCTGATAAGATCTCACGCTCTGATAAGAGCTCTTACCTACACTCGCGGGATTTCGCTTTCTTGCCGTGAAATTCGTCGTGCTGCGATGGTTAGATCGAACTTCTTGTCATTCGGATGCACGGGTCAGCGTCGTCAGTCGACTATTGCACTCACAATGTGGTGTCAATTACCATCAGTTACCATAGACACTTGTCATAATACATTTTCCTGATTCTCCATTACCTCGAGACTCGAGACCGTCGTTGAGACATACATTAGCCTTACGTGTGTTAGTGTCATTTGCCTCTATTAGATGTGTGTATGTGGTACCAGGTGGCGTGACGACTTTGACGCGCCATTTTTCTTTTTGTTCAAAAAACGAACCGCAAAACCGACCGCGAGTTTAACGTTTAACAATGTCTGCAGTGTGCAAAACGTACAGTTCGAAGGTCCGAATTGGTTCCTGGTTTGAGGACTTGGCAGAGAAAGAAGTAAGACTGCAATATGCGTATTTGTGTCCTCACGTCTTGTGTGCATGAGACTACCCATAAATTTCTATGCAGGAGACAACGAAGGAATTCCTCCGGAAACAGAAAGACGGAAAGTTGTTTCTTCAACAAACGAGGGAACTGTTTTGTAACGTTTTGAAGGAAGTGTCCCTGTCCAACAATGTCGACTTTATTCAGTTCGGGCATTGCGTACAAATAAAGGCACCCGACATGCCAAATATTCCTTTACGTGACGAAGCGGATATCACTGGAAAACTCGGCGTAGTTTTGGCGGCGACTATTAACGAGAATGTAATTCATAGAATTCAAAAAATTTCGGATGGCTGCCTCATCGTTTGCTCGCCCTGCATAAAGCCTTGCATTCGTAATTCTTTCCTCATCGAATCTACGGATTGTAACGACAGAAGTGGTCACAATCTTACATTTGGGCAGGAATTCATGTTACGGGTAAAGGAAGGTTTATCAGTAGATCTACCGAAAGGTCATAATGACTTGGTTGACATTTTGTTACAATGATTATCAAAATTAAAGTCGTCTTATTTTCTGTAATTTTTCCTGACTTTTATTGAGATATATCAATATGTAGCCCAGCAAAAATGTCGGAAAATGAGATGATTCATTATAGCAAAACGTCAAACAAGTTGTATTGACTCCTCGGCAGTTCTAGCATTCAATTCTACGAGCAGTAATAGATTCTCATAAGTCTCTTGCTAGTTATTGGACACTTCGAATGGACATTTATGGGTCAGATCAGATATTCCTCTCATTGACGACACTCACGGTCCTTTGCACCACAATCTGATAAACATGAGTCACAAAAACGATCGCTTTGGCAAGTGGAAAGCGGTGATATGGAATCCGGCCAGAAGATTGGAAACGGAGGGTGCTACTATTCCTGCTTCCGCGAGGTTAATCTTTCGAATATCAAGTCTCTGTTTAACCACTAAATAGCAAGATTCTCATTCACGTTTTAGGGTGATAATAAAGCACGTCATGTCCGGCCAATGTTTAGCTTGTGAAGGCTCCGAGTGGTACATGTCAATATTCGGAAAGGAATGCGGTGCATCCGTTCATACTTATGCAGATAGTCATAAACGAGAAACGGCAGAGTGTTCGTGGACGTTTGTTACCGAACAAGTGTAAACTCGTGCATAGAAACCTTTTATATAAATTTTCAAAGTTATTGACTTATTTATACTCACGGTATGTGGGATTTTATATAAAGAGCTCTTCGTCTTGTCATTTTCATTGATCGACGAAAGCATTATCAACATTATATATCTATATATATATAAAGATGTATGTACATACATTTGAATGCATACAAAATATATGTCAATTCTTATATAAGCTGTATATCTTGTAAAATATGCCCATCAGCTTTCTTGAAATTAATTTAATTCGCAAGTCAGTGGAGAGCATTATTCCGTTCCGTCGCTATGAAGAGACTTCAATCTCTTTACTTCTTTCTTCGCACATATTTCTTCGGCGGCCGAGATCTGGTGTTTTCTTTTCAACTTCTTCTTCGTAGACGGTGTAGCTGTACCCAATCGGTGACAATCGTATAGATACCCGAATTCATTACTAACACTTACAAACACTTACCTTTACTACTTTGCGTTGCGCCCTGTTTATGGCGTTCATCATTTTCCGGTTCTCCAGTATTCAATAACGATGAATAGGGGACTTTGCCCTGTACTACGATTGATCCTGTTGGCTTGATGTTAACTACAAGATATTGATTATTGCAAAACATTCAAATGATTGAAATAATAGAATCAGTACCTGTTTTATATTGTCTCCGTTTTTTTCCCGTCCTAATGACACAAGATATCGATTCAGCGTTCTTGTATACTGCCTTATAATTATCTGTCCCAATCTTCAGATTTTTCCGTTTCATGACTATTCTCATCCCTGGCAGATTATTTAAATCTACCTGCTCACATGAAATATTTCAAATGATTACCCTAATTATTACTTTTCTTCATTTTTGTCATAGCAAAGTTAACTTACCGTGACAGGCATGTTAAGCACAAAGATCTCGTCATCATCCGATATATTCTTCAACTTGAACAAAGAATCCGACACTACCTCCTGTAATTCTTCACGGCCTATCAAGTCTTGTAACTGGAAAGAGAATTGTGCTCGCGTGAGTAAAAATATGCATATTATATATAATTCAATTAAGCGTAATTGGCTTTCTTCTTACATTCTGTGGCCGTTCCTGACGAGGTCTCCCTTCTTGTTTCGGTATTTCTTGAACAGGCGTCGGATCTACGGCAACATCCGATTCCTCTGTACATTGAAAGAGTTCACCTTCGAGAGCCTTCTTTCTTTTCAAAACATTCAAGACATATCTCAAGGAATCTGCTTCACTTGGAGTCGCTGTAGATGCTCCCAAATTTGTTCGGCGTTTCTTCGGAAGGTTCGAATGTTTACTTTCGTGGGTGGCACTTTCGCTTGTTGTATGGGAAAGAAAGGATTCGTGTTCGGCATCAGAAACTGGAGATGCACTTGTCAGCTGTCTATGCGCACTACCCAAATGCGTAGATGGAATTGGGCTGAAATGTGAAATTGTTTCATCCTCGAGTGATGCTCCTCCACAATTCTTGTGCTTTTTCTTCTTTCGCTTTTCGACTGTACTGCTTGCATCTGGTCGACTGCTCTGGCACACAGTCGTATTTGTGCAGTCACTATTCTGTAGTTTCTTTTGCTGCTCCTGATTTTCTGAACCCTCATTTTGTCGGATGTTTTGTCCGTTTTCTTTGTCATTATTGTTGCTAATATCCTCTGCGGATGATTCTTGGTTATTTTTAAATTTCTTCTCAGATTTGTCTTCGGACTCAGAGTCGTCACTGTGGGCAGAATACTTCAGACAAACTGATTCTGTTTCATCTTCGCTGGAACTAGTGTCACTGCCTGTGGTCAAATTTAGCCTTTTTAACTGTTGAAGCCTTTTGGTAGTTGAAGGAGACATAAAATTAGGTTCGTCATCCTCATCTTCATCTTCATTTGGGAGTACCCACGAGATTGGTTCAGGTTCTATGATTTCCTGTTTGATGTCAATTTTCGATTCTTCTGGTTCCATACAGACAGTAGGCCAACTTGTGTGTCCTGGACTCGTATGACTTGAAGGGTCTCGAAATTTTTGAAATGCATGTTTTTTAGACGTTTCAGAATTCTTTAGGAGTTTTTTAGGAGTTTCAGAATTCTTAAGATTTCGGGGAGTTTTGGGAGTTTTGGGAGTTTTAAGATGTTCAGGATTTTTATATTTAAAATTTATATTACCCATAGGTGTGTCAGTTCTTTTGAAAGTTTTCTGACTCTGAGAATCTGTGTCACACTCATGATCTCTGCTGTGTATGTGACTGTTGTAACTTTCAATACTTGTGGAACATGTAGTACTGTTTGGAGCTACAGGGCTGTGAAAACTATCAGAACTTTCACAAGTCTCAGCACTCTTTTGTTTTCTTGATTTCTGGCGACGTTTAGAAGTCTTAAGGATCTTAGGAGTTTCGAAATTCTTAAGAGTATCAGGTTGGTCAGAATTCTCAGAATCTCGTTGATTTTTAGGGATGTCCGCATTGTCGTAACCAGAGCTATCATTGTCGTCCAAATTGTTAGACAAATCTGAACGTTTCGATGGTTTTGGATATCTCGAACTCTCAGAATTCCGAGACCGTTTTAAAGTCTCAGAATTGTGAGAACTGTTAGCCCGCTGAGAACTTGGTATCCTCTCATTATCAGAACAAAGCTCAGGACTCTCAGAACCACGTTTGGGACTAGGAGTATGAGAATACTCAGATCTATGAGACTGCTGTGAACGGTTTGAACAGTTTGAATAGTTGGAACATTTAGAACTACCTGATTGTTTAGAATTCCCAGAACTCTTAGAATTGCTAGAACGCCTAGAATGCCTAGAACTTCTAGAACTAAAAGAACTTTTGCGACTTTGGTGACTTTTAATGCTCTCATGATCTGAAGGGTTCTCAGAACTCTCAAAACTCTCAGAATATTTATTCACAGAAGGAAATTTAACTGTCAAAGCCTTGGTACTTGCTATTTTAACATCTCCTTCCTTTGATGATTCCGTAGATATTATTTTATACTTTCTATTTACAATTTCTGTCCACACTACTTTTGGCTTTAATGTATCATCCGATTCTGAAGGCTTTCTTACTCTGTCAGCAACTGGGTCAGATATCATTGAATTGTCTACAATACCTCCTAAAGTACCCACATTGTCAATCTCAGAATGTACGTTTTCAAGATCCTCTAAATTATTCAGTCTAAAAGGATCCTGTAGCTCTTCGTTCTTCTTTTCCTTGTCAGGAACACTTGTATTGCCATTAACACATTCTTCTTGTATTGGTGGAACATCAGGATTTTTTGTTCTTGGAATACTAATGGGCCTATCACCAGATTCCTCCTGAGAGTCATCATCAATTCCTGAATCCTTTGGATGGTGCATAAGATCCCCATTATTCGATAATGGCTCTGGAAATTCTTTTTCTTCTGCATTGCTGAGTTCCTTTTCACATGCAGGTGCAGACTCAGAATATAGCATATCATTGCATTTTTTTACATCCGCCGGTTTATCTGCACAGGTTTGCATCAAACTTTCACTACTTGAAGTAAAGCTCTTCCACAATGCTAGGAGATTTCTTTTAACTTTTAGTGGATTACTTTTATGAATATGAGATCTTAATTTATTTTTACAGCTCCGGGTTATTTCATCATTTTTCAAATCATTTGTATCGGTACAAACGTGTTCCTTATTACTAACGCATGTTATACTTGATGTTGATGGTTGTATTTCCTGTTGACTACAACTTGGAAGCGATATATCACATAAACTATTAGTTCCCGTTGTATACGTTTGAGGAGTATTATTTGTTGGGGCAATACAGGATGGCATGTGTTTTCTTTTTGCAATTATTTGCCACCCTATTTTCTTAGATTCTTCTACTTGTGTGTTCTTGGGATTTTTCTGTCCCTTAGCCTTCTTCACTGAAATCTTTTTCACCTTAACTTTCTTTGCTATAACCCCTTTCAATTTGGGCTTCTTTGCTGTAACTCCTTTCAGTTTAGGTTTCTTTGCTATAACTATTTTCAGTGTAGGCTTCTTTGCTGTAACTCCTTTCAGTTTAGGTTTCTTTGCTATAACTCCTTTCAGTGTAGGCTTCTTTACTACCACCTTTTCAACTTCTGAGTTTGTTACTACAAGTTCATTTTCTTCAAGCTTGATATCATTCATTGAGAAGTTTCTTTGCACTGCTCGTTTTGGTTGAACTCTTGAAGGTGGCGTAGGAATAAGAGTATGGACATGTATGGAAGTATTGAATTTTGATACTTCACTCTTATAGATAAGTGTGTTGTCTTTGTGTACTGATGCTTGTTCCAACCTATCTTTACCAGGACTTGAAGAATCAAGATCGCACATGCTTATGGATTGATTGTACTGAGAGGTTTCATTTATATATATACGTTTAAAATCTCCATCAGCTAAATCAAACTCTGTGTCTGTACCACTGTCATCCGATATTTCTCTAAGAACATGCTCCTTCAACTTTGTATACTGACAATAGCTGGGTACTGAAAGTTTCTTCTTAATCATATTATTAAGCATCTTAGTCCTACGCCGTATTTTTCCCATTGGCACCAACATGTGTATCAACGAGGAATTGATCATTCTCTCCGAAACTTTGTTCGGGACCACTTGCCAACCAATTTTCACTTTTGGCTCCATCGTTGTGTTTAAAAACTTTTGAAAAATGTACACTGGTTTAACCTCCAAACACTCGTCCAAAAGTTATGAGTCCGGCAACACTCGTGGATTATCACTTGCCCAAATTGTGCGCGCGTCTTGCTCATGCACGTTAAAAATAACCATTATATACTTCAAATCAAGTAATTGATAATAAGCTAACGTAATACAGTAAAGAAAATTTGTCTAACGTCGGAATGGTCAGCGTCGCGTGTGGCTGCATGGTTTGCATGTATCCTGATGTATCCACATGTTCGAAACGGCGGTAACAGCATGGTTTTCAATCCCGAAGTTAGCCGAGTATGAACGAAATCGTATTACACCATATTACACTCACCCCCTCCGCCTTTGTACGTTCAAGACAAACTGCCTGGATCCTTCGTAACTTCTGATAAAACGTGTACGGCAACAAATAGATTATTATTAATTGATATGTTCATTTTTCACTCTATCTGCCCACGCGCAAACAGGTGAAATTAACTTGCGTCAGCGCCATTTTGTGTGCGAACTTGCTGCGCAGCAAATATAGACCGGCAACGAGAATGTAGCAAGAAAGCGTGTACGCACGTGTACGTCTTAAACAGTCTTAAAGCCATTCGGGTTACATTGTTTCCATTATCTGGGGTCGCAGGTAGTGGCATGTAGTAGTTCCTATTGTAATAACACGTGTGGTCAGCGGCTCGCCGAACAATAGTAATGCTTCTGTCTCGCACTTCGACTGAGATAGCCAACAAAGGTCGAATTTGGCCAATCGCAAATCACACACATACTCTCCATAGTACATAGTACCCAAACTTCAGGAATCCTATACTTGACAGTTATACGTGGTTATACCTGAGCCTTCGTAGCAAGCTGTACGCCTTAGAAGCGAATCTCTAAAACTCTGAACGTTCGGAATAAACAGTATGCGCTTGCAACCGAAGATATCAGTCAGTGTGCAACCATAACCTGCAACGGACACAATCAAACTAAACCGCGAGTGACGTTTTATACAAATTAAATTGGCGTTCTCGGGTTTTGATTAAGGCGTCCTGTACCGTCCCGTGTCTGTCGATATATGATCAGGTGTTCGAAATGTCACGCGCGCTTCTAACATTATTCCACATTATTCAGTCTACGTCGTTTTTCGTGAAATCGATGAGCTTTGAAAGTTACGATAGCAACTACGTCAACGGGTCGACATACATGTACACATACAATAAAAACGCCAATTTCAAGATTACAAAAACGTCTATATTAAGTAGTAATGAAAGAATTATTCAAATCAGTCATGATGGAAGGTGCGGAACGGCGAGTGGTGAAGGATGCTTGTCGAGTAACAATAAGATAGGAACATCATAATATGTCTTTGGTATTCTCCTCGTCCCCTCGTGTCTCGTTGCAATGCTCACACAAGAAGAAGTTCCAGCGTTTCAGAAAAACGTGATGGCCCTGAAAAGGGCCGTTCGAGTGTTCTTATCCCGAAAATCTATGCAGGACGACCACCGTCGTTGTCTCACTTCTTCTTTGGCGCCGCTTTCTTCGGCACGGCTTTCCTCGCCTTGGAAGCTGGTGCCTTTTTCGGCTGTGGCTTCTTGACAGCCGCCTTGACGGGAGCCTTGGACTTGGCCATCGTGGTCTTGGCCTTGGGCGGCTTGGCGGCCGGTCCCTTCGTCACCTTCTTCTTCTCTGCAGCGCTGACAGGAGCGGGCGCCTTTTTGGCGGGCGCTTTCCTGGCGACAGTCTTTTTTTGCGGCGTTGCCGGAGTCTTCCTTTGAGCGATTGGCTTTCTGGCCGTGGCTTTCGCGACAGGCTTCGACGGCTTCGCGGCTTCCAATTTCGCCGAGGCCAGTCTGAAGGAACCGGCAGCGCCCTTGCCCTTGGTCTGCACCAAAATGCCAGACGCAACGGCGGTCTTCAGGTATTTCTTGATGAACGACGAGTGCTTCTCGGCGTCGACTTTGTAGGCGTTTGCTACGTACTTCTTGATCGCCTGCAGGGACGAGCCGCCTCTCTCTTTCAGTGCCTTGATGGCAGCGTTGACCATCTCCGAGGTCCTCGGATGAGTCGGCTTCGTTCTCGGCTTCTTCGACTTCGACGCGGCGGCCTTCTTCTGGGCGGCTGCGGTACCTTGTGCACTTGGACTGCTGTTGGCTCCTGACGCGGACATGACGACTGGCGACGATGCAACTTTATCAGCCATTATCCTCTGTACTTCACTTCTCTCTGTCTCTCTGCTCGAGTTGCCTCGTTGTCTTTCTTCACGCAGATGCCGAACGAAATCGGTAAGGTTAAAAGATGCACTTTCGATGCAGACGAGCGGTCTCTCTGGGGCGATGAAAAGTTTTTCTGTGGCGTTGAATTTTCTGCGCTCCGATCATGCGTCGGTAGCGCGGACCATGGAGAGAGACCGCATGGCTCTTCGACGCCGGTGAGTCGTTGATAGTTGGATGCTGTGGTACCATCTTCGATGAATTTCCGCTCGTTTCAATGTCTTGCACACCTTTGGGGACGTGATCAACGATCAAGACATGTGCCCTGATATTCTAATTTCATGTTAAGTGCGTTTTCCAGGGGCGAACGGGCGCGCATCTTGGCGAAAATGCGATGCGTTTTAAACAGTGCATGTAGCATGCCAGGGCACCCTTTCGACAAAATTGCTTTATTTTCAATAAATCGGACCGCTTCGGGTCGAAATTTACTGTGAACAGAATGCCAATGATTCAGTCTATATCGTACAAAAATTGGGGCGATAAACATCGAGGTATTGTTAGAAAGGCGACGATGTTTTTCGGTCGGTGCAGTTCGATCGCTCGACGGCGTCATTTGCCCAACAACACGTTCTGATATTTGTATAATTATTTCTGCAATATTTGAACAATCGATAGTTTTGGCATAAATAGCATTTCTTGCTTAAAAGTCGTTAACTGCAAAGCAAATAAGTCTGTGGTTTTCGTTTTATCGGCCATTCTACTGCTAAATTCGGGCATCCCGCACCTGGTCCTCCGCATGTGGTCGGTCGACAAATTTTCATATTTTTCCAAATTCTTCCACAATTGTTGGATTGAACGAGGAATTATAACATACAGGCTTATTTTGCATGGTCTGAGCGTACGCCGAAACGACTTAAATGGCCAACAAATAATTCCGTTCACACTGCTTTCCGTTGGTACCACCTGGCAACCAACCGTTGTGAGTCGCGCTTGATGTTACAGGAACGTGGTTCGTTTCCCATCAACTTCCCTTGCATAACCAATTTTCATATTCTCCGACTTTGATTATATCAAACGTCATAAGGAGATTCATACAATGTATCTGACAAAAAAAAATACTTTTGAACATCGCAATAATACCTGATTCCTTATCAATTACCAATCACACCCGTGAAGTTCGATCGTATGGATGCAGATCGAAAAATGAACGAAACCGAAAGGAAAATTGGATTAAGTATCATCGTAAGATCCGACTATCAGACCAATTGGTACTGACTCCGATTACCAATCGTTCTCAAAAAAGGGCTAATTCGTTGCACGACTTGTAGTAATGATAATGTGATTGGCACAGCAAAAGATTCTCGGTGGTTCAGTGCTAATCATCACTGCTAACCGGACAGACGGAAACGATTGGGATATCAGAAGTTCCTGCATTTCGTGTAGTCTGAAACAAAAGGTTGTGCCGCGTGAGAGTAAGTGGGAATTTTCTAGAATTTTTAGGTTGTCGGTCGTTACTTATCGGACGATGCAAACACTATGAAACCTGCTTATGAAGTGAACGTTTCGGCAGAAACAAAAGTATTCGTGCGAGAGCGTTGGATCAAATTACACTCGTAGAGCAATCGTAACGAGTTTGATCTCTGCTAACAAGCTCAAGTATGAAACTTATGTATATGACTGTCACACTCTTAAGTAGGGACCAGTAGCATTGTCCTATTTTGAGTGCGACTACGATTAAGCGTTCTAACCTAAAGACAAGCCATTTCTGATATCCTGAAATTAATGTTAATTTAAAGCTAGTTACAAGGGCGTTCGCTATCATATGGAATCTTTGTAGAAATTGCAATGCACCGCACTCGATATGTATGATTGCGATCAGCTATTCTAACCTCGACGATCTCATGGAATTATCAGTTCTCAAAGATGTCGACCTATGCAACTTTCAACCGTTCATGCAATTTAGGCCTTCATATCAGGGAAACATTGTGAACGGATCTTTCAGGCTTCTTGAGGCGACTTATAACAGCGAATGAGAAGATCGATGGTCCCATGATCCTATAAAAAGAATGCCTGAAAAAACATACGTGGGCTTCGTACATTGCTCGCCAATTCATTGCACTAATTATATGCCGTTTCACGTGATGATCGTCAATTTAACATGAATAACAACGAAATAGGTGTCATCAATTTTTCCAACCATGGTGAGACCAGCGGGCTCACAGTAACCCTCTCCACACAGAGAATTTATTCTGTATTTTCTACTTTGTACCCAATGTTATTCCTAATAATATGCTCCATCCTTCAGGTAATTGTAACTTCACCTAACAATAGACTAGGGAAAACATATTGACCTCGTGGTAAAAAGGCTGCAATCAGACCAATTGCGTGTCGAATTGAGTCGCGAGTGAAAATGAGCATTGAAGTTCGATAATCGTCAACAACGTGAATCATGTTCTCGACTGCTTGCAGACGATTGTCGTGGTTGATTGTTGGCTCGACGCCTACTCGCAAACTTTCCTATACCCGGAGCATCATCATGCGAGTCACCTACGGAACGTAGCAACACGATTAGCAATGCGCGAATCAAGCAAGAATAAGCCGTACGCCCCTTGAAGTACCCTTTTTATATCAAACGCGACCTAACCCAGGCATACCAGAGAATGCTGAGCTCTCGTTGGTGCTCTCTCGTCTGGAAGGGGTACAATCGAAGTTATCTTACATAAGCAACGAATAATATTCCAATATGTCAGAATCCTTGTTATCATTTCGATGCAACGACTTTTGCCGAAGTTCGAAGATATGATCGGTCCGGTGCAAACGGTTTCAAGGAGAATAAAGTCCTGAGCGCCAGCGCAAGGTCCTGGGTGATGAAAGCTTGGTATCAGAAATCTCGCCATCCAACTTCTGGATTCATGTATTATGAACAAAATCAGTGGTGCATGGAAGGTGTTTTATCTAGAAAATACTTCGCAGTCGCTGGCGCATGCAGGGAATATGTTAAATAAAAGAAAATATTTGCTATGAGTGCAAAATGATATGGGATTGTAGGTAGCTCGGATTTCGTGGTTAGAGTTCCTACCCTAATGATAAGTGCACACTTCGAGAGCAGGAACGCTTGTTAAGGTTGTAAACTTGATATATTTCGAAGGAATATTGATCGTTATGGTAAATATATCAACAATAAACGATGAAGGATTACAGCCATTGACTTTCAAGTTCTTGTAGAACGTCGATGACTTCATTTTCCCAACCCCCTCTACTTCACTAACGCGCTATACGTACTTTACCTAAAGTAGATTCTTGAAACATAACCAGGCACTTTATGACTTACCTCTTCATTTATTATTGAATAATATTGGTAAACACTAATTGATATTTACAATATATTTACGTCAAAACCTGAAGAAATTTTGGATGAAAATGTAAACAGAAAGAGTCTGTGATCCAACTTTTGGGAACAAAAATGAAGTATTACAAAGTTATACAGTACATTAGCAACGAAATGAGAAGAATAATGTTGATACTACCTTTGAATCACAATTATAACATACATCTTACCATAAAGTTCGAAAGATTCAATTAACATATATATTTTATCAAAAATTGGGCCTCTGATTCAATCGTCGATCATGGTGTTTCAGAAATGCCATTCGATTTATCGTTATGGGAAATCCCATGGCGCGGCGCCAGATGACGCTGACCGTGCGAATTTACATGAATTTTACTTACGATCATTAAGTCACAGACAATTATACAATCGTGAAAAACAAGAATTATCCGCCACGCATGATGGAAATCCGATGCGCAGAATGTCTTGAGCAATAATATTGAACGTATCATGTCCCTACGTCTGTTTGAAGCAGGAATTATTTAAAGAACCCGCGTGCGTTATCGGAAAATGGCGTCGGTCGATAAAAGGATCTTCTTGAGTTCGTTATTTACGGAGCGATCCTTCCTCGTATTTTCGGCTTAGTTAGTCAAAAGTTTAAGGAAATTATTGTGCAGGCACGATCGAGCGGTACAAAAACGGGGTTTTTCGCGGTTCAATGAGTATCGTTTGATGGTTCGATCGCACGGACAATCGGGGTGACAGATGATCGTGATAGACCCAAGAAGGAACAGACTGGAAACGAATGGGCCTTCAAAACATTGTCCATTTACCGTAATTGCCAAACTTCCCTCGATTTGTAAGCGTTGCACGGTGAGCGATCAAGGAAACGTAGAACACCGGGTACAGTTTCGATCGGCGATCGATGTAGCTTGAGTGAAGTGATCGAAATCCATTAATGTTATGGAAACTCGTCGATTGCCTTTGGTACTCGTGATTCGCACGACGTTAGCGATTATTACAGGTAACAACATGTGCCCAGAGAACTATTGTAGGCAAATTAATCTCCTTCAATTATTCGATCAATTTTGATTGTTCCAGGAACACACACACATTTTATGGAAAATGTTCCCACAAGCTTGATCTCATGATCCAAAGCCAATGTAACCATGCATCAGAATAGGAGAAAGAAGAAGAGAGTGAACTACGGCGTAAGGGCCGTAGAGGTGCTCAGGGGTTCAAAGGGGTTTGGTTTTACAATTTCTGGACAGCAGCCATGCATATTGAGCTGCATAGTTCCAGGCAGCCCAGCAGACAACGCTGGCTTGAGAGCTGGAGATTATCTGATGGCGGTGAATGGACACAATGTCAGTAAGGTACCACACGACGATGTGGTCCGTTTAATAGGACATTCCAAGGGTATTCTGCGACTGCAGATAGCTGAGAATTATTATTCCGATTCTTCCGACGAGGAGGGTCTTGCCACAGTTCGCTCAAAACCCAAGTATACCCATAAGCCGCGCACGAGCAATGCAGGTGCTTTGCAATTACAATGCAGGGTGGCCAAAGTAGTGCGGGATCTTCAAAGTGGCGCTATGTTTGATATGGCAGGAAAGGCTCAGAGTAAAATACAATGCAGTCATTCTGGAGCTCATCACCGTTGGAACATGTCCAGCCCTCTTCCTCCACCGCCGCCGCCTATTTCTCACAAGAGGGACTCTGAGAAGATTGTGCACAGAACCGTGGTCGGGTACTTAGGGACCATCGATATTCCTAATCAACTGCATCCATCGTCCATGATGCAGGTATAACATTCAACGTTTGCACATGGATCACTTTAAGTATATCATACACCCATTCCGCATAACTGTTGTTTCAGGTGCTGAGAAAGTGCATTAAAAGACTGAAAGCTGAAAAACGCACGCCTACTACCGTCCTTTTAACTATACACGTTGCTAACATAAAGCTCACCAATTCGGAGAATCGTGTTATCGCCGAGTATCCGTCCTACAGAATAATATTCTGCAACTCGTTCTCCGAACAGGACAAACAGTATTTTGGCATACTGACGAAATCCGTTAAAGACACGGAGGATATAGTTTCGAACTCGTGTCACGTATTCACTATTTATTACAAATTAATAGATCACGCGGTTCATTCGAGCACGTGTAACGTTTTCGGTTTCACGTGCACTAAAACGTCGGAACTAAACGTGTGCCAGGAATTTCCTGACAGCTGTAACAGTCTGATCGGGGCCATACAGACATTGTACATATCGGATTCTGCGAATGGGGAGACGCATTCTTACAACGAGACTCGAAGGCATCAGGACACCGCGTCCCCTCAGCCAAGTAACGTCAGTACGTCCACAGCTCATTCCAGCAACAGTGATTCTGGAATTGGCTTTAAGGATGACTACGGCGGCCGTACAGATCGGAACATAATCGTGGATTTCGCTCAACGCACACATTGTCCCGCTAACATACGTTACAAGGTAAGTGTACTCTATCAATAAAAAGAATAGACAGAAATCTCTGCGCCATTGTTGACTGATATACTCGACTATATATCATATATTACTCATAGGGCGCAAGATTACCGATGTCAGGAGCGTTAGGAAAGGAATCAACAGACTCAAGACTGACAGTGCGAGCTATTTCCGACTCGAGATGGAGCGACGTGTTAAGACCGGGCACCGCCTCGAAGGAGAGTACCGACGTGCCATACGACTCTTCGTTAAATTTCGGCTCCCTATGCAATGGGGGAGCGGCAGGGCTCACAGGACATCGGGATCTACCTTCAGAGGGAGCAAATGGAACGAGGAGTGGGGATACCACCTGCCCGCCAGGACCATCTGCTTCCACGGCGGTTACGGTTCAAGGGTTGGTTCAAGGCAGGGCTAGTTCGTCCGTCGATTCCCTTGCGTCTATTTGTACGGAAAATGTTGCGTACAGAAATTTGAACGTGCCACCGCCGCTGCCGCACAATAATGCGTGCAATAAATTAAGCCCGAAAGTCTATGGGGGTGTATCGAAGTCGTTCGTACACAGCTTGGAGGATCTGAATCCGTCCAGCATGGAATATCAACTTCTGCACAGTTATCAGGGGAAGAACGACAAGCCTCGACCGTGGGGAAGCCTGCAGGAGATCAGGAATGTCGGAGGCTGCGCGTCGGACAACTGCATGGTAAGCCTCACGTTTCTAGTTTTCGCATCCTTTAATCCCGACTCATTTCCCGCAGGCGCATTCCCAAAAATTAGATAGATTAGAAAGTCCACGATCCCATGTGAGTACCGTCGAATCCCACTAACTATCCCTAAAGGAACCACCTCGACCTATCTCTGGTCTGGATCAGAGTACATCGTGCGCAATGTTACATTGTTCAGAATTCTCGACTCCCAATTTCCTTGGACTGTGCAAGTTTCTACTACAAGAATTCTCCACGCAGGCCTGGAATTTCCGATCTTTTCAAGACGCCTTCCCCTTTAGCAAACCTCTCGCATGACAGTAGGTAGAAATTTATGTTGTCCACGGGTTCCGGTTTTTCTCGTGTGCTCGCTATTGAGGTCGCGTCATCATTTCCTGCCCGTAGCTGCTGCGCTCGTGTGTAAGAAGGGGCTGTTGAAAACGGAGCATCCACACTCTCAATGAGAGAACGTACGCGTGCGCACGGGCTCGGGCACGAACACATTCTCCCACCGCGATACGAATCGCACGCTCGTTCTAGATTGACTTCGCGACATCACGAATTACTGGCGAATTAAAAATAACACGCCACTCCTGCGACGCGTTAGCGCATTCTGCTCATTCTTGAATGTCGCAAGAAACTTGACAATTCAGATCACAGCGACGGGGCGAGGCGTGTAATCTTAACTCCGACTGTATCGATGTTTTTTTCGTGACACACGCTCATACCGAGCGCAGGATGATAAAGACGCGCGAATAGGTAGAATTGGCGGAACATGGGGCAGAGCCGTCTGTATCTAAAGTGTGTAAATATATACATACGCGAGATGGAACCGCAGCGACTGTGTATGGGTTCCGTGTTCACGGTGCAGAAAGGAGTGAGAGGCCGAGAAGCAGCGAGCGAGTGAATGGGCAAGAGAGAGATCGAAAGGACGGCGAGCATGGAAGGGGTTCCGGTAGAATGAAAGAGCAGGGAGCGGGGAGCATAGAATCGTGTATTCCTGCGGTTACACATAGAAGGGGGACGTGAGTTACACTGGTGTTGCCGTACGATTACGGCGATGCTGAGCGGTCGGGAGCAGTTGGGAATACTTGGAGCAGGGGCGATGGTCAGCGGTAGTTGGTCAGTGGTAATGTCGTTCGTTCCGTGATTCTGACAGTGCCACACGTACGCAGTGAAGTGTTGGATCGTTAGATTAGATTGCTGGGCGTAGCCCTTCTCACTCTCGTCATATCCCAACGCTTCCGAGGCTGACCGCCGCAATTGTATCGACGACTTTTCGCCGTCAACCCAAGCGGATCAGAACCTTCTGTGTCTCGGGAGACTAACAGGGCTGATCACATGTATTACGGGAAGGCAAATGGGACTGCGTGCTTACGCGGAAGGATTCTGTAGCCCGTCGACGACATGGAGCTCGTACCGAAGACGGTGCGTGATAAAAGAATGTGTGAATGACGTTTGCAGGTTAGACACTGCGACGGTGTGGCCCATCGGAGTGGGTTCATTCTGAGATATCGTGCAAGCGAGTGCCGTCATCGATGGGTCACGCTGTCTTCGCATCCTGTCGCTGGATTATGGTCATTGTGACGTTATTAACCCTTTGCACAACCGTGTCCACTTTCAGTAGGCCTTAGCTAAAAGTCTATTTCTCTCGTGTATCCGCTCTCGGTGGCGTTATGTGCGCCAGGAAGATAAGATGGTGTCAGGACAGGAAAGTTTGTAGAACTTTCCACGGGCCATTGAGAGTCGACACGTGAGTGCAAAGGGTTAAATACCTTTATTGTGGTCGATTGTGGAACTCGAGTGCTGGACAGGATGGCCGTGTGACTGTTGAACGGGTGTCGGACGTCTCCGTAATTTTTTACGTCCCGTTATGCCTGACATTCGAATTACTGCGTCCGCATTCGGAGCGAGGCGGAAAATCGCGCAAATTTCGTGAGTCAGGCTTTGCACGGTTCGATGCATTTTGCGTAACGACGACGTACCTTTCTTAACGGGGAGGATGGGAACCGTGTGAACGCAGGCCGTGCATAACAACAGGTGGTAGCGGTAATGCAGTCCCGCGTTGGATAAGAACGAACGTGGGAATTGCTTTCGCGAAAGGTCATCGTGTAAAATTACCCGGCCCCATTGCGTGTCTTTTTTCCATCTCAGATCCGCGCGTCTGGGAAAGATGGCTACAAAAATGACAGTAGAAATGTCATTGTTAAACGGGCGATTTTGCGAGTTGCTAATAAAAATAAATTATTACAGCATGGCAGTACAGAGTCTTGTGACAAAATAAGTGATTGCAAGGGAGTAAATACCTGGGCAAATGGATTTGAGAAGTTATTGGAAGATCCAACAGGATTACAAACTTTTGCAGTAAGTATTATGTTGACTGTGCATGATATACAGTCTGTCAAAACATTGGTCTACATAAATTCCTTCTGTAGGAGTTCCTTAAGAAGGAGTTCAGCCATGAAAACATCTACTTCTGGGCTGCTTGTGAGAGGTTTAAGGACACAGAAGATGTTGCTACTCGGCGTAGACTAGCTTGGCAGATTTATCAGCGTCACTTATCCAACACAGCAGCAGAACCAGTCAACGTGGATAGTCATGCATCCGGACAAATTACTCAGGAGCTTCTCAATGATGCACCTGCGGATCTCTTCTTACAGGTAAATTGATGTCTTGAGGAATGCTTCTTTATCCTCAAACAAACATAACACGTAACATTTTTTCTCTCTTCAGGCACAGAAGCAGGTGTTCAACTTGATGAAGTTCGACAGTTATCCGCGATTTTTAAGATCTGACCTGTATAGACACTGCTTGGAAACAGGAAGTTCCACAGTGAATGCAGAGGATTGTGATTTAAGTCTAACAAGTTCACCCAGCGTGAAATTGAAAAAGAGTCATTCGGACGCTGAGGATCGGTGTCGTAAATCCATTCTACCCTGGAATAGAAAGAATAGGTAATTGTTTATCTTGAAAGCTGCCTGTGTCATATCAGCCCCGATCATGTAATTATTTTCGCGTAATAGAAATCCACGCTATTACAGATCAAAGTCGAAAGACCGTGGCGAGACAGAGTACAATAAAACGCCCAGTAGAAGCGAAACCATATACAAGAGTTTTACGACTATCAAGCGAGAGACTGAGGGCAATAATAACGAGGACAGTATATCTATATCCAGTAGTAGATCCTCCTTAGCGTCGTGGGATTTGGCATTAAGGCAATCGTTTAATAAACATGTAAGTGCGCCGCAACGCTGACGCTACGATACGAACACGGGAAAATCTAGTTATTAATGGAGAGGTAACACCTCGCATGCCCCATCAGTAAGATAACGATTAAATGCTGCCATTTGTGGTTTGTTCGTTTTTTGCTCGCGAGCGTTTATCGAATCATGAGTCGCGCGTAATTGGATAATAAAATTAACAGCCAGCGTAACAGCAACTATATATCCAAGTAGGCAACCGAGTATTTCGCACGAACTGTATTAATGACGGAAACTCCGTTCAGTCCCACGAATGCTTTATCAAGATCTCATTAACGTGCGCTAGGTCTTTATGAATAGTATGCACCTTAGATATTCACCTCAAGTCGCATTTATATGAGCTAGTCTGTATAACTTGTAGTCCGTATCGTCCTACGAAGGACAGTCGAATGAAAAGAAAGAGGTTCGCACCAAATGTACCGGGTTGTGTCGAGTAATATTGCCTGACGGGTCCACTACGGTAGTGCCAACTAGCCAAACGGAGAGCATTAAAGATGTGGTTACTCGCCTCCTCGATAAGAGAGCTCTCCGATACTCTAACTATGATGTTCTAGTACTAGCCACAGACGAGGTTTGTGTCTTTTCTATATCACTAACGCAAACGTCGTAACGACGAAACAAGACTAACACGTAGGGATCATCTGGGTTAGGGCTTAACTAAAACACCGCCGCAATCACTTTGCACGATCCATCAGAAGAGTCGCAAATGCAGAATGCATAATCACGTTTATCCACCAGAAACACTCGTTCACAAGCCTTTCTAATATTTAATGCACGCGTATGTATTTGGTGATGGAGCTCATTGGTATCTCTGTACGAATGTAGACTTTGCTGGGTCGTACGAACGTACGAATCATCATTCTACGCATTCACATGCCACACTTCTCCGCTCGCTCGATCCAATCGCTACTTCGCGCTACGTATTCCGCATGTATAAATGGAGTTTTGTCATTGCAGGTGGTAGACACAAAGTATTCTTCAACGGTATTAGCCGGGCAGGAGGTAGAAGTAGTCCCGACAAAGATTCTAAAAGTTGATTTGCCGTCGCGCAGAGTAATTACTGTGATCGCACATAAAGGTAGAACACTGAAGGAAGTTTTGAGACCCCTTTTAAATAAGTATGGGTTCAATTTAGACGCGATTAGCATTTGGAGCGAAGGCCATCGTATCTCTGCTGACATTGCAGCCATTAATGCACCCAGTAGGCTTACATTGGCTGCATCTAGTGAAGGTAAAATATATTCGTACAATACTGGTTACGGAACGCTTTTAAGAATTACCAGTAAACACAAACTGCGAATATTGCAGATTTTCAACGAGAACCGCAGCCAACAAAATGTTTAGACGACGTGACGCATGGCCAGCCAACTTTAGATGAAATTACGAATAAAGTATTCGAGGAACTCTTGGTCGGGAAGGGTTCTAATAAGTATGAATGTAACGAGGGTTCGTGTAAGTCGGAGGATCAACGTTCCGAGGGTTCCTCCATACTTCCCAGCAAGTTCTTCCCGCGAGACTCTACTATGCATGGGAAAAAGAAGGTGAAGGCAAAATCCAACATAAATGAGAAGGGTAACACGAATGACTGTGGGTCTGAGGAACCTGCCAGACCTCACCCCCCACCACTCATAGCAAAATGGCGGAATGGTGTGAAATTGCAGCTCCCAGGAAGATTCGATGGAGAAGGTAATTGTTTTTCTGTTCTCACTATTTTCTCTTTCGAAGTTGAATACTAGGACAATAGGACTAATTTTGTGAAACCTAATTGAATTTCAGATTTGTACGAGGGACTAAAAAGAGCACAAAGATCCAGACTTGAAGACCAACGAGGAACAGAAATCAATTTCGAGCTTCCTGATTTTCTAAAGGTACACCACAGTCGGTTGTTTTTTATGCGACACTTCTAAGGCCTTGTTATTTGTATTAAACAGGTCTACTAAAATGATAAAGTAAAGCCTAGAAATGTTTAAACTAAGTCACTGACCGCGCTGCCTTGTCGACCATAAAGTTATGAAATTACTGTTCAGAATAAGGAAAACGGAAAGCCTACCGACCGGAACAAAATTCGAAGACCCCGAGTGATGTCTGCCAATTGCGAAGGGAACACGAAGTTCTACGACTCCTGCGAGGAAACCGCCACCACCCACACAACCACCTCTACCTTCACCACTGCCGTACACGATCGTGGCACGTACCTGACAAATGGAAACATTCCGGAACATCGTTCAACTGCAACTGAGGCAATCGACCCTGCCAGTAAGTGCCTTGACAACTCGTTTAATCTCGATGGGACACTGGTCGACGGAGATCAAACGATTCTGGGAAGCGAGTCTCGACAGACGAAGATGCAGGACCCGATTCCGTTCGATGCCACGCGATTGTCTCCGGGCAAACTATCGAAACCACCTCCCCTACCCCCGAAACCGAAGAATTTAATCGTGAACGTGGCCAAGAGCGGTTGCATCACGTCTTCCAAGTCATTCCAAAAGTCTTCCCACACGATACCAGTAAGTCCGACAGAGTCCTGCCAGAGCAAGGATGTGTTTTAGCTTAAATCCATGTTTCTCAATGCACCGAGCACTGTTCAGAATCGGTGGATAAATAACGTCGATGAACGCGCTGTGCTCGTTCAGCGGTGAGTTTGGCCATTCCTTTTTCTCTCCCTTTCGTAATTCAAGTTACTCCAAGCGTACAGGGCTACTTCATCACGTCTACGGCTGTAAGTTGTTACGTGAGACAAATGGTGTGCCCTTTTCTTTTTTTAGTATAGTAGAGTATATGATTTTAATGGTCGACACGTTGACCACGTTTGAACTTGGGCACAAAGGTGGACAAAGCATGTTTTATCATATTTATATACGGTTGCTTTAACGTGGTGCAGTTCGATCGTTAGATTTCAAATGAGAAGCGTGCCTTTGACATCGTTGGAATTATAGCGTTCTGTCACGAGCAGCTGTAGCAGTAGAGTTCTGTATTCGTGCCTTCGCATTAACGATTTCGAGGTTTATAGAGTCAAGACTAATACGGCGACATATCGTGATAATGAAATATTTATAACATTAGGACGCAGAGATGCTACTTTCTTCTCCTGGTTATACAGGATCCTGTGTAGGAGTATTTTTATTATATTTATATTAATGGACGTTGCTAAAACGTTGCTTGCCCGGCAAGCGGACAAACGGGACGAAGAGTTTGTGAATAACAATCTTAAAAATTCTATAAAAACAAAACAGACAAATAAATTATACGATTGATGTTTTTACATCTGTGGCTTTCTTCGTCTTTCCCGACCGACGTTTTAGAGATCCATGGACGCATGGATAGGATCGAAGGTTTCGCGAAACGTTGCAGGGAACAGTGGGTCGTATTCACAGTCACGACTCTGTACATAAGTCACTCTTAAGTCGAATTTCGAGAGTGCTCATTGGTCAAAACTGTGACTTAAGAGTGTCTTATGCACCGAAGTCGTGACTGCGAATACGGCCCAGTATTTAAATGTCCTGTGTTTCCGCCAAATTACCATAACTCCAAAAGTCGACACGCGATTGACGCTGCGTGTTCATTTCCCTGTCAACTGTTTAACTATAGCAGAGGGCGCAATCGTGAAAAATTCCCGCCAATACACGTTTCATAACACCGCGTTAAACAGTGTGCCGGCACGACCCATCGCTTTTCGTGCTGGTTGTTGCTGGTGTTTTCCGACATTCTCGAAATATATCGAGAACCGGACAATATCATCGCAGAGAAACCGTGGGTATTACTTGCTGTCGAAGATTGTCATCGAGCAAGACATCGTGTGTAAGGTACGTAAGACACGATTGACAGAATGTAAGAAAAGACACCGTTTCGTTTCTGTGCCATGTTTCCCATTGTCGTGCACAATGTTGTGACTCCTCGGACTCATACTTCTCGTGTCATTATACTACGAAGTAAGACTGTGAATGCACATCGTGATGGGATCAAAGCACGATTTCGCATGTGGTACTCACAGAACACCGTACTAATTGGCAATTGAGATCGACGGTAGGTTTGTTTGTATGAAGCCTGAATCGACCGTGGCTTTAAGCATGTTTTTTTTTGTGCAAGCAAGGAGAGTTGGAGCTAAATAGATTATCGACGAGCGTGGTGCGTGTCAGACGCCTGTGGGGCTGTGGGCCGTTGAAATACTAATCGGCGTTGTGTCGTTTATTTTGTATGCACGTACCACTAATTTAGACAGTTCAAGGTTGTCACTAGCGAAACTAGTTCGATCGGAGTGCGCTTGGTGTCGTGTTCGGCAATTAGTGTCAGAGTGTCAGTTTAAATCATAGTGTTCCGTTTCACAGTATGTACATGCACCTGTCACGTTTCGAATAAATTGTCAGAGTACGGTGTTTAAATTATAATAGAGCAAAATGTTGGAGTTGCTGGAAGAAGTGGAGCGACACTTTGGTGCGTTACATATCTTGTTCTTCTTTACATTCCTTTTATTCAGAACACGCTAGTTCATATATTAGTTTGGCGATTCATTGCGAGCAGTGACTTTTGAAGAGTAGTATCAATACCAAACATGTTGTATGCATGACATAACCGCAATGTTCGTGCAGGTATCGTTACGAAATTGCATATGAATGGTTCGGAGCGATATCTACTGCTCAGAATGGTATCGAAACCCGACAATCGTCGATGATTTCCTAACAATTCCGTTTTATTGAAAGATAAGACTCTTTTGATATTTGTTTGACTTTTCGAGTACCGCGTGAACATAGTCGAATATGCGAAATAGCTTCTGTTCCTTCGATCGATTCGTGCGCAAAGCATCGTTCGATCGTGTTTCCTCGTGAATTTCAAACTCATGAGAAAACGATGCGTCTCGCGAGCTTAAAAACGTTACGCGTGCTTGGTAGGTGGTCGGACCGGCGAGATTCTTAAATTCCATCCGCAAGTGACATTTGGCAAGCGTCGGAGTAATACGAGATCGAAGAGGGTGGAAGAAGAGGTGCAACAACATCACGTCCATGGTTAATCGATTGCCTAAGGTAATCGGTACACTGCTTTTTCAACGACGCTCCTATCCTCCGGACTTACTTCTCTAATAGACGACGTTTCAAGTTATCTAACTTCCGAATGCTTACACTTCCAGAACTTATCCTTCGAACGAAATTCACTATCTCAAGGTTATTAGGAAGTAGAATGAAGGTTAAGGTCTACGCAAACCTACTACTAGCTTCAAACGTCGTGAAAGCGCCTACGACAGACTCGGCGCTCTACGATAATTCTGCCTGCATAATTACTCAAACAATAGCTCGCTCCGATTATCAATGATGATCCGCGCGCATCTCTTTACACGACGCTCCTATTCGCTCCAGGTAATTTCAGAACAATGCCTATTTCCCGAAATTTCAACTTATCTAACTTCCGAATGCTTGCACTTCTAGAGTTTACAATAGCCTCCGAACGGAAATGATCTCAAGGTCGTTATGAAGTAGGATAAAGATTATGGTCCACGTACACCGTAACACTCAGCGTGTACGATAAATTCGGCGTTCTGCAATAATTCTGTCTGCTTATTACTCAAATAATATTCCACTCCGTACTCCGTTCCTCCTCCACTCTCATTCTGCCGGTCTCCCTCACTCTCCCGCGTTCTGTGTTTGTGTCCAAGCCTGCTCTCTGTCACCAGGCTCTCTGACTCCGTCTGGGTTCTCTTTCCTCCTTTTATCCACGTTTCTCTCTCTCCGTTAGTCATGGTGCAGGCCGCGGCCGACCGTTGACGGTTCTCTCTTTATCGTAAATATTCGCGCCCTTGCTCGACACGCAACCGGCATCAGTTGATACGAGGGAGTCGTGTGGTGTGGACTTATCCGGCCGCTTTAACGGCATCGCATTGATCATCATTGTCCCTTCCTCCAGCTACCGGGACATCGTTATGAAATTGATCGATCAGGTGGGCTCTGCTTTTCTTCGGCGTGTACGTCTCGAAAAATTAAGTTTTTCGTCGCAACTTGTACTTTACACTTTGTAGTTCTGTTCAGTGGAACCTGTCGCGTGCGGAAATGTCGAAGTTAATGTTCTGCTGTGGTAAAGTATCGTTGTGTTTGTATTGTATTACGAAGTTGGTGTCTCGGGATAGGGTTCATTGTGTTTGATTGTATGTGGAATTGGTACGAAGAGCGGAAGTTTGTAGGTCGGCGATTTTGGGTTATTCTATTATGATATGGTGCCGTTGAGTTTGTGCTGTATTTGATGTATCGTATCTTCATAGATTTTACTGTATTTAATCGAACTCATTTTCGAAGTATATTTTGCTGATGTAATCAGACTAATACGTGTCAACGTTCTGAGTGGTTCTTTCTTCGGATGATTTGTTAGCTTCTGGTATTGAATTTGGAAACTCTTACGGCTCGTGCGTCTGATTCGTTATTACAATACGACCGCCACGGCTTGTAATAGATAAAGTGTTAAGAGATGAGCACAGGAATGACGGGTTAATGAGACGGTTGCGACTGAACGTGTTCTATCGCCATTACGTAATGCGTAATCCCATAGCGACGCCCACTCAACGACACCATGAAAACTGTATGGACACTGATAGAGACGCAATTCGTTTATCACGCGACTCCGATAATGGATTCATAACGGATGAGCGTCTAACGTCTTTCTTTTCCCTGACACTGCTATTCCTTTCCCTTCATCATCTTCTAACATTTTCGAACATTGCCGAAGCTCTCTGCGTCCAGCATAACTACCTTATAACCTATTATCGTCGTATTCTATTCATAATTAATGACTGTTAATCGGTAGATATATCCTTCTAACTTAACGTACAATTATCACCGACATGCACAGTTATGATTAATTTATATTTTTATTCTTTAATCGTCTGAAGTTTCTGTTGACTGTACATTGATAACGTTTAACCCTTTACAGCTGACATTATCAATGTAGCATCGTATATCAGCATACCAATGTTCTTATATCTTATATAATACATATCCCGATGCACATATTACGTCTTTATATAACATAACTAAACTGAAAAGTCTGCGCCCGACCACCGTGTCGACGCTAGCAGCACGTACGACCTGAGGGGTCAATCATCCGATGACTTTGTCACCCACGCCTCGTGTTATACTTCCACACGATCTAACGGTCCCTCGCAATCTGTTTCAGGTGTTCATCGAAGCCCTTTCCACTGTCAACCGTCCGTCCGTCCCGCTTCGCTCGAACCCGTGCAGCCCAGGTCGATATTTCGTAATCGATATGAGACGTCAGTAACGCACACGCCGGAAGTGCACACACGCTCCCGTTCTTCCCTCGGAGACTTTGCGCGCGCAAAGGTTTAACGTAGAGAGACACTCCAGTCGCAGGTAAAGCGTGCAGCAGTAGATCCTCGCTCTGTCGCGCGTACGTTCTGTATTCGTTGATCACTGCATTTAATTGGGATTACATGAACCGTGCAGATTTTCCACTCGTTAATTGCGGCGTTCAATCGGGCTCACATGAATCGTGCACAATTTGTACTCGTTAATTACGCCGCTCGACTGGGAATCCGTGAAGCGTGCACGTTTTGCGATTAAGTACGGCTTTCGATTGAGGACACGCGAACTGTCGATGTGGATTTAGTCGTCGATAAGCGGGTAAACGTTTGCGCGGTGAGTCGCGTGCGAGTTTATATTCGAAAACGGTCCGGGTAGGCGTGGTGCGAAAAGATGTCTCGACTTCGTCGCGTCGCGATACTTTCAAGAATCGCTGAAACGGATGAGAAGTCGCCGAGAAAGATGCAGCCTGAGTCGCCCGCAATCGTGTCACCGATTTCCAGTATCGTTCGGGACCTCAGCAATTCCAGTCTCTCGCCTGACGATTCCGGGAAGCGTGGAAAGGGTGAGTCTTGTCATGTTCATTACTCATTGACAATGCAATTTATTTCAATACCCTGACATCCGTATTCAATGGATCACGTTATATATATTCCACGAAATATAACATCACACATTCGTTCGACGTACGAACACAGTATTAGTTCGTGTCCACTTATACAGTCTGCGAATTCGGAAGTACAGTACCAAAATCATACTATACGTACTCCCAATGTACACGGCACATAATAAACATCGCCATCCCATACGTACCTAACTCCTTACATCCCGCAATCAATCCAGCATCCTCCAACATTCTCCAGCACTCCTCTCGATTAACCCAGCGCGGGAAATGAAACTGCCGCGTGCGATGATCGGGAGTGGTATGAGGCGTAAGGGATTTCCCCGTCCTTGAAGCCTCCCTGACGCCTGCTTCCGAACCCTCCAGCCGCTCTCGAGTATCACCGGTTCTCATTCCGCGATCTCATATCACTCCCCTCATTATCCGTACTCCCGAAAACGTCCAATCCACCAGTCTGTCCATCCGTGCACCTCTCGCATCCTCGCACGCTCCCAACCTCTCGCCGCGCGAGCTCGTACAGCCCGCAGACCCTAAAACAACGGAATTCGAATCGGGAAGTCATCGAAGGACATTCCCACCGCGGAAGGGTAGGGATATCAGCCGGCGAATTGAGCACCCGTTAGGTTCGCAAGGCCGGGAGGCAAGTAGCTCGTGCCAGGGTTGTAGACACCAGGTGCTCACCTGCCCTTCTCGTTGGGTGGTGGTTGTTGGGCCGGGCTGGGTTGGGCAGACTGACTGACTGGTCGCTTTAGCGCCCCCTTTTGCTCAAGCTGCGCTCGCCGGAGTCCCGCGTGTGCAGGTCTCCGTCTCCTCTCTCTCGCTCCGCGCACGTGAGAGCGAGCCCAGCCGACGTTCGTTCGTGTGCGCCCGGAGAACCGACGACGGACCCTCGCCGGGCACTGACCTACCCCCGTAATACGGGGAGACCGTTAAGGAATCAGCTGTTCTGCTGGCAAAAAGCTTCGAATTCGCGCGTCTGCCCTCCGCGCCCAGACGCGGCGCTCCCACCAGCGGAGAGGGCAGAAGTTTTGGAACGCGAAGTATGCGCTGGTTGGCGGTGTTGGTAAATGATACGGGGGGCTTGTGTGAACGAGTGATAGGGAGGATTTGAGTGGGTGTTGATTAGGGTGAGAGAAGGATGGGTGGGTGGGTATTGTGTTTTGTATTTAGGTGGGGGTAATTGTGGGTGTTTATGAATTATTTGATCTGGTCGTGTGAGCATGTTTTGTCATGGGCCGAGATGCAGTTTTGATGAAAAAAAATCTTGGTTTAACACGTTGTGTGCTGAAAATATTCCGGAAAAATGCGTAACGAAATTAATGTTAATCGTGGTAAGTAAAGCGTTAAGAATCTATTTTTCAGAGTCCCATGGGACAAGTTTTTTCGTCAGTCGAATATGGGTGACGCGGCAGTCAACGTGTTAAGCGCGCACGCGTGCCGTGTAATGTAGACGTTTAGTAAGTGCCCTAGATGGTATTAGGTGGAATTAGGTAACTTCCTGGGTTATCGCGATCGGAAATAACAATTTGCCGGCTTATCGTGATCGAGGACAGAAATTTCGTCCCTTATCATGCAGCTTTCGCTTCGCCCGTACGCAGCTCGCTAACTCGGCGGCGACCACATGCCGTCTTCGTTCTCGTTCGTTGCCCCGGAAGTTCGTTGCGCGCTTATGGCGGAGGGAAAGTCAACGACGTGACAACGCGTATATGCGAGCGTGTACACCGCAGCCCCTATGCGCGCCGTATAAAACGCGTGAGACACGTCTGTCCCCGCGATGAGATATTTTTATCTGAGCGAAGGAGGATGCGAGGGTGCGAGGGTGTCGCTTCCTCTCATCACCAGCAGGAAAATGATATATGAGACGTTGGATATCCTCGTTACCTCACTCCCAACTGATACTAGACACCGACGCGACGATCATTTTCCAAATAAAACTGTTTCCTGCACGCCGTTTCAAGACACGCGAACAGAACACGATTTTGTGCGCGGAATAATTTTCCGTCGCAAGAACTTACGATTAGCGTAGATGTATTTTAGATACGTAGAGTGCCGCAGGATTGAAGTTTGGCAATTAGAGTTGATTACGTACAGTATTGTACCAGTTGACTTCTGAGACTTCTATCTGCGGAAGTAGACATATTGAGCTGTCTTCAGCCCCGACGGTAGTCTTTACGTCGCATGACTTTCCTCGTACACTGGCACCGGATACTCCTGCGCATCGACCCGATCAATGCACTACGGTTCACATTCTCGATTACGGGGTCGAGTGGACGGTAGGATACGGATTTCCGTTTCTGCGTTTTCGGGGCAGATCGTTGTCGCGCGCCGTTGACTTCGCTCCTCCACCTACGCCACGTGTGCAATCGGAAACGACTACCTAAAGGAAGCGTTTCGCGAATCGGTTGGCCGGCGCGCCCCTCGGCCACTTTTACATTTTAATGCGACACGGCGCACAAAAAAAGAAGTATCTAGAAAAGGAGTACAAAGGAGAAGGTATATTTCGCGAATTCTTCGAACCTTCTCCTTATTGAGGGCTTACTCCGGTCTTACCTGAACCCTGGAAGGTACTAGTTCGGGCCGGCGAAGGAACGCGAATGAAAAGACAAGAGACGAAGACGAAGAATAAGGGCGCCAGGAATGGGGTGGGTACGCGCGCGAGTAGGACTGCGGAACGCGCGACGGGTACTTCGTCGGCCGATGGCTTTCCGATCGGTATTTAAAATTTAAATGTCCCGCACGGGGGACGAACACAGAAACGACCGAGAAAGAGGCGGCGAGGGGTGGAGAGGCGAATGAAAGGGTTGGGGTACCTCGGAGTCCTCCCGGGGTCGTCGGGGTCTCCGGCCGGCGTCATTAGCATATCCTGTAGGGCCGGTAAAGCAGGTCTCGCACGACGTTCCGTAAGACGGACAGACGCGTCGCTTGCACCTTGGCAACCTTTAACGGTCGTGGGCCGAATTACTAATCGACTTTTTTCGCGGCGCGCGAATAATTTCGCCGGGCCCGAGGAGGCCTGCCGGATGAATCGCGGTTCAACGTGGACTTCCTTCGTGCCTGGCCTTCTAGTGTTTCTCAGGGGCCGTCTCTGGGATGATCGTCACAGGTCGCCTCGACAACGATACGAGGAATTCAATTTTTCGACACCAACAGCTTACGAAATCGTCTCAATATTCGATTCATGCGTATGGTTCACGATGGAAGCCGTCTGAGTCTCGAGTCTTGAGACTGGCTAAATCGGCAGGAATCGGAGTCTCGCGCGAGCTAGTCCCAGAACCGCCAGTGCGACTCGGCAGAGACGGCGTTGCGACGTCGGAGGCGCCTTTGTTGCCATTTCCCGATCCTCGTCAGCTCTCGTCAACTCTGAAAGGGTTTGACGAGAGTTATCGCCGTCCTGGGGCATCGTCTTCCGCGAAGGGTGAAGCGCCCGTCGTCGTGTCTTCGAGAGATCCGTTGGGTGAAAAATTCGTTGAGCGCGTGCCGGCTGCACCGTTCGCCCCTCTTCTTACGCGGTGTGCTTGCTAATGTCGAAGAAAGCCTAGCGCGCGTGAGAGAGAGAGAGATGGATGGAGGGTGGCACAGTGCGTACGCGAGGGGTTTGCCAGGAGGGAAGCCCGGTAGCAGGCATCGGAAAGAAGTGCCGAAGTCCCCTACAGCCCGGCACCGTTTCGTTCTGTCTTGTCTCGTGTCGTCGTTCTCTCCTCTCATTTCTCGCCGCGCACCACTTTTCTCCCGCTGCTTTCCTCTCCCTGGCTCCCGTCTTGTCTGGACCTGGCGGGGAGAGAAGCGGACGGAAATCGAGCCAACGCGGAACTTCTTTCGACACTCACCGGTGTCGTCGATCGGGACGGTAGAAAGAATCTTCGTTAAGGTATTACTAGCGCTGAATCACTTTACTCATACTTTTTTTAAACCAGATTTAAAGTGAAGATTTTTAAAAATAAATCATTGTTTTTTTATAAATGAACTTGATCCACCGTCTAGAACTCGAGTTATTAACAATTAAAGTTTAGTGTTTTCTCCATCTAAAGCAATGGTAATGATCACAACAAAACGGTTTTTTGATAATAACTCGAAAACGGGACTTAAAATTGTTTTGAAAAAATTCCAGGTTGTAGATTAACATTCGAGGAACATTTTAAAAGAAAAAAAAAGATTTTTCACCGTCTAGTTCAGGAGAAAAAAAATTGTGAATATAAAATTGTAAATTGAGTGCTTGTGTGCATGGATTGAATCAGGGCCGTAAGAAATTTCTGACGCAATTGAAAACAAATAATGAAGCCCCTTTTTGCTACGGCACCCAGCGCTAGTAATACCTTAACGTATGCGCGAGGATCGTCGAGTCGTGAGCGTTTGATTTGACTGATACCTCGTCGCGCTTTTGACCTTCGCTAAACGCAGTTTGGTCGTACTTTTTCGTTCGTTCCTTCGACAGAGCTTCCTGTTCGGGTATTAATTGCCCGATCCGATCGGCGAGGAAGGAAGTCTGAATTTCGAGTCGGGGTGGAAAGCAGGAATTAGAACGTTAACGTTCAACGGCTCGTGCGTGGCGGTCACGGTGGGGTAGGTTGCACCTGTGTCGTACAGAGCGTTGAAGGCGCGCGACCACATGGCACGATTTCCGTCCTCCTCCTTCTCGCCTCGTTCTCGAGTCGCCCGACTGATTTCGCGTCTGGAACTTTGCCGCCCTCGATCGCCCTCCAGCGCCCCGGGCCGTAGGTTAAGCGAATGTTGTATTGTTTTATTATAAAAGAACTTATGATGGCTACTATATATGCAATTAGAAGTGTTTCTGTATTATCCTTTTATTATAAAGAACTTATGATGGCTATTATATTGCAAGTAGAAGTATTTCTATATTAATGTTTTATTATAAAAGAACTTATGATGACTACTATATGTGCAAGTTGAAGCATTTTCTATATTATTCTAATATTTGAGTGTACTTAATATACTCTAACCTATAAAATATTGTTTTAATATAAAAGAACTTATGAGCCGACGGCGCGCCAGATCGCGCAGAATACACGCGTCTCTCGTGATGAATATTCACTGGCGCGCGGAATTTTGAAATATTTCAACAGACTTTGGCGTCGATAATGTAATCTAGCCGCCGGACGCGATTACGTAGGCCGAGAATAACGAAAGTGCCTGTTACGTGCTGAATTTCGAACGGAGCTCATTGTTCTCTCGAACAACGAAGTTGGCAATCGCTCTCCAGTTAATTTCGGTGCACGAGAGTCTGGAGTCGCGTGTGCCAGACGAAGGCGCGAGTGCCCCACCCGGGGTAACGGACACGACACACACCGCACCACCACATCAGGCACATAGGGTAGTCCCGTAGGGTAGTACGTAGGGTAGTGTACGTAGTCGCCACCTGGCACAGCGTGCCCGCTCAATACCCGGTGTGTGCCCCCACGTCACCCCTGCTTCGCTCGTACGAGGACTAACGTGGTGGTACCCCCGAAATGCGAAGCCACCCCTCTTCCCCCGACTTGGCTCGTGCCATCCACCATTGTCGTAGTTATACTCGGGCTTCCCTGCCCTTCGACGAACTTCTCGGCCGTCGATGGAAGTTTCATAAGTGCTGCGACTCGAAGAATACGAAGGGACAGCGTGCGATCGACGCACGTAAGATATACGCCTCTGACCGCAAGAGCGGTCTAATAATAAGTAAAAACTCGGGAGAAATTAAGTTGTTCGCCACTATGATAATGTAAACGGATACACCGCGGAATAGGTGAACGAGTAAATTTTGTTAATCTTTGGACTTGTTAGATCACTTTCATAATTTTTGGAAGATGTACATGTATGTTGGGACGAATGAAAATTGGCGCGTGGACGCCGTTGGCCGTGGGGAGTCAATGAACGAGTGGTAGGCAGCGTTCGGGGGTATTATACGATCGAATATTCCACCCTCTCGGTATATTGGGCGGGCCATTTGTGCACTCCTCTCGCGGTCAATGAATGTACGCGAAAACATTTCCGTGCCCTCCGTTCTTCTTTCCTCGCTCATGCGGGTAGCGCGTGGACTTTCGCTGCGGACAGATAATACGCGGCATATGCACGTATCCTTGTCGATCGATTCGACACGTGATCGCGGCACGTCTGGTAATTTCATTATGTCGAGTGAGCGTCGAGTTCGAACACGTCGGATATCCGAGTCTCAGTGATTTGAGAAAACGGTTTGCCTCGATGCTTCTTTTTAGTCAGCGTGGAGGGTGGCGTCGATCATTTTGGTGCTCTCTCTCTCTCTCTCTCTCTCTCTCTCTCTCTCTCTCTCTCTCTTTCTTTTCGATGCACGCATCGTCTAGGAGGGGTCTATCCGCGTCTGCCGCACGTCCATACATAAGCATATGCGCTCTTATTTATATATAACGTTCCGATATCGCAAACGTGCGCCTGGCGCGCACGTGGTAATTTCACGTCGGAAACGGAGGGCGGAAGGGCGGCGGTTACTTCTAAAATTAGAAGTTCATGCCTTCTGCGATTCCCGCCACAAGGCGCCCCCTCGGGCTCCCTATCACGATTTATATTTAGCCCGGCGACTTTTGGCTGCATCGCGCGCCCATGCTCATCACAAGCGCTCATCGAGGGGGTTGCTTCCCCTGGAAAAAGGGTCGCTGGTCCCCGATAAACAGTCGCGTGTTCGCTCATAAAACGTTCCAGTCCACTAGAGGCAGCCTTCTGATTTAACGCATGACACATACGCGCTACTTCGAAATCACAGGATTCTCACGTCACGAAATAGGTAACGGGGAGCAATAATGTTGTTCTACCTATAGAAACACTTTGACGAAAAACATCATATAATGCATTTTAGTAGAAAATTTATACAGTGCCTGTAACAGCATCATAGAATTATACGCGTTTATACATAATTAGAACTATACATTGATGTACCTATATCAAGAGTGCTAGGCGGTCTACTGTGCAAAGGTGGAGAAAATGAAATATTTTAGCCAGCCAGCGCAATTGCAGAGAATGAGGTCAACGGCAGCTTAATACTAATTCCGGTGCCACATTGCGGAAACTGGTCGCTTTTACCAAGGAATTAAGACCTTTGATAAGCGACGACGGTTAACTCTTTAACACGAACAGCAGCACAATGAGCGCGTCGTCTGCCGTGTTCGCTATGCACGCGTGTGTCGTTCTATCGCCGTTCCCTTCTGTCTCTAGCAACCTGGCCTCGTAACCATGGGCGCGTATCCACGCGCGTCCAATTAGTCGTGCGTAAGGCATACACGTATAAGTCCAACGCTCGTTGCCGGTGAAGAAGGGGAGGCACCCACCGTGGAAGGGAAAAGTTCGCGTTTCTTGAACGGCTTTCCTTCGGAAGCGTTTCTACAGTTGGCCGGATAAGGCTTCCCTGCGTTCGAATTTGATGGGAGGAACGACGGGAAGAGATCGTTGTTGCGTTAATGCGTATTAAGTCTGGTACTACCGAGGGGCTGGGATAAGTTCTTTGATATTTGGTATAATGATTGCCAATTTTATAATAAGGATAGTTAAGTGAAATGTAGGGAAGAAAAGCGATGCATGTTAATATTAGAATTACTCAGGTGTCAAAACGACGGTTTTGATATTTTATTGCTGTGGTCGCTTATTTTCAAATTAGTCAATCTTTTGAAATGTATGGTTGTCATTTTAACAAAACATGGACTAGAATACTGCGCGAGCAGAATTCTTTAAATTGTTTCTATACTCACCTAGATCAGCGATATATGAATGTCATGCAACATTTCGAGGAACAATGATAATTTGGTAATGAGCAAATGATAATAAAATGTCAGACAAATCATGTTGACGCCTCGGTAGATTTCCTTTTGAAATTCGCATCGACGTTCGCCGTGCTTCGCTATTGTGTGCTGTTCCACTGTCGAGGGCCGATCGGAATAAGGATGGGTATCTTGATCCAAAGGTCTGCCAACGGTGGCCTGACCCTGGCCTTCGGGAAGGGACGTTGGTAATGGCGATAAACGCGGAAGCGAGTAATGAAAGCAATGGACGTAAGGAATCACGCTCTGCAGCGCTTCCTTCCGAGCTTCCTTTCGTACAAAAGACGCGAAGGCGCGCAGGAATGCGTGAGACTTCGACTCGCAACCGCAAATTTTCCCGTCATTACGAAATCTGCATAAATTTGTAGAGCGGAACGCTTCGTCGGATTGGCCGAATTTCGCGCGGAAATCGGCAGGAAACCGTTCGCGATTCAATAAAGGACTCCGACGGCGGCGACACGAAGAGAGGCGGAATTACGGTCGAAAGCGTTCGTCTGCGAGAGATCTTGTCGCCGCGAAAACCGCGGCACAGATGTTCTCTCCACGCTCGCTCGGTAGCCGCGCAGTTTGCGGTCGGCGAATCTTGAGGTGCCGATGGATGGACCGCAGTGGCTGTGGATCGATCTGACGTTGCAAAACGAGGAAAGAGAGCTAAGAGCCGACGGCTCACTACGCGACCGTGTGCTCCGCCTCTCAAACGGTGTTCAGCAAAATTCTCATTCGGCAAACTGCTGAAACGTAGAAATAACAAACTGTATTTTTTTATTTTTTTTTATTTTTTGTATTCAAGCCTTTGACGAAGCCACGAACTACTACCGTACTACTGCTGTGGTATATTACCGACGAAATAAATTGTTATTTGATATTTCGTCGAATGAGAATTTGTTAGCTATCAGACGTACAAATTTGTATCGCGATTCTCACATAACTCTGATAAGAGGAATGGAACTCATTCTTACTATTATTCGCGTTATCAGTCGGACAAATTAATCGAACGGAGTAGGTAGAATAGTTTCCCGCGACAAACAAATTCTTATCCTAGCCAAGCGGTCGAGTAACAAGAGCTTCTTCGGATAACGATCTCAGGCAAATCTTTATTCGAAACAATTTTCGTCGAATGAGAATTTGTTCGCTATTAGGCGTACAAATTTGTATCGCGATTCTCTCATAACTCTGATAAGAGGAATGAAGCTCATTGTTACTATTATTCGCGTTATCAGTCGGACAAATTAATCGAACGGAGTAGGTAGAATAGTTTCCCGCGACAAACAAATTCTTATCCTAGCCAAGCGGTCGAGTAACAAGACCTTCTTCGGATAACGATCTCAGGAAAAACTTTATTCGAACCAATTTTCGTCGAATGAGAATTTGTTCGCTATTAGGCGTACAAATTTGTATCGCGATTCTCTCATAACTCTGATAAGAGGAATGAAGCTCATTGTTACTATTATTCGCGTTATCAGTCGGACAAATTAATCGAACGGAGTAGGTAGAATAGTTTCCCGCGACAAACAAATTCTTATCCTAGCCAAGCGGTCGAGTAACAAGACCTTCTTCGGATAACGATCTCAGGAAAAACTTTATTCGAACCAATTTTCGTCGAATGAGAATTTGTTCGCTATTAGGCGTACAAATTTGTATCGCGATTCTCTCATAACTCTGATAAGAGGAATGAAGCTCATTGTTACTATTATTAGCGTTATCAGTTGGACAAATTAATCGAACGGAGTAGGTAGAATAGTTTCCCGCGACAAACAAATTCTTATCCGGACCAAGCGGTCGAGTAACAAGAGCTTCTTCGGATAACGATCTCAGGAAAAACTTTATTCGAACCAATTTTCGTCGAATGAGAATTTGTTCGCTATTAGGCGTACAAATTTGTATCGCGATTCTCTCATAACTCTGATAAGAGGAATGAAGCTCATTGTTACTATTATTCGCGTTATCAGTCGGACAAATTAATCGAACGGAGTAGGTAGAATAGTTTCCCGCGACAAACAAATTCTTATCCTAGCCAAGCGGTCGAGTAACAAGACCTTCTTCGGATAACGATCTCAGGAAAAACTTTATTCGAACCAATTTTCGTCGAATGAGAATTTGTTCGCTATTAGGCGTACAAATTTGTATCGCGATTCTCTCATAACTCTGATAAGAGGAATGAAGCTCATTGTTACTATTATTAGCGTTATCAGTTGGACAAATTAATCGAACGGAGTAGGTAGAATAGTTTCCCGCGACAAACAAATTCTTATCCGGACCAAGCGGTCGAGTAACAAGAGCTTCTTCGGATAAGGATCTCAGGCAAATTTTGATTCAAAACAATTTTCGTCGAATGAGAATTTGTTCGCTATCAGGCGTACAAATTTGTATTGCGATTCTCTTGTAGCTCTGATAAGAGGAATGAAGCTCATTGTTACTATTATTCGCGTTATCAGTCGGACAAATTAATCGAACGGCGTAGGTAGAATAGTTTCCCGCGACAAACAAATTCTTATCCGGACCAGGCGGTCGAGTAACAAGAGCTTCTTCGGATAACGATCTCAGGCAAATTTTTATTCGAAACAATCTCTGCAACTGCGCAGTCCGCAGGCACCGCTGGCTGATTTTCACAAAGGGGCGAAAGCAAACCAAGGTCCCGACGCGCCGGGAGGATGCTTTCTTTCGACTCCTTGTTACGCTTTAACGCGAGAACAAACGCTCGAGGAGGTCGAAGGAGGAGTTAGTTGAGAGTAGACGGAGAGTTAGACAATGCTCGAGAGCAGTCTAGAGTCTAGACTGAGGATGACGAAGGAGGTGGGGGAGGGGGGGCAAGAGGAGACTTTCTAAAAGTACGATTCTCGAGGGCTGACGTCTAACGAAGGCATTGCTTGGCAATCTCCCCGGGAGATAAAGAATTACGGGCATTGGCAAGGTAGAGAGGATTCCTCGCCTAGCAACGAACCCACATGGTACGCACATGGGTCGTGTAACCCTGCTTGCAAGGACGTTCTCCCCCCTCCCTCCCTCTTTCTCGTCTTCGACGATCAAGAGTGAGAATATGTCGCGGCTGGTGTTTGATACACTTGAGATTACGGTACCGCAACGGCTCAGGAGCGTGTCTCATATTCATTTAATTAGCGCCGGACCGGTTTGCCTAGGCTCTATGTCACGACATCAAACGAGATTCCCCAGTACCCCAGAGCCCTAAGAGATAAATATTAAATCATGCAAGTATCGAGTCGTTTCGAATAAATCGATACGTGTACGTCGATGAATAATATTCCCGATCGATCGTCAGTGGTGTGTTATTATGTACGTGTGTGTCTGTATTCGCATCTTTTGCTTTGATTTCAGATTGTGGCGGATGCCGGGGTTTGGAAGCCGGGAACAATGCGGGGTGAGTGAGAATTTGATTTTCTTTCACGTTATGCACGAGACGCGCATCGGAGAATACGAGAGATCGACGGAGCCACAGATTATATTGGAGGCTAACAGTCGATACGAGTTTTTCTACCGTGCCACGCTGTTTTCCTTCCGCACAACGACCGCGTGTCATTGACCCGTGCACGCGTCAGTCGTCTTTCCACAGAGCGCATTTTAAGTGAACTGAGGTGAACTGACTTTTCTCGCGAGTCCGAAGAACCGGTTCGATTCCTTTCCCTTCGACATCCGTCGGCCGACGTTCGCGATGTACGATCCTGTCGAAACACCGCGTTCCCTGCAGTCATACACCGACGTCGTCGAAGAAATCGTCCTCCCAATCGCTCCCGAATCAGCTTCACCATCGTCAACCCTTTACACCCCGTTCGGACAAACGAAAACACACAGAAAATAAGGAAAAAATATCCTCCCGGCCACGAGTCGTAATTCGAAAAGTATGACTGTTATAAAACGAGCACTAAAGTCCCCGAGCATTTCCTCGGACAATAATATCCATTACAATCGGCATTCGAAAAACCCACAGCGTGAAACGTGTAAAATTCCCCGGCCGAACCCCCTCGGGCACGATTCATGGCCGCGTCTTAGCACGCCCATAAAGCGCGGACGTCGAGAGGGTAGAAGAGACGAGGGTGAAGGGCCCATCTCGGCCTGGCCGGCCCTGTCCTTCCTCTTTGGCGGCTCCGGCTCGTAGGTATATAGATACTCGCTCATTCACCGTCTCAGGTTCATTCATCGAATCGAAGCCGAAGTTCTCGCGCTGTCGCCTCTACTCGCCCACGCCTCACTCGCCGAGGACTATCTCGGATGTAGGAAGCTAAGCGTGTGGGTGTGTGTGGGGATGTGTGTGTATGTAAGATGCATTGACTGTATGTGGCGCCGAGCAAATAGAACTACCGAGTGTGTGGCGCCGAGAAACAAGAGATAACGAATGTTAGCGGGAGACTGAGAAACGATTGCATGCTATCAACTGCATGTATACCTGTAGTTAGAAACTCGGTACGGTGGCGCGTGTTTGGATTAGACGGCGGTAGACGTGGTATTTACGGTCATTCTTTGGGGTGCTGTTTGGGTGGGTTTGCGGAAGTCTAAGCGAGTATTTTGGGGATTGTTTGTTATAATGATTTGGTGGTTTAAAAGTGTCGGTTGTTTTAGTGCTGATGAAGTTTTTTATTTAAATGAATAATAATCTCGCGAGTATCGAACGGTCGGCTCGAGCATTTTATTAGAAGTTTAATTGTTTACGCATCGTGTAATCAAAGAATCGTTTCACATTTTTCTTACGAAATATAAGTTAGCATAATGAGCTGTATAGAATTGGTACGGTTTCTCGTAACTTGCCGCCGGTTAACAGTATACGCAACTTGACAAAGGATTCCATAAACCTGCCTCCGTCTAACCTGAACAGGTTCGTGGAGATCTATCGCATAGAATGAACCGTGGAAACGGACCGGCGAATCGATTCCATGCCGTCTCGTTAAGGTCTGCATATCGATGTCATTTACAGCGTGACTGTCGATTTTCGTCCGACCTTCGAAAGGATCTCGACATTCTCGACCAACCGTTCGTCGATTCACTCGGTCACTTGTCGACTAGGTCGAGGCTTTTTACTTCAGTCCCGCGGGAGTGTCAAAGTTTACGAAAATCCATCGTTGAACTGTGAAAGTTTACGAAAATCCATATTGTTATAGAAGAAAGCAAACAATAACGACTTTGAAGAATGTCTCGTCATTGGTGGATCTTAAATATACTTCGTATGTACAGATTTCGCTAATTGTAAGTGACCTTTCACAAACCAATATGCACTTCCCGACCATATCCTTTGACTCTTTCCTTTTATCGACATACGTAGTACCGAAAAGACATTAAACTCACTCTTCACCCTTTTTTCACCGACATCATGATCTACAATATTTAATACCTATATTCTGAGCACCCACGGGAACATTTTAGTCGCACCAACTTCCGTCGTTTACTCCACCAACACCGACGTCCCGACACATCCGTCGCATCGGTTGATCCGATGCGTTCCCCGTTAGAACGAGACCATCTCTCCTCCCACCAGCAAAGGTCATCACCGCGTACTTTGTCACGGTCTGAGTCCTCTTGTCTTCCCGCCCTTTTCTCCCGCCTTCCGGCGAATTCCTTTAATTTCTTCTCGCGCCCCTTTGACGTTGCCGCGTTGAGAACCACGGCACTGCGCGCCACGGCCTTTTGCTTTATTTCGATCCTTTCGTCTCTCTAACGATCCTGTACCGGCCAGCTCCCTCTCTCTCTCCCTCTCCTTCCCTCTTACTCTTTCCACATTTCTTTCCCCTACACTCTCTTCCTCTCCCTCCCCGATCTTTCTCCCTCGCACACCCCTCACGCATGAACAGCGAGATCGTCTCTGTTCTTCCTCTCCTCTCCTCTTCCTCCTCCATACATGCCCCGCGCCTTACCGTCCACGTACGCCGTCCACCTCCGCCCGACTTCCTCTCGTCTCTCTCCTCTTCATGTCGGCTGTTTCTCTCGTGCGGGCGACCGTTAAAAAATCGAGCAAAACGCTCTTGCCTTGCTCCCCCACCAGTAATGGACGGCCCACCACAGCCTCGCGCCCATGGAACACCACGACCCGACGACTTCTCTCTTTCTTGCCACGTCCTCTTCTCTCTCTCTTTCTCTGTCTCTCTTTTTCGTCTGTGTCGCGCTCTCGCATGGGCGCGCACGAAATTTAAATGTCCCTCGGATATTACCTCTCGCTCTTGTGTCGTGCACTGGGCCCGGTCGGATGTGGGTAATGTGGGCGACGATATGTGGGCGCTAGAATAAGGCTTTGCATGGTGGTGGGCTATGGGAGACGGTTTTTGGGTATGGAATCGACGTGGGTCTTCCGTTGTTTGGATATAATGTCGGGCGGGTCTCGGATCTGCTTGGTGTTCGTATGGCAGATCGGCTGTCGATGGCCTTTAAATTTCGGGACTGTTGTCAGCCGCTGAGGCGCTGGCTTTTGAATTCCGTTTGGAGCACTGTGTGGCTGGCGCCGGAGTGCTGTGCTTTAAATTTCGTGCGTAGGTATGCGGTATGTTACTGTCAGACGTGCTGGTGATTATTGAAGTGGGGTGGGTTGAAGATGGGAAACGATTGAATTCGTCAGTTGTATTGGTGAACAATTACGTTTGTTTAGATTTTTGACTTCTCGTTGGACCATTTTTGTGATCGCCGGCACTGATACTGTATCGGCCGCGGTGTCATGCGAAACGATGTTCACAGATGAGCGCAGTGGCGAGATAGGCGGTGGGTTTTAAATATTATCTCTGACACTGGTGTTCCGTATAGAATCTTTAAAGGCTTTAAATTTTATCTAAGAAGTTGCCCCGTCAGATACCGTGCAAACGGACTTCGAACTTCGTATCTGCTCTTCGTAAACATCAACTTCACGGATCCCGAAGTTTCTATCTCAAATATTATCCTAGCGCACCGTTTAGTACTTCATCTCGAGCTTCCCGGAATGCTTTCGGGGGCCGGGAAAACTTCCTGTGGGCCAAGAAATCGCAGCGAGCCTCGTTTGCCGAAAAACGGTTGCCCGCGAGCTCGACGTAGAAGGGCAGGCCGACAACGGGCTTTAAATGTTATCTTCAACAACGCCGACGTTGAGATACGTTTGAACTCCGCCCTTCATGCCGGTTTTATCGTTGAGCGCGCTACCATGATCTGGGCCACCGATAACTTTTCGCTCGGCGTGCTCGTGCGTGCTTATATGCGCACGTAAATAAACTAGAATATATGTATGGTCGTGCTGTAATTCGCGCCGGTCGCACGGTGTCGAATGGCTTCGGTTAAAGTCTGCGTGAAATAATCTAGACGTGGCAGACGTGATAAAAAAGATCAAGATTTTCTTAAGGGGTACACCAAGCCAATTTTGTAAAAATTAATTCTGAAACGTCAAAAGTCTTTACATCAACCAGCCTATTTCAAGGATTCAGAGAGGGTCCCAAAAGATACAAGGGGTGTGAAACGTCCAGTGCTCATACGCGTCTGGAACTAAACTCGAGTATGCCCAGCGTGTAATTCGCGCTGGCCACACGGTGTCAGGTGGCGGTTCTGGTGTTTCGGTTAAAGTCTGCGTGCTTTCTTTGCCCGCGGGCTTATGGTCTTAGAAATTCGAGCACGACCGCTATTTCGACCATTTTAACCGATGACATCATCACGCAACTCTCAATGCGTCCTGCGTACGCATCTTGAACTCGTTCTGAACCGTTCAATACCATCACCACGTTTCCATACATCTCTATTATTTTCCGCATTCGTTAGCTCAGGCCGTCGCGCATTCTAGAACACGACGGAACCAGCGATCAACTCGGGGGCCGAGCGCGCAATTAACGTCTCCCGGTAATTAAACGACAGCTCGTTATTCCGTCAGTCGGGCCGACGCGGCCCTTAATTAACCCGCACTCCTTTCTCAATTTGCCGTAACTCGTCCGTCGGCCCTAGATGCGAAGAGCAAAGTAAAAAAGGCAGTCGGGCAGCCACGTTCTTTTCGTCGAGTCTATGCACCTCGTCTCTAAGCTCCATCGTGAATGCAAATGCCCGGCTCACGTTCTGAGAATCGTCGGCGGTTCGAGTTGGAGAGGGCTCCTCTCGGCATTCCATGAGACTTCGAAGTCGAGGCTCTCCATTGGACGCCGTTTCCCGCCAAGACGTCAGCCCGCGCGGGAACCAGTTCCTTCGTACAGTCTCGCTCGTTCTGCCCTTTTTCCTCCCGACTCACCTATCTTTTTCTTCCCCTCGCTCGCCCTCGACCCCACCCGCTCGGGGGTCCTCTCAGCTGATCGTCGACACGTCTCGTATTTCTTAACATCAACACCGCCGGCCTCTCGTCTTCATTCGGATCGTCTTGCGTCGCCGTTTAAATGCCCTTTCCGTTGCTGCTTTCAGACGTCGTGATGTTGTCTTCGCGTCGGCGTGGAGGGAGGATTATGAAATTCAGCTATTCAGCGTTCCCGGCCGGACTGAAATGGTATCGTACGTAACGGATTTAAATGACGTTGGCACTGTTGGAAGGGGCGGGAAGGGGTTAGATTAAAGATCGAGAAAGACTAAGATCTACAAATTCGAAATTTCAGAAATTCAAAGACAGCTCACATATGACTCCAAAAAATCGCGACCGCGTACTCCTGCATACCTTCCGACATATGACCGCTGAGAGATGCATAAAAAAAAATCGACAAACTTTCCTTTAGTGCACACACATGCCAAAGTCCACAGTTTCCTCCGCAAACACCGAATACCTAGCAAACCTCCACACTCCACCCGGCCCACCGTGCCTTTCCCACCCAACATCACTGCCCCCGGAAACCAAGTAAGCAAACGTCGGCCGTTTTCGTGTGGCGCCCGCCGTTCGATGCACGAAAGGTTAATGGGAAGCGTCCTCGTCCTCGAGGAATAAATCGTCGGTCGCGATACGAAGACGAAACTTAATAGGACCGCAATGCTAATGGGGGTGGCAGGGGAGTGCGAGGGTCTTGGTCCGGGAAGAAGGGGGTTTCTTCGGTGTAACCCCAAGGGGGTGTTTGATCCCGATCAGAAGGCTCTCGAGGGGCGAGGATTCAGGTAGGTGTGGGAAGATGTTGGCCACTTTGTGTGGTACCTGTGCCCCCGTAACAGCGCCGCGGTTGGTATTGGTACCTGCGCGGTCCTGGAGAAGAGGATGACTGGAGAAGAGAGAAGAGCGTAGAGCGAGAAGAACCTGCCAGCCATTCCTTTCACATACCGTCCTCCCTCGCTCTCTCTGTGGGACCTGTTGTTGTTGGCTCGTCGGCCGCTCGTATCCAGGGGCACGAACGATAGATCGTTCCTTTTAAACGGGCCGAGCCGCTCGGAATTGGACGATGCTGGTGGCGCGCCATAAAGAGGCTCGAGTGAGAGAGGGTGGATGAAGGTAGTAGACGTCGAGGGAAACGCTATTGTAACGAGCGGCGGATAAATCTTTGCCGGACATCGTCTTCCCGATTTCATCTTCCTCGATTTTGAGACGCTGCGCAGCGAGACTTGTTGGCATTTCTCACGTTGCCGGTCGCGGAGTCGGTTGGAAGGCGATCAGCTGTTTCAGTGGGTATTGGGTACTGAGAAGGTATTAGAAAAGGATGATGAGGGGGATAATGGTAATAGCTGTGTCGATTATGCTCCCAGTGTCTTCGCCGCTCTTTACTGGAAGCTCCGGAATAATTGTTGCACAGCGTGAATTCGGGAACGAGAACGGCGGACGTTGAAGTCGTTGTTTGAGTCTGCTTAATTTTTGGCGGGAACGTCGGCAGAGAGGCCGGGAGAGGTGGTCCTCTTTATCGTGCAAACGAACCGAGACAACCCGACTCCCTCGACCTTTCGTCGAAACTCGATCGCGCGCTAGAACAGAGTGAGCCCGAGAACTAGCATCTTGACTATTTCGAACCGCAGAGCACGACTTCGGGGCACGCATGTGCTTGCCATGCGGCGAAAGTCTCGGTACGTGCGCGCATAGCACAGGAAATATTTGACGGCAGGCGGTGCATGCGGGGTGGTGCAGCTCACGAAAAGCGCGGGAAGCGGTGCAAGATAATGTTTTGCTGTTGGAAAAACACGGGACGGCCAAGCAGACGCGAATGCCAGGCAAGACGTTCCCTCCCCGGCTCCGTGGTGTGCGTTATCTGCGAAACCGACGGGAAGTGGATTTACGGACAGTCAGACTTTCCTCATCAGCCACGTTCCACCCCCCTCCCACCCCTCCTGCATTCTTAAACTCCAACGACGACCCTCCCAGAAAATTCACGGTAATCAAGAGAAAAAAATGTTCCCTCACGCTTCTCACACGAGGCGCTGAAGGAAATCGTTTGTAAGAATACACGGCAATTCCTCAGCTCCGACGAACACGTGACGTGAATAGCGCGGACAAACTGTCCACATGTGTAAAAACCACTCCTACGACCACCCTCGACCGAATCCTTATTCGTGACGTGGGGTGGTCACAGTCGATCGCACGTTAAAGTACGACCCACCACCAGCCCCCGACCTATGAATCGAGCACGGTCACATCTCGTTCGCAGAACGCACGATCGAGTGCGTGGGAGAATTGGGAGACCGAAGCGTTTACGAGGCACCCGCGTCTTCGATCGTTTTTCTTGAGACGCGACGAGGGGTGAAGAGAGTTTCCTCGCTGCGTAAGATGGGGTCCGCATGAGCTGTGTGTGCGTGCGTGCGTGCATGAGCTGTGTGTGCGTGCGTGCGTGCGTGCGTGCGTATGCGCGCGGGGGACCCGAAAACAGGGAAAAGGAAGCGAGGAGGAGAGAAGCAGAAAAGGGACGGAGAGGGCAGAGGATGGGCAGAGAGAGGAGCCCGCAGGCCGAGTGCCTTTTAAATCGCCGGCAACACGGGGGATTTAAAAATGGCCGAGTCGAGGGGAGAGCACCGTCGTCGGCCGACCGTCGTCTCCCGGTCAGCTGACCGGTTTCTGTTTTGGAGGGAAAAGGAAGGCGTGGCGAGGCGGTTTGTGCAGTCGATGCTTATTCGCCCGCACTTCTTCTGCTTCTTCGTGGCTTCCTTCGCTCGCCGGGTATGCGGTCTTTGATTGTTGGTACTGGATGATAGTCATTTTCGTCGATCGTTGTTGCTGTGTTGTCGGTAACGCCGGGGCTTATTTGTTGAATTTTTATAGTGAAATGGGAATTTCATGGCCACCGCTTCTGCTTTTTCTTCTGCTCACGATGGTAATGTTTTGGAAATTGTTGAATGTGTGGCCAATGACTTTTTGTTCGTGTATCTTTCGCTGATGTTTTTGCGATCTTTTATATTTGATAGTTCGCAGTAATATTTTTGTATGCCTTCATATTAATGTTATTCGATGATATAGAATGCAGATACACATTTTGAGTGTGTTTATATATTTGTTACCCGCAATGGCTTAAGTAAGAGTTACGTAACAAATGAATCAATTCTTTATCTAGACATTACAGCGAGGTTGTATAACATCGATTTTAGCCTAGACTAAAAATACCTGGACTTAAAATCAATCGTCTCTCGAGGAACATGCAAATGACCAAGAAGGTGGCCGGTGGACAGGATGTATATCCAGTTTGCCAAATTCTAAGCATCGAATCTTAGGTATTAATGTTACCGTCCTCGGTCGAACCGGTTTCTCACCTCGTGTATATTCGCGATATTCATTAACGATTATTGTGTCCAATTCAACGTGCCGGTGAGTCTGCCAGAATTATTCGGAACCCCCCTAATAATTAGCAAGCCTAATAATTGATCATTTGCATCCAAAAAAGATAAAAAAAAATAACTTCGGTACTCTTCCTTTCGACCGCGGTTGTGCGCCAAAAATTCTTACGTCGATTTTCTCTCACGTAGGTACTCATGACCGACGTTAAACAGGTGTGTACATATTTGGTTGTTCCGGCGGACGTAACGTTGATTGACAAATTGTCAGTGTAAACGTGGCTCCGTCGTCAGAGCGTAAAATCGGGAAATGCCTTAAAGTAATAGAGACGAAGTATCGTGGGTACCATGACGGAGAAGGCGTCGGTCGTTCAGCCTCCAGATAGCAGTAATTACGGGCCCGGCGAGATTCTTGATGGTGGGAACAGGGCCCGTACAGAGCGAGAGGGAGATGGAAGAAAAGAGATATACCTTATAATCTTGCGCAGCCCCTTCGAAGCACTTCTCAGATAACGCGCCGTGTCATTTCTATTACAATGGCCCGGATGACTATGATGCCGGCAATAGCTAACGACGCGCGTAATAAAGTGCGTGAAACGCAAATTAAGCGAGACTTGAGAATGGACAAAGACGAGGCACCATCGCAGAATCGTGGGAGAAAGCACGATGGAATTCAATGCAATGACTGCAGTACCGACGAACGACACTATAGTCAATCGTCGAATGCGTGTATCAGGACGAAGCGACGCTATAAAAAAGTATGTAGACAGATGAGAGCGCAGTAAATTCGGCGGGAAAAAAAGGGAGTGGAGCTGGAGGGATGACGGGACCACAGGACTCGTCTTATCTTGATTCCGATGACAGAACGGTTTCTGGACCGAAACGGCCTCGAAACGGCCTCCAAACATGGACCCTCCCCTTTCCCGGCAAACTCGTCCGACGACGGAAATGCCGACTGCGCGTCGATCGGAAAAAAATCGTCCTCCCGCTGGCCAAACCGCGCTCTTGGAGTTTGCGAAAAGCGTAAAACGACACAGTCGACGGCGGATGACGGATTTCCACTTTGCGGGGAACAAAGGTCTCTCGTCCAGTCGAGATCTTTGCCGCTGCGTAACACGTGCAACGGGTATGTGAAGGTTCATCCCGGTTTGGGTGGTAAATGGATGGGAAACCGTTTACCTAGACTCGTCGGAGGTATCTGAAGTGAGTTTTCGGTTTCTCAGGACACAGAGAGCCCGCATCCGAGCTCGATCGTTTCCCTCGCTTCTCGGCACTCTCGTCTTTTCGCCAGACGAGCCTCTGCGAGACGATAAATCTTGGTCGGAGACAGCTATTGCTTTAGCTCGTTGCTTAAGTCCTTAAACTGAACCAAATTCTGAACGGAGTATATACACCGCCGACTATGAGTTTCTAGCGCCCAACGATTCTTGTGTTTCGTTAGCGGCGTGCTCTCAACGTAATTAAGATATTTTAGTTTTTTTTCTCATGATGAACATTCAATATTTCCGACGATGATTATAAAACTGGTCTATGTTAAGTTCTTTAAAAAAGGACCGACGTGAACAAAATTGGTGTCTTTTTCACCTCTCCCATGATTACCGGCACATTTCTTGTATATACATGTAATACTACATGAGTAGTATCCTAGCTAGTATGAACTAGTATATACATGTAATACTACTCATACTAGTACATACATGTAATACTACTCATAACTAGCGATGGAGCACTAGACGATACATTGAACATTGTCGGACGCAAACATGTGATCCGACCCCGCTTTCTCTTTACTCACACTTTACATACGACACGACTTCAGTTACGAACACTTGAAAATTCCCGAATGAAAGCACATACCTCCATGGATTCGTTCCCTATACATACCGCCGCACGTTCATTCACACACGCCGGACTGTGGAAAAAGAGCCGTGTTCTATGGAAGCCGCGGCATTACGAAAGACAGGTAGATGAAGAATGAGAGGGAGGGGTGGGGGTGCGAAGGGAAGGGAATCGTCTAGAATAAGCTTGTTCCTTAGACTCTCGACTATTCGAAACGTGACGTCGACTCGACCCACGACGATCATCCGGCCGATTACAGCGTCTAGCAGCGCGCGGATAACGCTTAACTCGGCCCGATATAATGCGATATGTAAATCGGATATATCGTGGATATGCTCGGGACTTCTGAATTATAAGCGCCTTAATACCAGCCGCTTTGCTTGTCCTTGCGCCTTTCGTGGGTGCTAATTCCTTCGACGCCCTTCTTTCTTCGCCTCCGTCCGTCGGTGCCGATTTCTTTATTAAACGTCCGCGGCTTTATTACGTGTTCTGAGAAGGGGATGAAGTCGTGAAGGTCTCCCGTTTTATGCCGCTTTGCTGTTATGCCTCGCATCGCACGTACCATGCATCATTTTTCTATTGAAAACAACGCAATAGACGTGACGATTGAATTCTGACCACGTTGCATTTTATGTCATACTTACGACCATTATGACGCGTCTCGTACATTGCGTACGTCGTGCATTATTTTATTCCTTAAAATTGATCGCCGTGAAGTTCCTCGTCTCGTACATTGCGTACGTCGTGCATTATTTTATTCCTTAAAATTGATCGCCGCGAAGTTCCTCGCTATTACACGTCTCATCTGTCGCGTACATTACCGCGTGACGTTTCATTGTCAGAAAACGGAGTGTGGCCGAGCGTTCGGACGTCCTCCTTAATTCCGTCCACGTCGATTTTGTTTATAACTCGTCCAGCGTTTTTTCTCTGACCCCGCTGATTTCATTATTAATGGGCCCGGGCGGCATCCTTTTCTCTCCTCCCGGGTTCGTGGTGCACAAAGAAATTGGAGGGAATTTCGACGGAGCGAGTTCTCTCGGTTCTCTTTCGGACGATGGCCCCGACCAGCCCCATGCCCCTCTCCTTCTCCTGCCCTCGCCCGACCGCAAGAGAAGATTCCTTTCGGAGGAAGGAGCGCCGCACCCTTCTGGCATTTAAAAATGTCGGGGAGACACGTTGGGCTTCATGGAAACGTCTCGGCGCGAACCGACACGTCCCCGACGTGGGCCGAATCCCGAATTCATGCCGGATCTCGATTTCTGCTCGGAGACAAGTGCCTCGTGATCAGAAGCGGAGAGTTCGTGATCGAACGGGATCTCGGGGAGCGAGTCGTTCGATTGGGATCTTTAGTGGATCGATCGTTTCGTTAATTTGTGCTACACGAACGTCTACCGCTGACAGGTATGCCGAGGTTTCTGATTTGTGCCGAAATCTTTCATTATATCACGTAGAATTGATCATTTTTATTATCGATCGAATTTCGATGATAAATGCAATAGCTGGAAATTTCGAATGAAGCGACGTTAGCTTCAGTTCTACTCTATTCGGTACCTAATCTGAAGTAGATGTCGAATTTAATCCTGATTAGATTCTCAACGTCAGCCGAAAATTATTGGCCGACTCCGGGTAATTCCATCATCGTAGTTTCTCACTATTTATCAAAGATCCTTCATAGCTCCAGATTAGCTCTGCGAGGCGGCAAATCTCGAGTGCTCTCAGTCCTCCCGAAGTGCCGCAGGTCCCGGAGCGGAGTGGGATCAGCTTACGTTTCGAAAAAGTATCGTGGAAGCTGCGCTGTTTTCCGTTTGTTTTGCTTTCGCTCGTTTTCGGGGCCCGGACGAGTGGCTCGCCAGCAGCGGAGTCCGTTCGGGGAACGGGCGGCAGGTCCTTCCCAGAAGGTCTCAGCTCGTCGTGCACTTGTCTAGCCGGTGTTCCGTTGCACAAAAAAAGGCTGCACCAAGCGGGCAGAGAAACAATGCCGGAACGATATTGCCGGGCCCGGGCCAACTTCCGTTTTATCGTCGTCTGGTACTCCGTTCATTCAGGTCTGACATGGGAACATGGCTGCACTGCTGCTTGCGCGCATTGTACGGTCTCCCGTGCAACCACCCACGTCTCATAGAAACAAACAACGGGCAATCTTTCAAGCGCCGGCAAAAGTTCGACGAGCGACGCGCGAGAATTCGAGCTTCATTTCGAGCAATCGACGAGTCGACTCATTACGCGGACGCTGGATGATTTTCCATGCAGTTATCTCGAAACAATGAATAACCCAATTGATCCGATATTACCGAATGAGTCGCGGCGAGAAGAAAAAATCGCCGACATCGAAGTCTGGCATCGATGAAGCTGTTCTAGCATTCGTACGTTACCTGCGAATTTCCATACGGCACGTGCCAATCTTGACGGACCAGTCGCTCTTGCCGGCCGGCCGTTCGATTATTCCCCTTCTCACCTTGTCCTTGGCCCAAACGCGTCCGTTGAACGAGACACGTCTCGTACGCCCTCGTGCCTAGGTCCCATACCTGTCGTCATTGGCACAATTAGCCGGTAATCACGGCACTCAAACGTTCGCGGCCTTTAAAAGCCTACCTTTCGATCCGGCACCGCGCAAATCCCGTTGTTCCGCTCGTTGTCATCCTCGTCCCGCACGAGGCGACGTCGACTTTCCGGACATTTGATTTTCCCCAAGCTCGAGGATCTTCCCCTAAAAACGCATGCCGTGAAAGTGCATAGAGGTCGGCGCTTACGATCTTTCCACGGTTTCCCGAGATTTCGGGCGTAAAGCCGGTGGCAAAGGCATTCCGCAACTTTGGCGTGCTCACTTTCCGCGAACAGGTATCTTGCTGTGGTGCTGGTGGTGGGGGTTACCTTCGTGGCTCGTCTTTATTCCCGGCAGGTACCGAGTGTGTTTCGCGAGGAAGGACGAAAGGGCCCGGATGCACGCCTCGGCGAATTGCTTTGGGGGATGATTCTTTTTGCGCGCCCTCGTCTTGATCTCTCTCTCTCTCTTTCTTTCTCTTCTTTGCCTTCACCCACATCCGAGGATTTGTGCTTCGAGTGTCGGCAGAATGCTGCACGCTCACTCGCGCATTCATAATCATGATGTGCTTTGTGATGCCTGCGTAGGCTCGGCATTGTGTGTGGGTGCTAGAACGTGGCTTCTGATGCGTAGAGAAATAAATAAGCGTAATGCTCGTGATGGGTTTTAAAATAATATATGTTGATGCGCGATAGTCGGACAAACGGCAGGTTCATTGAGGCTGCCGGCTCGCGTTGCGTCAGTACTCTGTTTGAAACGTGCACGTTTCGTGTCCGAGTCGTTTCTATTGGCCGCTCCACCCCCGAATTGGCGGACCACTAACACCAAGACAGTTATGTCGACGCTCCTGCCGTAACGTAATTCACTTCGCTGCGTGGTAACATGCTCGTAACGATTCCGCTCGGTGACGGTTGCACGTTACATAACTCCGGTATCTCTGTCTTCTCGCGCGCGCACTCTCCTCCTCTTCCTTCTTTCTGATAGGAGCCGCGAGAATTGCGCGGGAAGCCGTCGACAACCGTTCTTCGCCACGGTCTTGCCAGATTACGTCAGGTTGAAATATCAGTGTCACATACATCTGCGCGAGTGATTCGGACGCGAAGTAGTGCATTTAAAAGTTACGTGCATTATTTATGCAATTATGGAAAGTCGCTGTTTGAAAGGATTTTGCATATGCAGTGCAACGTTAACAATAATAGAAATAGATGAATGTCCGCGATTAGTCGGCTTTCGAAATTTGTTACATATAATTTCCCTTGTGCAAAGTCGGACATCGACGGTCCCTTAACACGTTCGCGGACAGTAAAAGTTTCAGCGAGGTGCAAAACTTGACAGTCATTTTATTGTTAAATTGGTTCTGATATCCGAAATTTCATTAAACACATTTTATAAGGGTAGTCAGATTATCATATTTTAATCGTTATATACAATGAATGCCTAAAGAATCAGTTAGTCATTACCTTGTATAATAATTACAAAAACTTAAAGTAATATAAATTAAATTCAAAATAATTTGACTTTAAGATTTGAATGCTATAACATTCAAGTCATTTTGCATCATCATGAAAATGAATGCTATAGCATGCACGTCCGCGAACGTGTTAATTTTCTTCCATCCCATGTTCGCCATCCGCGACTTCGACCGCGCCGCGAGCAAGTTTCTCGAGGCCTGCGGAAACGGCCTGAACCTGCTAATACTCCCGCGACTTTCGGGCCGTGGCAGAATATCCCTGCAACGATTCCCGATCGCGACAAGTACGTCCCTTTGGAGAAGTCGCCTTGGCACGATCGTTCCTCGCGCCAGCTCGACTTGGGTCCTCTCGTCACAGAGAGCCCTTTGTTCGACGCACGAAGCGAGCAACGGTCCCAAATGGCCTTCGCGCGCGCGGCTTCGGCTCTCTCTCGCGGGCCGGCAGGAAAAAGCACAGCCCGAAATAATGCAGCCAAGTGCAAAAGGAGCAAAGGTACATCGGCGTCGACGATCGTCCGACGACCTACCCCCCCTGTCCCGTCGCCATACACTCCCGGCACGCTCGTCTCGTCCCGGTTCCTTCTGCCGGCGCGCATGTCCGCGTTTCTGTCTCGCTTCAAGTCCTTCCGGTCGCAGATTTCGCACAAACTCGGGAGAGAGAGAGTACCGCATCCGCTTCCAGCGTCTCCAACCGCGACCACCGCACAAAGGCCTTCGACACAGTGCGCGCGTGTGCGTGCGCGGAAAGAAGAAAAGATTGGCCGTTTGCTCGCTTTAATGGCGTCTCTCGAGTTCTTCCCTCTTGTCTTCATTCGGCGCCGACGTCTTCCTTGTGACTCCCCGGCTCCGAGGCTCCCTGAATTCTGAATAGAGGTAATGAGTATTGACGACCACCGTGGGCAACCGCGGCTTTTCGCTCGAACTGCACACGCAGCAGTCATCGGCATGTCTCACTCAGGCCGCGGACTATTGCTCGATGCCAGAGCGGATCAATGCGACAGAGATTCGGTCAGCTGGTATGATGGGCTCCCTGCCCGCGGGCGGAGTCTTCGGGTCTATACAGTCGATGTGAAAAGGGCGCCAAATGGTGTCGCGAGTAAAGGCACGGAATTAGTACCTTCGAAGTACAATCGGAGCAGACAACTGACGCGCAACAGAAATCCACCAGATTGCACGTCTCGTTCGAAACGTGAGTCTCGCGGAACGTCAGGATTCAAATACACGCTCGTCAAGCTTATCAAAGCTACCCGGAATATTCAATATTTCCTCGCCGTACAAAGTATCCTCTTAATCACTCGATCAAAGGCGGACGACCGTATAAAACGATACGCCCGAAGCTTCAAACCCCATCAAGACCCTTCCCAAAATTCTCGTCCACCCAACTATCAACATACGGGCGTCGTCGGGCGACTAAACTGGTTTCACTTCAAAATTCCGACTTCGTCGACGAGGCTCGTAACGAAGTCCGGAAGCTTTTAAATGGCAAGTTTGCTGGCTGGCGACGTATGCGGAGGTCGGCCGAGCGAGAAACCGGAGTTCTCTTCTTCCCTGCGAACCTTGTCCTGAGACGCGATCTTGCGTCGCGACGCAATTCGCGCGGCGTTAGCGGTACATTAACCGTCTCTGTTCCCAGGTTCCACTCCCCTTGCTCCCTCCTGATATCGCTCTCCCTGCATTCCCGGTCAACGTTGGTCGTTCATCCTTTTACCCAACACGTGCCGTTCGACGAATTGCAATAAACGGCAGGACGGGCGTTATCGATAAGTAGCCAAGTTCGAGGCGAACGCAAGCGTGCGATGGTGGGTGGAGACTAGGTCGGTGCAGATAGGCTTGAGAATTTCATTGAAAGTCTTAAATGATAGCGGGCTAATCTGCGTTCACTGGAAGCGGATCTTTAATTAATTACTACAGTCAATTTTAGGATTACCATGTCATAATTATTAATTTGCTACTGACATAAACAAATATTACAGCGTGTTCAAGCGGTGGCGAAAACGAGAAGAAAGCAGGAAAAGCGTATTTTCTTTAGAAATAACCCCTTGAGCACGTCACAACATTCACCAACGCCATCGTTTAATTCCCGACGCAGCTAGATTTTTGTAACACCAACGTTCCTGATAACACGCAATACCCCCTCGCACGCCTACCAGCTGCCAACTAATCTAATTCCCTCCGAATCCAGCGATCGATTGCCACAAATCATCGGAACACCGGTAGTCCGTTCGAATATCAATAAAAGCCCATCCGGCCAAATTGTGCCGCGCGACGCACTATTTACCAGGTGCGCGCCGATGATAATAATCCTATTGCGTGCGTCATTGTCCAAACCGGCAGCGTCGATTCGAAAAGCGTGCCCTCCGAGTTTGACGATCTCGATAAGGCGCAATCGACGGTCGGCTGCGATAATCTCGGTGGGGTAACCGATTGCGCGCGGTCTCGAATGTGCGAGGAGGAAGTGCCGGAGGGTCCACCGTGGCCCGTGGTGGCTTTTGGCGGGCTCCGGCCGAGGATTCGAGCGGGAAACGGACGCGCCCGCGGGCGTAACGCGTTTCTCTCCTCGCGTCTCACGCCTCCCGGGGATTCGACGGGCATTCGACGTTGCCGCCCGCCTAAGATTCAAACACCGAGCCGTTGGGAGATCGTAAACTCGGTTGCCAGGCCGCTCGGATGCCGTCTAGCGATCCGCGTCTCGGAGGCTAGATTCCGAGCTCGGCACCGAGGTGCGCAGCTTAGACGGTGTATGTAGATGCAGGCTTTTTGGATAAGTGTTTTGAGGGGAGGATAAAGTCAGGTGTTGGAGAAAGATAATTGTAAATGACGGATACTGTATGGAATATGGTTTGTGTATGATTGTATGTTTGCGTGAAAATAATTGTCTAAGGTGACGAGGTTGATGTTCTCAAGGCTGGAGTAGAGGAGAAGCGGAGTGGATTGATGTTAAGGTTGACGGTTGTCGGTTGATTTGGGACAAAAATGGTAGATTCGGGTTTAGGGATGAATTTTGGCCCGACGATGGGAGGATTGTGAGCAAAAAGGTTGAAGTGAAATTTATGAAGTTTTTCACAGGGTTTTAAAGTTCGGAAGAAAGGTAGGAAGTGGAAGTTTCGGAGCGCCGAGGCAGACTCGAAGTGGAATAGATCAATGTTGACGTTGACACTTGATCGCCAAAAGCCGCGCCACATCGAGTCTCAATTCTACTCATACTGATGTTTGCGTCATTTCGACTTCATGATTTGGCGGGAGGTCAAGACCCCAAGCACCGTGCATCGCGAGCACAATTTTCCTCGCCATTTCACTCGAGCCCGCCGACGCAATCCTTAAACATTTGTTAGCGAACGGTCAAAGCGCTCCAAAGCGTCGTGGGGTTCGTCCTATCTATTTATCTAAATCCCATCCCGAGCGGGGCTATCTCTCGCAGAAAGGCGCGTCCTCCCTTTTCTTCGTTGGTGGTTCCCGCGCATTCTCTGCCTCTCTCCTCCTCCCCGCCCCTTCTCTCTTCCTCTTCCCATCTCGGCAAGTGGCTCACTTCGTCGTACAAGTGCCTCTCCTCTCTCTTCCTCCGCGTCTCGCAACGGCCAACACTTCCTCCTCTCTTCGATTCTCTCGTTCTCTGTTTCTTTCTCTCTCACTCACTCTTTTTCGTTCTCTCTCTCTCTCTGTCTCTCTCGCTTCGACTCACCATCCTTCTTCGGTAGCGGGGCAACATCGGCAGAGCATCATCGCCGACGGCACCTCCTTCGTCTCCTTGCCCTTGGACCCATCCCTGGATCCTGGCATAGCAACACCACCGAGCAGAGAGAGAGGGAGAGAGCGAGTAAGCGAGAGAACGCGAGAGAGGGCTCGGCAACAGAACGAACCGCGAGGAAAACGAACGTTAACTCCAACTCGACCCGAGAACCACCTCCCGGCCCTGTATTTCAGGCCATTTCTCCCGGTGCTGTCCACCTCCGGCGGGAGATGAGGTTTCCATTAGCCCTGGGGCCTCTCAGAATCTTGCTGTTCGATTTTGGGAAGGGGTGCGAGTGTTTTTGAGTCCTGGTTATGAGAGGGTGGGAAAACAGTATAATGATGGTACTTAGAACGGTGCGTGCGTCCTTGGCGAGACGTGTGTGGGTGTGATAAAGTATGCGATTATGGATATTTTTACGTGTCGACGTGCTTGTCAAGTAATTTAAGTACGTTGGGACGTGGAGGGATGGTCGGTCGTCCCTTCTAGTTTTCGCGGTTATAATGGATTAATGTATAGTTGGAGTAGTTTGATGCGATGGAATTAAAGAGGGAATTTATTATACGGAGGTATGGTTTGAGTTCAGGAGGTTGATGCGGCTGAGACGTAATTAATGGGTATAGAGTTTCGATAACGTAATGGAATATAAAATACGGAGACATGTATGTGTGTCGGAAGTATCAAGAAGAATTAGAGAGACATCTCGCGTCCTTTGATTACAGCCATATAATTAGCAGACACTGCTTCCAGCTCGACGCAGCATCCGCAGACACATATATATACACGTATCCTTGCTGCAAGTTCCGAGAAAAATTAGACGACATCTCGCGTGCACGGATAAGTCGCGCATTCCACCGTTGAAATTCATATTCCGTGCACATCGTCCTCGCGCCGCCGTTGCAGATTTCGCCACGCTCGATCGAGACAGAGAAAGAGAGAGAGAGAGCTACAGCAAGGGTTGCACGCATGCACATGCACATGCACCGCGTGCGCGTCGAGTAACCGGAACGACGCTCGCGGAATACCGCGAGGGCCGATTCACGGACGCACACCGCGCCTTTCTGTTTACAAACAAGAACTTTCCTCTCTCTCTTCTCGGATTCCCTTCCGTTCGCCTCCCTCTCAACCCCATATCATTCCTCCACTCTTTCCTCGACGTCCCATCCTTCTCCTACCGCACTCCTCTTTATCTCGCCCCCTCATTCCTTCCCCCACCACATTTCGCTTCATCTCTATCACTCGCTTCAAACTCTCTCTTTCTCTCTCTCTCTCTCTTTCCCCACGCACACTCCTTCCTCTCCCGCCGGCTTTTCTCTGTTTCTCTTCTCCTTCGTTTCTGTATCGCTTCTCCCTCCAGTGCTGGCCAACCGCGACGACCGTTGAGATTTAAATTCCTCCGCGTGGAGAGGACGTGGAGAGACGGCGGCCACGGCCTGGGAACGAACCACGTCGCGCTTCTCGACAGAGGAACACGATCGGACGGACGGAAAGAGCAAGAGAGGAATCGGAGACGAGATGTTATGTTGAGGCGAGCTAGGCACAGCCACTTGTGCTCGGGACGTAGGAATCGTCTTTGATCGTTAGGCATCCGACGGGGAGCGTGTTCGAATTCGATCGGTACTGCTATCAGATCGGGTCGGTGTCGATGGCTGATCACTTTGTGTTTCTTCGACGAGATCGTCGCTGGGAAATTATTTTTGAGATTTATTAGAGTCTGCTTGGTAAGCATCTTAATTATCAGCCACCTCGATGATGGCATAGCAACCCTCCTCATTTATATGCGCTCAAGATAATCTTCATGTTGCATTAACGTGAGAAAATCAAAAGTTCCTTATTAATCCATCGAGTCACTTGTACGTAAGGAAAGTGTGCTTACTTCGGTACCGGTTCCATGTATACAGTTTTCGCTAAATTTTGGGAACTAAGGGAACATAAATGAAGGCAGGAGTGTGCACGCGATCGAATTTAGCCACTATGTATACGTTCTCTCGTGCGAGTATAGGATCGTTGTGATTTCAGTTGGATGCCTTACAGATCTGCGCCGTGATAGGGGTTAGCGTTGGGTCACGGGGGGTGGTGTGGTAGGAATCGAAAGCCCAACCGTAGTCGATTCCGCGAGGCAATCGCATCGAACTCTGCCCCGTTCCCGTGGGTGAAAAGGGGTTGGTCGAGATGGGGATCGGAATGCGACCGGATGGTTCGTCGGCATGAAAGCCCATGCTCATCGTGTCTTACTTCATGTTTTACCTGCAAGCAGGGAGCAGAGCGAAGGGGACACGGAATTCGATAAAATCCGTTAAGATGCATTTTGAGCCGAAATATAAGGAAATTTCTTGCAGGTATTCATTTTTAATGGTTCCAAATATAATTATCAAAAGTAGATCGAAATTCAAATCGACGGGCGTAGATTTAGAAGCTTGGCTCATTTGTACACGGTTTCAGATTCTACTTTAAAATCATTTTTTCCATAACAAAAGTTGTATAAGAGAAACAGTCGATACTCGCGTTCAGTTATTTTAAAAATCGACAACGTTTACCAAAATTTGAACAAAGTTCGTGCTCCATTCGCCGCGGCCTGTCCTTGTTAAAGAGAGGAAGGAAAGCGGGGCGCGGAGTGAGACGGGAAAGCTTGATATTTCTCTCCCTTCCTCTGCACACCCGACTTCTCTCGATTCCTCGAATCTCTCACGCCCAACTGTACTCTTCCCGTTTACTCCTTCTCAACTCGGGACCCTCCTCCCCGCCTCCCTTCGTTCACCCTCTACTCGTGACACGCTCTCTCCCTCTTTCTATTAATGTGACCCATTCGAGTCACTTAAGAGAGTCAGAACCGTCTGCTGGAAATTGCGACAGATGCCGGTTTGATGTAACGTAGACGTGAGTGAGTACGGAACAGCAGGCTGGTTTGTGTGCTTGCTTAGGCGGGCAGAAATTTCGCAATGTGGAATACGGCCGTTGGTCTTGTCGTCCTCTTATGTTCCCATTTGATTCGTGTTTGTCATTATCTTTGATCGGGAGAAATCCTGCGGTCGATTATTCGGAATGGATATGATAATCAAGTGGTCGATGTCATAATTGTAGATCGGAGTTGATGAGACGTAGAACGTGTGATAACGAAATGTGCTGTGGATTCTGATCGCTACAGTGCGTACGTGTGTGTGAATGTAATGATAATGGTATATGAGCGTCTACTCTGTAAGAGTTCGGTGCCGAGTCGGCCTTCTTTCACAGATCTTCCGGTCTCAATAGAGGATTATCCATGTCCCTTATGCAGAACAGGAATCCTCTCCACCCGTCCTGACCAACGTTCGTCCATAAAAGGTCGAGGTTCGCGAATTTCTTCCCTTCCCGTCCGTCTCTCCCGTTTGTTTGCAAGCCTCGTCTGGACCGACTTCGGGATTCCAGTCCGTCGGATAATTGTACGTCCCATTGAAATGACCAAGTAAAGGGGTGGTAGAAGGGTTACGTAATTAAGGGAAGCGGACTTGCGAAATACCGGTTTCTGCCTTTCGATGTTTGCCATCGTCGGAGAAAAATATTCTTGAAAACTCAGTCCCAGCAATCAGCGTTGAAGATACGATTCCAGCCTCACTAAGAAGTCAATCGTTCGGACAACGGATACGTAATCAAGACAAGCCGACTTGCAACATACTATTTTCCGCCTTTCCATGTTTACCACCTTCAGAGCAACATCCCCCGAAAAACTCCGTATTCAAAACACAATCCCAGTGCCTCGAATCAATCCTGATAAGAAGTCAATCCGTCCGAAAGCGAGCGTCTAATAAAACGGACCTCTCCCGAGCGCCGGTGAGCATCCTTTCATCTTCCCTTATCTCACCATGACGTTTCCCGCGGTCCCGTCGAAAGGGGCCGGGATGATTGAAACGATACGAGACGATCGAATCGGACAGAAGAGGCCGGAGCATCGATCGGCCGCTCTTTACCCGGCACTTCCTTCGAGTTCTTCTCAAGAAAGGTACGTCGCCGGACAATGGCCCTGGAGGCATCCGGTTCTCTGCTTACGATCCCGCCGTAAACAGGACCAGAGCCACCAACGTCGGTCTTCCACTCTCGCCTCTCTCTCTCCCTCCCTCCATTCTTCCAGCCGGGGTCCCAGGACCAACGAGGACCTAACCCAGACCGACGACGATTAGTCGTCTTTTCGCGGCACATCCCCGGGAGGACAGGTTAAGGATGTCCAAGAAGAAGGGAGGCGAGGAAAACAGCCGGCCTGTGAGTGGGTGCGCGAGCAAGAGGGACGTGGAACGTATTTTCGTCTCGTGTTCGAGCCACCCCATGCGGAGACCACCGCAACGGCGCCCTCGGAGCAGGAGAGATGTATATAAATAGGCGACGTTAACTTCGCTTGTCTCGTTGTCTCTGGACCGCTGGCAACGCTGGCTTGTATATACGCCGTGCCTCGTTGTCTTCGGATCTTTCGGCCTCCAATTGTTCCCCGGTACATATCTCCCGACCCTCCCCGGGCCGTTGTTTTTGGATCGACTCGACCGTTCGACACTATCGGGACATCTTGCACACTCGGTTTCTTTGACGAGAGGCCGTGGGCGGCGGAGCTTCCCCACTTGTGTTTGCGTCTTCGTTAACACGCTGACTTCGGTGTCAGGCGACATTGCGTGAGGCTGCGTTGCTTGTGCGTATTTCGTGTTGTTCTTGTTGACGAGTTCGGGTGTGGGTTCGGGTGTGTGCGCAGGGGTTGGGAATGACGTATTCGGATTGAGTCGGAACCGTTGGAGGGGTAACTCTTTTGGAGCCGACCGCGCCCTAAAGTTTGGAGTAGTTTCTGCGATTCAAGGAAGAATGTACGTGATACTTTTTTTTACAATTTCACCCGGTCCGTATGTTTCCTGAATGACTGCAGAAGTGGGGTCAGGGAAAAACAGATGCTTTATCGGTTGACGCGAGATGCATCTCGAATAATGTATATGTTACAATGATAATGAAAATGGTCCAAATAAAGAAATCCGTCAAAAATTACATACATCCTGTTTCCAGTTATACATACTAGAGACACTATAATAAGAGACTGGACACGAGCCAATGTCCGCCATGTATGGCTTAATCCTATGAAAGAGAAAGATATATCTACTTTCTACTATTTCACTCTATCTCACTCTTACCCATGTTTACATAGATTTTTCACGTTCATATGTGTATGTATTGGATTATTGCGTTTTTTGTTTCTGTATGTCATTATATAAATTTGTGACGTTCGTATGTGTAAAATTAGCGGGAAAAGCCAATAAATGGCGGACCAATAGTGGCTGTCTCGTGTCCAGTCTCTTATTATAATGTCTCTAATACATACGTCACTCTCACGACCTACAGCGCATACGATCAAACAGACAAACTAAATGAACATATCCTCGAAACAGGATGCTTTGAGAGCAAACCATGATCGGTAGCAGAGCGTGAAGCAAGTCGCATTAACACGTTCGCGGACGTGAATGCTATAGCATTCATTTTCATGATGATGCAGAATGACATGAATGCTATAGCATTCAAATCTTAAAGTCAATTATTTTGAATTTAAATTTATAACATTGAGGCCCGGTTTCACCAACGACTGATAAATCTCTAAATAGTTATTCGGCCAATAAAATTTATTTGTCAGTTAACGAGAGTGTCGAGACCAATCATTTTGTCGAATAAGCGCTAACTGAAGTTGGTGAAACGAAAAACATCGATTTTAACCGACAAATAACTTTATTCTACGAATAACCACTTATTCGTCGTTGGTGAAACCGGCCCTAAGTGTTTGTAATTATTATACCTGTCGTGGATGCTATAGCATTCATTGTATACAACGATTAAAATATGATAATCTGACAAATGTGTTTAATCAAATTTCGGATATCACAACCAATTTACAAATAAAATGACTGTCAAGTTTTGCACCTCTCTGAAACTTTTACCGTCCGCGAACGTGTTAAGACCCCTGGCAGTTTCCAGCGTTAAAACATTGCGCCACCGAGCGAAGATCGTTGGGCCCCCAATAACGGCGTTCCCCGAATTGATTACGGTGCGCGCAATCCGGCAGGAGGAGGAATCACGAAGGGCGCCAACCCGCCAACTGCGCGTATATCGATCGGGTGCGCCGCCATAAGCCTTGAGCCATACGAGTAGAACGGACCTGGGCCCCATGGGTAAAGTATCTCGCGGGAGCCCGGGTATCGGCGCGACATACGTTCGAGTGCGTACACCCCCATAAACCTCTCCCCTACGTGCGTGCCTATCCCACGTGCTATTGTTTAACGCTCGTGCGCCACGGCATACGGGCGCAGCTGTTGCCCGGCTCGGCTTCTACAAATAATCAATAAGGGTGACCGACATTGGGAAAAAGGGGTTCACCCACGGCGCGATGCGATATGCTGCGTACAGGGCATTTACCGTGCATACACTGCGCGCATGATAATGGTGTACGCTACGGTGGTCATGTATAAAGACGTCTCGAGTCCGTTTCGAGTCCGTTTCCGACATACGGCACGGGCGTCTCGTGTTCGATGTTGTTCTCGCGTATTTGACGCGGCTTAGGGCTTCCTTGTCGGAGCTGTAACGTGCTGTCGCGAATGTCTGCAACGTTTGCGGGCTGATAGTGTCGACGGATGGAGCGTGGAAGTTGATAAGCGGTTTGCATGCTTGCGCACGGTCAGATGTACGGCGGGATGAGAATGGCGCGCGATAAGGACGTGACTGCATTTTATATTTAGATATTCTTGCGATGTACGCGCGCGAGGCTTCGGCGTGAATTTGAATGTAAATCGGGACGCGGGATCGATTGAAATTAAAGTTGGTTCTATTGTCGCTTCTTTCTTCGTTTATACCATATTTGCTGAGAATCGTGAACTTTTCTTATTTGCGAAAAGTTTGACATGGCCGTTTCTTCTTCGAAATCTATACTACTATATTGTTTTTCTTCTAGTGATACGTTAACCGGTTACATATTAATGAAATGACAGCTCAGAGTCGGTTCCCTTTAATTTGATCCACCCGATGCTTTGCGCGACAGGTGAATTATTCTTAACGAAAAGATATCAACTATTTTTTCAGATTGCGAAGTGCTTTTCCATATCTGTGCTCGTGGTGGTCACCCGCACCCCCTTCTCTCGATCGCAAGGGAACGTCCTAATAATGATTGCCTGCAAAATTTCCATGGGTCAGGAGCAATGTTCATAATGAATTGCTTCGCGGAACACTGACCGCTCGTAATCGGCCTATTGAACTAATCGTACCTATTATGCACCGTACAATGGGTTCAATACGCGATAAAGTCAACACTGTCGCCTGACACATTCTTTCACGCGAAATCCGTGCTTACCTACACGACATTGTCTCTCGAGCCCCATTATGATTCCCGCCTTTCTTCTCGACCGAGTTACACGTCGGCCGTATGCGAAGGTAACCCTTCCCGTGTAACTTTTATTGGAGCGGTCACTGGGAAGGTACGATCTAACAATAAAATCCGACGCCCTAGCGCCGTACCCCTTCTCCGCCCACACCGCCCGTTACCTTACCTTACATGAGAAAACGTACGCCAGAAGGTGCGAAATTCGTCCACATACGCACGTTTTCGTGGAAGGCTAACCGCCTGTAATCGCTCTGCTTTAATTATTTCGCGCACCGTACAATGGCGACCGTGGCCGAACAATGAGGACAACGCGACGATTGTAAAACGTTGAGCGTGTTTATTGTACTCCGGTATACACGCTAGGCAGCGCTTTGCACCGCTTGAATTATGAGCCGCATTGTTTTCGGTCCACGATGTGTTTCGTTCGCTCACTCTCTGTCTCACTCGTCTTTCTTTTAGTGTCTCCGATGGTCGTGGCCGGTGCAGAGTCGCCTGCTTTTCAACAAACGCCATTGATTTCGGCGTTTTCGGCAGCGGGGTGTCGGAATTTGCGCTATTTAACAGGTGGGCGGCGCTTGAAGGCGTTCAAAGGGCCCACCCGGGGTTACTATCCTTACGGGGTCCCTTGTAATTTTGTCCGAAAGTCCACGGGCCTACAACTCGTGCCATTGTATTGACGAGACGGCCACGAAGGTTTGCACGAATCTCGGCTCCGTATTATCGATCCCCGCTCCGGCGGTTATTGCATGTTTAACGACTATTTTACGGTGGTAGGTACCTTTTAAAAAAAAGAAGACGTTTCCGCAGTCGCGAATGAAAATAGGTGAACGTGATTATTCTAGTCGACAGTTAGTCGCTTCTCAAGTGCACGAGCTTGGCTGTTATATTTCTACCTCTCTACTGAAAAACGTAGAAACGCAAATCTTTGAAGGAATTAATGCAGACAAAAAGTGACGCTGCCACATTTCCGTCTGGGTAACAAAAATATTATGTTATATAAAATATTATGTTATGTCAAATATATATATCAATACTTTCTTCACATCAACTCGTGTGAATATTTTTATATATATATATATATATATATACATAATTCTTGAAAACAGGTTATTATACTCGACCGTACGTCCCTTATCGAGGTAAAGTCGAAGGGGTTGAAAAATGGGAAAGGATTGATTCTCGCGTACCCGCCACACTCTCCTCTCTCCATCTCTCTCGCTCCCTCGATTTTTATTTTCTCACTCCTCCCCGGGGCCGTTTCTCTCGCATCGACAATTACGTAACCCACGAAGGGGAGGGTTGCGGGCCGGCTTGGGGTGGCGCGTGGCAAACCGGCGCCGTCGTCTCAGAAAATCAGGGCTTCTGCCCGCCTCTATTATCTCGTATTCTTCAACCCTCCGTCGGCGGGACAACCGCCGTTGCCCGTTACTCGATACCAGATTCCGATCCACTCGAATCGCCGGACTTGCGTCACTTACAAAACGAAAGGATACGTTCAAAAAGCGACGGCCGCGAATGTCGGCTGACTTTCCGGTAAATAAAGTTTTATCACCGTCCGAAAATCTTCTACCTGCCCGCCGCTCGAGACTTCACTACCTCCACCGTCGGCCTTCTCTTTAACCCCCGATTTTTTTTCCACCCTCGCACCATCGGTAACTCTTTTTCGCACGCACATTTTATCCACTTTTTCCACTGCATGACTCGGCTCCTCACTTTCGGTCCCACGTCGCCTCTGCGTCCTCTGATCCGCCGCTGATCTCTCACTCTCCCACAATCGACCTCATGATCCGGCTCGTTTCCCTCCTTTCACGTCTTTTCCACGCCACGTAGGGTGCCTGATCGAGCCTTATCGTCCCTCTCCCTCCCTCCGGCCGGGCCGCGTGCGTGTTGCGAATTCTTCCGTGCCATCTGCGGCGGCTGGTATCGGAAGAATAGCGAAAAACGGGCCCGGACTCCTCGCACCGGCGTCTAGGGTGAAGTCTCCTGTAGGAAGGAAGGAACGAGGACGGGCTGGGATGATGTGTGCAAGAGTAAGTAAGCGACGATCCCGTTTTGGGAAGCTGCAAGCCCGAGTGTCCCACTCCCTTCCAGACTTTCGGTTACGGGGTCATCGTCGTCAGTGGTTCTTCTCGCCGGCACCCTTCCTCTCCCCCCTGGCCTCGCGAAATTCTCACGATCCTGTCCGGCCGGAATCGGGAGGAGAGGGAGAAGTGTGCGATCGTCGAACAAGATCGTGCGGTGGACCGTCGTCGGACGGCCGGCGGTCAGTACTGCATTAATCATAAATACGGGAATACGGGATCGCCGGGAGACTTTCGTGATGAATATCAAAGAACATTGTAAACAGCGGATATCAATATTAATGTGTTTGGGCAACTTTCGAGTCTCATGGTGCGATCCGACGGGAACGCGTCTTGGAGTATCTTGGCATTTTGCGTTTCATTGATTGTGATCAAGGATGCTTTGTGATGAAAGGTAGGTGCTGCGTCTGGGTGCGTGGTGGTATGAATTGATTTAGTTGGTGTGTTTTGAGGAATAAATGAAGTCGATTGAAATTAAGGTAAGGGTGGCCTCTTTTGGGTTAACGAGGGTTCTGGAACAGGAGTGGTATTTTTATTTATTAATGCGTGATAAATGAATTTGTGCGGAGATATGTTTTCGTACTACGAAGGTGGTGAGAAACGCGAATCTGAATCATCTTATTTGGTATTCAATATAATATTTGAATATTATTAAACGTTCATCACGAGCCCACTCTGATATGTAAATGAACTTAGTGAACATGGAAATTCATAAGACTTAACAACCGATTAAATGGTTATGAGTAATTGATAGCAATGCGAGAAACGACGTGGCCAGCACAATTTGAATGGAGCAACGAACAAACTACCCCGATGTCTAGAAACCAGCTGTGCATATTCAGCGCACGCTAACTAAGCTCAGCGATACCACTATAGGAACTAACGAGATCCATAGTCCTCTCCTACTAACGGTCAAATTGCATTAGCCTAATCACGAATGCACATCGATAATCGCATATCGCCGATCGACTGAGAACCCCATGGCAGGTATTACGTAAGTAGCTCTTCACCCCATCCACCGCGGACGGTAGGTGTGCGCAATGTGCACGGTGTGTAGACTGTGCCGATGCTCTCACACACACACGCACATGCGACGAACACAGTCGCGGGATATACTCGTATAAGCGTGCCACATTGCGCATTGTATACCCAGAAGCGCATTGTGCGTCAGTCCCTGCTAGGTGCGCGACTTTCGATGGAAGTGTATACGGTGTACATGGGGTGCATGCCAGTGTACGGTATACAGGGTGTATCATATATCCCGAGCATCTTGCGTAACGTTTCTCGTTGTCTCGGAGAAAACTATTACGAGCATCATTTCGTTACTTCTCCTACTGTTACGTCGAATTTTTTTTTAACACAATTTCGTATTAATAAAAAATATACAATAATAAAAAAGTCTAATACTTTCATAACATCCATTTTCTATCAGATTCACCTAATATTTAACATTAATAATTTCGAATCCAGTGCGTGTTTAATGTAAAATATTTGACTATCATGAAGGTTTCATGAGACGAAGCGTAAAGAGTGTCACACCCCGTAGAGTATATAGGGCGCCATATGTGCGTTCTGCGGCGGTGGTAGTAGTGTCGAAGGTAGTGGTGTAGCCACACGCACGTGCATTTCGCGGTCCTCGCACAAGTCGTGAGAGGGGGAGAGGGAACGATGGGTCCCTTAATAGGCGCGTCTAGTGGTACACCATCGACACCCTTGGCACGCGCCATTCGCCTGACAATGGACGCAGCACCCCCCGCTCCACTGCCATCTGCACTCTTTCTCACGGAAAAAATTAAGCAGCCGAAGACGATCGGCCGAGTTTCGCGGCCGGACTCCGGGAGTCAATTCTTTCCGGGGAAAGTTTGTCTCGGGTCTGAGGCCGAGTTCGGAGTGGATGACGAGACTGGCGGCTGCGGAGAAATGAAAAGTCGGGAGGCTGCTGTTTCTGAATTAATTGGACTGGCCTTATTGTAGGGTTCAGCACCTGCCCGATACACTTTCTTTTATGCCAAGCACCAGAGCTACCGTTACGCTTCTGGTGCGCATAAGATGAGAAATATAGCCTGCAAAAGAGGAATGCAAAGAAATTGGAAAAACTGAACACTGATCAATTTGCACCAAACACGGCTTAGCCAATCGATATCCAAGATCGTCGCTCGGGTAAAAAAAAAAATCTCGCCATCTACCCCTTCACACCTACCACTCCTTCCATCTATCCTTCGACAACAAACTGCAACAATCATCTCGCTCAACCCGCGCAATTCCGAAAGACCATTCCCAAACTGCAACGGTCTTCCAAACTGACTCACTGACCATTAGCACGATGACTAAGTCCCATTGAGCCGGCGTCAGTCAGCGAGCACGCCGTCGTCGTCGTCGTCGTCTAAAAAAAAAGAGCACAAATCGACGGGCAATGAGGGAGTGCCTACCGAGCGAGGGATGAAGAGCGAGTTAATGGGGTAGAGAATGCGAGAGAGCGAAGGACGGAGAGAGTCGATATCGCGACGGACGTTACGCGGCGGATCGGCATACGTTGAGATAGGGTGGCGGGTAGGGTGTGTAGTGGCGTTAGGATAGGGGACGAAGGTGCCCGATCTGGCAGCTGTGTGCGACGGGGGTCTCCGACCCCTGCCTCCCCCCGGTTTTCACGGCAGAAAGCAGCTGAGCTACCCCCGAGAACGTGGCACGTTCCTATGGCGAATCTCAACATTCACGATCCCGCCGATTTCAAGATGGTGCGCTCGGCCCATTGCGGTGGGGGGTATATTGGCTGCTGGCATTGTAGGAGTACCGGCCACCCTCTAGTGGCGCGAAGAAACCACCCCTCGTCGTCGTGCCTTCGGAGTCAAAGAGACATCGCGTGTAGGGGTCCCCGACGCCCAGTCGACAGCTGATCCTGTCCCGAGGACATAAGTCAATAAGTACGTTGCGTATCTGCCGCGCCAGGACGATGTGCGCAGCTCCGATCCTGGCCGTCTTCCCCGCTTCCTTCCGTTTCGATTCTTGCGGGGCACGTGCTACGGAAATGTGGTCGATGTTCGACACGGGTGCGTGCGGCGCGGCTCGGTGCGATGCGATGCGAGGTCTTGGGTTCTTGGTTTTTCGTTGCGTATGGAAATGGGGAGTCTGTGCTGAATGCGTGTATGGAGGATTGGGATGGCTCGGGCGCGTGGACATTATGCAGAAGTAATGTGATTTCGTTGGGCGTGAGTAGGGTTGGGACTGTTTGTTGAATTTTGTTCGGTGTCTGAATATGCGAATTTTCGCTGGGCGAGATTCGGATGCTTGAGGATTGTGTATGATGTTATTGTTCATTGGGTGATGTTCGTAGTGTTCGAGCACTGTAAAATTATTTTCACGTCATATGTGAGCAAAGTAATGATGGAAGTTACGATGTAATCTTATTTGAACATTTGAACGTAGGTGCTTGGATAAATATGTATAGAGCGTATTTTATACGGTATCCGTCATCTGAAATTATATTTTGCTCACATGTGACCTCACGTAGATGATTTCATCTTTGCCTCAAACCAGTTGTCTAAAGCCGTGTCTGTCAGTATATATGGTCTAAGGGCCCTATACGTGCCGGACAATAGCTTAAGAGCGCGTAATGCCGTAAACGAACCTGACGGTATTACCCTATTTTTCGCGAAAATCATTTACGCATGACTGCACATACGCCGAAACAGCACACACGGGAAAGCCTCGACGGACAATAAGCGCGTTACGACCGGGACCTAATTAACGAGTTTTCACCCCGGGCCCAACACATTCATCCGTTTATGGCACTTGCGATTATTCGCACTAGCCCAACGCGTCCGTGCGTGACGATTGACCATAGAAATCCCTTCCCTGCGCCGTGTAATTCTCGAAAATTGCTCACGCTCGTCCTCGGAAACCTGATTGAAAATATGTGTCTCGTACATTTGCTTGTGCGCGAAGGGTGGATTTCGTTAAATGCACTCGCCGCGGTCGTTTCCCTGAAGTTTCCCCGTTCCTTCATTACGCGACCCAACTCCGAACACAGGCCAGTCGATCTTTCGACATTCTCAGCCTCGTCTTCCCACATCTTCAGTTTACTCCGAATAACGAAAAATTGTACTACGGTCGTTATTGCCCCTCTAAGCCGATTTAGTGCTATTCTTTCTCCCCTCTCTATATTGCTCCACGCTTCCAGATGCGAAAATCCAAGGAAGCTGCGCTCTGCTCATCCCTCCACATTCACACGGGCTCCTTCCGCGCGAAAGGTGTTCCTTCCTAGCTCGTGCTACTCACTTGCAAGGGAGCCCAAAGCATTTCCCATGTGCTCCCTGCTCCTTCCTATCCAGGCATCTCTCTCTCTTTTCTTCCCCCAACCGGCAGATGACGCAAGGTTTATTATACGGGAAATGGCTTTGATTTGACGATCGATCCGGCGGTGACACGCTATTTTGCTTCAAATTTAAAGCACAGGGCTCTTGGCTCTTCATCACGGCTCTCTCTCCCTTCTGTCACACGTCCCCGATCAGAAAATCAATGGACATTGTCTTGTTCCGACGATAAATGTGCCACTGATTATGGAAGTGGTCTCAGTTAAAAATTTGGAGATCTCGATTTTTCTTCATGGTTTAACGAATTCTTTTGACCGATTTTTCACTGACTAATTGCATGACTTTCATAAACAACGGCACGTGCACCCAGTAGAAATTCGGAAGAAAGTTAACTGAATCTTTGACATCCTTTAACACCTCACAACGTACAACGATATAAATGACGAACACGATTGTTTCGAACATTACGGCCCACGCCACTTTCACCGTCTTCGATTGAACTATCAGGAACCGCAAACGCACGTTACAGCGACTCGACCGTTTCATGCTGAAATTAAGACATATCCATCCACCGTGATTGCCATTGTCCCGGCAGTGTCCTCCCATTAATTAAGCGGTCCTTCGTCCGGCGACCAATTTCAGGGGGTCGATCGTGGTCTGCTTTTATGAATGGTCGGCGGTTAGAGGGTCGTTAACGCCGTTCGTCAAATTTTTTGTGTCACGTTGTCTAGGATTGTCTCGTAGGTCGGATGAGACGGTGGCGAGAGCGGATGGAGCGAGAGAGGGAAAGAGAGTACGATAGTGCGCACAGGCTTCCTTAACTATCGCGCATTTGCATACAAAGCAGGCAGGCAGGCGCCACAGCAGGCATTCAGTGGCGATGACCCGTGGCAATTATTCTTGTACGCCGCGTGTGTTGCGTCCCCGTGGCCGGTACCTTGATAATCGATGCAGCCATTTCGACGACAGTCGTGTTAAATCGACGGTAAGCCCGCGGCCTGCGTTCCTGCCTCCTTTACGAGGGCCAAGGGTGCACCGTCTCTAACCGACGTAATTGGGATTCGGGTGTGGATCCGATTTACGTCTTGTCGGACGTGTGCTGCGCGTTAAAGATAGATTCCGCTGATAGTCCCGGGGTCGCCCGTGATCACATGGAAATCGTGAATAGGGTGTATGCTTTCACTGGCTGGAATTTTCGGAGGAAGTCCCATGAGTTTGGAGTATTCGGTCGTTTACATACGGCTGTATGGAGTGGTGTTGGTATTATAGCGCATTGCATGCAAACGTGCATCCTTCGTCGTCGGTGCGCGTCGAAAACAGATTCCAGGGATAGTTGGTTCCCGTTATTGGTTAGGAAAGACTGTTCCGATTGTAGTAAATTTCATGATTTATGGACCGCTACACGAAATCGGACGATTGATCATTTTTGTCGATAGCGTGCACTGAGAATACATTCGACTGACAGCCTTTTATCTCGCAATCGCACGAAAGTCGAGAACGCCACCCTGCTTTCAGTGTTAGAATTCTAGTACATTTAACACGTTTCACGTACTGTTGCAACGGGATCGGACGTACGACGCTCCATTTGATTCTACGTGCACAGAGGCTCGCTCTTGTCAATGCTGGCCCCGACAATGTCTAACGTCGCTTTTCTCCCGGCTATCTTCCCCGATTTAAAAGGCCCCGACGCTTTCCTCGGAAACGTCTCGAAGTCGGCATCGCGGTCCACCGACACAGAGTGGAATTCCGTTGTTCGTAATAAAGGAAAAGATGATTTCGCCGAGGCAAGTCCCACGAGCCCACGAGCGAGCCCACCAGTCTCGTACGTCTCCTTCTTCCGCACTGGTGGAGGAGAGCTCGTCGTTGCGGCGGAATAACCTTTTACTCCCGAAACTCACCCCCGACGTACCTGCCGTGTGAAAATCCTCGAAGAATGCGAGGGCGGCCCGAGCGATCAGGTGAAGCATTGTGATGCCGGGGAATTGAAAAAACGGACCCGAGGTGTACCTGCCGAGTCTCTCAGCCTCCTCCGCATCCTTCGGGTCCTTCCGCGTACAGTAGGCCAGGACACGGAGTCGGGAAAATCGAGAGGACGAAGACCCGTGGGCCGGAATAATGCCCTCCTACGACGAATGGACCCGGGGCCTGATATGCCCTCTTTTTCTCTTATCCTGTCTCACCCCACGCCCCTCTATTATGGTAATTGACGCTTTCGAGGGTATTTTGGTGTGTTTTCGCTCCGTTTCTAATGCACGTGTCAAATGGAGCGAATATTTCAGGTGCTTTTTGACGCGAGTATCGGACGCGTTTCGAGGTGAATGTTCTATCTTTGTTAGTATCGTGTGTGCGTATGTGTAGCAAATCACAGATTTCTAACGTGGTGAGATAGTATATGAACTTACTGCTACTTTATTCCATGCGGTATCAAGTATTTCAGGGAACGTCGTTAGACAGACAGACACATGAGTGATCCGACGGTGCACAAACCGCGGGGCGTTAATTGGGCAATTTTCAACGCGAATGTTCTAACTCCGATTTGCTATTGATCACACCAAACTATTTCATGAATCAACTTAAAACTCTTCCCTCTATAGTCTGCGTATGAATTTTCATCCATCTCCGGAAAATAGATCAGCTCGCTACTTTATTCATGCGCTATCAAGTATTACAGCGGTCGTCGTAACACACATAGCCACACGAAAGTGATCTGACGGTGCATAAACCGCGGGGCGTTAATTGTACCATTTTGAACACAAATGTTCTAACTCCGATTTGCTATTGATCATACCAGACCATTTGATCAATCAACTTAAAACTCTTCCCTCTACAGTCCGCGTATCAATTTTCATCCATCTCCGGAAAACTGATCAGCCCGCTACTTTATTCATGCGCTATCAAGTATTACAGCGGTCGTCGTAACACATACAAGCGCAAGAAAGTGATCTGACGGTGCACAAACCGCAGGGCGTTAATTGTACCATTTTTAACACAAATGTTCCAACTCCGATTTGCTATTGATCACACCAGACTATTTCATCAATCAACTTAAAACTCTTCCCTCTACAGTCCGCGTATCAATTTTCATCCATCTCCGGAAAATAGATCAGCCCGCTACTTTATTCATGCGCTATCAAGTATTACAGCGGTCGTCGTAATACACACAGGCACACGAAAGTGATCTGACGGTGCATAAACCACGGGGCGTTAATTGTACAATTTGTTATTGATCACACCAGACTATTTCATCAATCAACTTAAAACTCTTCCCTCTAGAGTCCGCGTATCAATTTTCATCCATCTCCGGAAAATTGATCAGCCCGCTACTTTATTCATGCGCTATCAAGTATTACAGCGGTCGTCGTAACGCATACAAGGACACGAAAGTGATCTGACGGTGCACAAACCGCGGGGCGTTAATTGTACCATTTTGAACACAAATGTTCCAACTCCGATTTGCTATTGATCACACCAGACTATTTCATCAATCAACTTAAAACTCTTCCCTTTACAGTCCGCGTATCAATTTTCATCCATCTCCGGAAAATTGGTTAGCCCACTACTTTATTCATGCTCTGTCAAATATTACCACCGTCGTCGTTACACACACAGCCACACGAAAGTGAACTGACAGTGCATAAAACGCGGGGCGTTAATTGTACCATTTTGAACGCAAATGTCTAACTCCAATTTCCTATTTATCACACCAGACTACCGGACTATTTCATCAATCAACTTAAAACTCTTCCCTCTACAGTCCGCGTATCAATTTTCATCCATCTCCGGAAAATTGATCAGCCCGCTACTTTATTCATGCGCTATCAAGTATTACAGCGGTCGTCGTAACACATACAAGCGCACGAAAGTGATCTGACGGTGCACAAACCGCGGGGCCCCCCCACGGTGTCGGCCCTAAAGTGCCGCTCTCCTCTTCTTTCTCCTTCTCTCCTCCGGCATCCCTTTCCTGAATTTCCTCTCTTCTTCTCTCTTCCTCCGTTCAATTTCCCCGCTGCTCGCCCCACCAGCTCGCCCTAAACTTTTAGGCGGGCCCTTCGCGTCGTTCCCATTGGCCGGCCCTTATCCCCACCGTCTGAGCGTATCTTATATAAAGACAAACGGTCACCCCACAGCGAGATCAGTGTAGAGGGGCCCGTTAAAGTGTCAGTCGCGTAGAGAGGGGTCTGTTAAGTGCGGTACACTGACCTCGTCCCGGCCAGTCGTGCGCTCGCCCTCGAACGTGCGAAGTCGATGATCAGTTCCGGATACTCTCGAAATTCGCGCTCCAGCACGTCCGGCAGTCTTCACGTCGCTCCGCCGTCGTTTTTCACGTCTAGACGCCGCGCGACGTTACGAGCGCATCGCCGTTGTCATGTTTTGGGAGGCAGTTAGCGATTCCTGCGAAGTGTGCCAATGTACAAGGTATATATCGCCGAGTCAAACATTCTATGTATCGAGGTGTCGTCGGCTAAAAGGGAGAATGGAGGATTTTCACGCCGACGAAGGCAGTCTTTCTATGCTCGGCGTGAGACGAGGTGTGCGACGTAACAGCGTGCGTGAATAATTGTTGCGAACGTGGGTGCCGGTGTCGTGTGCGTTTTGGAGCGAATGCGAGCGGCCGGATGGAAGTTTGTTGAACCTCTCGCGAAGGTACTAGCTGTCGCGGGTGGTAGGTTATCTGGTGACGATGGCCGGCGGATAGTTTGACGGATTCGTTGAGTGATGCTGCTTGTAGGCGGTTCAGGAGTACTGTTCACGCTTTCATTATTCCGCGTTCGATGTCCGGTTAACGTGCCTTTGCTTCGCGTGTGCGAACAGGAGTCAGTCAACGTTGAAATCAAGCACGCGCTCGTCTCGTGCGGGAAGTTTCTTGAATCCGAGCTTCGATCAACGTTACGCGGTCGTCGATGTCTGTCCTTCATAAATTGACTTTTTATTTAGTACCGTTTCGATTCGGACCACCAGCTGTCTAACACGAGGCAGAGCCACTTAGTAACCCGTATTTCGTCACCATTTGAATTCCCATCAAACGTACCTCTCGTATCTCCCGCTCCAGGCTCGATAGTTAGAGTCGTCTGCTTCTGGGCCGTCGAAAAAAAGCGCGGGCGTGCGCTAGTGTCGCGTTCATTCGTGCCAGTTGGGCGCGAACACGCGCCGGAGAAGCATCGAGAGGGGAGGTTCATCGCGTTTCGTCAAAATTTCCCAAAAGATCTCGTCGCCGCGCCACACTCCGAAAAGTGCAAACCTCGTCTCTCGCTGCAAAGTCGGATGGTGAAAATAGTATCGGTGCAATCAAATCGTGGGAAATGATGCCGTGCGACTTCGCGCTGGTTCTGGGGACGCATTTCGAAGTAGTCAATCAGCTCAAAACGGAATACTACCGGTGATTATTCTTGCTGTTACGAAGTGCACGACGATTCCTGCGTGTTCGGTGCACTCCGCACTAGTTATGTTTCCGATAGATTGGATTTGTCGTTGGTTTCCTAACTTTGCTCCGTGTGCCACTTTCCCCTCGAGCATTTCTATGCGCGGGATGCTCCATTTGGAGGTTAGCTGGCGTGAGCTTTCACTCCGTGCGCATCTCGTGTGTCGTTGATTAAGTGTAAGACTCGTTAGAGTGGTCTGTGATGTGAGATTAATGTGTGCTTTTCGTTTCTTTGCAGACTCTTCAAAAATGCTTTCAAAATACGGGGGACGCCCGAGGGCCCGGTGAAGTCTAAGCCAAAAGCACGTCGTTTGCTCGGCATGGCGTCCCGACGCCTGTCCAGCCCGGAGACGGTGTCGCCATCTATTAACAAGGAGAACGGCACCGGCGGCAACTGCCCTCCATTGAACTCGAGTCCTCAGAAGGTAAGTGCCGAACTCCAATTCCAACCGGAAGTACCAATTCGTCCGAAAGCCGTCCCATAAAAACTTATCGATCAACCACTTGAAACGATGTATCACACGTTAAACGACTTCCGACAGAGAAATTTGAATAGAACACGCACGGTCAATTAGGCCTTCGTCGATTTTCCGCGTTATCGAGCAAATCAGCATGGAATAGATCGGAATAAATCCGAGAAATCCCAGGCAACGTCACAGCTGTCGATGCCGGGAAGATGGGATAGATAATAAGCGTGCGTTACGTTTCAATAGAAATCGGATTTTCCGAATTCTGCTTCCTTGCACCTTGCACCCCGTGACATCCTGCATACGCTTAGTTTTGAGTGTCGAGCGGAACCGAGAATTAACGTTTTTTTTCCCCTTACAGATTATCGGCATGAAGCGATCGAATCGGTTTCCTCTGGAGGACTGCGATCCGAACAGTCAAGACAGCGGTTACGGGGCGAGTTTCCCGGAACGGGAGGATAAGTCCAGAGATGCCTTTCAGTTCGCGGAGCCCTTGGGTGTGGCTCCGCGAAGACAGTCTGTCGAGTCTCGCGGAAGTCCCATGCAATCGCCCGTCCGTTCCTCGCCGTGCAGACAGCGAACAGCAAGGCCGTCGTTGTTCAGAAGTCTTTCTTCCGGATACGAGAGCATGGACGACGGGTTCAACGATCTCATCGACCTGGACACCCTCGACGACACGACGCAGCTGCCCAACGGAATTTCGAGTCTACTCTCCGGGAACATTGTTGCGAACGAGAGCGACGGCGAGAATGGGATGGAAAATTCGACGGAGAATTCGATGGATAATTTAATGGAGAGCGAGGCGACCACTACGCCCGAATTCCCGCGCACCAAGTCCAACGGGCGGAAAATGAGAAGGTCACTCTCCCTGCAAATCGACAGGCCGGAGAAGACCGAATCGCCGACCCTGTCCAAGGTCCGATCCTGTCTATTTCGATCGCCCAACGCCAGTTCCTCGACGGCGAGGCTTGGCTTTCCCGAGAATCCCAGGACCTTACTCGACTCTTCGCCTCTGTCCACGTCGCCCCCGCAAATCGAGCGGAGTTATCGGTCGTTCAAGCGACCAGACCCACCCACCGAGGCCAGTCCGATGCTAGTCAAACGGTCGCGGAAGTCGAACAGCTTCCTCGACATCCCCGAGGCCACGGACATGTCGTCCGCGGTGTCGTGCAATCAGCCCAGACTAACCCTCCAAAGGAGTTACTCCGAAACCGAGGCCCACGCGCACATCAAATCCGCCGTCCATCGCAGTATCATCGACACCGACCTCACCGGAGACTTCAGTAAACCCTGCGTCCTTCCATTGGCTGCGGGCCAACACGAGGACCTGAAGTCCATCACGGCGGAAACGTTGGCCGGCCTGATCCGCGGAGAATTCGACGACAGGATTGCCTCCTTCCGCATCGTCGACTGTCGCTACCCGTACGAGTTCGAGGGCGGTCACATTTCGGGCGCGCAAAATTTGTACAGCAAGGAGCTTGTCGAGCAAACGCTGCTCGAGCCCCTGACTAACGCGCCTGTGATCTCGCCCGACACGTCGAGACGGGATGTGCTGGTGTTCCATTGCGAATTTTCGTGGGAGCGCGGGCCGAATCTGACGAGATTCCTGCGGAATGTCGATAGGCAACGGAATAAGGAGTATTATCCCGCTCTTCATTATCCGGAGGTCTACCTTCTGCACGGCGGGTATGAGGAGTTCTTCAGGGAACAGCGGAACCTTTGCTTGCCTCAGGGGTACAGGCCAATGAGGCATCCGGATCATGAAGCGGACCTGAGACAGTTCAGAAGCAAGAGCAAAAGCTGGCAAGGCGAGAAAACCAGGCTGAACGGACTTGCGAGGACGAATCTCAAGCGTTTGGGCTTCTGAGCTCTGTCTTCTATTCTTTTCTTTTCCTTTCCTTTTTGTACGAGAACTTAAAACTGCCGCAATCACTGCCACTTCGATGAAGCGAACTGCCATCCTTCATTCGAGTTCTAAGGTGCAAGGCGAATGGCTTTAGGGGTAAAATATGTCTCGTGTTCGAACACGGTATCGCGTGAAACTTCGTAAAAAGCAGCTGCGATGCGATTTTGTAAAAGAATTCCGTTCTTTCTCAGTTCCTTTGAAGGTAACGGGACGATATTTTTCCCTCTTAAGCCGTCGCCAATCGTGTAGACCACGAATATAGTCTAGATATGTTCTGCGCGTCTCTTATTGTATATAGCAAAAAATAAAATAGAGAAAGAGACGCGTCGGAGGGAGAAAGAAAGAGAGAGATAAAAAGATCTGGGAGGCTGAGAAAAAAAAAAGTCTAGCCCCTGGCTTGGTGTAATGTAAATGTACAGGTATATGTAAATGCGAGCGTATATGTAAAAATGTAAATCGCGGGGTCGTGCCGTGAATAATAATGACGGACGGCCGAAGATGCAATAGCTCTGGTCCGATCTTTAGGGATAGCAGGGTATAACTGATAGAAGAAAATACTAAGAAATCATATGAGGCCGTGATTGAGTTTTGGTAGCGTCGCAAATCTATAATGCTTCCATTCATTCCTCGGGCGGGCATCCCACTTGTACACATAATACGACGCAACCAAACTCATCTTTGGCTACACGAAATTACGCGACAATTGGAGAGAGACTCGCCGCCTTTAACCTCTCTGACGTTGTTCGCATTCGGTCTTAATCGAAGTTCGCGACGCGAGAGAAAAAGCACGCGATTATGCGAAACTTGTCATACGAGACTTCCCACGTCTCTCGTTATTTTTTGTAAATGTGCATTCGACAGAGACGATTATTCGGCGTACCGCAAATATCCACGATTCGCGGTAGGCGGAAATGTTAATGGAATAAAAAATTCACCCGAATATATCATCCGAAATACGTGCAAAGCTTATTAGTGTTTAAACAATCGCGAAAATTATCCGTACGTTATTCGCTGCGTAAACTATAATATAATTTCTAATTAGCAATTAAAGTCGAGAAAACTTAAAAAAAAAAAAACACAAAGAACACGAAGCCTCTTCATTTCGCAACGATCAACGTCCAGCCACCGAAAACCTGAAATCATCCTTCAAACTCCGTTGTCGTGTCGTCAGATAACAACATAACTGCATATCAGGAAGACTACAATTACGTATTGGCGATCACGGGTCACCCGGTACCATATTTCGCGAAATGCGCCGAATCGACAATCGGCCATCGTCGTTAGAGGTTCGTGGAATTTGAACCACGTTCCGTGAGCCAGTTGCAGTTGCTACCCCAGAAGGGTTGGAGCGGGATCTACGTGGTCTACGTGAAATTGTACGTAGTACGAGATACGTCTTTGCGCACCTCGACATGACGCTGCTTTCCTTTGGCGCAAGTAATGAACATGCGACAATACTACATTAGGAGTAGTCTATCATTTCTAACGGTTTGACCTTCGCCAAAACCAGTTTTCTACGAAGAAACTTGTAACGCGCATGTCCCTAACCCAAATTGCGACTTGACTGCGCTCGACTCAGTACTCATTTGTCGACCCATTCTTTTGTATCGTCGTCTAACGTTACGATTAGTTCGGGGTCATGCTCTCTATGAATTTCCGAGCTGTTTCTTGCTTGCAGGCTGCGTCGTTGTTACACATTTGCTTCCTGACTCTACCCATAACCCAAGCCGGTGCTGACGCCGGTAATTGAATAGGTTTTTGAGGTTATAACGGGGTTCGTGTTTTGCGTTGCAATTTTCAGCGATACTTAAGAGGTCAATTGTCGTAAAAGGTTCTCGTCTGTTGTCATCCATGGCTGAGGGACTCAAGACTCACGGGGTTGTGCCGGACGTGATTGATAAGGTACCGCCAGCTGTTTTGAGTGTTACGTACCCTGGAAACCTGACTGTTGAGATCGGCAAGGTGTTGACACCCACTCAAGTGAAGGACCGTCCCACTGTTAAATGGGATGGAGATGCTGCCACGTTCTACACTCTGTGCATGACTGGTAATATACTTCTATGCATCTCGTTATTATTTATTATGTGTGCTATGCTGTATACAGTAACATCTGGTCATTTGCATTGTTTAACTATATCATGTTTTCAACTTATTATCGCGTCTGTTATTTAAGTGTGTAAAAAAATATATAAGAATTAGGATTTACGTGAAGTTTCTTCCTCATGTTTTTGATCTAAGGGTGGATCAAAATGGAGATGCTTCATTTGTTCAGTAGTCCACCATTTATGGTGTTCTGTTTTATACTGAAATAGTATGAACGTTTTTACTCCATTTAGAATTTTCTTGGTCCTTGTAGATCCTGATGCACCAAGTAGAGCTGAGCCTAAGTTCCGTGAATGGCACCATTGGCTGTTAGGAAACATTCCAGGCAATGATATTGCCAAAGGAGAAGTGCTGTCTGATTACGTTGGCTCTGGACCCCCAAAGGATACAGGTCTCCATCGCTACGTTTTCCTGCTCTACAAACAGCCCCAGAAACTCGAATTCAAAGAGAAGCGGCTGACCAATAAGAGCGGAGACAACCGTGGAAAGTTCTCCATCAGAAATTTTGCCCAGAAGTACAATCTTGGGGAACCGATTGCTGGCAACATGTATCAAGCAGAATTTGATGACTACGTACCAATTCTTTACAAACAGCTTGGAAATTAAACAGCATTTCATTCTACTTTTATACATATTGTTACATAATGATACCGGTGATCTGTACACATTTTAGTATTAGGATTTGATGCACAATTAAAACCTTCCTTATATCCTTTGCTATACAATGTGTCTTATGTAATTGCCTTCAGATATTTATATGGTGTGATGATTTTATATTTGCCATTTTGTTGAAAAATATTTTTAATTGTGTAAAAATGTTATTTTGTGCGATGGTTGAGAAATTAATCGCAAACGTGAGTGAAGTCGTTAGCCTTGAGTCACTGGGTTGATTCACGGTGGTGGGGTCCTGCCGTTATAATGCACGATTCAATTTCTCTCGCGAGTCAGTTTGGACACAGCAGTCTACCTGGTTACGACGATGAAGCGATTGGCAACAGGTAAATGAAAGTGGCGAATACCAGGTCATGCAAATTACACAGACTCCTAACGATACGTTTAAGTAGTTTTTGCAGGGATCCTGATCCTAGGACCAATCTTCGTTCTTTGTACCGATGTCGAGGATTCCTTCAACGAGAACAAGATTGTCCCCGACATTTTAGAAAAGGCTCCAGTCGACAAAATTGAGGTATATGTTTGATTCACTGAAATCGACTTCTGTTTAGAATAAGACTTCTTACTGAGTTTTGCTTCGTGAAGATTAAGTATGGTGATAAAGTCGTGAATCTTGGCACCGAGCTGACTCCGACGGAGACTCATGAAATTCCAGAAATTCATTACAAGCACGATGGCGGTGTTTTGTACACGCTCGTCATGACAGGTGAGAACAGTAAATAAAATTTTACTTTTCGTAAATCGTTCTCGCACCGTTGCGAGAATTCTGTCAAGTGACTGGACGATAGTGTGCCGCATTGTATGACCTTACGGCTACACCACTTTCACCTCTTGTCTACAAGAGAAAACCTGTTTCTCCCGCCACATTTCGCGCGTCTTCGCTTTGTCAGCAAATTGCAATCCATAATCTAGGAATAACAAAGTGACTAATACTTGTTTGGCAGCCTTTACTATCCTTATCCGTTTTTCCTTCAGACGTACATTTTAAGAATTATGTTTAAGTTTTATTTCTGTGTGAAGAAAGAGTCGTTGTCATACGTAGATCCTGATGCACCGATGAGGAAAGGGTACAATCGCGAATTCCAACATTGGTTAGTCGGTAATATACCAGAGGAGAATGTAGCGAAGGGCGAGGTCCTGAGTTCGTATGTAGGGCCTGCACCTCCTCTTAATTCCGGTAAGCATCGTTACATCTTCCTACTATACAAGCAAAACCAGGGAGCCATCACATTTGATGAAAGAAGATTGGGTGATTGGTAAGAATCCATTCGTATTCCGCTTGGAACACATTCTCTCGGCATCACCATCTAACGAACTGAAAACGATGTTGCAGGGACGGTAAGAGGCGTGTAAGATTTTCTATCAAGAAATTCGCGGAGAAGTACAATCTGGAGGGTCCTATCGCAGGAAACTTTATGCGAGCAGAATACGACGACAGCGTTCCGGCCTATCACAAGAAGTTAGGATTGTGAGACGCATATCATTGATCCGTACGTTCTTTTATCCAACATCCACTTCTTTTCAATCCCACGCTCTCTTAAAGCAGCCGCTCACCTTTTTATAATAAAGGAACAAGAAACCCTCTGTTTAGTCGAATTTCGTTTATTCTTCGTTGGTATCATCCTCCGTAAATACAAAACGTACGTGACATTATTACACTCGGTAATATTCCCGTGTGACGTCTAAGAAAGAGACGCGTCACGAGATTGGCGTTTAAAATAAAGGCGCGTCTACGGTAACGAAGCCTCAGTCTCTCGAGAGCTCTTACATCTCGCGCGAAGTTTCGACGATCGACCAGCTATGAGTCGCCTACGATCGTTAGCCTAGGTTAATCATTAGCGGTACGATTACGCTCGCACCGTAGGTGACTAGAATGCACGGACGTGTTATTTCATTCTGGGTAGATCACGTTCGTCGCGATCGAACGTAAAAAAGAAGCAGGAGTGTGCCGAGCGCCTAGGTTCAGGCAACCATCTCCACGCTCATCCTCCCGACTTCCTCGTCTTCCTCTCTCTAAAGCTCTACGGTGTTTCCCAAACTCAACCGTAAGTTGCACCCTCGCTCGCCGACGATGCTCGACGAGTCGCATGCAGTAACAAAATGTCCGCCCTGCCCCAAGTAATCGTTTAATGATAAAGTACGCTTAATATCGATGTTTCAATCGTGGAACACAGTTTGGGAAACCTTCATCTATTACGATTAGGCTCATCTCGCGGCTACTTGCGTCGAGGCCAACGTACGACGCGCGTCGTTCGTAGCTCGCCAAATTCGTTGCGGGCAAAAAATTTGCCCCGCATTCACGACTGCCACCCTAGCGTGTCCCAACAGAAAAGTGCGGTACGACGTTGCTAATATATAAACGTCTTATCCCGACGCAAATAACTATAAACAACGTTCTGCGATCGACTCGCGTCTGAACACGTTTCTCGAACGATCTCCACCCCGCATAACGGCATCTTTATGTGTTCGACGTTAGTTAGCGGGTTTTTCTTGATAATTAAGGGAAGGTTCTCTCCCTCGCTAACGAAAGTGTCTGCCCCATCCATTATAAATAGGAACGACGGTGGAAATACGCGATGACGAATCGCTCTACGATCCGCGAGTGTGTCTCATCATCTTGAAAATGCTGGCCATGCGCGAGACATGGACGTGCTTCTTGGCGGCTCAGGGTAGGGTCAAGTCTGGGTTGACGGTGATATTCCAGCATAGCTTGTGATCGCGGATATCGCCCCAGCCGCCGTTTCCCTTCCTCAGCTTCGTCTTTTTGGCCGTGCCGGCGACCGTCAGCGTCAGCTGGGATGGGAATAGATGATTCCGTGCGGCACGCAACACGTTCTGCACTTTCGCTATTACGGTCGTTGACTCACAGTTGTTCTTCTTGTGGTGTACTCCGCTGTAAGTAATTAATACACGATTGTGGTTTGTAAAAAAAGTGATGCACTGTATTGGTAACATTGGTTTCTTTGGATAGGTTGGAAGTATTTGGCGTAGGGATGTGGCGACACCATCGGCCGGCTTTGGAACTGCCACAAGCCTGCGAGTATGGGATCAAATAATCTCGGCTCACTATGTTCTTTACAGGTTCGAGGAAAGAAGCTAGCTGCAGGATGACTCGTACGTTCCAGAAACTGTGTTCTTGTGCTTTCAGGTGTGCGGACTTCGTCTTATTCAGTACTTTGATCACGCGGTCGTGAAAATGTCAGCTCTATTCTGCGCGACATTTAGTTATATCTGTCTCGAATGTTTTTACATAGACTTCTTAGTTCTCAGCATTCACGGACGCGGAAGGCTCGTCAAGAAATCCCACCGCACTATCTTCGTAACAGATTCAAAGAACAAACCTACACCGCATACGGCGTTTTTGTGATTTCAGTAAAGTGCACTTTATCGTTTCAGGACCTCAGACCGGAGCTACGTGAAAATGTCTGTTTTATTTCCCGTAACATTTGATGCACTCCTGCCTGTACTTTGATCGTGTCCCTCTAGAACCTCCGTACGAAAACTCTTCTCACCATTCACCGATGTGGAAGACTCTCGGCGCCCTCATCATCATCGCGATCAGTCCGGAATCGACTCGTGGCGCAGCTCCGGCACCCCTGCTCGGCGGCAGACAAGTTTGCGCGACATGCTGAAGACTCCAGTCCCAGTTGTAGTCGTCGTAAGAGCAGAACTGCGCCGCGCACTTTCGCAATTTGTTCCAGGTCGCCCGATTGAAGGCCATGCCCATGTTGTGCTTGCTTGATATCCAGGGCGTCACTTCAGCCTGCGTGAAGAGATTGAAGAGGATGAGACTCGGCGCCGAGATACACGTTTTTTTGCAGGAGGAGATCCAGGGTCGCGCGATTCATTGGAAGAGTCGAGTGGAGTGGGCGAAACGATATTGGAGATGTAGGGAATTATAAAAGCCGTCGAGGTCTGTGTCTGAGGGTGGATTCTGTAAATGATTGAGCGCCCTAATGAAACACATTTGACGCGTTTGAGAGGGGTTGAAGTGATGATGGGCCGTGCGTGTGGGAGGAAGCAACAGGCTTGTTGAGAGAAAGAGTAGAGGTGCTCGTTTGGATATTCTCGAATTCTCAACGAAGCCGGTCTTTTCGACGGTTCGAGTAGACACCGAACAGAAACCTGTTGGTCCGTGTACTGTACGCGTAGTACATGAAACCGGTGAACGACTGGTTAGACATTCTTTTTAATATTCAACACGAGCACAGCCACCGCGATGCATGTTTCCGTTTGGAACTGAATCACCCTTTAAACAAATTTAATTTCCTTAGCTGTTCAGCAATCCTCAAGTATCCCCTTACTAACCACCCTTACCCCAGATTCGACATCCGTCGAAACGTTAATTAAAAATCAATCACAATTTTTTGCCATTGACCGATAATAGTTATATCCAATTTTACACTAATATTCAAATGAAGAAACCCATGGTCAAAAGATGACAACCGTTCAAAAACGGTCAACCTTAATCCCAACCCTTTGTTTAAATTGTATTTAGCAGGAAGCACGCATCGTAGTGTCTCCCTATTCGGGTGCCTATCGGGGGTGAACCTTCTGATAGTGGTGGTAGAGGCTGGGCAAAAGTTGGAATGCCCAGGCAGGCGCCGCCGCCGCCGCCGCTGCCCCTGACTGTTGGCCACCCTGATGGCCTGCAGAACCTCCCCCGTCGGCGTTTCCACCGTTGCCAGCGCCGGCCGCCTGCTCGGCGCCGCTCCCGTCGCCGTCGGGACGCCGCGCCGTCGAACCGATCGTCTCGTGCCTCTTTAATCCGCGCAGCAGCTCCTTTTGCAGAGCGCCATTGACGCCAAGGAACTGGCAGGTCGAGAGAGCGTGTGCGTGAAACATCGACATGGTCACACCTCGCTGGACGCGCGTCGCGTATGGTCGACAAGCGGCTTGGATAATAGTTTAGATCTGATTCTCGAGACGTCGGATCGGTGGAGGTCGTCAATTTAAACGTCAGATTTTATGGTCGTCCCAACGTCGAAGCGGTATACTTGATGAATATTAAAATCTCGAAGCTTTTGTTTGGACAGTCGTCGAATTTTCAAATACCGAATTCGGTAATCATAAAAATGTCAATATTTTATAATACATTACAAACTTGATGGCCAAAATACCGGTATCGAAGGACAGTCTTTTTGAACCGTTTGGAAAATGCGTCAACGCATCAGTCCATCAAATATCGTCTCAACAAGCGCCTGTCTTGTCGACCGTACGCTCATCGAACTGCGCTGCTCAAAGCTTGAGCATTTTGTTGGGGATGAAAGGCGTACAACTGCCTAAATAGTTGCCTACTGCTCTACAAGGCCGCTCTCAGCGCCTACGATTTATGTAACGCTTTCGGCGTATCTACACGCTCGTCGTGCTGCGAGCGATTATCAATTTCCGACAAGCCTTCGATCCGCGACGGCTACTCTTCGCGTCTATCGTCGCAACGATCTGTCTCGGCTCATTGTCAGGTAAATAGAAAATCGCACGGGGCGAGATTGCGACTCGAAGCATTTGGTGGGGGTGGGTCGGGCGGTGGACAAAAGGCGAGTGCCTAATCTACTTGGCAGCCTACGATCGCCTACGAATGCCAGCATTGAATGTCCCCCAGCGACTGACGCTCGCTTATCGCGACAGAGGACCAGTTTTTCGAGCCAGGACCAGTGCGCCAAAGTACAGGGATCCGTTGCGCGAGTCAGGACGTCCGGCTGATACGTGTGCCATGTTATCGGGACGTGTAACGGGAGAAAGATCGACTTTCCTCGCGATCGCTCGACGAAAGTTAACAATCCGTAACGTGTGCAAACGGTCACGTTCGGTTGACTCTAACGAACGTAAGAGTAGCCAAGAACGGGAACGACGATATCGGGACGATCAATGACACAGTTGAGGCGGGTCATGATTCAGGAGAAAGGTCTGTAAGGAAGCGTTTTGTGAGAATGCGCGAATTATGCCACGGATGAAAGAAAGAGGGTGAGAGACAGAGAGAAAGAAAGAGAAGAGGATAGAAATAAGCAACCGCGCTATGCTCGATGTGACGCAACCGTCAGCGTCAGCTATCGTAAAATCGTTTATCGTTCAGATTAAATCGGGCATCGTTGTCAAATATTAGTAGAGCATGGCCGAAGATTCAAGGACGCGGGCTTTATGACCTTGATGCGCCGCTATTGAACGTGCAAGCGAGATAGAGAATGAAGCACAGCGTGCGTGCGTGTGTGCGTGCCCGTAAGCTCGTGATCATGTGCTTAACTCGTACACTCGGCAGCAATGGCCTTGAACGTCGGTCTCACCTTGCGACTGAAGTCGGCGAAGTAGTTGTACGTCTTGAGATATGTACCCAGCGAGAGGACGTTGCATCTTTCGCAACTGTGCCTGCAGGTGCGTTCCATCAATCTGAGAACGTGCAAGAAATCCTCCGCGACATAGTGATCCTCCTCGAGGAACAGCACCATGCCGGTGTGATTTCTCGTTACGGTCAGTTGATCGAACACGCGATTCGCTTTCCACCACCAGTGATGCTTCGTTTGCGTGAACTTTGCTTCTCTGTAGTGCCCGTAGAGATCCGGGTGCTTTGCGTTTATACACTTGAGATTCAAGGCTCTGCGGGAAGTGGTGTTTTTGGCGATTAATTAAAGATCATTGGACTCAGCGAGTACTGCTTCTCATCGACAACTAATTTCAGGTCAAGTTCACTGGTGATACGTTTTCATTCAAAATAAACCCGTTCATTCAATACCGTATATACGTATGTATCTGTGACGATGACCATGAAAGTGGTACCAGAAATAAAAAATCTAACGGAATAAAATTTTCCCTTAAATTCTGACCTAAGTCGACGTATCACAAAGTAAGAAAAAAATGTTAACAGTTTAGATTTTTCCACCGTACCACTCGCATAGTCCCTGGCACACATCTCACGCCGCGGAGTAATGAAAACGACGGCGTGACGACTAAAAAATACTGAAACCGTATACTCTGCACGCGGCGCAGAATAACGGGCGGAGATTTAAAGAAAAATTCAACTCCGTCGCGCGATTTGCATAGGGCAAGAGGGCATAAATAGAAAGCTCTCGCCAGTAGATAAGCCCCGGCCGTGGTCAGACACTCACTGCTCCTTATGAATATTCCTCGGGCAGTCGTTGGGGTCCTCGCCGGGGAAGGTTCGGGGGTGGGTCTGTATGCTGTGGGGATAGAATATCTGCATGACCCGACAAAAGTCGACGCTCTGCACGAGGTAGTTTATGTCCGGATGCCATACGTCGTGGCTGAACACTAGGAGGGCCTGCTCGATGCCTTTCGCCTGGGCGAGGGAAACGATCAAATGCCTGAGGTAGGTGAGCCTGGCATGGACCTGGATCACGATCACGGGGGCGTCTGCAGCGAGAGGGCCGAAAGCCTCTTCGTTGAACACTTTTTGCTCCTCGTTGACCCTCTCGATGTTTCGACGAATCTCATCGATCTCCAGATCCGTCAGCGCGCCGGCACTGGCATTCGCGGACAGTGACGAGGAGTTTCGACGTTCTTTAAGGAATCTGTAAAACGAAGCGCTGTGATTGATGTCCGACAATTGGTGTAATATAAGAAATGTGTAATATTGATATATCTGATTTTTAATCAACGGGATAGTTCATCTGTTGCTATTAAAAGACGTCAGAGCCGGATCTAGGGCCTTAAACCCTTGAGGCAAAAGGCCAAATATGCGGCCCCATTTGCTAAATGTTTCCCTATAACTAAGCAAATAGAACAATTTAAAAAAGAATAATATTAAAATTGATTAAATTTCAAAACACAACTTTAACCTCATAATTTTTTATTCTAACGGGTCCAATATTTAAAATTGCACTTTCCTTGCTTTAACTGAAGCAAATTCAACAATTACTGACTCATAATTGATAGTTTTACATAGATTGATAATGTTGCTATATTTGTTTCGTTTTGTTAAAGGCTCACACAACTCTTATATTTAACAGAACGACATTTTTGCACCCCTCGTATTTTAAACTTGAAGCAAGAGCCTCATTCGCCTCGCCCTTAATCCGGCTCTGAAAGACGTTACGCTAGGGCAGAAAAGATAATCGGTGTTCTAAAATTAACTGTGTTTTTAAAATCGCGACATATATATGTACCGGTAATCATGAAATAGCTCAAAATCGAGAATGGAAAAAAGAATGCAGTCTTCGGATATTCCGTGCTCGAAGAGACGTTCAATTTTCTTAGATCCTCGACTTGGACCAGTTTCATAATGACGTTACCTGTGCAACTCCCTGGGGACCAAGGCGAACAGCGTCTCGTTCGGAGACAATTGTCCGCTGGTTTCCCTCCCGGTGAGGCTGACGACGTGCAGCTGAAGCCAGAGGAATGTGGCGAGGAACACAAGGACCAGCGTCCTCAGGAGGGTGCCACGTCCCGACCTTCCAACTCCGGCGCCCACGACCCCTGAAAAACTCGCGCTAGATACCTTCCTCGTACGATCGCCGAACGACTTCGATCCACAAACCTTCACCTTACGCAACACGCGCTTCACTCCAAAATTTCGTCGAACTGTCGCGACGTGTTTGTGCAGTTATCGCGATAAGCCAGTTGTTCCGGCCTAGAGAACGTCGACTGCCGAAGATTAATCCTCTGGGCGTAGCATTGTCCGACGCTTTTGAGGATCAGTGATCGCAATCTGATAATGAGCCGTCGCGGAGGAACGCTTAATAACGTCTCAATGGCTGACTGTTAATCGCAGTGGGCAAGTGTGCGTGTCGAGTGACACGACACCTCAATTTCTATGGCTACTCGAAAGAAAAAAAATCGATTCGACCACCGCCTCACAATTAGTCTTGCGCGAGTACTCGAACGTGACGTAATCTAGGAGCTGCGTGCGTCATGCGTCGCTCGGCTAGCCGCGAATGCAAGTACGTACTTGACACCGAATTTGGTATTGACGTTGCGCGACACTGTACGCGGCGCCCCAGAGGATTATTCGGCAATTTCTCGAGTTCAGTTGAACTCCTCGACGCTCGAGGAGGAAGAAACGGACGCGTGCGGTGCGAGAGTCGTTGAGCGGAAGCGGCCGACACCGGGTGGCAGGCCACTTGGAACGGCCCGAAACGTGCCGGTGACTCACATCACACGGTGCGAGGAGTTCAAAGCCACCGAAAACCGTCGAGTTAAAGAACCGACGATGCACCGGCGCCGGTGCGTGCACGTCCGGTGCACGTAATTCGTCGGCATCGCAGCTATTTCTAGCCTAGTGTGCTGTGCGCGCGCGCGCGCGCTGCTTCTTCGACTACTCGCGTGCGGAAACGCGTGCACCGTTGGGTGCGATTCGCGATTAGCAGAGCTTGGTCTTTAACACATTGACTGCCTCGTCGCACGTGGAAGCGTTTGCCTGGGTCACGGGAACAGGCAGTCGGACGGAAGTAAGGGTGAGAAGGAGGTGGATCATTAGTGGATAAGGGTTGGAAATTGACAAAAAAGTTGAGATGTTTTTTTTTACGCCGCGGTCCTCCATCGATTGATGGAGTGCAATTTGCGCCGAGGGTGGACTTTGGCTGGACTCTCAATAGTTGCGGAGACATGACGTTTTTTTGCGGGGTGAAAACATTTTCTTTCGGAAAAATCGAGAATTTGCTGGCATTTTTTACGAGTATAAAGCATGGCGAACGACCTCATTCGGCAAACGTGGCACTCAATGTGTTAAATTCATCGTGCAGTTCCCTTCAATTCTCCCCCGTGCCGCCGAACTCTATCAAGCAATAGAAACTTGCCCAGCGCGCGCAAAGAGCGATCCGCATATCAAGACGAGCGATTCTCGAAGCCGCCGAATCAGAGTAGTCGTGTTGCGAGAGAAAAAACTTACAAGTAGAAAACAGCGTCAAACTAAGAACTCAACAACTAATAATAAATACTGAAGTGTCGCAGGCGAGAACTCGTAAGAGATTGAGGAGGCGAAAAACTAGTTAAACTATAAGCGGAGGTCAGACGAGAAAAGATTGAAAGGTGGCAAGCATAAGATACTAAAAATCTGTAACCTGTGAACCATTACCAATACGGTGAACAGAAACGGGAAGCGTGAAAACCTGTGTGTACATGTATGTGTATGTATGTTAACTTCAATACCTGAAACGTCGTGACCACACGTTACACGGCAGACGACGGTGCAAAACGATAAGCTACACGTACGGGGTCGAGAGAACGAGCACAGAGACTGAAAACTGAACGAACAAACGAGGGGGGTGGGTTTGAGCGGGTTAACTGTGGACTGTGAAACAAAAGTGTGAGCTCTAAGATCGGCACAAAGTCGGCCGGGCGTCTACGAGTTTGCAATGCTCTGTTACGGGTGGAACGAACGGTCAGAAGCTGAGGTGGAGCGTCTTGCGCCTTTACCTTCCGACTTCTTTCCCGCTCGGTAGAGCGGGCGAGCGGTGTATCGTTTAACGATCACGTCTCCTCGCAGCAGCGCTGCAGCAGCTGACACCGCCGCCGCCGGCTCCTTCGGTTTTCCTAAAAAACAGTTGAGGCCGCGAGCTCGATGCGCGTCTCTTTCTCTTTCTCTTCCTTCTTCCGCCTCGGCCGCGAGTTCGCCGATACCGGGAAGCGCGCTTACGCGGAAGCCTTCCATTTCAAACGGCCTCCTCGAGACAGGCCGCACGTTACGTTCGCGGCCGCCGGACGTACAGGGCGCGGCGAGGTGGTCGGAACGTTGGAGGATGCTCTTATCGTCAGTGCACTCGCTATTGTACTTTCGCTATTTTGCCCTTTCCTGCTGTTATTCGGGTTGCTACGGAGTGGGAAGCGCTCGCGTGCTTTGACGAAACAATCGACACGCCGGTGTGATATTGGGGATCGATAGGGTTCGCGCCGCGCGGACTGCAAGCACTGATGTATATATAGTATGGATTGGAGATGCTTGAAGCGATTTGAAGGTAGCTTTGGCATGATGCGCCATTATCGTTCGACGGATGTAGTTTACTTCCCTTCGCCCCCCTATTACCCGCGATGCTAAAAAATTTGCCTAACTTTGCAACGTCACTGATCGCGACGCGAGTGCATGTACTTTAGAGGCATTATAATCAGGGACTGGACACGAGCCAATGTCCGCCATGTATTGTCTTAATCCTACGAGAGAGAAAGATGTATCTACTTTCTACTATTTCACTCTATCTCACTCTTACTCTTGTTTACATAGATTTTTCACGTTCATATGTGTATGTATTGGGTTATTGCGTTTTTTGTTTATGTATGTCATTATATAAATTTGTGACGTTCATATGGGTAAAATTAGCGGGAAAAGACAATAAATGGCGGACCAATCAAAAGTGACTGTTTCGTGTCTAGTCTCTGATTATAGTGTCTCTAATGTAATTGGCACCGTAGCGCCCCCTCTCTATGGCTTTTCGTCTTTTATTAATCCCATCTTTCAAGCTGCGCGTTATTTCCTTTAATACATCGATCGAACGATGGCAGCGTTGGCGTATAAAGTCCCCTTTCAATTTGCTTCAACCGCTGAACAGCTGGCTTATGGGAATCTCGTATCCATAGTATATATATCAGTGACTGCAAGTGGCAAGGGAATAGCCTATTGGACGGATTCGACTTTATTTCTATCGCGTTGCTAGGTCATTATTACGCGGCCGCGTTCATGACTCGGCAGGAATCGATACCTTCTCCGACGCGACGGTCACGCGGACGATTATGAAAGTGGTCTAATTGCGACTCGCGGAGTGCGATGTCGATGGTGTCCTGAGACTCGTGACCCGGCGTTTGGGTGTGTTGGAAGTCAGGTCTCCCGTTGTGGAAGAAAATAGTTCGCGTACTACTCGCTCGTCTGAGGTCAATCTTTTCTAAGATCGCGGGGCTTTGTATGAAGCTTATGAGAGAATCTGTCTTTTCTTCTCGAATGTTGAAATCTGCAGACCGCTTTCGAGATGAACGTCAGCTGAATTCTGTTTCACGCGACTGACATCTCTAGGTAACGTTACTGTTATGCAAATCGACGTGAAGTTAGCGAAGCAATCCATTTTTTCTTTTTCTGCATTTTGGACTTGGGCCTCTTTCATAATCTCAGGTACCATAACACGCGCGACCGTTTTTCAGCCGTTGACTCTTACCTCTCATCGTGACATCCCTAGGTGAGCGTTCTGGAAAGAGGAAGCGGACCGTTAGCGTTCGGTCGGAATTACAGTGGACATGGTCGGAAATACTTTTTCCACGATCCGTCCCTCCCCGGCGTAATTTCGTACAAGCGCTAAATATACGCGGCCAGCATTTACGATTTCCCGTGCATTCTTCGCATCGTTTCCGCGTCAACACGCCCCCGCGTCCGCCTCGTCGTCGGTCGCCAGAATTCGAGGATGTATATTAATCGCGTCCGCCGAATCGGGGGGACGGTGGAAAAAGTGCTTCCCGCCGCGCGTTTCGGTCTACGGCAATTTACCTCGGCGGAGAGAAGGGGCTTCCTGTTGGATGGTCCTCCATTTTTACGAAATCTGCAACAGAAACGTTGACCCAACTCACATCACAGACATAACGATAATCCAAGGATAAACGAAATAGAATAAGATTAGCGCAGGATTATACAATATACCATACCTAGGGTACGTAGGAAAGAATAACCTATTAATACATATAAAGAATCATAGATCCTAATAAACAAAACGAAAAGAAAGGATAGAAAAAAAAAAAGATAATAGTACCAAATATATATGAGGATGTCCGGATTTCCGACAGGGTGTAGGGGGAACACACTGGTAAACCGATCAGTCTAACGCTTAACCGAATCTTTATTTATTTCTCTCTCGATCACTCAACGTACCGTACGCCGTATGCCACACGCCATATGCATCTTCTCTCCAAACTGCCCGTGTTCCGTAGCAACGAGCGGGCGCACACGTACACACAACACACACACACACACACAGCATACTCGCCCTTACGCCTTACGTAGGTCGCTACTGACCTACACAATCCTTACATACATAAATATAATCTAATCGTAAGCACAGCAGCGACACGTTTCCCATAATAAAACGACCATCACGATTCCCGCCAAGACCCGCGAAAAATCGCACCAATCGTCTTCGGTCCGCTAACGAGGGCACCTCGAGAACCGACCGCATCGATCGGCGGAACAAAATCGGGCCGCGCTAATTGGCAGACTCGTATTATCGGCCAGGACGCGGCTAGAGGGGTTGGCGAGCGGAAAGAAGAGTCTTCCGATTTTCGCGGCGCAGAATGGCACACCTCGCCGGGCGCCGTCGGTATACAGTCCGGGGCGACTAGATCGAGAGGGCTCTCTAATTAGCGCCGGCGACTGTCGGCCGAATAATTAGCGCGACGCGACGTGACGCAGCCGGCGAAAGAATTGGCGAGGGAAAGAAGACACGCTGCACGCCGCGCTTTGCCCCGGCAAGGTCAGGCGCGATAGAATCGAATCGGACCGCTGCACGTCGTGGGAAGAGAAGGAAGAAAAGCTGGAAGAAGGATATGGGGGAGGTAGACGAGGAGGGGGAAGATGAGCGTCTTCCACCTCGTATATTCTTTGTCTCTCCCTTCTCAGACTTCCCTCTTCTTCTTCTTCTACAGCCTTCTTATTCGCGGTGTAATTTTCAGAGGCCGTATATCGCACCAGGTCTTCCTCGTTTCAAGGTCCGAGGGGAAAACGGCAGGATGACAGGAATGCGCACTCGACTTCGTGGCGTGGAAAAGGACTCGCGTGACTATCGTGCGCCGCGTTTTCACACGGCGAGGCTTTGATACAGTTTTGTGGGATGAGCGGTGGGCGTGGGGTCGAATCAATGCCTGGTACTCTTGCGAATTTTATGATACTTTGTGTTTGTTTGTTTGTTCTTGCAGTATTTCCTGGCCGAGAATTTGAGGATCTGGTTTTGTTTCCCGTTATAATGTTATAACGTCGACCGATTTCAGACCATTGTGCCGCGCAAGGTTCGTCGCTGTCATTGTTCCTCGGAATTCAAGGTCTCGGGTGGGTGGTAGGAATGTGGGACGATGGGAAAATGATTACGTTGCGATTCGGCTGCCGAGGTGGCTTTGATGATGGAAAATGAGTGACTCACGTAAGTCTCGCACGATTTCGAATGCGATGGGAACGAGTCATCGCGATTACCCTCGACTCCCACGACTTCTTTCCGATGCACTTCCCGGCTGTGTGGAGTTCGCTCGCGAATCCGAATTCAGGTACAAGTTTAGCGAATGGAATCCGCGTTAGATCGCGATACCGTGTTGTGTGCCTTGATAACCGTATCGGCGCGTCTATTATTTACGGTCGTCCTTATTTGCGTGGGAATCTTCCGAATGCTTCGGGAGCAGAGATGCTTGAGGATCACTGCGGCCTAGTTTTGTCGGAAGTTTGATATTTCAAGGGAAACGAGGAGAGTCGAAAGTTTGCTTCTCTGTCGTTGACGGGGTGCGATGTGAGGCTGTGTAGGATTTTCCGGGAATTATGATTATGGGAATGTCGAAGGCGGTGTGGGCATATCGTTTAGGGGGAGGATCATTGATAACGAGTGATATGCAAGTAGAGGAGGCGTCCACGCCGATAAATCGAGTTACGCCCACAAAGCGGATCGAATTATCTTATAAATTTCTTCGGGAAAACGCAGCACTCATTCAATCTACACTAACGCATTAGCATGTTTTCAGTACAAATCTATTACCCACGTGATCATATTTCCGTAACAATTCAAAATCATAATCCTCTCAACGCAGTATATTTCAAATTCAATATTCAATTCGAACAAATATATCATAATGAACAAATTCAAAACCAATCACATTGTAACATGTGCCGATAACTATAAGCAGTGACAAAAATGAAACCCTACAAAAAGAACTCCAACTTTTCTCTCACAACGCTCCTCAAGTACAACAATAAAACCACTAGCAAACAGTACCCCGCCGACGATACAACCGCGTCTAATCAGTCAAATTGAAGCAGAAGGAAGCGGATTAGAGTGCCGTCCCGACCCGTGTTAGCCTCAACGTCTCTCTTACATCGTGTCGTCTCGCAAAGTTATCCGCAATTACAGTATCGCATACGTACCAGCGCAGCGTCGCTGCCCGATTAGTATGCACGATACACTGACAAAGAACTCGCGTCTGCCGCCGGACACGCCGCGTATAAATACAACGCCCGCTTAGTAGGAAATTGTCTCGCGGAAATTATGCAAAGTAGACGACTGTGAAAACAGGAAGAGACGCGCGCTCGTCCGTCGCTTTGGTTCCTGAAAGAAGTCCAGCTGCTTCAAGTTCACGAGCTTCCCTCGGAGGTTAGATAGGCTCTGCCTGATAAGCGGCCGCCGCGAGGAATCGCAGAGGAGAGGGATGACTTCCGGTATTACGGAGGCGCGAGTGGCAGAGCTGCTGACTCGCGGAGGAGGCTGTCAATTGGTCGACACGTTGCACGGGATCTCACAGCGTTTTCAGACGCAACGGCGTCGACTCTGCACTTTTCTCTTCACGCCCGACTCCGTCATTAGGCTCGCGGACGGGCTCAGGGCGAGTTGATAATGATAAAGCGTGTACTTTCGACTTCCTCGATGAGACACAACTTCGAAGGATGCAGGAATTTCATTTGTTTTGTTTGTTTGATCGGTCTCTTGCTCTTGGGACATACGTGTTTAACAGGTTTGCTGTAGCTAAGAATTGGATTTGAGCGGTTTTATGCGTAAGTTATCTGGTTTTCTGGGATTTGGATTGAGTTTTGGGTGACGATGAATAGAATGTGTGGAAAAATTGGGTGATTCGTAATGAGGGCGTGTTGAATGAGTCGTTTTTATGGATTGGTGGATTTGGCGTTAATGACGTGGTCGGTGTACTGCGGATTTTGTTGCTGGTTGGAGTTGGATGATAGTTTTATTTCAGAGGTGTGTTGGTTCGGTATGAAGGCGAGATTGATTGCGGTTGCGTGAATCTATTCCTCTTACTCTCGGCTGCCGGTCTAAGCCAATGAGTTAATCTAAGTGACACCAATGTCGTAGTACGGAACCCACTTAACCCATTGACTTACGAATATTTTCGTAGAGAGTGCCATCTTAAACGGTCGCTTTACGTCGGCTTCGTCTTACGAAATCAATGTCTACGGTGATCTAGTCAATTAATTGCCACTCCACCCAGAAACATGCGAGAACGGGATGGTTTTTATGAGGCGGAGAAAAAGTTGACAGCTCACGTCTGTGTGTTATGTCACATGTCTCATTAGTGGGACGTATAACAAATTCTGAATCGCGATTTGCGACCACGTAAATCCGCCTGTTAAGTATCCTGAAGGTCAAGATCCCCCACGAGCATACAATTGCGTACACGTGAATGCGTGAGCCTATACTGATACGTATATATATTTTTAAATGTTCGCTTGCACGTGTATATATAAAAATACCGTCGAATCAGCAAGTTGAAAGATACATAATAAGCAAGTGCATATGTTGAAAGTTTTCTAAGCATGAGCATTTACTCTAAATTTAACTATTACGGTCAACTTAAACGACTTAAAGCTTGTCAACATTGGGACATCAACCTCACGATTCGGCTTATCTAAAGTAAATGCACAGCGTCCGAAATCTGTGGCCGATTCACGTTGCACGTTGTGGAACATTTCAAAAGATAGTATAAGTGCTGCAAGATTCGTAAACACGAGCGTTTCATCAAATCAAAACATGAACTCAACATTAAGACATAAAATTCGCGATTCTGCCCACCGTAAATCGAGCGCGCGGCGTCTGAAATCTGCGCGCGATTCATGTGGATCACAGCGCTGACCGTTCATTACTCGGTTTATGGATGAATTCCGACGTTTATCACGGTACCTCTGGCCACCGTGCAACGTGACGTCGACGTCGACCGCCTATCGGATCTCGTAACTGTACAATTTCTTACGATATCCCGGATCGTCTATTTGCGTTCTCTCGCCGCTCTGCCTTTCGCATGCGAATGCGCGAAGAACGGCCTTCGCGATCTGCGAACGACAATAATTGCTTCCTGAATTACCGGGGCAGGATTACCGATTCGCCGAGTGAGAAGAAAATTTCAGCTAACCGCAGCGCAGGTGCGCACCAGTCGGGCGCACCTCGAAATTTTCAGTTCGCTGCACAAACTAGTGCGACAACGTGTTTATTCAGGTGCAATATTCCTACATTATATTGACACGTCAACTTTCGACTAGACTTTACTTACTTCGTAACGAATAATTCGGAACTGAACTTTGATTGCGTCGTGGGCTTCCTACGGACACGCACGCACCTATTATACTCAATGACACGGATAAAGATTAGTGCAAGGCAGGAGAGACCGATCGAGCATCGCTGCAAAGATTAACCGACGCCATGGCAGTCAGCCTCGTTTAGAGCTCTGGTAATTCTAATCGTCGACACTTTTGAATAGCAAAATATGGCTCGTTTCTGGGTAGATATGAGAAACGACGGCCGATAAGGAGTGTGTATGTAGTGTCCAACGGTCGAATAGTATGAATTAGTGCTCGGTGGATTTGTCGGAGTTGTCGGATGCAGCGTGGATTTGTTTGTTAGATCTGGCAGGACTAAATCTCGGAATCTGCGCGCTCGACTCACATGCATCGTCGTTCAATCGGCCCGATATTTGGCGCGCGATTAATTGCGAGCATTCCTGGCAACTTCCGCGCTCGCCTCGTTGCCGGAACCTTTCTTTCCCGGCGAGATCTTTTCTTTGGCACGTGGCTCGGCGGACGGGGAGAGCGAGATTCAGCGGACCAGTTACGGTCAAATGGGCTGTGCACCGTTCGCAACGGGGCAATATACGGAGTCTTCGTCGTGCGATATAGAGAGTGCAGTAAAAGTCGCGTTGTAACATGGTCAATACTGCCGGCAGGGTGGTTCTGTTGAAATAACTAATAATAAGAGTCAAACAGTTAGAATGAGACGGATTCGTCGATATCAAACGACGCTTTTTTTCAACTCCAATATTCATCAACTGGAACATTTGCTATGTCGCATTTGGCGAAGTTTACGAGAATGAGTAAAAAATGTTGTCTGCATCGGCGTGCGCTTGAGCATGTCTCGTTATAAAGAACCTCACTGTAGATAGTGTAGATCATTGTCTTGATTGAAGTTTATGCTGATCAACACTTCCAACGTCACGGAAATCTTTATCTTACTTATTATCTTTCTCTCCTACCTGTATCGCTATACACTATCAGTATCTATCAGTCTGCCGGCATGTCTACATACAGGCGAATAATCAAAGTCGATATTCTATATTTTCGACTAATATTTTCATGTAAGTAGAATCTTTTCCCTTGTACCACCAGTTACCGAACGTCCTGTATATATAAACCGTTTGCAAGGGTTCGCATGTGAACTTCTTTGTACTTCAAGCGGCATCAGTCTTCGTTAACTTTTAACGAAGCTTGACATGGAAACATGGATTGTATGTTTTCGAATTGTTTCGTAAAACGCAATCTGTCGCCTTACACTTGTGTCACACTTATCGTCGCACCTCCTGTACGTCATGCGCTCGACGCTGAAGTACGTTGTTAGTGTTGCGTGTCGACAGGAAGAATCTTGCGTGTTGCACTGCTTGAATTTGTCGCGGGCGACGATTATCGAGGTGTACGGGACCGCGCGCGATTAAACGGGAAGTGGTCGCAAATGGGCTTTACATTTTTCACATGTTTAATCGATTCAGGTGGAAGTTAACCGGTGCGTGCCGTCAAAAGCGACGTGCGAATGGTGCCGAAGGTCTGGTTGACGGTGTAATTAGGAGAGCGCCGTGTGCTGCATTAATTACGTTCGTACGTTGTAATCAAATAGCATAATCTATATTTTTCATTGATATGGCTATAGTCTGATGTGTGTCATTGTCAGGCTTGCTTCTACATAATGGCTTCTGTAAGAACCGTCTAAAAATGAGATCAAAGAACGAGAAAGAAGGGGTTGGATGGTAATCTTCTTTTAACAAATATATTTATTAAACCTGCGTCTCTAAAGACAGTCCAGTAATTTCGTTTCAGTCGATGATCAAATTTGCCGTCCAAATATAAATTCCTTTATTTCCTACCACTGACATCACTAGCATCTGCAACCATAACGTTTCAGGCGAGATGCAGTGCTTCAGTATTCTGCCTCGGAGCATAGGAGCGGTTTATTGCAATTTCAATGGCACCTGAAATAGATTTAAGCACGCCTACCACTTTACACCGAGATAATTCGAAACGGCTCCGTTTCTTTCGAAATGACCAATTGTCGCTGTTGTGCTGAAAAATCGAAATAGGCGAGCGCTGCCGCGGCAGCCGACGAGAAAACGGTAATTTCGCCTTGATGCCTCCTGAACGACGTTCGTTTTCTCGAAGGTCGCGCGCACGAAAGTGCGCATTCAACGCTGTTCCACGTATCTTTCCGCGCGCACTCGCACACGCAACAGAATGGCGCATGCACGCGCCGACACACTCTCCCACCTGGATTCTCCGATGACTAAGTCCGCACTCGCGCGCGCTCCCTGTTCTAATTTGGCACGCTAATTTATTCCCCGATCCTCTGTACCCCCCTTCCTTTCTCTCAATCGGATTTTCTCGGAAAGACGCTTTCATTCAAACCTCGCCTCGCCGTTCGAGACACTGCTCAACTGTCGTCCTGTCGTCGCAAACGCTCATGTCACTTGTCGGAACTTATGGAAGTGGCTTCGCGTTCTTCGTTACTCGCTTCGCCCGTTGCTCAAGTCCGATTCGAGACGATTTGCGTCCGAGGATAGGTAAGAGGCGAGTCGAGTGGCTGCCCTTACGGAATTTTGTGCTGATGTGATATAATGGCCTCCTCTGCCTACTTTCGCTTTCTCTTTCTCTTCCAGCGCTTCCAGCTATTTGCCGCGTCCGCTATCTTTCCTGCGTATACATGTCCCGCGAGTCACCTTCATGCGGGCATTATGCGGTATTACTTCGTGCACGTTTGCGCGTTAAGTATATTCCTTCGTTAACAGTGCGCTAATGAGCGCGCGGCAAAGAATTTCTAATCTATACGTGGAACCAATTCCGTGCACTCGATTACGTGTCCTTATGTTATATAGATGGCTGTACGTAAGGTAGTACACTGCGACGTTGAGTGTTCTGCAAAGAACGCCTGTTTTCTGTGGTATTTAATGCCGCGGCACAAATTATGTGTTTTACAGAAACTCCTGTTTCGGATTGAAATTTATTTAATGCTTTCAGAGGCAGGATATTTAAAAAAAATATTGATCAAAATTGTTGGGTTAAATTCGTTTTTCCCTCGACGCATCGCACTCTTCACCCCAGCCACTTCTATCTCCTTCTAATTAACGCTCCTTCACCGTCGTCTCAGAACAATTACGTCCAATTTGGCGAGGCGGTCAGCGCGCTAAACGTCGACCCATTAGAAATCGCTTTTCAGAACCGGGTTTGGTTCGACAATGACCCCCGGCAGCTCGTTGCCTCCTACCTGTTCATTCGAGGACGCGTCTATCATTATCTATGGCCAAGAGCAAAGTCTGACTTCCTGCCGATCTATCGGCTTCTATCGCTGGACGATCGGCCCGAGTGATCAGGTAGAGCAGGTATCGTTTAAGACGAGTCTGCACGATTTACCAAGCACTTTTCGCCATCGGGAGCTTGTACTGATGAGATGAGAACGCGGCAAAGCGAACGACGGCGAAGCGTGTGAGGATGTAGCTGGACCAAGCGTGCCTGACGTCAAAAGACGGACCGCGACGATGGTAGAGCAATTTTTAGATCCTCCAATCTTTGATCGCTTCATTTTGCTTTACTCTGAAGCTGTAACTGGACCAAGCGCATCTGATGTTTTAGGTTAATGATGATTTAGTGAAATATTGCGTTGTAATCCCTGGTCCGAGTTATTATTGACGGTTTCAGTGTGGAACGCCTCTCGTTACTTCATGAATTTTGAATTTATGATTTTTGGCTTCACTTTTCAGTTCTTCAAATCTTCGCGTTTTAACCGCTTTATTTTATAGTTCTCTGAATTTATAGGGTAACTATTTCGTGTCACGCGCGCTTGGCGTGCTACAGCTGAGGAAAGAGGAACATAAAGTGGTCAGAGATTGAAAATGCAACAAAATTAAACATCGAACCAGTAAGCTGGAAGCAGTGAAGATTATTGAGAGGTATTTGAATCTCGTAAATTGTGATCCTAATCGATTTACATTCGAAACCGATATTTGATATAACAAGTGTCAGGTGACGCCGTTTGGCGTCGGATACTCAAAATTGGATAGGATATTGAAGGATCAAAATGTCAGCGAAGTGCCGGAAATTAGAGAATCGGCAGGACCACACTCGAAATCGAACCTGTCAATTGCTTCCCCCGGGGCCAATCAAGGATTAACGTCGTTTACAAGATTGTAATCATCGGTAAATCACCGGGCCAAGCCCGTTTCCGTCACTCCGTCGTCGTTACCGAACAATCGCGGAAATCAATAAATCTCATTGGTACAATGGCCGACGTTAATCAATTCCCATCGAACGCTGCTCACAGAAACCTCTTTTCTCACTCTCTCGCGCACTCCTTCTTCCCCCGATATTTATTCAGTCGCGGTCGCACTGTAATTTTTCCTCACGGTCGGAAAGCGGCGTGCATAAAAAATATCCTCGCATAAATTTTCGAGCCGAGCAACATTGACATCAATCAGCATCGTCGTTACACTCGGTATGTGGGTCGCGCGTTCCAGACAAAAATACGAAAACCACCGTCCTTCCCTCCGCACCCATTTTTATTCCACCTCGCCGTACCTCGTACTTTTCTCGCCTCCGTAACGAATTTCGCTACGTCTCTTATTTCCGAAACGTCCGCGCATTGCTTCGTATTCATTTCTAAATTTCCCTCTTTTCCACGTTTTCCCATCGACACAAATCGTACATCGGATAGTCGGCGGGTAATAAATTCTCGCACCTTACCTTCCTCATGTCATCTCCCGACGACAGATTTCTCGCACTTGAAATATTGACACACACGACGATCGTCCGAGAGACCCTCACCGCACCGAAAGCCACCGGACCGCAATAATCGACGATTAATTCGAAACCGTTCGCTTTGAGTTCTTTCGCCTCGATCACCGCATCGGTTATTCAATTTTCAGCGAAACGAGTCTGCGGACGCGATTTGCGGTCGAAGAGGCGGACGAGTGTTGATGTTGAAACCGGCGCGAAACGCGGCCTGCGGGTTTCCCAATTGCGTTACCGATTGCGCGAGGAAAGAGACGACCGCGTCGCGCGAGTTGGTCGAGGCGACTGAAATCCGTCCGATGAACACTGCTCGGCTTAGAGGCCGCGCGAGGAACCGCTCCGTATCACGTGCTCGAGCTGATATCACGTGGGGAACGAAGCGCGCCAACTACCGTTCCTGTACCGTGCTGGCGAAGATGGATTTGAAGTATTGTTACATGATCGACTCTTCGAATAGCGAGATTTATCCGATTACATGAGTCATGCTTGATATTATAAGGTGTCGTATGAAATGATGTTTTGCGTTTATATTATTGATAGATGAGGGTTTGAAGTGGTTTTGGTTGTAATAGAATTGAAATTTCGGTGAAATGATTCGTGTCGTTAATATAACATGCTAGTAAATATAATGTTAAGTAATGTCACATGATCGACCGCTCAAATAACGATATTTGAGCTGGTTCTTATTGTAATAGAATTGAGGCGACACTGTAAGTACTGTTACATTCTGAGAAACGTCTCCTTGTACCTTGGAACTCGAGCCAGTTTTAATCGCAATAACTTCACTCAGACAATGACTTCGCGCCTCTAGCTGATTGTAATTTTTCTACTACCATCAATGTTGCGTATTGACACGCGTCACCGATATTCCATACAAGCCTCACAACTCACAACTCGCCAGCCAAGCTTCATACTGCTCTCATCCCCTGACAACATTGTCACTCCCCAGCTTAAATTACTTTGATCATTCCGCGAAACGTGGCTTTCATCTCAGGTTGCAGCGGCACGAAATTCCGCAAAGCGACTTCTGCCAAATTTCATTCACAGGCTCCCATCAACGCGCGTGCGTGCACGAACGTGCGCGCGGGTGTTAACAAAATACGCCGTCCGCTTTGGCCGCGGGAAATTACGGCGTCGTTTAGTGGACACCTTCTTTATCGCGGAAACAATCCTCGCCGATATAATTCCGTTCGACTGCCTTTCGCTCACTGTCGACGACGACGCCGACGACGACTCCTACGACGGTCCAGACTGTCTATTTTTGCGCTTCGGGGAAGTCCCGTGGACGTGTTCCCTCTTTCGCCGGACGACGCGTTTCGCAGTGTTATTGTCGTGCCGCACTCGCGACGCTGAATAATGCAACGCGCGCTGGATCGATGGATCGATCGACGTGATCGATCGCCAATGGATTTCCCCTTGAACCGCGAAAATCATTCGCTTGACTCTGGCTTATTAGGCGATGGAATTCAATGCGACGCGGCGAGAGTGAGTGGGACGTGAGGAGGCGAGTGTCGAATCAGCTGTGATTTTCGTGGCTCGGGAGGAAATGGAAATTAATCAGGGGCCGGTTGGACCGATTCCAAAGAGTTGTCCGCAGTCTGGGAAGATAGAAAGGTCGATGTCGAGGATGGGAAGGGCATTGGGACTGGCTTCTGCGGCGGAAAGAGAGAACTATACGGTGTATTGTTCGGCGAATGTTTTGTGAGACTTTTGAAACAAATCTGTGACGTCACGTATGTCTTGAAAAATGTGAATTCTAATTTGCGTTGGTAAATCGAATTCTTTTGCTAGGATAGAATGTGTTATTTTTCGATAGTGTTGAAATGTCGACTTGAGAATTTAAGTTCAAGTGCAACGTTTGACCGAGATATATGCCAAGAACATTTTCTCTCTCGGACGTGCAAGATAAAGGTCAACGACGGTTATCTTCTCGCGGCCGGGATTGCTGTGGATAATTTATCGATTTATTGCATTGGACTATGTGGAGACAGAGAGAGGTCCCGTGTACCAAACATTTTTATTTACTACTCATTTATTATTCCACTGCTTTTCCTCCTTTCCGCGCATCCCATCATTATTCCGTCGTTATCTAATTATCTCGCAATTTTCAATCCTCTCCAGCCGTTACAAACTTATTATTCCACCATTCTCTATTCCGCGCGTTTCTTCATCTGCTCTTCACCCGTCCATATTCATCACGCACCAATTTTCAATTCTCTTAAACCTCCCGCTTCTCCGCTTATCACAGATTCATCATTCGATTCTTTTTCCAACTGCTCCCCCCTCCTGCCGTTACATCATAGATCATGACCGATTTTCACGACCACTCAACCGCCTCGCACATTCATGTCGATGAACCAGAACTGGATACCCTACTCGGATTCGCGGTCAACGGTCAGTGAAAAGAAACGAGAAACTGAGACTAGGGCCCGCGTCAGATAGCGTCTCAGTCAGCTGAGCAAACGAACGGCAACGAGAGTGCGCGGGAAGCAGGCATTTTCCACGAAACGCATCATCGTTTCTAGTGTTCGCTTAGCCAGCGAGATCCGCGGCGTTCCGAGACAGTTCGGAAAACATCGGCCAGATGAGTCAGGGCGGGGGCACTTGTGTTCGATCGCCCAGTGTCAAATTCGAAATTACGAAGGTGGTGGAACGCGCGCGCGCGCGCGATAGAGAGAAAGATCGCAGAAGTATGAATGAAGTGAAGAAGATGGACGACCGACGAAGAGGGGGAGGTGGGGAGAAAAAAACAGAGATGCGGAAAGGGGCATGGAAACGGGGGAGGGAAGTACAAAGCGTGGAATGAGAAGACGAGAGTCACAAAGCAGACCGAGAGAGAGAGAGATGGAAGAAAAAAGGATAGAAGAAGATAGAAGACTGACGCGAGTGAAGAACAGACAATGGGAGGCATCAAAGAGTCAGATAGTAGAATGACAAATAGTCACAAGTGCAGGCCGTGAGGAAGAGAGAAAGAGAGGGAAACGGAGAGGATGAAGAAAAAGATAGGATTATCAGCGCATGTAACTATATATACGTAAAACTTCTCGTTCTTCAATACAATGTATTGATTGCAATTTAATACGATTGCGATTCAATACATTTATATATGTGTAAAGTTTCGCGTAACACCGCGAGTTTTCTCGCGCTCGGATGCGATTAGGGTTCCTTCCACTAGCTGCCTTTATCGAGACGCGAGCAATCTCGCGCGGCTTCTACACGCAAGAAACGGAGGAACGGAAAGAAACGCGTTAATCCTTGTCAACGAGGGGGCAGACGACTTTATCCGCGAGCGTTCGCTCCGCGTTCATTCTCTACGAGCGGGACGTGTCTTTATAAATACGACGTTTCGCCGTCTCTTTCTCGCTCTTGTCGTTGCCTATCGGCGACTATTTTTACGCCGGCATGCCTTCGCAGTTTCGGAGCCTTTGGTCTTCGAGACATCGACTTCGAACGGGACGTGGCTGGTTTTTTGAAAATTGTCGGAGGGTTGGCGACGTTCATCAGGGTCGGTGTATAAATAGTGGAGGTCTCTATTTCTCACGTGTGTCGTTGTACTTGAAAAGAGGCGACTTAGAAATCTTTGGTGTGCCGTGTACACCGTCGTCGAAACATATAATGGGCCTTGTGTTAAGAAGGTGTGTTTTTAATGTCCTGATACGCCTTCAAAATTATGACCTTTAAAAAACATTGACACCGGCCCGGGAGAATTGCTGATGACGCCTTACGTTTGAATAATGGAACGGTCGAATTGTTGTGAAACGTAATCTTTATGGTGCGCAGGATATAATCGACGGCTTTGCACCGACTGATAATAATGAGATCGTCCATAAAGCGCAGCTGATTAAATTCGGCGAACACAATTCACGTCTCATATTATCCCGGTCTAAACTTCCGTCAGACGTAGCAAACTGTGCCTCATCTCATGACATGCGTCGTATAGCCATAAGAATTTATACTTCCGATAATTAGGCCAACCGCATCATTAATCAATACCTATCACGACCTGTCCAACTACTTGCCCCCAAAGAATCCCTACAACAACCCGAACCTCTTCTTCATCCCCAGTACATACATTCAACCTCATCCACCCACAAATTCCTATCGAAAAGAAGTGCTCTAACTAAGAAAATTCGCGGAAACACGCGAAGAGTGAAGTTACATTTTATTTCTCACTTCGACCACTCTCATGATCACCAGAGCCGTCGCCGCTGAAAGAAGAAGGAAGCGACTCTGTGCTCAACCAGCCACATCGTCCGACCCTTCACCCAGGCCGCACACATCTGAGCGAATCAAACCGCCCTTTCCAGGCCATCCGTCCGCAGCGAGATAGCTGAAGTAAGATTGCTCGCGCATGGAAAGGCGAGGGTCGTTAAAGTACGAGTGCTTTTCTATAGGCGAGCATCGAGTGGGCTCCGATATTCCGTTCGGAGTCTGTTCGATGTAGGTCAGCTGACTTGGCTACGTGGTCGGAAACAATGCGGATATCCGCGAGCCACCTTAGCGCGAATCCCAAAGCAGGAGAGGCGAGCGTGGGGTGGGTGGGGGTTGAGGGTGGCAGGGAGGAACACTCTCACAGCTAACCCCTGTCGGCAAAGCTCTCGGGTGTCAGCTTCGCGGTACGTGCCGTTAATATTCCTTCACTTCGCCTATATTTCCAGCCTACGCGCTCGCGCGTAGCCTTGACTACCCCCACGATTACTTGTGCGCGCGTGTGTCATTTGCATGCACGGGTTTGAGGGCCGCTGGGTGTAGTGGTGTACGAGTGTGGGATGGATTATACCCTTGGTTATATGCTCGTGACGTCAATTTTCTGTAGTCACGGACTCTCTCGCTGGTCGGTTCATTCTAGTCACGATTACGCATCGGCTCGTTTTTTATTGTTCCGGTAGATTTTGTTGGGACCGATGTCTGTGCGTTGACGAATATGGTTTCAAGTGCGAAAGGAGTGTTTCTTCATGTTTGTTCATTTTTAAGACGGCTTATTTTCCGTGAATTTTGGAGTAACTGGTTGGATGCGTTTCAATGAGAATGTGGTGAAATTGGAGAAAGTGAGACGGTTTCGAGAGGAGCAGTTTTTTAAACGATGTGTTAAGCGAGTAATTTTACTCCTCTCGAAATTCTGGCTCGCATCGTTCTCATGATCGATCTTTTACGTGGGGGTTGCTGCATTATTTTTTTCTGCCTCATTAATTTTCGGCTAAGCTCCGTCAGTTATTGGCCTTCGCAGGTGGGAAGGAAACTGGAATGGAAGTCCACAGAGGACACATCAGGACGGTTACGATATCCTCTCAATTTTCAGTCCTACCGCATAAGCCTGTCGGTATAATAGTCCTTCGTGTTAATGTGTGCTCGTTCAAGGTAAACAAGGAGAACGCAACGCTTGCGGTTAGAGACGCACCAAGAACAACACTCTCATCTGTATATCATCGAAGCTCGCATGGAACAGTTAATTACCTTGCACAGTGCGATTACGTTCTACCCAGTTTTTCCTATTTCATTCCGCGTCTTTTAAATTACTTTTTATTACACGCCTCACGAAGCAATGCAAGTGTAGTAAATGTACGTTTAAATTTCACAGCGTAAAAAAAGAACTACTTTAATACTTGTTTCACATTTTCTGAACATAATAACTGTCCATTTTGATTAATCCTATTTGTGTTTAATTTTCCCTAACTTTGCCATGCCAATGATCTTATACGTTTCGATATAAAAGTCGGACAAAATTGCAGAAAGTAGATTTAAACTTGTGCCCTCGTTATGGCAAAGTGTTAAAGAACTCTCTTCGAGCCCTCAGCCGTTCCCGCATCGTTCGACGTCGCCCATCGATCGACATCGATCGTTCCTCTTCCCTCGCCACATTCGCAACCTCCTAATTCCGCACCGACAATTATCAGCCACTTTAAACAACTGTCCCCTCGCACGCGACTCGTCGCCAGCAGACTCGGCCGCCAGTCTACGGCTAATTGCAAGCGTCATTAAACGGCACGGCATCGAGTGACGACGATGCTCGCATCGTGTACGGAAGCGAAGGACGAAGGACGCTCGAATAGTTTACTATCGATCGGTCGTTCTCCCTCGACCCACTCCGTTCGCGTGCGCCATCGCCGTACGTGTGCGTGCTCATGCTCGTGCACCGAAATGTTGCACAAAACGTGCAGGCGAATGCGGGCCACTGGAAACAGCCGCAAGAGAGAAACTGCGCGCGAGCCGAAGAAGAACACGAGCTACACGCGATAGCTTATCATTACCATTACAACTTCGCCAAGTACAACACTCATTACTCAAACGCACACAGACTACCGAAACAGTGGAACCAGACTTTCCAGAACCGTTCTCAGACCGCCAGTAGAATCTCCCCGACGACCCACATCGCGAACGTGTCACATCTATCTCGCGCCAGTCGACACAGGAACACACGACTGTCGCATACTGCACTCCCAAAAACTACATAAGTCCCCGAATCCGCCGACCAAACAAAAACGTACCCTCCCTCCCAAATTACGATACGTTTACCTCGCCACACGCGTGCGAACCCGGTGATTTTCGCTGGCAGCAGACAGCAGACTTACGCAGGTCCACCATCGGTAAGCGCCGGTGTCCGTGTTGGCAGGCTTTAGCGCGCTCATGTATCGTCGTCGAAGCTGAAGAGGAACGTGCTGGCGGACGCGTCGAGGCGTCGGGAACGAGGCATTGCAGACCCGCACCCCACACCCCTCTCGCAGAGGCCTGCGTTGGTGAAAAGGTCGCACGACTGGCCACGATTTCCTGCGTGTGTCGGGCGAAACGGCGCAGCACTCGTCGCACTCGCGGGTTAGTCTGGATTCGACACCGTCCACGTTTCGTCTTCAGTGGTTAGAGTTGGACTCCACCCGCCCTCCGCGAAGGGGTTGATGCGTTCAGAGGGACTCCGTGCTCGGCACACCCCTCAAGTCGCCATCCGACGGCAGATGAGGGTAGTTTCGGCAGGTTATCGACGGAAGGCGCCACCTCGCGTGCACGCTCGATGCCGCTTCTTCTTCTTCTTTTTCTTAAGTCTGTCGCGACGAGGTAATAGTTATCGGAAGAATTTGATTTATGTGGTGCTTCGTGGTTTTCTTTTTAACCGGAATTTTGGATGTTTTTGATGTCATGGGATTATGCATGTTTGCAGCACTTTTGGTTTGGTGTGGAGGAGTTTGTCTGATCGCGTGAAAGGAGTTGGAGTTTGCGGCTTGGGGGACGGTTGGAAGAAAGACTTGAAATAAGGCACTGAAATAAATTGTATGAAGAGTTTGTACCAACCGTTTGACGGTGTGGAAAGAGATCGAGTCTGTGACGTAGGCTTCGGTCGGAAGATAAACTTGGAATTGAATACTCATTCTGAAATTTCAACTCTTGTAAACCAACATACTAATCTTCTTAATAGGCAAAATGAAGAATCTGAAAAAGCCGAGTTTCTCACTTACTCCACAATATAAATCAATGGACCACGAAATATATAACAAAGTTACATTTTTTCGCACTTCCTGCGTGACGCGTCGTAGGATAAGACAGCGAAGCTTTACAGTTGGTACCGTAAGAATCTACCCTCCGCGGACAAGATGGACGAATTACCAGCGGAAACTTTGAGTCATGCGTACGCAACTCGCTTACCGGGAATCGAATTCTTCGCCCCGCGCAACGCGCCCGCGATTCCGATAGAACAACGTGTACCGATGTCGAAATAATTGCACAGGCCGCGTCCGCGGTAGAAAGTTAGTTTCCGCGCGTCGCAAACATTCCGCGCGATCGCTCCACCAGAAACAGCGATTACGAGACGGCCGGGGCCACTGTTCGGACGGTCGCATAAAGTATGCAAGCGAACGGAAGAACGAATCGACCGCCGCAAAAATCCACTCGCCGAACTTCACTCTCGGCGCGGGAGACACACGCCTGTCGCGGCACGACTTTCTAATAGCCCCCCGCGCTTCTATTATTCACGCGCCAACTCTGACTTTGATTGGAATCCGCTGAGAGGCAGAATTTTTTGCCACCATTCCGCCGGCCACTTCTTTCCCGCCCCTCACAACTTCGATCCTCGCGAAACTTCAGCGAAGACCGCCGTTCGGATGACTTTCGACGTGCTCTTCTAATCGGTCCTCTCTTCGACCGCTTATGCAGCTATTAAGGCAGGCTGGTCGAAAAAAAGAGCTGTATTTCGTTCGCGCACACTTACCACTCCGGCTGCACTCGCGGAGAGTCCTGCGGCGCGTCGCGATGAGCCGCCTTTGCCTTTCATTCTTCGTTCTCATTCCGTCGGCTCGCCATGAGATCGACGGCGGACGGAAACGGAAGTCGGGAGGACAGGTTCGCCGACGAGATTGCGGTGAACATTTTCCTCCTGAGGCTGTCCGGTGTGCTGCCGTGCAGAACGAGACGACCGTGTCTCATCGACTGGCGAACCGTCATCGTGACGGTCGGACACGTCTGCACCTGCACTTTTTCGATTTCCTACGCATACGAGTTCGCGGTGCGCGCTGACGTGGTGGAAGTGGCCTTGGAGTCCTTCACGTTGGCCATTTCGTTCGTCGGCGGTCAGGCGCGTTTCCTGATGCTACTTTGGTCGAGGAAGAGATTGGGCAGGATGCTGGCGGTCTGCGAGGAGCTTTGGACGAGTCTCGAGGCGGCTGAGAAGGAGAGTGTTAGGGAGTATACGATGATTATGAAGAAGTTCACGTATGGATATTTGTCCAGTTGCGCGTTTACGATTCTTGGGTATGTGATCGGTGGCATTGTAGCGATCGTCGCGATGGCGAGGACGGCTGAGGAACGTTTCAATGAAAGGTGGGCTTTCGAACTTGATCGGGATCGCTGATGCAATGTTGGCGGCTCGGCCATTTTTCATTTTGCTCACATTCGTTTGGGCATATTTCAGTCAAGCAATTTTACATTCTGCGTCGCTGTACAATTTTTAATCGTGATTTGCTTCACTCGTTTTCGGACTCTGTTAAATCCCATTTGCACATTTCTCATCCGTGTCATTTTTTTTTCTTCACTTTTTTTCAACCGTGAATAAGATAATTCTTTCGCTTTCTAGTTCTGTCGTCATCAATGCGTCGGTACCAGAAAGAAATCTTCCCTATGCCTTCGTTTTCGAAGTCCACGACTCGCCGTTCTTCGAGTTGGTCTACTTTTTTCAAGTTTTCGCCGTTCTCGACGTGGGCCTCGTCTGCGTAGGAGTCGACACAATCGCACCTTTATTAATTTCCATCGCTTGCGGCCATTTTAGCGTTATTCGAACACGGATGGTTCACCTCGAGCAAAATCGTCGCCAATCGATTGCATCGATTTCGTCCTTGGAAGGGTACTTGGATCAACGGAACGACACAAATGCAAATCTGAACTCATGCGTAAATTATCATCGAAGTGTTCTCGCGTAAGTATCTACTACGTTTGCTCTCGTTTTGTGTACAGCTACTGTGGCAATTCTGTCATTTGCAGGTTTTGCAACGATATCGAGAGACTGGCGAATATAATTTTTCTGACACAACTTATCGGAAGCACCTATAACATTTCCATCGTCGGCTTCAAACTGGCAGGGGTAAGAAATCGAGTGTTTCAATAGTGCGCGCTTACGGTAAGACAAAATGGTTGTCGCAGGACGATCCTGATAAGCTGAAGTACATCCCTCAGATACTGATCGCGGTTATTCAACTCTTTCTCTGCAACTGGCCACCGGATCTCTTGCTGGTTGAGGTGTGAAATTTATACGTACTTCAAAAGTTTGCTGCTTTTCAGACGTACCGAATTCAGAAATACTGAAATAAGCAATCCACATCTGATTTTTGTCGCATTACATATAAAGTTTATGACGATAGACTCAATAATGCATAATGGGTTGAATTTTTTTGGAACACATTCTGACTCAGATTCATATTTTCCACAGAGCGAGTCAGTTGCCGGTTCAGCATACTTTACACCTTGGTACCAATATTCTGTTGGCGTAAGACGATCTCTTCGCTTCATCATATCGAAATCTCAGAGACCAGTACGTCTGACAGCTGGGAACATCATATACTTGTCGCTGGAAACTTTTGCATCGGTAAGTATACCCTCCCTCACCTTCCTCCTACAAATCACTTCATCGTCTCTCAATCTGTTTTACTGTTTCAGATGATATCATCCGCAGCGTCTTTCTTTACAGTCATAAGCAGCATGAATTAACTCGCTCCGAACTTTTAGTCTTACAATTAACCCCGAAATTGGATGTTGGTAATAAAATTCAATCATATCGATCTTTAGAATTAAATTCAACCGTCTGTATTTTCGTACGAAAATCTTGGGGCCGGACAATGCTTGCCTCAAAAGTCGTCTGTCGAATTTGAACGTGCGCTTACGATGCTCTCTTCGCGGACACGACGACGGGCGAGTTCAAGAATTGAAGTCGAACATTTGCCGGGCGGATTTGGCCGGAAATCCTCACGCGTGCGCAGTTAACCCGGGACTGAAAAATAATCCGCGGAAAGTGTCAGAGAAGGAAAAGGCTTTCTGTGTAGCTGTTGGCCAGAGCCCGGGCATCGATCATTTTCCTCCTTGCCGAGTGGATTACGATGGCTGCACTTAGTCTGGGGTTAAAGTTGACCACGGGCCTGAGGAATTGCGTCGGACTATTTCTGGGTTCGGCCCTCTTTCTCAAGTGCCGTTCACGACCTCGGACGGGAATGATGATAGGTTGGACGATAAGGTACCAATTTCGGCTGATAAGTTCTCGGGGGAAATAATCGAGTGCTTTGACATTTGGTTCTCAAGTGCCAAATTGATCTTGATATAATATTAAGTGAAAATAATTGTAAGTTTATGATGATCACTTTATGGATTGTGGCGCACTGCTTATTAATCGGCATCAAGAGCTTGCGGGCGTCAATTTCGAGTGGTACATCGTTACGGGAAATAATGAAGTAGTTTGACATTTATTATTCAAGTGCCAAAGTGAGTTTGGTATTAGAAATAGTTTTTTGCCGAGGCATGGAACTTTGAAGTACATGTGAGTACTTTTACTTTTCTCCTGCGGAAGAGTCATCGTCCTCGGTCGAAAGAGCATAATTCCGGGGAGAAATCGGTCGCTTTGGAAAACGTGATCGTCGATAGCGAGGCCAATAGGATACACAGGACGCGACGCCATTATCCTAACGAGCGAAGTGAGCAACTTCGCGAGGAACGTGGCTTCTTTCCTTTTGGCCAATAAAAATCGCGCCGACGCGCGGCGTTTCGCGAGATCTATCAAACTTTTCGATTGTATACTTACAACCGGCGCAAGACGAAGCAAAGATTTTTGGGAGACGTCTTTCGCCGTCATAGATCGCAAACCTCAAAGAACCCCCATTAAAAATATACACTTTTCATAACAGTTCCATGCAACACTCCTCCTACACTTTGGACACCCGAACATCAGCACACTACATATCACGCAACAATCAAAATATGCCCCTCAACATCCACTCCAGTTACAAAAACTCACGCACGTTCGCACGCTGAGTCGTCCTCATACCTTCATATTCCGCGTCGTTTAAATACTCTAACTAAATGAATCCACAAGCATCGCCAGAAAGCTTCTCACTCCATTCAGTCCTCCCGCCCGGCGTCTTATCGAGCGTCTCATTAAGCCTGCAAATGTGCCAGCCACTCACGAGATAGCGCGCTTCGATTCTCCGAAGCTTAGCGCCGGATAAGAGTCGCGATCGATCACTTTCGGATTCGGATTCTGACTCTCGTCGCAGCCACCTTCGCCTTGGCCACGTTTCCCTCACTTCGAATTTCTCGCCGCCGCATTCCCTTCCCTCCCCCGCCTCATCTTTATTTATACACCCGCCGGCCACGGCGAGAAGAATTGGATGGAATCTGGAATCGCGCATCGCTCTCGCCGCGAACACTTCATGAAAGGCAATGAGAGCCCAGCGCGATATCCCGCCACGATTTCGTCTTTATGGGGCTCGCCGTTTATTTACCCGATTTACCGTGTCGCCCGACAACGCCCACGCGAGTCCTGCCGTCTGTTTCTGTTCGTTCGCAGGAAGTAGGCGAGCGCGAGGCGTCCTAGTCAATTAACGCTGGATCCTGTCGAGAGGTCGAAATCGAGATGTTTCAGATGTCTCTGCAACGATGGACTATTCCTCAGGCACTGTTCTGGGAAAAGTTGGATGGACTTCTGGTGCATCGCTGAGCCGTGTATGTCAAATAAATGTGCAACAGACATTTCGAGAAATTATATGTGTTTAAAGTGGGCGATGAAGGAAGTGAGAGTAGATTTGGAGGAAAGAGGTACGCGGAACCTGGTTTGAGTTGACGAGAAAGCGTTTGGTAAGGTACGTGTGTTTTTTTATGTGCACATATATGGTACCGTGAAAAAAAATGCAGAGAAAATCGTGATTCGAAGTATGTAACGTCACTTCGGGCAGAAGAGAATTGTTGCGATTTCTAGAAAGGGTCGTAATACGTCGTTGAGGGATGGTTAGATCGATCCAATGATGCGAAGAGCGGTCTTCTCGCGCCACTTAAAGGATAAGACACTTCCTCGCGCAGGAATCACGCCGATTCTGCTTCCATCTCGACACCTTGCCTTCGGCAATTACGGGGTAAGTGAGTTCCTCTGTAATCTCGCGCTATCTGCCAAGTAACGGTCCGCTGGCGAATTCTCGGCGAGCAGGGAAATGCGCGAGGAAGATGGAAGAAGGAATGGCGGTGAACGAAATTCGTTACGTCGGTAAAATGCGTGTCTCATTATTACTACTATGAATAGTGTTGCCGTTATTGATAGTAATCTGTATTGTTATTTAAAACAAACAAATTTCGTACGTCAGTATAATTCGTGTTAGATTATAATTATTTTTTTGGCTCTGCTACTGTCACCAATGCTAATTCAAACAATTTTACTGGAACTTCTTTCTGATCCTGTGCTGATCTTTTAAAGTATCCAGTACTTGTTGCACTGATGCCAGTATCACGTGTCGTCGTCCAATACATTTGCTCGCCGAATTCGTCGCGCGGCGAAATTTCTCGAAATTGGAAAAAGTCCAAAAATCAGTCCGCCACTGTCGATGCCGTCTCCGGTTAATTACAACCGACGATGTCTTCAGCTGAGAGAGCAGCATCTGGCGCGGACAGGTTTTCTATCCGAGCGAGAAGAGGAAGGACGAGAGATCCGGGAGGGAAAATGAGGAAAATTTCGCGCGATTCGCAGCGACGACAAGAAGCCGCGGCTTTCCTTCTCGCTTTCTTTCCTTCCTCGGGCCCTTCCCCACTCTTTGCCACGCTTTGCTTCGTTTCGCTTCGTTTCCCTTCATTCTTCGTCCGGTTATATTCGTCCTCGAGTTAATGAAATCCTTCAATAGACGCTTCTCTCACTCTCTGTCCTTCTCTCACTGCGTGCGCATGTGGTACTTTAATGTTCATCGGTTCGTTAACTCTCGATTTGTTCGATTTTCCATTTACTTCGATACCATCTTGCTTCTTCATTAACACATAACACTTTTTGCAATAAGTACAAAGTGCCCTGGGCGACTCAATTTTCTGAGGTATGAAACCCTTGGAAAAGTTCAAGGCACATTTCAAGAATAGTGTTAGTTCACGATGTGCAATGTGCATGATCGGAAATGAGGAAAAAATTAAGGAAATTAATTCAGTCGGTATATTGTTTCTGTGTGCACGCCTTTAGCGTTTTTCGAATGCTTCGGCAGCTGTTTACTGAAGATCGATTCTCGACCGTCGATAGCGAGGTTCTCGATCTTTGGTCGGCAGCTGTTTGAAGCGGTTGCCAGCTTACCGAAAACTTCCATTCGGTAAACAACGTTTCACGGAACGGATTCTCGCCGGATTTTTCCGGCGGGTCTCCTTCCATTTCGGATGGCTCGTCACGGAGGATCAATGAAGGATCGACGGAAAATTAGGAAGGAATTGTGAGCGCTTGAAAAATCCAGGAGGATGGCTTTGCTAAGTAGTAAGAGTCAATCATTCACACGTCCCACACATTCCGCATCACATGCCGTACATCACATCACTAAATTTGAACTCCCCGTAGACATCTACATGTACACTCGCAGATGTACTTTTCGCAAGCGCCACACCCATTATTATCGTTAAATTAAGACGAATAAAATAGTTGCTCGGCGACGACGCGTAAATGTATCTTTCCCCCAATAATGCTTCGACGAATTAAATTTTCAGATGTGGACGAGGAGCGAGGAACAAAAGCAAGAGTCAGACGAGCCACTCTGTCAGTCGTCGAAAGCAAATCGGTTTCTCTCCAACTTCGTTCAATAACGTCCATCGTCGTGACACCTTGAAGTGAATCGTCGTTCAGCCACGAATCAAAGATATCTATCTCTCTCTCTCTCTCAAAATCGAAATCGAGTCAAGATTATCAAGTCAATACACCCCAAAGGCGGAACATACTCCCAGGGGGCCCGAATACATTTTCTTCGATTATTACTACATGGGTTCTTCTTTCGTTCGTCAGTCCTGTTGACCAATTCGTTACCAGTACCAATCGTCCTTTATGCCGTTACGTTCGTATTACGATAAGAAATTTGTTAAGGCGCTAGATGGAAAGTAAAGGCGGAGTGTGGAAGGAGGAGAAATATTGATCCTTCGACAAAATCTTACGTGATACTATTGTCGGTTTGATTGTATTAACATTAGATTAATGACCCGTTAAAGATGCTCAGATAATGTCAGGGATGCTACTATGATTTAGAAAGTCTGTTCTGAATTTTGGGTAGTTTGTTCAGCTGTACGTGGTATAATATGCATACTTATACAAAATATACTACGTTCAATGTATCAATTTACATTATACTACGCGTATACATCACCTTCAACCTTCAACTAATGTAGTTAAGTGTAAAATAGACATTTGACAACATTATGTACTCATAATATGATTTGTGCAGATCCGTGAGAATAAATGAATAATAATCGAACATACGGAATATTCTGATTGGCAAAGCAATGTTACATAAGCACATCAAAATTTGGATGAAAAAATTGATTATTTATTTGAAACTCGACTGGTAAAGAACTGTTCTGTATAAACGTGCAGATAAAATCGTATAGACACTGTTTGCTGAAACTGCCAGTCGCCTTGCAGTGTTGAGAAAAAGATACTTAACCCTTCCATCAGAATAGAGTCTACCCGAAACAAGAAACTTTGATTTAGCAACAAGTTGCACCTCGTGCGCTCTCCCGAGAGGAGTTTCCTAAAATCAACAAGTGAGTTCGCTTCCTGCCCGGAATTTCTATATCGCTTCCTCGTTCGACTCTACAGGTGGCAAAGCGAGTTCGAGAGAGAACCAAAGAGAGGAGAAGAAGAGAGAAGCACGCGTAAAGAGGGAAAGAAATGACCCAATTCACGGTCTTCGATAAGAAGCTAAACTCAATCGCTAATTGTTCACGTGTTGATAACTCGAGGCCGACTAGCAGCTCGTGATAATGTCGACACTACCTGAGGATTTGAATACCTGAGCAGAGCGATAAGGCTAAAGCGATAAGAATTCACTCCAGTTTGAAGCCTGTCAAGATTTCACACAAGTACACACTATTGAGGTTTCGTGTGCTTTTTCTTTAGGTTGTAGCTTTTTTTTTATATTCCATCAGGGTGTGCTGGATTTGTCTTGTGGATTCTGTAAGTAACGATAAGGACTTTTCTGCTGAAGTTGTTGCATGTGGAACGGTAGAAAATATGTTGTACATATATTCCTGATAATCTAAACCAATATCGTACGCATGTACTTCATATATTCTAATCGAACGGCCCAAAGCAGCCTCCCCCAAAGCAATACTTTCGTATATAGGGCACGATCCGCGTTCCGACAGTGGGGTCATCGATAAATATCGGTCTCGAATTCTCGGCTTCCCGTGATGCGCGCCGGCTCGTCGATAAGACGCGCGCAATTTCTCTCGTTCGTGATAAAGGACGCGTTAATAAAGCGACGATGGCTGCCGGCGCGGTCTCATATCAAGAAATTCCGCGCGAGCCGAGCGTGCCTTTTGCCAGCCAAAACGAATTCTCGCCAATCCGCCGTCGCCGCGAGACACCCCCGCGACTGCGAGAGCAAATGACGTCAGAATCTTAATCGCTCCACGCCTCCAGACTGTAATCCCTCGTTAATTGAGAACCAAGCAGCTGCTTTTGTTCTTTAATGGATAACGCTCGACGCGGCCGCACGTTTTGGTGCACTCGTTGGTATGTTTTTGCAGTTCGATGCTGGAGACAGTGTGCTCAATGCGTGTTTTTAACACTTGATATTGGCGGAGCTGAACTTAGTACTTGCACCACGATGAGCCAATTGCATCTAAGCCTGAAGAGCTGCAACCCAATGTACATGGTGGGTAACGTCATTCGGTAGAAGACGTAGACTTTAAATTTTGCTTTCCCATTGACAATGAAGCGCAGAATAAGGATATTTGTACTAGATTTGAAAAGTTCCAGTTTACTGCTAAAAATGGAATTCATAGGCAGTGGTTGATGTTGATAGGGGAAGGAAATGTAATATGTGTACAGTTGGAAGGCTGCACGTTATTTCCAAACCACTGCACACTTTTTAAATGCATGAAAACACTTTCTCTGACCTCATATTTTCCTGTTACGAAATCTTGAAAACTGACAGAAATTTTCTCGTCTATTCGATCAAAGCGTCTTTACCGACCACGGGTTCCTATCCGTGCTACCTTGGTCGCGCAGCAACTTACTGTAAAACTCATAAATTTCATAATACGAGAATATAACAATATAAAAGACACATTAGGACTCGGAACAAATCTCAAATTTTCTCACAAACATCTAAAATCCTATTCCACCGGACCATCCAGGACACACCAAAAATTTCCCACACCAACCTTCCTGAATCTCATCAACCAACCAACTCTCCACCTATACCCAACACTCATAATCATACAACCCAAAATGAACCCACGACACTCCTACATAAAAACCGTCCACCTCTCGCCAACAAAATCTCAATCCACAAAAGCCCTTCATAAGCCTCCCGGTCGACGGCATACCTGCCGTACCTCAAAAACCGACATCCTCAAATCCATTTCCACCCCCAGAGCACGTCGCCCACCGTGCCGGCCGCTGTCAATCATGAATCGTCAAAAAATCTGCCCCTCTCCCATATGTTGACGCCGTGGGGTTGGACTCGACCCCTTCCAGCGTCCTCTCCTCGCGTGGGTTGGCTTCGAACCGTGAGCAGCCACGGTGGTGGGGCAGGCTCGCTGCCGACGGCTGGCATGCGCGCTGACAACTTCGGCTTCCGGATCCTCGCGGCGATCGAGAAGAGGACGCCGAAGAAGAGCCGGAGACGCAGAGCCGGCCAGAGAACGAGCGAACGGCCGTGAGCCGGAGAGCAGGGGTGAGATGCACCCCCTGAGGCCTCGTCGCCTTCAATCGGCCGTGGCGTTTACATCGGGGCGCATTCACGATCCTCAGCGGCGCCGGGAATAGCGGACTCCCAGCGGACCAGCGGAAGCTTCTGCCAGAGGATCGCCCGGCACGGGAGACGACACCGGAGAAAGGTGAGTTGATGGAGAGATTTGTGGCTTTGAGGACGGCGCGGGATGGTAGGGGGTTGGGAGCAGTGGTGACAGTTGAATAACTGGGCTGATGCAGGAGCCGGGTTTGATTTTGGGTTTTGTGATTGGAAGGGTGTTGGGTGGATAGGGCAAGGTGGATTGACTGATGTGGGTGGGTCAGTGGACGTTGGGATATGTTGGTGGGTTTGGGTGGAGATTGATAGGATTGGGAGGATAGAGGAAAGTTGGTTAATTGATTGAATTTAAGAAGAATTGAGTTATTTTGATGGTTGATGGTCTTTTGTATGTTGGAGAATGATCGGATTGGGAGGATGTTGGGTGATAGAGGAAAGTTGACAAGCTGATGAAGTTTCATAGGAATTGGGTTCATGGTTTCGTGTATGCTGGGGAATGGTAGCTTTGGAAGGACGTTGGGTGGGTAGAAGAAAGTAGGCTAATTGATCGGGTTCAATAGAAATCGAGTTATATCGAGGATTCATGGTTTTGTGTGTCCTGGCGAATGATAGGATTGAGAAGAATGTTGGATGGATAGAGGAAAGTGGACGGACTGATTCAATTCAACAGATCTTGAGTTTAATCAGGTGTTCATGGTTTTGTGTATGTTGAGGAATGATTGGATTAGGAATAATGTAAAATCGTTGAGGATCAGAGAAACAACGTGGACCCAATAGAGGAAAGAGCTAATAAATTCTAAATCACTTTTCCATTTAAGAAAGTCTCTTAAATCCATCAATGCATACCTCAAGTCACGTCTATACATCGTAAAACACTATAGAACACCGTAAAACCAGAAGACACTTTACTCCAACTTTCAATCTAACGAAATCTTGAAAGACGTCTGATTCAACGATAAGAAAAACGTGCGATCGCTCGCAGCTTCCTATTCCACGTGCATATGTGGATCCGTAACTCGATTGAGAAGGAGCGAGGGCTCAACTTCGGAGAATATAACGAGACACACGCCTCCGCCGTCTCGAATCTATAAACTCTTACTTCGTTATCCTGGCAAACGCGAGATCGCGCTCACTTCTGCTAGAAATTACATTTCTCTTAAGGTCTTTTAAAGTCTCTTAAAGGCGAGAACAAGAAACGGAAAATGAGACGCACAGGCGACGGAGTTCGATTGTTTGAACAAGCCGGCCAAGTTTTATTAATTTATGGTTTAGCGGACTGGGGCAAAGGACGTGTTAGTGTTGCGCCGAGAATATTCGTGAATTGAGAATAAAGAGAACAATGGGCTGGTGCATTAATAATAAAATATCACTAAATTCCGTAAAACGGTTCTTCGCAGAGAAATCGAGCACTGATTATTATTTATCGGTAATATTACTACTGATAACGATTCCAAAAAACGGTAATACGATACAACCAAAGCTACCGTACTAATTAAATTCGAAAAAAGTAATTAAACAGATGCATACGAGATGTGTCCAATATCCTTCGGCTCGAAACCTATAAAATAATTGCGCTCTACACATTAATTTGATTTCCCACGAAATCCTTGCAGCACACATCACAATACATTCTCATACTACCCACATCACACGCACACGCGCATTCATATTACCCAAACGTACAGTTTTCCAACGCAACATACACACCGTGCGCATTCGTTTTATTTCCAACAAAAATCCTTTCAGCACACATCACAATACACCCTTCATACACAGGCACACATCGGCCAATCGTACAGTAAATTTCCAACGCAACCTACGTTCACCACCGTCCACGTTTCTGTATTAACAATCTCTGAACAATAATACGCGTCCCCAGCTCTCATCGCAATTGCGTGGGCGGAAGTGCATGATCGTGGACAGGGACAAGGAGACATCGAGTCCTTCTGTCCTGTGCAGATTTCAATTATTCCGCAGCAGCTTCCTCTCTCTGTCTCTCTCTCTCTCTTCTATTCTCTCCTGACCCCACCCTCTGTCCGTCTATATCTCTATCTATCTCTCTCTTCTCTGTCTCGCCTTCTCCACACTTTAGCACCGGTCGCGGTCGAGTAGATCTCACGTAAGGTCGGTTTCCGGTCCATACCAAGAAGTGGTCTCTATCTTGGTCTCTACCTTATCACGACGTAATACGCGACATCCTGATCGTCCTGGAGCCGAAGGTCCTCATTTCCACGTGTCATTCGCAGCCACCGGGTCCAACTTTGTCCCGTTCACCTGAAGCTCCAACGTTCTGATGCGGGTGAAAGGTGAAAGGGGTGAATAGAGAAGATGAGGGTAGACACGGTGGTGAAATAAGGATTCTTAGCTGGGTGGGGACGGCCAGTAATAATAATTCGGTTCTTCTGATGTTAGCGGTTGTTAGACCTCGGATTGAAGGCTGTAATATCATTTTACTACCGATGTGATCTACCACGAAAAAGCGCTGTGACTAGTGCGTAGTACACTTAACGATAGTAAAAGACGGTGAAGAAGAAAGAATTGAATAAACTATTCCACAAATTATTCGTTCCTACGTAACGCACTATTACTCGCAATATTCCAAACTCGTAGATCTCTCATACAAAATTACAGTAAACGAACATTGTTACACTTTCAAGTACTCGCACATCAAACCTCTCAATCTACCTCTCCCAATTACTCCACTAAACCTTTAATCTCCCCCAAAAAAATCAAAGAAACGTATAAGTCTCATCAACATCACCAGTACCACCGCGCACCAGGACCAGACTCTCGCGAAAGTACTGGGTGTCGAAAGAAGCACACCTTCTACGCCGTTGAAACTATCTCCAGCGAACTCTTCGTCTGGTTCCCGCGTCCTGTCCACTCTTCCGCCAACTCAACCCTTTCCCCAGCAGTGATTCTCTTCCGTCGACAGACTTGAAGGGACGTCCATCGGTAGTCTACGGTGCCAACGTCGTGGGGTTAATAGAGTGATCGGTAACAAGGTTATAAAGCAATCTGCATAACCCTAGCGGGTACTTTGCCCGAGCTGCGGGACTCGCCCTCTCCTAGAGTAGCAGCCAGTCTCGTAATTACCCGGCATAATACGATTACCGGGATCGTCAAGGCCGGTAACTGAGAAGGCAACCGCCGCTAGCCATCCTCTTCTCGCCACCCCCTCGCGGGAACATGTCGTGCATGCGACTGTCGAAGCAGATTTTCGCGACGGACAACCGTCTGCGAGATGTCAGACTTGATGTTCGAGTGTTAAGGATAGCGCACTCTGATTAGCGTGTTTGATATTGATATTTTTGATGTGGGTATTGTATTGTATTTATTGGTGTGAAGTCTGTCTGTTATTTGGAGAAAGTTACGAGAGTTAAAGTATTGATTGCATATCTTTGAAATTGTTAAAAATGTATTTTTTTTGTAGTTTACATACTTTCGAACTCTTTACCGTGAAACGTATTAAGAGCATTTTATTTTCTCATTCGACATTGATATTGGTATTGAATCGAATGTTCATTACGCGAGTAAATGAGACTTTAAAAAGTCTCGTCTATTTACCTGCCGTACCGATCGAAAATGTAATCGAGTCGGAGCATATTTGCGGGCTCGTCCAGTCGTTTGGAACAGGTCAGATAGACTGTTTTGCCTTTCATAATCTACTACTCTCGATCCTGCAGGCAGCACCTCGGATCCGGGAGAACAGTTTTTTCTGGAATTTCACGCCCCGTGTGTGTGTATGTATGCATGTATGTACGTAGAGCCCATGTCGTCGACAGATAAATTCGTTTGTCGACGATCGAAGGCGTAATCTTGTCCGTGGACGTCGTTCCTGTTTCACGGCTAGTCGGCATTCCCATTTACATTCTCATTTCCTTGCCCCGTGTATGCGTCGTCGGTTATTGAAGAAGACATTGGCGTCTGCTAAAGAACGAACGACGTCTATGGAATGTAGTTAGAGCAGAGCCGAAATTTGGTATTTCATTCGTTCGATCGCAAATTCAAATTTGCAAAATCGTAGTTCTATCGTATTACGTAGTAAGAGCGCGCCAGGTTACAATACAAAGAACGTGCATGAGGGAGGTGTACTTAGACTGCTGTCGAATTCGTTGCTTTATCACGGTCATGACGAGAAATGAAAATTTGCAATATAGTATTCTTATTGTTTTAAGTGATACGCGAATGGAATGTATTTAGACACAGGTTGGATTTGTTATGCTACTGCAATGATGCTAAGAAATTAAAATATATATAAAGAGTACACCTCGCTCATGCACGTTCTTTGTATTCTAGCCTGGCGCGCTCTTACTACGTAATACGATAGAACTACGATATATATATATATATAATAATAATCATACAGTAATGCGGTATAACAATACAGCAACGAAACTAGTCACAAATTTTCCGGCTCTCAATATTATTGATTCACACCGCTGTTGGTCGTAAAAGAATATTCTAGACTTCCGGCACATGGCAGAAAAGTCCTTTTGCCCACCTTCCCATCTAAGCTCCATAACTCACGCTTCGCTGCAAATCACCCTTCGCACCCGACGCGGGATTAGAAAGATTTGAAAATATCTCGTCGATGCAGCGATGCGCCGCGCCGAGTGAATTCTTATCAGCATATTTCGCGAACAATAAACAGCTGCGCGTCGGTCGTTGTTATCGGAAAGAAGGGTGACGGGTTCAAAAACCTGTTACACAGCTGCTTAATTAAGCGGTTCACGGGACGAGTGAAAAGTACGTCGCGAAACGTGTGAGATTGCGTCTGCGAAGTTTGATAAGACGATAGGCTGAAGCTTGTCGGCTCGGATTCTCTCATAAGACACCGTTTGACAGTAGGTGACTATACAGATGTAATATGTAATTACGTATACGACAGTATACGACACAGTATACAGTGTACATCACATATTTAAGATGAAAAGAATCTAATTAGCACGAAGACACAAAATAAATCACACGAACCTCCCTAATCTGATTTTACAGCGAACATCTGCAACACGTTGACAATTTACAGAACTTTCATCCACTTTCACCCATTCTACCCAAACGCAACGTCTACATATCTTTCATTATCAACAAGACGCGTACACTGCTCTGCAATGATTGTGAATTCTTTAACAAAGCCTTTGATAACAACCCACAAGAGTGCCGAATCCGTCGTAAATTCACAATCTATCCATTTATCCCATACGCCGACAAACGATCCACCTCGCGATTCACCACTTTCCAGTCCCCCCACCTCGTGACCCAAACAGCGTAACGTCTTCACAGCTCATACGTAACTGCATACATCACAACACAAACGTCTCGCGCGTCTACGACCGATTCACGCTCCATTGCGTGCCTATATTTACGTTTATCATTACGCGTCGCCAAATAAGACGGCTTTGCGATAGCGTCAGCCGCGCACCGTTCAGGAATCAGTACCGTCTCGTTCTTCGTGGCTCGTTCTCGCGTCGATCGCAGAAGAAGGCAAGCTGCGGTGCCGTGCGCTCGCTCTCGAAAAGGGTCCCGATAGGACAAATAGGGGGCGGTCTCGCGAAGCGGGATAACGCGATTCCGACGACGGCTAATTCGCTTAGCGTGCAATATCGCGCGACAAAGCGGGAGGACCGAGGCAACGAGGCCTTTTCAGCTCGCCGACGCAAATTGGCCGCCTGAAAACGGGAGCCGGCGTACCGCGAGTGCAAAGGGATCCCGTCGTCGATCCTGATCGAAGTTTTCGAGCCGATTGGACGTTCGAATATAGTGCTTCCGGTGGAAGGACTCACGTTGGGGTTGGGAGTCTTGTAAGTACGATGGAGAGGGTGCAGGATTTTTTGGGAGAATATCGTAAGGGTGGTGCGTGTATTGTGGGTGTTATTTAGTTTTAAGATTCGTTTTTAAGAGACTTCAAAAAAGGAGGAGGTTCTCTATTGGACATATTTTTTGTTTTTGAGTTTGAGGTTTTTAATAGGAGTTAAAGGAGGAAAGTGGGATTTCTTTTTAGAATATTGAGATAGTTACGGAAGTGGATCGAGTCAGAAATGCGAAACGGCGAAGTTTATATGATAATAAAAGTGAATGATTGAATCAACTTCTTTCGAATTCTTCGCTCAGATCACATACACGATCACTCGTACGCATGATATTCGATGTTAACGTAAGAGTCCCGGTACCCTGTCTTAGATTTTCAATTGAACGGGCGAGTGTAGTTGTATTGTACAGGCAGACGGCGTGCTTCAATATCACAGCAATTTTGCGTAGTCAACGAGCCGCGCGAACAAATTTATGGATCGCAGAGTGATGGCAAGACTCTGCCAGCGATTAACCAGTCGATTAACCTTAAGGGTGCACCCGGCACGGCCGTTGTTCTTATCTAAACGTCCGCTCTCCCATTCAAAGACCTTCACTCTCATAAAGACAACCTCGAAGAATCGGTTTTCACCGACTTCGGTAAGAAAGGAAAAAAAAAAAGTACGAAAACCGCGAAACCGAGATCCGCGCATTGTGGAAGCATCGACCCGCTTGGCCTACTTGTTGAAGCGCGAAGCAACAGTTTGCCCTTTAAACTCCCTCACCGTCTCATTCCCGTTACCGATTCCTACGCTTTCACCCTAAATTTCCATTTTTTTTAACGTAGACATCAAAGGTCCGCTTAAAACGTATCCGTGGCGCGTCAGTGTCGTACGAGTAATGTGCTTGATGAACACACACACATGTGTGTGTAGGAAATTAATTGCATTTATTGAAGATACTCTCTAGTCTATAAGAAAATGAGCGTGGGTGAAGGTTTTGATATGTCGAGGCTCAAAGTGTTCATAGTTTAAAGTAATCATAGCAATATTTCCCGAATCTTCTATAAATCTATACAAATGACCCCATACGTTTCGATAAAAGCCACACCAAAATGCTTCAAACATTCGAATACTCTACTCAGAAAAATACCCTCAAGAAAATATCATAATTTCCCGCCGAAGTAACATTCCGAAATCTCACAAAAGTCTGCGTCCGTCGCTTGAAACTCTCGGCCGCGTCACAAATTCTCGTTAGATTTCCGACTCGACCGGCCGCGCGCATCTTCCTGCGGGCGCGACATAGACACGTGTAAACGGGATCTCAGCCGCTGTCATGTCGTTCGATCCCTGGAAAGACATAATGAATTGCGACTTGATGAACTCGGAAATGGAATCTCGGATCAGTGATCGTGCCGATCGACGAGGATCGGCTACTTACTTACTCGCCGTCGGCAGAATTCGTTCACCGGCAGTAAACCGCTTAAGAGAATGGCGATTGGCGACGGCTGAAGGACGGCTGATTACGACGAGGATGAAGACGAGGAAGAGGCAGACGGCATCGAACGCTAATTGTCAATCTTAGAAGTTCGTAGCTTCGAGCCGTATCAGAGTTGCGCCCTCCCTCAAGATATCTGATTAAGCTATTCACTTGGCGGAACTGCGTTACGGGGTTCCGCTCGCGACTACAACTAATTGCTCCTTAAACTGGAAACTTAACTCGGTGGCAGATCGTAACTCGGTTTATGAGTCGACGGGAGAACGAGGCGGAAAGTGAGAGGGTTCGGATCTGGACGCGATTTGCGTAGGACGATGCTCGTGGGGACCTGTCGGAGGTGTGCTGATCTGACGTGGTGGTGGTTGTCTGGATGGCTGACGTATGACACGGCGGATGGCACGTCTCATGTCTGTGCATGTAAATGTGTCAGTGTGAACCGGATGACTGTAGGGAATGAGAGTTTTCGGGGGTGGTTGTTGAGACGAGTGCGTTTGAGTGAGTGTGTGAGATTTTTGATAAACTCAGTACATATTGGATGCACGTTAAGAGTGGTGGGGTTCGATGTGAGTAATATGCAGGGTATGAAGAATGGTTTCTGGGGAGAGTGTGGATGCGTGGGTGTATTAAAAAGCGTGGAAGCTAAAGAAAATAATACACAACCTGATCGCACGTATGAGCAAACTAGTCTGCGCGTCGAACAGAACTGTTTCGACAGGCCATAATATATCAGCACTGTTACACCTGCAAACGTTACTGCACTTTCGTTCGCCACCCCCTAAAATCCTCCGCGCGCCCAGATGTCCAGAAGCACACGTTTCAGTAACAGCGTCATCTCTCCCATTTCGACCCGAAAGAAAGAAAATATTCCGGGCGTTCGGCGATAGCATTTCAAACTTTCACGAGCTCGAACAATCCGGAAATTTGGAGACTCTCATCGCGCGGCGATCGAGAGGATTTTCGCGAGGAGGGGTTCAGGGGTCGGTTGAAAGGGTTCATCGACAGGGTCGGCGGTTTTGCGATTGACAGGGTCGCACTCTCGCGCGCTTCGTTGATTAAGTGCCTCGGTTCCGACGACTCATCGAAGCCTCGTTATCACACACACACGTGCTAATGCGCCAACGATCGCGTGTTACGCGCCACCCCGTGTACGTGTGCGCACACACGCGCGACGCGCGTTGTACAACGGAGGCTCAGAGCAGAACGGCGGACATACACGACCGAGCTAATAGAAAAATCTTGTACAACCCGCGCCGACCGACGGTCCGGCGTGAAATTTATCGCGGACCGCGTGAGTCGGTGGAATTTTTGAGAAATTTTTTTCGTTCAGCAATGCCTCTCGTGCGGCGAGTAGGGTGGAGAGAATTGAACCAGCGGGCTGACTTTAATTTAGAGTCCACTTTGGCCTTTAACGTCAGCAAGCAAAGAGAACGTGACGTGGCCAACTCACGTTTCATGCTTCAAACGTCTTTTCATCACGTCCAATGTTCGATGAATATATTTCTGTCATCATTTAATTCTCATATTAAACAATTAATCTTCTGCTTCTTTTTACAAATATGAATTAACCCACTGCTGTCGCGAGATCCTCAAAACTGTCCAAAGACTTCGAAAGTAGACAACTGGACCGCGACGTGTTAATATCCGAAGATGAAATTCGTCAAATTTGATAACAGATCTCGAACCTGTCAGTCGCCGTTCTCTCGTCGATCGAAATTCGACTGAAAATTCCGCCAGATTTTCCGCACGAGACCCTCGAATCGCTCACCCTCTCCATCATCCCACTACCCCGAAACCACTTCCAAATTCCTCGAACCATCCCCTCCCGGACTCTTCCAATTAAAGAGCCACCGGAATCAGTCGAAATAAGAACGCGAAGCCTCCGAACTCCCAGTAAGATCCGCAACTAATTCGGGGGAGGGAGAGTGGACATTTCCGCAGTATTTCAGACTGCGTTCGCGAGGGACGCCGTGGGGGTTGCGAGAGGGTAGTGAGAAGGGGTAAATCTCTCGGCAAACAGACACGACGCGCGTTCTTTCTTCCCTATAATTACCGTGGAATAAAGAGCGCGGCTGGTTGGCTTGGGCGGACAACGTCGACAGTGAGGGGGTTGAAAAGGGGTGGAAAAGGAGGGGGGAGGGATCGAACTGGAGCGGGCGAGAACGGCGAAGGGAGGGTATCGGAACTTATATAAGTGGCACGAAGAAGGGTCGACTCTCTTCTTCTTTTTTTTTTTTTCCTTTTCCCGAGAATAATGCACGCACCCTGGGGAGCTGGCTTTCAGGGAAATGCTGATTGCTTCCCCTTTCTCCCTTACCGTCTTAGCGTCTTACGTCCGCCTACTACTTACATTCCTCGTCTTCTTTCTCCCGCGACTTCTATCCGGACTCCTCTATCAATCTTCGACGCGTTCTGCGAAGACGATTGGTTAAATGGGGAGCGATGTGCGTCATGTATAAGTATCGGGGACGAGCGTGAGGAAGATGTGTTGTATAGGATAAACAATCAGTTTTAATCATTTCATGTGGCGCTGTACAGTTTTACGCTACAGCAGAAGTGGAAATATTTGTTTTCACACATAAATCACACGAACGTCCCTAATCTGATTTTACAGCGAACATCTGCAACACGTTGACAATTTACAGAACTTTCATCCACTTTCACCCATTCTACCCAAACGCAACGTCTACATATCTTTCATTATCAACAAGACGCGTACACTGCTCTGCAATGATTGTGAATTCGCGTGAGGAAGATGTGTTGTGCTAAACAATCAGGTTTAATCATTTCACGTGGCGCTGTACAGTTTTACGCTACAGCAGACGTGGAAATATTTGTTTTCGGATTTCTGACTTGGATCAATTTCATGATATAATCGGTGAGTGCATATGTTACATTTGCTCTCTGCATAAGCTACGTAGCTTATTTAGTCAATGTTCATTATATATTTTCGTACAGCACTACACTCAACCTAATCATGAAGTCTCGAGTACCCCTCGGCGTCGCTCGAAACATATTCCTACTCAGTTCACGCGCCGCGCCTCGACTGGCGCGCTTAAAAGATTAAGAGGAACAAAGAGGTTCGATTAATTAATCCCGCGAGGTCTGCATTTTTAAAAGAGTCCGCCGTCTGAGTAACGCCGGACTCCGTACTCGATGAGAATTTCAATCGAGCCCTCACTCCGTCAAAGCGCGAAACACGGCAGTGGAAGGACGGCCAGGCGTCGGGAGTGGGGGGTGGTGAGAGTGAAAAAGTTGCAGTCCTTGATACGCCGACCCTTTGAGAGGTGGCCGGCGAAAATTAGGTGGACTAAAAGCCGTCGACTAACTCACTTATTACGAATAAAAGAGCGGCGAGCGTGCCGGGGGTTGCGACACGGTACGAAGTGTGACATATACATTGAAAGAGAAAGAGAAAGAGAGAGAGAGAGAGAGAGAGAGAGAGAGAGAGAGAGAGAGGGAGAGAGGAAGGAGACGGGAAACGGGAGGAAGCGGAGGATCCGTTAAAAGCCCGTAATTAATACGGTTAATTGCGTTTTCGCCGAGCGAACAATCGTTTAGAACGATACGCGGAGGACGACGGGGGCTGCCCTTTATGCATTAGCGTGGGCGTGTTGCGCGCGCGATCGGATTGGCTCGATCGGCAGCAGGAGCGAAGCGTCGAAGAAGGTCGAGCGGGCGACATCGAGAGGACAGGACAAAAAAGTTGGCCGCGGAATGTGTGGCGAAGTGCCGGAAATTCGCGGCTTCCGCACAAGATGAGCGCTGAGTGGAAAGCGATTTGCCGCGCGACTCGGTCGCGCGAGGAGGGAGGAGGCAATTGCGGGGAGAACGGTTCAAGATTCATCCCCAACGTCCTCGCACCCTCGACCCGACCGCCAGAGACTCGACCAACACGACGCACGGCTCGAAGCGACTTATTTCCTATCCAATCCTTCCGACGCGACGGCCCAATTAGATCAGAGCGGCACGACCGGAGCGAGCGACCTGCCGTGAAATCGTCTCATAATGAAACGCGCAAATTGAACCCTTCACCTAAATTTCCTCCACTCTCCCGGCGAAACGACTCGGCTGCCGTTGTGCATCTTAGTGGCCCGCCCGGCAGTGTCGGAGTCAATTATTTGCTCTGCCATCGTCGGAGACAGCCCTAAATCGCGTCGCGAGTGAAGGAGAACGAGTGCGTCGAGTGCGTCTGGTGCCTGGACAGGGGTGGGGGGGAGAGAACGAAAAATTTAATTAAAACCGCTTTCAGAGCTCGCCGAACGGCGCGAGCAAACGTCGCCGAGTGTCAATACAATACGGCCAATCAGTGTTCGCGCAGCCCTCCGAGAAATAGAAGAGCGCGAGAGGGTGCGAGGGGGTGGATAGGGTGGAGAGATGTACGGTGCATCGGGAAACTTCCTCTCGCCGTCTCCGACGTCTTCGCGATCTGCGTTCGTCATTGTCAGGCCGGCTTCCGAGTCGTTGCGTCATCGGGAACAAACGTTTTGACGCGCGCTTCGATTACGGTGAGCGTGAACAGGGATTAATGGGGGTGGGTGGGATTTCTTATTGCTGGGACGTGAGATGGCGTGAGTTGGGGCTCGATGGTGCGAGGTTGTTTCGAGGGTGTGATGCGGCTGGGGATGATTGAAGTATCGCTGCGTGGCATGTGGAAATTGTACGCGTCGAAGGATGTTAATGCTGGGAATGTAGAGGAGTGGGAAGTAGATGTTTAATATTCTGGTTTGATGATGGCTCATGTATTGAATTTAATTTCTTTTGGATGTTCGGTATTCGACGCTAATGTCGCACTTGTTATAGGTGCGTTGAACGGGGAGGGAGTTTGGATTTGGAAATTTGTTTTGAAAAAGAAGCACCAGCATGTTGTAGCATGCCACGAAATAAAAGATACGTGTGAGATTTTTTTCAAAATTGGCTATACTTAATTAAGAATAATGGATCGTAAAAGGGTTGACAACAATGACAACGTGTATTGCGCTACGGGTTTAGATCATATATACTAATAGACACGGCTTCAGACAACTGCATTGAGGCAAAGATGAAATCATCTATGTGACGTCAGATGTGGGCAACGTAATAATGATGGAAGTTCATGCAGTATCCGTCATTCGGAATTATCTTTTGCCCACATGTGACGTCATATAGATGATTTTACTTTGCCTCACTCTGTTTCGTGGATTCCTATACAAAAAGCGGGTCTATGAGTACATATGGTCTAAGCTCACGGGTAGATCATGCATTCGGATTATTATCAAACAAATAAAGCCCATTTGGAAAAAAAAACTGAAAAAACACACACACTGCTTATTATATTTGCCGCAGCTGCAGTCGTGGACAAGAAATTTGTCGGACTGAAGGGACACTCTTTCGTTCTGTTCCAGAGTATTGGGGAAGCGAAGGACCAGCGTGTGAGGGCTTCCTAAACACGAAGAATGGGCGGCGGAGAATGGAGCGGTTGGCTGCAAAGGTGTCGCGAGTCGCGGCGACTCGTTCTTGTGATCGTCGCGATCGCCCTCCTGCTGGACAACATGCTGCTGACCACCGTCGGTGAGAAAGAATCGATTTGTCCTCAAAGAACGACTTCTTCGCCCTATTCTTTCGCCCTTCCGGCGTCCGATGATGGGACGACAATTGTCTTCGCGACGGAACGATTCTCAATAAGGGTCTCGCACCTCTTGCGGAGAACTTTTAACGAGCGTCGGCTCGTGCCTCCAGTCTTTTAACCTTCGAGCCTGCCCTACGTTTCAAGCATCAACCGCGACTAAGAGAAGAGAAACGATTTCGGAGGATACGGGGGAGTAGGTTGGACACGAGAGATTCGTGGGAGTGGTGGAATTTAAAAATAGAAATGTTCGCTTCACCTGACACCTTCGAGTCGCTGAGGAATGTTTCGCTGCTTCGGCATGAAACTCGCCAACATCTCAAAGCCGCCTCTTTAGTCTAAGTCGCGACTTTAAGTTTCACTGGGTCAAGTGCTCTACGGGGGTGGAAAGCGGCGAACCTCTCGTTTCGTCGAGTAACACACTCGCTCCTCGTTCATCATTTCGCTGAGCGTTTATCAGGAATTAAGAGTGGTGAGAGAGTTAAGGAGAGCAGTGTCGAGCGTATCGACGACACGCGTCTCGATTTAATGACGACGGAAGAAGGGTGGATGCCGGAACGGGGAGAAAATTGGCTATCGTATTAGCGGGAGGTGGGTAGGTTTCCATTCGACTCGGAGGAATAGAAATCGTCGAAGGTCGAAAGTGAATGAGCGGAGTATTCGACGGGATCAGGGGATAATCCTCGGGACGGAAAACAATTCTCAGGGGGTGTCGGTCGTTCTCTTATCGTTGTCGAAGCTCGACAATCATTCCGTGTACGCGTGTTATGAATCGAAGCGTCAGGTAAGTTACTTCTATGTTCTTCGTACTTTATTCTTTTCATTCAAACCGTTACCTCTACCTAATTCTTTCGTCTGTGTTTGTACTCATCGATATTTTAATTTTGTTTCCCTCGTAGTCTTTGTACACACTTTATATTTCTGTTATTTTGGAAACTGACCGCGTGCATGCCTGGCCGTTTTCGGCTTTAATCCCGGTCTTTCTTCTTCTCTCTCTCTTACCTTTTGTTCGACATTTCTGAATACTATCGCTATTTACTTACTGCTGAAACATATCGCCACCGTCTATATACTTCAACACTCTTCACAACGCATTCTCACCCCTTCTTGCCCTTTCTCTTTTCGCTTATATATTAAGGAACGTATGTAATTTGATACATGTACTCTTTCACTTCGGAACACCAGTCATACAGTATCTCTCGCACCGTTCGCATCGAACACAACCAAAAATTGTCGTAACTTGTCGTAATTATCCAGTTAATCTCGTAACAACATACCAGTTTTGTTTATATCATATTTTTTACAATAAATGTTATTGTCTAAAAATCAACGAGTCATCCAAACGTAACTAGTTAAAAACGAAGTCTAATTCATGATTAACGCGTCCGCGGATTGCATTGGCGATCCCAGCCATAACCGTTCGACGCTTCAACAAACAGTCTGCTCTTCAATCTTTGCATCGACCTTTCTGACTGCGCGCCGAAGAACGTCGAAAATCCGCTCACGTAAAGGTTTAGTCCACTGCCGTCCGCAGTATATCATTCGAAGGTCGTACCACTAAAAGCGTAAATGCAACGCGTCATCGAGTGCGTAAAAAGGGGGTGTGCGCGGTCACTTCGGTTTTTCCACCTTTTAACTCCTGGAATGACACGGGCAAGCCAGCCCGGGCCATTTCTCCAGTCGACCGTCGCCGGATGTTTAATTCAGAAGGCACTCGTTCACCGACGAAACGTATGGCCGCGTACATGTATCGCACCCCGCAATCCGGATAAGTGGTCATGCATTTATGGAGCACGGGACGGAGTGCGAAAGGGCGAGGGTGCGCGCACGCGATTCGAGTCCACCCTTGAAGGGGAAGTAGAAGAGGGCTGCTGGGCGCCGTATGGTCCTTGTCTGCGGACGTCATTTCTCAACGGCATCGGTGGTTCAGTGGTAGAATGCTCGCCTGCCACGCGGGCGGCCCGGGTTCGATTCCCGGCCGATGCAATCTTTATTTTTTGTTGTCATTCTTGAATGTGCCTGATTGTGAGTGCCCAAGTGGTTATAGTTATAAAAAAAATCTAGTGAAAAAGTTTAATCAATCGTTGAGTTTGTTTTGCGTCGTCCTGTGCCGGGAAATTAACGAACAATAGCATTATTTCGTATGTGCGATATAGGCCACCTTCATTTGCATTAACTTCGAACCTGATTCATCGATTCGCTGATGTTAAATGTAAATTTATGCACGGCTCCACCTGTTGCGTTTCATGTCACGAGTCCAACTCTCGAATCTTAAACAAGATGCGCGACTATCATATCATTCTGACAATAAAACCACATTCGTTCGATTTGCTGCGGCGCACACGTGATAATCATGTCGTTATCAATTGATGATACGTGAAGGAGATGAGAAAAGAAAAAAAAATAAGGTTTTGGAGATGCTGGGATTTGAACCCAGGACTTTCAGCATGCGAAGCAGACACTCTCCCACTGAGTTACATCCCCCGGTAGTACATTATATACTCCAATGTTTCACCTCGGACCCCCAAGGTCTCCTGACAACGATTGAGTCAACGCGAGAACGTAATATATGGACGCATCGACATTGATTCTACCATGTTTCATTTCGAGCAAGAAATATAAATGACCTTGTAGCTTGTTCCGTTCTGTAACACCATAGTGAGGTGAGGATTGAATCAACTTTAAACGAAAATTTGTTATTTTGCTACAATTTTCTTTGGGACTGCCAAAATCGTTCTGCGTATCTGTAATAATTCTCTATGTTGCGCAGTTCCAATTATACCGGAGTTCCTCTACGACATAAAACACCCTAACGCAACTCTGAGCCAACATCTGGAAGGCAGTCATTTTCAGAAGCCCGAGACTACTACCACCACGACTACAACCGCCTCTCCAAGTACAACATTAGGAGTGCCAAAATGTCCCTGCGCTCCCGGTGCCAACGATTCCCAACTGGAGTTCCTTTATGTCACGGGGGCACCTGTGACAGGAGGTCCTGTAGGTGAGACTGGGCGCTAAAGTGTAAACTCGTTTAATTTATCCCGTTAGTCAGGGTCGAGGCAACTTCCTAGTTCCATTTCTGTGCTTCCTGGCGAAGTACTTGTTACGAGTTAGTTGTTACAACAGTATCCGATGGATGTAACGTTCATAGTTAGATATCTTGTTCCTGCATATTTTCAAGCCACACAAAAGCCTTCCAAAAAGGATGCTTGATGAGGGACGATAAAATTATCAAAGAGATTTTCAGTTTTCTTTCCGTTTGCAAACTCCATCGGGTGATTCTTAGATTTTGTAAGAGTGTATTATGTATGACGCATGGTCATCGGCGGCGATGGACGTTTGTCTACCCTACCGACAGTTAGCAACAAAGAGCGAGTGATATTCTCCCCTTGCACACCCTTACAATTTTTGAACGAATGTTGCGAAACAGTGTACGTGCAGTGATGCCAGAAAGTGAAAAAGTAACAGCAGCACGCCGAGTGGTGAGGGCCATGCGGTAAGTGTGTGCCTGCCGCAGTGTGGCCAGATTTTGGCCCACTGGTACCATACACGCAAGTGTGCGTGCTTGCCTGTGAAGAGCCGCGTGGAGAGAAGGACACAGCATAGTTCCGTTCTTCTGTTCACGCGGCTCTTCACAGACAAGCACGCACACTTGCGCGTATGGTACCAGTGGGCCAGAACCTGTCCACAGTGGCGCGCCGTGTCTGCGGCGTCTTTCGCGACGTTCAACTGTCACAATTGTCAGATGCATGGCCCCCACCACTCGGCGTGCTGCTGTTACTTTTTCGCTTTCTGGCATCACTGTGTACGTGTTGAACAGTGTAACCTATAACGCAAGGATGATTTCTCATTCACAGAAACAACAACGCTAAACCTGACGCAGATTGAGGAAAAAGAAAAGCAGGAGAGACATAAGGAACTCTTAGAAGAAACCGTCGCTGTCGGAATGATGTTCGCTTCAAAGGCTTTTGTTCAGTTGTTGGCTAATCCCGTTGTTGGTCCCCTAACGCATAAGTACTCCTCAAAACTTAGTCTTGCACCGCTTGTCCACCGATCTTATAAACTAAACATACGGACCACGACGTCTACGAGGAGGTAGCGGTCCCAACCGCGTGCGGTTAGGCATGACCGAGGGATTCCGTTTTTGGTCTATAGCATCTGTGGCCAAGCTATACGTTTCTAGATCCTTAACTGAATACAAACTGACACTGGTACCTAATGTCTTTTCAGAATTGGCTACAGTATTCCGATGTTCACCGGATTCATTATAATGTTTCTCTCCACCCTGATATTTGCATTTGGACGAAGTTATGGGATTCTCTTCCTCGCCAGGGCCCTTCAAGGCATTGGATCGTCGTGTTCCAGCGTTTCAGGTAACAATATCATGTAAGATGAGCGTGTACAAAATATGATTCACGTGTGCTTTTGTTTGTGAAAATGGCCCAGATTATAAATATGATCAAATTTGTATTGATCATTTATTCTGTTACGTGGAAAGTTGAGACGCGAAAAAAAATGATTAGAACAATATCTTAGAATGTGTGACTTAGGCCATTTACATACTGTCAGGCATACGTGTCGCAAGGATCAAGGATAACAACTCATTCTGCAGGGATTTTCATTCGAAAACGGCTTCAGTCATCAGCATCGGTGGTTCAGTGGTAGAATGCTCGCCTGCCACGCGGGCGGCCCGGGTTCGATTCCCGGCCGATGCAAATTTTTTTTTTTATTATTTTTTGCAATCTTATCCGAAATCACGTCGCTATTTCAGCAAAATCAAATCTCACATCTCCCCACTTTATATACAGAGTACGTTCTATTCAGGTTACCCGCCAAAACCCATTTGAATAGAAAACTCGTTCGACGCAGATGTGCATAGGGTTCAGGTTCAGGCATTTTAACTAACATTTTGCAACTGCAAAAATGAAATTTGCATCGGCCGGGAATCGAACCCGGGCCGCCCGCGTGGCAGGCGAGCATTCTACCACTGAACCACCGATGCTGTTGAAAGTTCAAATAAATGCGAGCGAGATTCCGGTCCAGGCTGGTGAAAGTTCTACGATTAATTTGCAGGTATGGGTATGTTGGCGGAGAGATATCAGGACGACGAGGAACGTGGTAACGCGATGGGTATTGCGTTGGGCGGTCTGGCACTTGGAGTTCTGATTGGTCCACCGTTCGGGGGTGTCATGTACGAATTTGTTGGGAAATCAGCCCCCTTTTTGGTTCTCTCCGCATTGGCACTCGGTGATGGATGTAAGTTTAGCCGGAACAGTGTTCCCTTCAAATGTATGGTCTTCAATTTATTCAGTTCAGAACTCTGACATTTTTGAATTATATATCGAACGTAATTGTTTCGGCAACAATCGATTACAACTTACAATACCGACAATCCTCAGTGTTACAGCTCCTGATGCTGCAACCTTCCGTCGTCTACACAGAAGCCAAGCCGCCATCTTTGAAGACCCTAATCACCGACCCCTACATTATCCTAGCTGCTGGTACGAAACCAACCACCGGCCAAGAAACTATACTCAATCTAAACTCGATCAACCTTAACATCCGTCCATTCCGTTTCAGGCGCAATAACCTTCGCCAACATGGGCATCGCCATGCTTGAACCCAGCTTGCCAATCTGGATGATGGACACGATGGGTGCGAGTCGATGGAAGCAGGGTGCCACCTTCTTACCAGCCAGTATCAGTTATCTAATCGGCACGAACTTGTTCGGGCCTCTTGGCCACAAAATGGGCAGGTCAGTGAAGTAGACGCAGTAGACGAACGTGATAACGTGCGAATTAGACAACTCAACCGGAAACGCGATTAGACAAGGGGACGATACGTTGCCCGGATAGCTCAGTCGGTAGAGCATCAGACTTTTAATCTGAGGGTCCAGGGTTCGAGTCCCTGTTCGGGCGAGGATTCATTTTTGAACCTGCCCTTCGATTAATTAGGGCCCTTAATGAACATTGAGGCACTCTTTTGCAGGTGGTTGGCGTCGTTGATCGGCCTAGTGGTTATTGGTCTCTGCTTAATGTGTGTACGTATCGCTGGGAGGAAAGGTTCAACCTTTTCGTTGTGTTGGAGAACGAATATGATTATAAGGGACCGATGTTTATGCTTTGTTCTGATGTACAGATACCCCTCGCGAAAAGCATCGATCACTTGATCGTACCCAACGCAGGCTTAGGCTTTGCTATTGGTATGGTGGACAGTTCCATGATGCCTGAACTTGGGTACCTGGTTGATATCAGGCATTCCGCGGTTTATGGAAGTGTGTACGCTATAGGAGACGTGGCGTTTTGTCTTGGTTTCGCCATTGGTACGTATTGGAAACAACTTGGAAATTGTTAGTGGTACATGCTTACAATTCTGACAAGCATATAAAGCCGCGTACAGACCTGAACCGAACCCCGAACATACAGCCTATGCATGAGAGGATTTGGAAATGTGTGAGTGTCGAAGCGAATGTCATATCGCTCGGCGAACCTCGTGATTGCTCGCGAACAGCCCCGAACAGTCTGGCATACTATGCTGGCAACCTGTGGTAGTAGTTGTTTGGCCTACACCAGTGTGGTCCAAGATCCGCACCTAGGTGCGATTTCGGGTCCCCACCCGACTACCCGTTGTTATGGTGACGGACGACGCTGAGTGCGTCACATGATCGCTTGCGCTGACCCGGTAGGGTATATGGGGGGAGGGGAGGGGGGTCGGTGTTGCGTCCAGCTAGTGGAGGTGGAAGCAGCCGCGTGAGAGGCCCCACCGTGACCACACTGGCCTACATCTACACCTACAGCTGCATCGATGCCGGCCGTATCTCACTTATTTCCTTCTATCCCTACTCATACCTACGACACTCATCCCCATTTGCTCAGTCACACACATATGCATACACACGCTTACCCCACTCATACACCAATGGATTGGCCTCACAGTTTAGTTAACTGTCTTTTGTTCGTTCGCCGAATCCCTATTTCCTTTGATCCGGACCGGTACCCGGAACGATCGCTGATGTTCGTTCGGCAATATGTCACCGTCATTTTTCGCACCTCAGCCAACTTCCCCACATCCACGCTTATATGTCACCACGCTCTGACCAACGTCACACATGCATACATTTGCTGCCTCGCGCGGTGCGATTCGGCTCCGAACAAAATTGACACGGCATTTCAGAGGCCCGAACGTTCGGGTTCGCCGTTCACGTTCGTGTTTAGGTCTGTACACGGCTTAGGACGTGCAAGTGACCGAACAAATTATGAATTATGAATTAATTTGATTAAAATATTATGAATTAATTTGATTAAAAATCAAATTTTTAGTTTTTGTTTAATTTTCTGATTGAGGACGTATACGTTCACAAGTATACAATGAAATAAAAAGAAAAAAAAACATTGCATCGGCCGGGAATCGAACCCGGGCCGCCCGCGTGGCAGGCGAGCATTCTACCACTGAACCACCGATGCGGTAGAAATTACTGATATCGCAGTTTATGCGGCTCGAGATAATACCTATGATGCCCTACATTTATGGAATTATATACGTACGGCTTTCTCGTAACACAGGTCCTGCACTAAGTGGAACGCTGGTTAACACTATTGGCTTCGAATGGATGCTCTTCGGCATAGCTATCTTAAATTTCATGTATGCCCCACTTTTGTATTTCCTGCGAGCACCCCCGACGAAAGAAGAAAAGAAGGTATGTTTATACTTTTCAATCTTCACGTACCCACGACGATGAAAAAATGTAAATTACTTAGGTACTGAAATGCATTATTAACGCATCTCGCCCATGACATGTACGATAAAGAAATTTGTAAAAGGATACACATCTCTGGTTGCTCTCTTGCACTTATTCAAATTTACGAAGTGTCTAAGTACGTTACACGTGAACGTGACAAAAAGTACGCCTAGGAAACAAACGCATGTCTCAAATTAGCTGTCTCCGATTAATTGTATGTATGAAGTATCCCTGCACCCCTAATTCTTAATTGTCTTCCAGTCGCTGATCATCGGAGAGAAATCCTCGGTCCGTTACGTCACCTATCAAAACGAGGAGGACGATCAGTAAAACGGTACAGACGACGCAAATACTCTATTTCTGTTCGCCGCACAACGACGTAGGAGTGTCCATTAGCACTGGCACACTCGTAACACTTTTGTTCCTTACGCCTACGGCCCATTAGAACGGCGTCGACGATTTCATTAATTGCCTCGAGATTCTAACGGGAACGTCGACGCATCTAATGAGCCCCGCTAAAAATCTTACCTAAGATTCCGGGAACGGAAGCGCTTTCTGCAGAAAAATCAAACGTCACAACGCCGAACAAAGCAAACGCCCCCGCCTGTATTTTGCCACGTATATATATATACATATATAAAACAAAAAACGCGACAAGTTGTTCGAGACTGCGAAAGCACGTCGAGCTAAGCGAAGGAATTGTCTACAGTCCGATTCCTCGATACCTTGAGCATCGAAAAGCCGAACTTCCCAGTCAAAACGTGTCTGTGACGCCGATCGAGCTGAGTCGAAGGCTTTCTTGACCGGATGCTCAAAGAATTTGAGGCACCCAAGTAATCGCGACCTGAACGGCAATTTCTGCGATCAGCCAAGCGGTCATTCCACTCTCTCACAGCTCATCGCGGCCTAATCGTCCTATTAACCGAGACAGATGCTGCGAATCTAACGAACGATGGACACGAGTACGACTATAAATATAGACGATAGTTATAAATACAAATATGTTACGAGTTACGTATTGTGTAATTCTGCGGAGAGAGTTCGCCGGTGAAGAATGGCATCGGGTGGCGTGTACATTTGTGAAACGGAAACGTGAAGCGACGCTCTCCTGTCGGATGAGTCTTGTTCCGCGGCAGCCGATCCCAAATAGGTGCTCCCGGAGGACGAGGAGGGTGAAAACGAGAAAGTGGACGGCGAAGATTCAGGAGTACGCGACGCACGAGACGCCCGATCAAAGCGCCGTCGTTTCATGCCGACGAATTTCGTCCTCGAGACCGCCGCGACGCTTGTCCAGACTCAGGCTTTTCCAAATTCCTCACTTTCTTCCCCCAGGAGAACCGGCCAGTTCGGATTCCCTGAATGGCTGCAGGGAAACCGTGCGAAACGCGACTGGCTACCATGAAGAGTTCTCCGCGATTCTCATCGTCAGTTATCAGTAAAGGATCGAGTCGACGAGCGACGACAGGTGGCAAAAGCTGCGCGGACTCGAGATCGGAAATTCTCGGCACTCGACGTCGGCGACTCTCTCGTCCTCCGCCGCGCTCGTTCGCTCGTGCTAATAAAATGGAGTTAGATGAGCAAAAATAAGAGGAAAAAACGGGGACGACCGACGCGTCTGCGGAACTCGCGGATAACAAAGCAACTTTATGTGAATTCGCGGCGGGAGACTCTAGACGGAAAGAGTTCATTAAAACGGGACGCGCGACTTGACGTCGTAGGACGCGGATCCCGGATGGAAAAAAAGAGAAGGAAGACCTCGTAGAACGTTCGTAGAAGCAATACACAGAGAGCAAGCAGCGCGCATTTCTCGTGAATGAGTCAAAGATGCGCGTGATCTATTTAACCCGATTAACGTGTATATACGTACATACACATATATACATATATATATATACAACTTGTTCGCGTTACGTATGTGTGTACATGTTATCTTTCGTCGCTGTATGACGTTCGTGTTTGTCGAAATTGGAGGAGAGAAAATAGAAAGAAAGGAGACGAAGAAGGGGAGGAGTGTTCTCGTGCGTTTTGATCCACCTGATCCACGGAGATCGGGAGAGAATCGTCGATCGGAGGGGGGGAGAAAGATCCTGAGCTACCTTATTATCGTCCTATTTAATCCAACGAACGCTAGTCGTTCTTTAAACGAGAGAATCACTTTTGGTGTAGTCACTTACGAGCGTCGGAGTTCAAGGGAAATTCTGCGAATTATAATCGAGAGTATTATATATCGATCGCCGCCTACTGTCCACGGCTTTTCGCTCGCGCCGTTCGAATTGTGACATTTAATCTTGTCTGCCTACGACCTATCGCGCTTTCGCTTCGCCGTTGCGAGTTAAAACGTTAAGAGAGTTCGCTGTTTAATTGATAGCTACTATACAGCACCGTTGTGCTATAGGATTAAGCGTAGACGTAGCAGTGTTTAAAAGTAGATTAGCTGGGATTCGCGTCGGTTATGGTATTGGAGAGAATTTTCGGGTGAGGACGAGAAACGGGCAATATTAACGAAACAAACGAGAAGGTGGTAGAAAGAGATATCGACACTAAGATCTTATGATCGATAATCTACAGACTTCCATCGCGGACTTCGAGAATCCACGAGGTCGCGAGAATTCGCGCACCTACTCCCGGTACGAAACGCGAGTCAATTTCATCCGCGAGTACCTTGCAAACGCAACGTCGTCTTCCAGCTGACCGAGAGGACTCCTGCGTGCGGTTTACACGGCGAACAAGCCTGACGAGCACGTTTTTGAAAGGGTCGAATTGGAAAACGGGCGATTCTCCGAGACTGGGATCGATAACGTGTCTCAGCATCCGAAACGACTACTTATGATAATCTTGTGGAGCGATGAGGAGAAGGGGTGGATACGAAACGCTACTGCTATCATCGTTATGATCATATATTATTATCGATGATGATCTCGGGGTGTGCGACGAGAATAGCTGGAAACAAAATGCTACCCTTATCATCATTACGATTATACGTTATTATTGTTACCGATCATTGTCGCTCGTCGTTATCGTTATTATTACCGTGATGTGTCGTTATCGCGATCGTCGGATCGCCGTAGGTGTATTATTATTAAACGATGCCGCGCGCGTTGTACCGTCTTACTCCGCAGGACATACTTCCCTGATAATAGACGTTTTTCTGTAAATATTAATAGACGTATTTAACGCAGCATAATAGAGGAACGCCGCCTCGGTCGCGAGACACGCGAGATGGACGGACGATTGCTTCCGAGAAATTCTGACACTTTCAATAGACACTTAACGACAATCGGGATAGAAGGAAAATATGGGACGGATGACGTGGAAGGGAAATCTTCGAAATTAATCGTGCGCTTCCCGTAGCTCGGCACGGCACACAGAGTACTGCACTTGTTATTTCCACACTGCAAATTGAAGAATTTTACGTGGGAGCTTTGAAGCCACGGCACAGTACGAGGAGAATGAATTTTGGATCTTAGAAGTGTGCGGGGTGGAGAGGCTGATTGTGAGTAGTGTCGATCTGCCAGGAACTGAGCTTCGGGAAACGAGTCTCTCATCAAGTTCTGCAAAAATTCGAAATCCGGCTTTGTCACGCGGTCCAATCGGCGTCCGTGGCCGAGGCTCATCATTTCGAATTGCCGATGCAATCAAAGTGATACTACGGAAGGTGGTTTTCTTCCAGCGTACTAACGCTGGACAAAGTTGGGTCGAGTAGAAGTTTCCAAGAGACAGAGAGAGAGAGAGAGAGAGAGAGAGAGAGAGAGAGAGAGAGAGAGAGAGAGAGAGCGAGAAAGAAAAGAAAAATTTATCGCGAAAGGACCGCGATCGCAGTATCCCAATCTACAGAAAAGACCAAAACCAGCAAACGAAAAAAAAAGCGCACTCAACCCCCGACGCTCTTTCGCGAATCACTTATGACGAGTATAGGAAAGAGAAAACTAACGATATAAAAAAAAAAAAATAAAGGAGTCTTAGAGAGTTACCGGCGAGGTGGATGGCTGCTATTGTGAACAGACAATAAGCAACGAAAAAAAGCGCAACACTGTCCCTTGCATTCGTGTCGGAGGATCGGTCGTTTCAGTTTCCGAACGATTAAAGAAAAGGAAAAAAATAAATAAAACTGGCCGCGTGTCCTTTTCTCACTCGAGCGGCTCCTTGCAGACGCGACCGCGCGAGTGCGAAAGGAGCACACGCAAGCGTGTATAATATTCGCCTAGATATCCGCGTGTAATCGCAATTCTTAATTTAAATTGAACGACATCGTTGTCCCTTCCGGCCTCGATCCCGATCCAGGACGACCGATCTCGTCCTGCTGGCGTTCGGCGAGGGCAACGATCGTATTCTACATTCTACCCATATCGTCATAACACGTTATAATTTCAGCCCTGCGATCACCTCTCGCAATTATCGAATGATAGCGCTCGATAAACTTTATTCTTCGTGTAGTATCGTTGTACCGTAGTGATATCTAATCAGCTGGTGTATGGGTCCGACATTACGCCTGTGTAGTCGTCGAACAAAAAAAAGTGGCGAGATTCAGCGAGAAACAAAGAACAAAAAAACGTATTTAATGAGTGTCTCCGTATAATTAATATAGATGCGATAGAGTGGCGCGCGAAACCGAGGAAGAAGCGTACTTTGGGGTGACCGATGAATTCTGGACTGTGCATATGCGAAGTACATGTACCAGTGAATCTATAAGCGTCAGCTTTCGTCTCGGAATTATATATTTCGTTCGGCTTCGTTCTAGATGGAATTAGAAATGTAATGTCGCACAAAGTACCTCAGTTATCTACCTTACTTTCACGTCGGGTCATCCCGAATACGGTCTATATATGTGTGTGCGTGTGAAAGGAGAGAAGAGAGAAGCTGGTATGAAAGTGATAAATGCACGCGAGAGATCGGAGAATCGTCACAGTTTCTTCCCAGTTCCGTCGGATCGGATGCGCGCGAAAAATCGCGAGACGTACGTCATTCAATCGCATGTAATATAGCGCGCCGTTCGATGACGGGAGAGAAAGCGAGCAGGGATAAGAAACCATGAGAGAAAAACAATGATTGCTGTCTCACCTGAGCAATCTTTACCGCGAACGAATCTCTCCGTATAAAACTAAGTATGGCGTTAAACTTTCGTGTCTGTGCGTATATCGTATATCTATAGGTGTATCATATTGAGAATATTATATGAGAAAATGTATCGCAGCGTGGAAATAAAGATGACGACCGACATATCGTAAGAATCGTTCCCTCTCTCGCGTCGCCAGCGACAAATTGAAATGTAATTACCAGATTCGTTCGGCGATGACGTTCCCATGTGTTCGCACAATTCCGTGGGAAGATCGCTCAGCTGCATCTTGCCGGAGGCGATCTTTTTGATGTACTGCAACATGTCCATCGTGCTGTTCATCGTTCGCCGGAGATTCTCTGAAACGCGATAATCGTGTTTACGTCGATTATTATCTGTGGCCACGGCCTGATGGAAGAGGCTGAAGACGTTTGCGCTTACCGATGCCCGGATGCTCGATCTTCGTCACGGTCTCAGCGACTCCAGGGTCCTTAGAGTTTTTCATCTTGAGGAACACGTCTTCGTCTGGGGTACTCTTAAAAGTTAGGGAAAATTCGTGGAAAAGAGTTTGGAAAATATGTCTCACCGTAATACGAATCTTTGATCCTCGTCATTCTACTCTTCTCGACGGTAAAATCGATTCCCTTCGCTCGCTCATTCGTTCTCTCCAGAAGAGTCTGGTTCAATTCGATCCTCTTGAGAAGCGCAGATAACTGGATCTGAAACATGGAATTTTTGCTGAATTCGTGTTCCACGCTTCAGTGGAAGAAAATCAAGAATTTATGACACCGCGATCAATGCCGATCCCGGTTTTATCACTATTTATTGGACATCTTGCATAATTATAGTCCGTTACAATATTATTTTACGTCAATGTCCGTCGGCTTGCTTGCTTCGACAGGCACGTATTCGTGCATCGTAATCTCATCCAAAACATTCGTCAAGAAGGAGTAATTCTTCAGTCTCGGATCCTTCAGTTTATGCAGTCTATCTCGAGCGAGTTTGTAAGCCGCATAATCATCAATGTCATTAATCGGTACAGCTTTTAACGTCTTTTCTTTCTTGGCTTTGAAATTGCTAGACTTCGATGCCTCTTTGAACCGTGCGATCGGTGCCTGTTCGCCTTCTTGATCAACATTCTCAACATTGGGCACCTTCGAAGATTTCCGTCTGCTTGAATTTGTACTCGTGGTGCTCGAACATTTTTTTAACATCATTTTGTCAATAACCTTTTTCACGTGTGACGTAGGAAGGTAGATGTATAAAATGTGGTATCTATTGTTTAAGCTGACTCGGCACGTAACGTCGACTGCCACTGCGCTTTGGGCAGATAATCGATCTAACAACTCCTTAGTGGCGCCTCAACCTTTTCAATCTTACTACAAGTCCTTCCCTGAAAACTTTCTAACGATATTAATGCACCACAAAGGAATAGAACGAAATCTCGGTAATACAATAGTTTATTGCGCATCTCCCACCTATTAATTATTTGTCGACGAAGACAATAAATCGCGAGCATCTTAACGATTTGGAAAAAACTGTACAAAATTCGCCTCATTAAGGAGAGATAGAGTATGCAATCGTTTGCGCTCGGATTCCTATCGACTGGCACACGCGTAACCGTTAAGTTTTGGGAATAACGTTATGACCTATCAGTTTTACAGAAAGGGACGCTACCATAGACGATCAGTACTTACATATAATCCATACGATTAAGCTAGCGAAAACATTTTCTACAACTAGGCTGAATCAATCTGTGGATGCAAGGCAGTTGGACATGTAGATTTGTCGATTAAATGGTTTTGAAGTTAATTATTTCCGACAGATGATTCACGGAGTGTGTTAATTGAACTGTGATATCCAACTCTGTTGGCTAGAAACTTGATTTCCCTACGAAATATATACATGCTGCCCGCGGCAATGAACGTCTCATGAACTGGGAACGATGTTTCATAACCGGTAGTCGTTGCTTGCAGGATATGGATAGGTATAGTATGTCATGTATTATAATTTCTTTTTAAAACGCAAACACCACAAATAAACTACAAAACTGTGCATGTTCCGTGAAGGAGCTCTTTTCGTCTGTATGTACGATGTATCACAGTGGCCTAAAAGTATATAAGTCTAGCATCTTCGGGGTTCTGTTCCACAGGACAGTAAGGACATTTCAGTCTGAAAGAAAGAAGTTCCGTTTTAACGAAAAAGAATGGAACCTTCCGAGTACGTAGGCGTTACATTCAAACTGTATTCGATCACATTCGAATTATATTCGAACTATAGTCGATGTTTGAAGTATATTCGAATTATGTTCGTAGTATATTTGAACTATAGTCGACGTTTGAAGTATATTCGAATTATGTTCGTAGTATATTTGAACTATATCCGTACTTATGTGAGCTGGTAAGTTTGTTTAGTGCATCTCTCGAGATGACATGACCACAGACTAACTTCATCGGCGGATTGTTCTCTGTGCTCTGCTGCCGCAGGATAGGACACGCGAACACTGAATGATATCGACTCTGTTTGCCCAGATCAATCTCTATCTGTTCAGAAAAAATAGTTGCATGCTTCGTATGGAAACGGGCGCGACTCGATACGGTGGGAGTGAAACGGCAAAACTTACTGGTAGTTCGTCTTTCCCACTCCAGATACCGGTTACTTGTCGTTGCTGCATTACTTGTTTAATGTTAAGTAAAGCAGGCAGGGCGGTGCAACCTGCGTTAATACTGTAACAAAGTAAAATGTTGGTATCGATCTAATTTGTTTCGTTTCTAATCAACTTATTGTTCTATTTTCAATCAACCTACCAAACCGAAAGAGGACTGTCGACACTTAAACCAAGAAGTGTACACGCTTCCTTTGTGAAAACGTCATGAATATCGAGCCACAAAGTTGGATCTAACAAGTGACTGTAAGGAGATGATTGAATTCCGTTTGGCAAATACAATAACGTTCCCATCAAAGACTGAACTTCCTTCTCGTGACGAGCGACGAATTGCGTTAAATTTTGCCGAGCGTACATTATAGCTTCAGACTGCTTGGTAGGTCCCTGCTGAACCAGTCTTATAAAGTGTAGCCTATGGAGCTTGAATTCCAAGGAAGAATTCTGTGCTAGAAGTGCGTCTCTGTGTTTCTTGGCCCATTCAAGGGCAGGTTCAAGGTTTCTTTGTTTCAGGCAATCAAGTATGTAGTTCAGTTCCGTGAATGGTTCCTTTCTTCCTTCGTCAGTTTTTATACCTGCTTCCTGTATTAATAGCATTTATAATGTATTACATTTATATCTCTGTTACATACCATCACTTACACTTCTCATACTTATACTATATCATCATAATCAACACATTTAAAATATTTTATTCACCATTGCTAGTTCATCTGCAATATCAAGCATTCCTTGTCTATAAAAATGTTGACAAATGACTTGATTAAGGAGATGAGACTTCTCCAACCCAGAGAAAACATCCTCTCTGCTGGTGCTGGCAAAATCTGCCATGAAATTCCTGTCGATGGCTTTGCCAACTTTTGACACCGTACTGTGTAGGTCACGGTGGTCTGTGGCAAGGCGCTGAACTGTGTCTCTGACTTTGGTCATGGCCTGTTTCAAGACCTGGACTTGACCCGGTGTCAACTCATGGTCGGAAGGTGCTACAAACACGCAATCCTTTCAACAAAACTCATAAGCATCTTTATCCAGCCATGTAAGAGTACGAGGTCAAAACAAAGGGTCGCATATACGTCATAAAAGACATGGTTACAAATTTCATAAACCAACACATATAATCAGACTTTAAGGAAGGATCCTTGTATGGGTACGATTTGGGTTGGAAGAATTTTATTAACGTGACAATGGAACAAAACGTATGAAGACAACGGGATCTTTGAGGGCAGGACTACTTGACGTCTGAACGTTGCTTCTGGTAAGGCAAATGGTCTAAGGCTATGCCTCACCGTCTTCCAATTCTTTCTTCAACGACTCGACGTGGTTTATCAGGTCACGCAACACAGTTTCTGCATGCTCATTTATCGCACCAAACTTCAATAAAACTTTGTCAACCTCACGCTCAACAGCATTGCAAGCCTCCATTATTATTGTTTTGTTGTGAATTATGCTCACGTCAACGAGCACGGTCCAACGTTTGACGCGACAAAGATGCCGAACCAAAGCTTTCACTCAACGCCGACAGTTGTCGTCACTGATCGATTTTTTCCTACAGAGGCACTCTCTACACAACGTTTATGGTTGCAATTTTTACCATGAAACATGTAAAAGATTAATATCCATTAATTTATATGCTTGAACGATCACATCATTTTATTTAACTTCTTCCTATTGGTCGATAATTGTTCCGTTACGCTAACTTCATTTTCCAAACAGTCTATTTCACATTGGCAGGGCGTTTATTTGATTAAAGTTTAACGTTTAACGGAATGTTCATTATGGGTATCATTGACAGAAAGTAAAAAATTGACAATTATTCTTTTCTGGTTTGCCAATTAATCTGCACCTAGATAATAAAACTTAAAGCATACTTATAATACTATGTTACAGATGTATGGTTGATGTACAGAATTCACCCACTATCCTGTACAGAATTACATTGAAATCATTATGACTGAACAATACTTATCGCGGCTTGCTTTCAGCTTCCGAATTCTACTCTAGTTACAATGATATATTTTTTTAAGTATAACAATACATATGGACAAATCATTTATATATGTACAATTGAAATAAGTCTTCAGACATTAATAATTAACCTTCTAGGATGGGGTTACCCTGCAACAGAATAAACAGAATTCTATTACTGGTAGAAATGTTTAGAAATTATTAGGTGATGGTAATTAAAACATTGATTGCAATTTTGACCATATTTCAGAATTATTGTATGTTTAATGGATCTGTTGTACCAAAGCTTGAGCGAAGCTCACTTGGCATTCAATGTTCTAAGTTAGATATCGTAACAGTATAACTTGTTCAATATATCTGACACCAAAAAGACAAACCATAACATTGTGAACAAATGTGGTAGCCTGTTATTGACTTTAAACATATTGGACGGCTTAATACTACTACTCATCTCAGAGGCAGTTTCTTACTTACCCATTCACGGGCCATAATAAGAATCGTAGTGTTTTCCAGTTTTGGCCCTATCAACGGATTCATTTGCGCCATATAACAACATAGCCAGCTATAAATATAAAGTGTCAAGTTAGAAACAATGCACTCGAATACTGACCCTACATAATAAATCATCACAGCAAAAACACAACTTACAACAACCAACACGTAAACGCTGTTAACATCAGTATCGCCTGCAGAATCCTGAAATGCAAAGTACGATCAACTCAAACGACGGATCCAACTATGCAGTCTTAAGCATTGTATCGCAAAATCGGTTTGTTGGTTACTGCCGTCAAGATGAAATTGGCAGCATAAACAGTTACGAGGTGTTGTTTTTTTCATAAAAATTGTCAGTATGATCTGTGATCATGTGAAAAATAAGGAAGATCTTCGTGAGAAGCAGAGCACGGTATCCGTTCCAAATTCCGAACTGACGTATGACTGGGATGGGCAAGGTAAAAGCTGAGTGCCTAATTCGACTTACCCTCGATTTGGTCCCTTAGGAACGAAAAACGGTAATGCAATTCCAACGATTCCCCATAGCACTGTGAGAATTAATGTCGGCACCGCGGACGCTCCCATTTTCTTGTGACTTCTGCCGTTGAAATATTTTCTCAAGCGAGCGACGACCACGGATTTTCGGTATACCGTGTGATAGAATCACATGAGCGGGTATCTCGATCAATCTCGATTGCGTTTGATATTCGAGTGACATTCGTAGTCGATACCTCGAAGCACGCCACGCGATAATCGCAGTTCGAATTCAAACACTGCTCAAGGCGCCATTATACGAATTCACGTGCAAACTGAAAAAATATCCGTGCGTATGTACACGTCTAATTTTCTACTAGGATCGGCTAGAAACAACTTTGAACGTTTTATTAATTACAAAATACAATGTTGTAAGTTTGTTTAATCTTCGGTAACGAAACTGCATGAAGGATCAATAACGGAATCAGGCGCGATAGAAATTCCTTTCAGAAGGGTCCACGAAGAGTCCTGAGGGAAGCTATTATTGTGAACTTGGGGAAATACGATAGTCTAACGCACTAATCGGAGTACGATTGTACACCGCGATATTACTGCTAGTAAGCTAGGTTTACGTGACTGTAATGTCATGTAACATTACGGTTGGACGGTCTCGGTTTCATAGGAGTGATACGCCGATGTTGTTATTCGCTGGCTTCGCTCGATATTTGCCTTTGCAGGGCTTCGATTCTCTTGTCGAGTCTCTGAATGTCGCTAAATCTTTCCGGGGTCTCGATCAGTGAAGGTGCATCGCCTCCGCCGATTGCCGAGCACTCGTCTCCCTTCGTCTTGGTGGGTGTCGACAAGCTCAAATTCGACAGCGCGATGGGACACATTTTGATCGACTCGGGCAAAGATTTCGTCCTTACTTCGTTCGACGCCGTCGTACTTTTGTTCTCATGAACGGAAGTCGACGAACTGAAGCTCGAGTTTGTCGTCAAGTTGGTGACCTTCTCTAATAAACCTAAAAGACGACGTTTTCAAATTGAATAACAGGGTGTCGCGCTGTAAAGCGCATATTTCACACGATCGTAGTACGCGTCGACACGAAATACTATAATGCATTACTTGTTAAATCTATGCTCTCTCGTGATAAATCGATGTCGCTGAACGATGCAAAACTATCCCTACTGAATAAATGTTGCCTCACATTGGATAGGTTCCTCATATTCAGAGAATTTTTGGTCGGAGTGCACTCCAATGCTTCCTCGCTTCTTTTCGGAGTTTTGTACATGATCGATTGCTCGGTACGCATCATTTGTCCCTTCTTTATGTAAGGAATTAAGCAAGACAGATCGGATTTGCTTCTTGGGGCACTGTTCGCTGGTTGTATCGACAATGGAGACTTGTAGTGTTTCACTATAACGGAATGAGTATGTTCATCATTCCTATACTTTAAAAACGTGGTCAAGGAACATGGATGTACCTGTGTAAGGTGTCTTTATGTACGTGACGGACTTCTCGTCTCGAGGTAGATCGTAAACCATCGTCGGGAACTTCAGACTCGTATCTGCTAAGAATTTTAAAGCAGCTCCTTTAGGTTTTTGAATGTGACGACAAATTGCACGGGTACATTGCTAACTATATCATACCACTAGGCATATCTCCCTGTCCAATTCCACTTTTCCTATGACTCGCAGTCATCGAAATCGTCTTGTTCATAAGAGTGTGCAAAGCTGGTTGCAGTCTTTTAACGACGTTCAAAATTAGTTCGCATCGTTTTATGACTCTCAACTGTTGCGGTTCCGTCGCATTCGCTACTAAAAGGTGCTTCGACGCTGCCCCGGCTTCAAATATGGCTACAAGTAGTGAAAATAAGTATTTCCACTTCGAACTAGCTAGGCGCGTATTATTCTCTTACCCGCTTTTAGTTCGCAAATCATCATCGACGTTTGTTTGTCAATATTTTCGTTCCCGATATCTTTCACGGTCGCCGTAATTTGACTGGATAACGATAAGGCTCTCTGTACAACCACCTGCACGTGACTCTGCGTCACACGTTGCCTATTATCCAAACGGTCTGACATCACCGATATCCGGTCTTGCAGTTCATCTAAAATTATCTAAATAGTAATCACATGAACTGTTCTACCGTTCCACAAAAGTTCTTCAATTTCTCGCTGCATGCGCTCGCGTTAGAATATCTCTTGCAAATTACCTGACAATATGCCGCCGAATCGATGATGACGTCCACCGTATTGTGCAGTTTGTTCATTTCCAACTGCCATTGCGCGGTCAGCAGTTTCACGTTAGCGCGCATTTCTTTATTGTCCGGATGAAGATAGAAAGCGACGATCGCGGAAACGAGTTCGGTTTCCAAAGACTCGAAGCCCGCCAAACAATTTCTAATCTTAATAATGCCTGCAACATCGATACAGGATTAGTCCGCGAATCTCGTCTGAAGAACAAATACACTTACGATTTAAATCCTTGCAGCATGCGACCGCAAACATCCCGATTTGCATAGCTTTGTCAGTCAACTGATCGAAATCTTCTATGGCCTTGGTCAGATCGCTCCTGGACCTTTTCTTGGCCGTCAAAGAATTTCCACAGGTCATGACTAATTTTCTCAAGGCACTGAACGGATCGCTGAACACTTCCATGACGAGCGACAGAACCGAAACGTTTATTTTTCGCTCCAAACGGTATAGGGCGTCGTTTAAGGTGTTCATGAATAAGTTGTTCAAAGCGGTGTCTTGAATCTCCGAGTGTAGTTGAAGCTTTAGATTCTCGTATTCGGACATGATCGACTGACAAGCACCGGTTATTGCCTTGAAATTCGAAGGCTGACAAACCTGAGCGATCGACATGGCATGAGAGAATACGTCCTCGATGCCAAGCCAAAGTTCTTCACACTCTGTGATCTGTTCCTCGCGAGACTTGTTGGACATGTCAGTTATGAGATCCAGAACTAGATCCATGCTGCAAAACCAATGAGTCCATTTAATATTAGAAGCTGTTGGAAATGTTGTTGTATTATTACCGATAAACGAAATGATTCTCTTTCTCAAAGGTTTCATCCTTAGGCAGCGGATTTGATGCGGCGATAACGTCCAAAATCATTTGGAAGCACAGACACATTCTGTCGCAAACATACTTTTTGCAACCCTACAATGATATTTGGTGTTAGGGTGTATTTGGAGAATGGGGAACATAAATGTCAAGATGCATTACGTAAACAGGTGCATTTAATTGATGTTGCTCCTGAACCAATTCCACCAGCATACGAAAAGTTGTGCACAATTGACAGCAGTACAAAGCAATTTTTTCAGACAAATAATGGGACACTAAGTCCTTCATGTATAATTGCAGTGATCCGAGTATCTCTAATATGGATGTACCTAATTCCTGAAACGATCAAATGTTATGGCAATTTCTGAATTATTGTGCGCGGTTGTTCACAAGGAATATGAATTACTTTTATGTTCTGGAAGTCCTCAATTTCATTGACTGCTCCCATTTCACTGATATACTCCACACAATCCTGCAAACTCTGCTTCAATGGCAAACATTTTAAGTCTTCTAAAGTTTTTAAGGCCAACATAAATTTATTGAGCATATTGTGTAACGCATCCTCCACTATGAGCCCATTGATATTCAAAATCTAGGTGTCAAATCCATCGGTTAAAATTGTGGAATCCTGGATCGTGTTATTCAGACAATGATTTAGAGTATACATACAAGTTTGTCAATGTCCTTGACAGAACAAAATTCTTCAATAGTATTTGTGATCTTAGTCTTCATTTCCTGGTAATCAGTAGCCTCCTCTTTCGACAACTTATCTAAATTCTCAGCCAACGCATCCAATTGCTCTGCAAATACTGATTTCACACGCGTATCATCCGAAGTATTAGCTGAGGTGTTTGTTAGCAACTGTCTCAGTTTATTTACCTGAAATATTTGATATCATTTATGGTACCATCTACTGCTACCTAGTACAAATTTTACTAAGTTTTCAGATTGTTGGAAGTTTGGAAAAAAGTGGACAACGCATGGGGTTATTATGTAATTTCTGTGCAATGTACAATAACAAAATTGGCATTTGGATGCAACGGGTATTTTTCGAGCCGGTTCGGAGTTGGGAAAAAGTGACTTCCATTACTTGAACTTCTATGGGCTCCAAGATTTTCTTGGCCTCATTGCTCTTCAACTCCATCCCTCGTTCGTTAAACACCGTACTCTCGTTAAAAAAAATACAAAGACTCTTGAGGGTTGGAAACAGAGTCCCTCCCGCAAACGGAGTCCAAAACGTTAAACAAACAATGCTCTGAGACAAATGAATCCCACAAGTGCCGACAAGCATCGGCCGATGACAACTGAACAGGTGTACAGCATTTCAAATTCTCAATGCACGACAGTGCTGCCAAATCACGCCACAAAAAAACGTAATTTCATAGAACATCAACAACAAATATCGTGCACTTTATCATCAAAAAAATTAACCGACCTTTTGTACATTTTTCAGCAAAAGTATATAGATACACTTTATACAACCTCAAGTAAATAGAGAGGCAGACAGAAACGACCATCTTCCGTCCTTCCCGTGTGACTTTATCTCTTGCCCCTCCAATTCCCATCCTCATCAACTTTTCATGCATATATACGTGCTGTAGTGACGTGTTCAAAAACAGGGCTACAAATGCAACGGAGCACTTCGTGTGTTAGCCCACGAAACGACGGAACTGTCTGAAAAACGTACATATAGACTACCAGGAACGATTTGTCAACATTCTCACACTCTCTGACAACGCGTTGCGTTTTCTAATAACCACAGTACTTATTACCGAAAGCATATCCAGGCTTATCCGACTCTTGCAACAAACTTGAGTTCCAGGACGTCTTCATACATTCTGTTGCTTACTACGGCGGAATACTTTATGAGCTGACAAGTAGAATAACCTTTATAATAGATAATGGCATGGTGTGTTTGCTTCGGAATAATTAAACATACAATTGGATCTAATGGGCGTTTACGTGTAGTATTTTAAGTTACTTTACGAAGTTTTTAAATTTCCCGCGTCGCCTTAATTTCTTCGGTACGGTGGCGCCCCCAAAAGAAACTGAGAAATGCTCAAACTAATCATTGGACAACAGTCGGTATTTTTTTGAGGGGATGCAGCACCGACGAGATATTCCTAAAGACTCGCTGTCTCACGTAAACAATGACCGACTTTGCCCGAAACGAGGCTAGTTCAAGCGCACTCCGTGTCTAGCTATGATGAAAATGGAAACTATAACGTGCTGCATTCGAATTACAGACTAACTGTAACGGTAAATTTAAAAAATGTTTCAACCTGTGAATGATTTAAAAATTAATGAACTGAGCTGTTGCCGAGAACAGAACACGCGATTTGCAGCCTTTAGCTCGGTATGATCTTCGATTCGGATTTAAAAACCATATCGTGGATAATACCGATTTCCCAGGTCACACCATCGGGGAGGTTACTGCAAGTGGTGACCCACCCGCGTTGCAAAACGGGCCCAACCTCCAGCCATTAAACAAATGATTCCACACTGGCATTTCCCAGATAAATGTTCTGTCAAAAAAATTGATCTGGGAAGCAATGCAAATCGGAATCGAAATTTACCTGCCGCGGAGAATGACAGACAAGAGAAGCCTGTCGGCCACTCTTTTACAAAATTGAAAGTTTTATATCGACTACTGACACACATCATATTCATCGTCGCAATCATACCGCAGATTACAAAGAATCGTACTCATCACTTTCATACAACGCATACTTTCTTACAAAACTTATATTAGTTTCTAGGATTACGAATCTATTGCTTATATTTTAAGGTTTACATTGTATTTTAACTGAAAGAATTTATTGCCAAGCGGATATTTCAAGATGTCAGTTGATGGTTCCGATGATTGAGAAGAAACCTAGCTGCAAGGGAAAAAAAACCCAAAGAGAAGAGGAAACGTATTGCATATGGAATATAGAAATCAAATATGAGTGCACTCATGACAGAAACCAATTAATAGGCACATATAATATACATTGATTACATGCCGAAAGAACAAATTTCGTGATGAATTAAGCTGAAAATAAAAGTCCTGTTACGAAACAATTCTAGACATCAAATTAAACGAAATAGAAATATACAAAATAATATCCTCTGCTATGGAAAATATGCTGTATGAAATAAATTAAATTAAATTCCATGGAAGACTTGATTGTGTGATGAAAATATGGTGCTCCTGAAACAGAAAGCAAACATTAATTACCACGAATAGAAGCAGATCAAATTAAGTAAATAAAACCACAACTGTTCTAGAATAGAATGAAAATGTTATTACATAAAATGTAGGGTATAGTTTTCAGTGATGGAGACTCTGGAACAAAAAGCAGACATAAATTAAACTTATATTCAAATATTTCCACAATGTATGATGACAAGATAAGGTTATTTAAAAAAAATTGATCAGTTTCTAGATGATGGAATGCCTAGAACAGAAAGCAGAATAAAATTAAAGTGTTTGAAGAAAACAAACCAAATTAATTTCTCTACAACAGGAAGCCTAAAACAGAAAGCAGAACAAAATTAAAACGTTCCGAAAAACAAGTGAAATTATCCACAATTTGAATAAAGCTGCAACAGAAATAGTTATTCTTCAAGTAAGCAAACAGTAAAAATAAATACATTTCAATAATAATTCCTTGCAATAAAAAAAAGCAACCAGAAAGACTGGTTCTTTTAATAAAAAAAATATTGTCAATTTTCATATCCCACCCAAATAAATCCCCCCGATTTTCATATCCCCCCGTAAATTTTCAGACACCGGATGCCAGCCATAATAATTCATCAATAATCAGTTCATTATTCCATATTTCATGCAGATGAATATACGAAACAATGTAACAAATAACGATTTATCAATGCGGCCCAATGCCATATCTCAAATTTTCAGCAACTCCTGAAAATACATAAGTAAATTGCCCACGATTAACTCTTTATTACACAAGATAGATGTATATTATAACTCATAGCAAATTAAACTTTGAATGAAGAGGTTCAATCGTATAAAAAAAATGGCGAATGTGTTATTTACGATCTGTAAATCCTTAAACAAATTCAAGAATAAACATTTTTTCTGCAGTAATTATTATCTCTATACTTTTAAATAACTTGCATTTGATAACTCTGACAAAAAGAGAAGAGTTAATCGTGGCAGTATTTTTATACTTTTCAGTTACATATGTAACTGCTATAAGTTACATGTGCAACACCTAATAATGATCGAGCACAGTGACAAAGTGGTATACTAATCCAACGACGAAGGCCCTCTTCTCCGGGCCGCTTCGACTATGTCAAAATAGTCTCTTCATTTTTCGGACATGCGTAGGCAAGCCCTCGCTGATTGGGATTCAATAAAGAAATATAATAAACTTTCGAAAACTATACCGATATCTCAATGTATGAATATCAATGAGAAATGTGCGAACAATAGCTAGCACGCAGGCATTTTTAATACAGAAACTTGAACGTACAAAGTGGTAATATAACATTTTGCGTAAAAAGGAACCCATATAAATATATTACTTTTTGTGCGTATGAATATAAAGATAAAGTTATAAACTGCTCATAAACGTGCACATTTAACCGAAAATCCCAATCAGTTCGAAATACGTTATTCGTATGTGTAATGAAGTGACCCTCAATCGTACTATGAGAAGTATTGTTTAGACGCTTAGCATGATACCAAATACTTTCGTACGAAACTCAACGGACCCAACAGTACGATGAGGTATCACTTCGTTTGTGCAATGATTACGTACTTCTGCTTAAAAATATACAATAACATTAAGTATAGCAAATGACAGTTGCAACCAAATTCTACGGCCGGTATTAATAACACGACTGTCATGAAGTGAGAATATTGCTACGTGAGGTATCATTGATAAGTTATAGGTATATAAAATATAGGTTAATACAAGGAAAAACACATCACAATAACGTCATGCAAGTTGATACAGTATACTGATAAGGAATAGAAATAATATGATTGTAACATTATAGTTATTAAGACAAGTGAGATCGCGATCAAAATATTGTGGTTGCAATAGTCAAATGAATCCCAGGTAAAGACATATCACTTGAACGCCTAACCAGTATTCGCGAGAGAAAAGTGATAGCTTCCGCTGGCCCTTCCTACTTAAACATTACCATTCACACAGAAGTATGCTACCTGCCTTCCTAATTCCTATAATTAAAAATGCAAAGCAATCACGCCAACACACTCACTCCCGGATTCTCACACATTCCGTCCGGGTGCAAAGGCCTATTTCTAGAGAGTACGTCCCGGAACGTCTCCGACACCCGAACTCAGCGCACATCATCATTCATTTCACTACTTTACGTACCATTTCCTGAAATCGACTGCCAAAGGCTAGTGACCATGCAAGTTAGACGCGATCGCGAATTTGACTACTTCATTTTACTGTACAACCAAATGCTGTACAGTTTGTAAAACGTATTGCGTGATATTTAAATTAAACGTGATCATCTACTACTACAAAAATTGTGTAGCAATCACGGTGATTTCGTATCAAATCAACCATTAAGAGAATTACTTGAAGGTCATGAGAATGCAATAAATATGTTTGCTTATCCAACATGCAATCCATAACACTACCATTCACACAACACACAATGGATAGCATGTTGGTGGTCACTAAACACATCGACAGTCGCTAGTACAAATTAGTAAATTTCAATAACCATATCCGTGCTCACCAGTCTGATCCAACCATGCAACACCTGGGCGCATGAATGGTTTCAGACTTAAAGTAATGAGCACGGCCAAGAAAGTGTATACCAACCGTTTTGCTGAAAACATCCTAATCTAAGATTAGTAAACATATTATATACACTATACGTATGCAGGCTAATGATTCATTTTCATCTTATATATAATTCAAATTTATTCAAAAGCTGTTCTTTAAAGAATAGATAAATGTATAAACTTGAAATATGGAAACATATTAATATTTGCCATTTCAAAAGTAAAGACTGGGCATGCATGAAACTCTACTTTACGTGATCTTTGAAATATTATTTCATGATTTCTCAAATTGAATATTAAAATATGTTTGAATAATTTCTCAATAAAATTGACCTGAAAGAAAGGTGTGATTAACCTCGGGCGACCTGTTTTCAGAGAGACTTTTTTAAAGAAACTAGTATATAGTGTATTAGTGTATCCCTCTGAAAGCAGGTACTACCCGTCGCGAAGCGCCTTCTTGCTCTTTAAATCAAATTTTGAATTAAAAATATCAAATTTAATACTTCAACTACCATTGATGTATTTGCGATAATATTTTTGCAATACATTATAGTTCAATCATGAATTTGCAATTAAATATGGACTTATTTGTTTGCAATGTTTGCATTTATTTAAGTTAATGACCCGAACGCGATTCACGATATCGCAATGGAACATACTATGAGCAAGGGAGACCTATCCTACTCTGATTAAACATGGCAATGATGATGGGCCTAACAAAATACCACTCATAGGTAAACTCCTCAGAGTTTATCTATGGTCACTGTGCTCTTCATTCAAATTTCTAAGGAGTAATTACAACCAATCACCCGTGTCGATTCGGACCATTCGCCCTACGACATGATTGAGTGACTAGAGGGACTTTAAAATTCTACTCACCAGTGCTGTCTTGTCAGCATACCGCAGGAACACGCTGCATAATGGACCCTTGACAATCTCGCACTGCATTTGGCTGCTTCGGTAAGGCATCTTCTTCATTGTCTTCTTTCTCAATCCAATTGAATCATCTGTAATATCGTGCTCTGTAACAAATTAATATGCATTTGGTCAACTCCAATGTGAACATGTGTACATAGAATAGTAAATCTTTATAAACCGAGGTTTTCTATCTACCAAAATAAATCTTTACAATGCTAATACAATATATGCGTGAGCATGTTAACAAACTAAAAACTACAAATCGAAAGAGTACTGAAATTAGTAAATGGATTTTTAATGTACCTTGTAAAATGCAAAAGCATTGCACACAATTGTGTCTCAAGTGTTGAGATTCATCAGATTCTTGTGTAATCACTGACTCTAATTCCGATAAAAAAGGCCCAATATACTAATAATATAAAATACAATAATATAATAAATGAACAATATAATAATCGGTCAACACTGACTCTACTTCGCGACTAAAAATGTGAAATATTAAAGTCGTAAAATATTGGCTTTACTTCGCGTGACGCTATATTGCTTTGCAAAAGGACGAAGTTAAAACAAGCAGCCCATTCGGCTATGCGGGAGGAATTAAACACTTCGAAATTAGCCACTGACTCTTAACCGCATTGCACGCGGTCAAAAAATCCTGTAAGAATCCCTCCCCGTTTCAAACGAATCTAATATAACTCTATGCCTTCCTCCCCGCTCATGTTATCATTTTATCCTTTCCCATCTCGCCCCTCACCATATATGACGATGATCTCTATTCTACTACCAACATACGTCTCAGGTCCTTTTTTCACCCCCACACCTCCACCCGATAAATTGCAACTGTCGATTCTAGTGTGTCAAATATTGTCTTTCTCTGTTTCATCAAATCACATCTTTTGCAAATTTTCTCTTTCCTATAACTGAGACTTGTTTCATCGCGACCCATGCCCTTCTTGCTGTTTCCCTCAACTGCCCATCCTGAATGCACGTATTCTCTATCATATACTCGAAATAACAAAATTACTTAACCTTGTCTATCCGTCTTCCGTCTCCAAATCCTGTTTATTCTTGCCCTAATTTCTACCCCAAACCTCTCGCCCCCCCAATACCCGCTCCTCTCTGTCTATCCTTCGAAAGAATTCTCGATTTTTCTATTCCCTTTCTTAATTCTTAGTCTACTCATACTCCATCTCTGATTTGTTCACTATTTCCCCTATGGCCGTCATAAACCTTTCCTACCCCCTATTGTCTTAAGCATCTCCCAACCTCTTCTTGCCCCATTCTTCATCGTATCAATCCTCTGCCCGCTAACAACAAATAAAATAGAATATGAACGGTTAAGAAATCCAAACGAAAGTTAACGGTATCCTGCAACAGAAAGCAGACAAACATTAATGAATGAACATGTTATAGACTCAAAAATTCTTGATGTGTATAACTGCAACCTGCAAAAGAAAATATATATTAGTACCAGAAATTTAAGTGCAACCTGCAAAAGAAAATATATATTAGTACAAGTAAATTCAGTGCAACCTGTAAAACAAATTATATATTAGTACAAGAAATTTCAGTGCAACCTGTAAAACAAATTATATATTAGTAGCCCCAACCAACCCCACGGAAACCTGAAATTTTGCTCAGTGTAAGGTTCAATATTTCATCATAGAATTTACTTAATAATTTGAAACATTTGCAGTATAAGCTATGCAGCTAGTTAATTTATGTTCCATCAACATGTACAAATCAATAAACGTATTATGCGTAAAAATAATTAACGGAAATTTGCAATAATATTAATAAGCCTGGAACAGAAATGATTAAAATTATTCCTGTGGAAGATAGGCACATATTAGTACATAATTCAACAATCAAGAAAGAGTCTATGTACATCCTGCGTCAATGTAACAAAGAAGACAAACAAGTTTCATTACGCATACAGCAAGAGTTCAGTAGATTTAAAAAATATTTTCGCGGCATTAAAATAGCAGCCAGCAAAAAAGCGGCGCTTAAAACAAAATAATCTCGTTAATTTTCATTCCCTCCCGAATTCATTAATTTCTAGTCAAGAGATGCCAGCCAAAATAATTTGCCAATAGTCAGTTCATTATTCCATATTTCATGATCGTGAATATAAGAAATAACAAACAAATTGACAATTTATCCTGCGACGTAGTTTCATTCTGAAAACATATATAATATCAAGTCCTCAATATATTTGAGGGTAATTATCCACGATTAACCCTTCAATATAGACGAAAATGATTTTATGTAACCAATAATGAGTTAAAATTGTAATTAATGACTCTATTATGTATTACAAAGGAGAATTGTAACAATACACTTCTCTTAACATGCAAATTCTGAAATTCTTTTAAAAACCAATATTTCAATCAACCAAATAATATGTCTTTTCTCTACGTATATCTATAATGAATTTAATAAGTATGAAAAAAGAAGAAGAGTTAACCGTGGAATGGTGTATGTGAATTTCATTTGCAGATGTAACTGCTACAAGTTACAGGTGCAACACCTAATAATGAGCGAGCACAGTGACAAAGTGGTATACTAATCCAACGACGATGGCCCTCTTCTCCGGGCCGCTTCGACTATGTCAAAATAGTCTCTTCATTTTTCGGACATGTGTAGGCAAGCCCTCGCTGATTGGGATTCAATAAAGAAATATAATAAACTTTCGAAAACTATACCGATATCTCAATGTATGAATATGAATGAGAAATGTGCGAACAAAAGCTAGCAAGCAGGCATTTTTAATGCAGAAACTTGGACGTACAAAGTGGTAATATAACATTTTGCGTAAAAAGGAATACATATAAATATATTACTTTTTGTGCGTATGAATATAAAGATAAAGTTATAAACTGCTCATAAACGTGCACATTTAACCGAAAATCCCAATCAGTTCGAAATACGTTATTCGTATGTGTAATGAAGTGACCCTCAGTCGTACTATGAGAAGTATTGTTTAGACGCATAGCATGATACCAAATACTTTCGTACGAAACTCAACGGACCCAACAGTACGATGAGGTATCACTTCGTTTGTGCAATGATTACGTATTTCTGCTTAAAAATATATAATAACATTAAGTATAGCAAATGACAGTTGCAACCGAACTCTACGGCGGGTATTAATAACACGACTTTCATGAAGTGAGAATATTGCTACGTGAGGTATCATTGATAAGTTATAGGTGTATAAAATATAAGTTAATTCAAGGAAAAACACATCACAATAACGTGATGCACGTTAATGACACAGTATACTGATAAGGAATAGAAATAATATGATTGTAACATTATAGTTATTAAGACAATTGATATCGCGATCAAAATGTTGTGGTTGCAATAGTCAAATGAATCCCAGGTAAAGACATATCACTTGAACGCCTAATCAGTATTCGCGAGAGAAAAGTGATAGCTTCCGCTGGCCCTTCCTACTTAAAATTAATCATTCACACAGAAGTATGCTACCTGCCTGCCTGATTCCTGTAATTAAAAATGCAAAGCAGTCACACCAACACACACACTCCCGGATTCTCACACATTCCGCCCGGGTGCAAAAGCCTATTTCTAGAGAGTACGTCCCGAGACGCCTCCGACACCCGAGCTCAGCGCACATTATCATCATTCATATCACTACTTTACGTACCAGTTCCTGAAATCGACCGTCAAAGACTAGTGCCCATACAAGTTAGAAGCGACCGCGAATTTTACTAATTTATTTTTCTATACAGCCAAAATGCTGTGTAATTCATCAAATGTATTGCGTCATTTTTAAATTAAACGTGATTATTTACTACTAAACAAAATTAGCAATAACCACGGTAATTACGTATGAAATGGAATAAGTGAATTATTGAAATGTAACCCGAAGGCAATATAAGTACCTGTTTGCTTATCCAACATGCAATCCATAACACTACCATTCACACAACATACAATGGATAGCATGTTGGTGGGCACTAAACACATCAACAGTCGCTAGTTCAAATTAGTAAATCTTAATAAATACATCCGTGTTCACGAGTCTGATCCATCCATGCAGCACCTGGGCGCATGAATGGTTTCAGACTAAAAGCAATGAACACGGCCAACAAAGTGTGTACCAACCATATTGCTGAAAACATCCTGATCTAAGATTAGTAAATATATTGTATATACTATATGTATGCGGACTAATGTTTCACAATCATCTTATTATGTAATTAAATTTCAATCAAAAATGTTCTTTAAAAAATAGATAAATATATGAACTTAAAATATAGACATACTAATATTTATCATTTCAAGAGAAAAAACTGGGCATGCATGAAACTCTACTATACATAATGTTTGAAGCATTATTTCATAATTTCTCAAATTGAACATTAAAATATGTTTGAATAATATTTCAATAAAATCAACCTGAAAGAAACGTATGATTAACCTCGAGCGACCTGTTTTCAGAGAGACTTTTCTAAAGAAACTAGTATGCAGTATATTAGTATGTCTCTCTGAAAGCAGGTACTACCCGTCGCGAAGCGCCTTCTTGCTCTTTCAAACAAATTCGGAATGCGAAAACGAAATTGTTTCTGATTATAGAAAAACTATAACCCGAAACTGTTGAGTTGAAAAAATTAAATTTAATACTTTAACTACTATTGATGTTTATATGATGATAATACATCAAAGTACAATTATGAATTTGCAATTAAATATGGACTTATCTGCTTGCAATTTTTACATTTATTTAAGTTAATGCCCCGAACGCGAATTGCGAAATGGAAATGAAACATACTATGAGCAAGGGAGACCTATCCTGCTCTGTTTAAACATGGCAATAATGATGTGCCTAACAAAATACCACTCATAGGTAAACTCCTCAGAGTTTATCTATGGTCACTGTGCTCTTCATTCAAATTTTCTAAGGAGTAATTACAACCAATCACCCGTGTCGGTTCGGACCATTCGCCCTACGACATGATTGAGTGACTGGAGGGACTTTAAAATTTCACTCACCAGTGTTGTCTTGTCTGCATACCACAGGAACACGCTGCAATAATGGACCCTTGGCCCTCAGACTCTGGATTTGGCTACTTGGCTTGGGTATCTTTGGCATCTTCTTCTTTATCGATCCACCATGATATCTTAAATAAAATCGTGCTCTGTAAAATAAAATTTGATTAAGTCCAATGTGAACATATATAATATTAATTGAGGATAAACACCAAACAAGAATATTGAAATTAACAAATCAATTTTGAACGTACCTTGCAAACGCAACAGCATTGCAGGCAACTATGAATCAACTGTTGTGACTCAGTAACTTCTTCTGGGATGACTGACTCTAATACCGATTAATAATTTACAATATACTGATAATATAATATGCCAAGAATATAATAATCGAACAACACTGGCTCGAATTCGCGACTGGAAAATGTGGGATACTACTGTCCTATAATAATGGCTCTAATTCGCGTGGCTCTACATTACTTTGCAAAGGGATCAAGTTACAGCAAACAGCTCATACAGCTTCAATAGGGAATAAACATTTCGTAATCAATGAGTGACGCTAAACCGCATTGCACGCGGTCACTAAACCCTGCAATCACTGACTCCAATAAATAATGTACAATATACTAATAATATTATAAGCTATTAATATAATAATCGAACAACACTGACTCTACTTTACGTGATTCTACATTACTGTGGAAAGGAAAGAAGTTAGAGCAAATAGCCCATTCGGCTAGAAAGGGAATAGACATTTCGTAATCAAGCACTGACTTCAAACCGCATTGCACGCGGTCATCAATCCTGTAAGAAAAGTTGAGGAATACCCTCTTATTAATTACAAGTTATTATGTTAGAAGAAAAAATGAATTATACTCCAACAAGGTGCAACATTCCAGAGTTCCTGTAACAGAAAACAGACATTGATTAGTAAAGTGAATAAGTGAGGTGCTGCAAATGTTGATGGAACGATTGAGTTCTTAAAATTGAATTCTTTCAATATCTGAATAATGTAAAAATGAAGGAACAAATGAATTCTTAAAATTGAATTCTTTCAATATCTGAATGATTGAAAAATGAAAGAACAATTGAGCCCTTACGGAGAGCAAAATACGCGGTTTGCAGCCTTTAGCCCGGTATGATCCTCGATTCAGATATGAAATCCGATTCGTGGATAACACCGGTTTCCAGGTCACACCCTCATGGAGGTCGCTGCAAGTGGTGACCCATCAGAATTGAGAAATAAAATTATCTAATTATGTTTAGAATAATAATTTCGTCCTATACGACATATACAATTTTACTGTGCTCATTTGTAAAATATTTCGGAATATTTATTTTACTGAATGTGCAATCTGAAATTTTCACACTAAATTTATATTTTAATCATCTTATATCGTGTATATATATGGGAAATATAACTGAGAAAAAAATTTTATTACTAACGCTACTTATGCGTCCCCTCCACGACTGACGTCACCGCCATTTTCGAAAGGTTGCGTTTGCGCACTTGTGCTTTGCAACCAATTCCTACCCTCGATATTGGCAAACTCAATAATTGCTTTGCATGCACAAAATATGTTGAATAGACCCGATCTTTGTGTCGAATTAGTTGCTAATACCGCCCTAGCATGTAAATCAAGTACTGAACGATGTCAAACTCACCGAAAAACATGTGAAAACTGCGAAAAACTGGGGCTGAAATACACGGCGTCCTTCGATTTCCCACGCTGCCCAGAGTGCCTAAAATAACAGCCAGATATTTCGATTAATTCATAATATCAAGTTAAAATATATACACCTCCACGTTGCTCGATTGTTAATATTCAAGATTGTCACAAATTTAAGGATGAAACGACAAATATTTATCAAATAACTGTGTTAAAAGTGGGAGCTCACCTTTTCCGACGTCACTTTTGCCATTGTCTGAACAAACTATCGAAGTGAATGCAGCAAGTGTACAGTGGCGAATCACAACAAACTGCGCATGCGCCATTTTGAAACTGTTCAAATTGGGAGATTGCTTTCCGACCCATTCTTTCCCGCGATATCGAAAAACGCAATAATTGCTTTTCTAGCACGAAACATGTTGAATAGACCCGAAATTTATGTCGAATGAGTTGCTACTGCAGCCCTAGCACCTAAATCAAGTATTGAATAACGTCAAACTCACCAGTAATGCTGCGAAAGCTGCTAAAAACGATGTTTCAGCTCGACGGCGTCCTTCGATTTTCTAACCTGTCAAGACATGTCTGGAACCTGAATCAAATATTTCGATTAATTCACAATATCAAGATAAACCTTGTGCAGAATTACGTTGCCCGCTAATCAATTTACAAGACTGCATCAAATTCGAGAATGAAATATCAAATTTTTATCAAATAATTGTCTGAAATGTAGGAGCTTACGTTTGCTAACGTTGCATCACTTGCGCACTGCCTCGGCCACACTACTGAAGTGACTGAGGCAGCCTTACAGTGGCGAATTCCCGCACGAAAATTCAAACGGTCAGTGTTTACAAGTCACAACACGTTTTTATCGAGGTTAAAAAACATGTCAATATTTGCACTTGTAGCACAGAATACATCGAATAAACCCGATATTCGTAATGAATCATTTGCCCACGTGGTCCTACCAACTAATTAGAATGTCAATTACTGCCTGACTCACCAAAATTGTCGTAAAAACTGGGAAAATTGAGATTTTATATCACAGCAGCGTCATTCTTTTGTGTTCAATTGTCGAGTGTCTGGAATCAAAGTCGAATATTTCGATTACTATACATCATTCATACGGCCAAAATACGATTTCGTAAACTCCCAAATCGATACAGCAGCTTCCGAAAACTATTGGTAAACGATTGAGACCGTTGCACACGAGATACGTCAAAATTATTTCGCCAGAGTTTGCATCTGGACAGCTTCTGCTTTCGGCCACTGGCGGCGCTTGCAAGACCTACATTACCCGATTCTCGAAATTGTTAATTACGGCCAAAATACGATTTCGTAAACTCCCAAATCGATACAGCAGCTTGCGAAAACTATTCGTAAACGATTGAGACCGTTACACACGACATACGTCGAAATTATTTCGCCACGTTCTACGTCTGGTCAGCTTCGCTCCCCGGCCACTGTGGCGCTGCGCGGTAGCAGACGATAATTACTAGATATTAAAATTGTTAATTACGGGCAAACTACGATGTCGTAAACTCTGAAATCGATTGCGTAAACTTGCGTAAACTATTCGTAAACGATTGAGACCAAAATAAGCGAAATCGGTGATAGTCGTCTGCTAACTATACACCCACCTAAAAATTGTTAATTACGGGCAAACTACGATGTCGTAAACTCTGAAATCGATTGCGTAAACTTGCGTAAACTATTCGTAAACGATTGAGACCAAAATAAGCGAAATCGGTGATAGTCGTCTGCTAACTATACACCCACCTAAAAATTGTTAATTACGGGCAAACTACGATGTCGTAAACTCTGAAATCGATTGCGTAAACTTGCGTAAACTATTCGTAAACGATTGAGACCAAAATAAGCGAAATCGGTGATAGTCGTCTGCTAACTATACACCCACCTAAAAATTGTTAATTACGGGCAAACTACGATTTCGTAAACTCTGAAATCGATTGCGTAAACTTGCGTAAACTATTCGTAAACGATTGAGACCAAAATAAGCGAAATCGGTGATAGTCGTCTGCTAACTATACACCCACCTAAAAATTGTTAATTACGGGCAAACTACGATTTCGTAAACTCTGAAATCGATTGCGTAAACTTGCGTAAACTATTCGTAAACGATTGAGACCAAAATAAGCGAAATCGGTGATAGTTGTCTGCTAACTATACGGCGGTCCCTGTCTGGCTGTCTGTCGTCTCGGTGTCTGCCGCACCCAGCGGGATGGCGCTTTTTTCCCTAGTGTTCTCTGGAGGGACGTAACAATCTTCTTAAAGTCGTCTGGTGTTTACTGGGTAGATCGGTGAACCATGGACGCGCGCGCCATTAAATTCTGCTCTGTGTCGCCCCCAAACGGTAGTCCCATCCGTTTACACTTTCAACATTTACAATGTGTAATTTGCGTGTACAACCTAGTCAACCTAGTTCTATTTCAAACCTTTAGAATGGAGCGCCCGTAAGCTTAAATTGACTGTGATTGATAATAAATCTTTTTTATATAGACAAAACGCAAGCACGATGGCGACGCCGACCAATGGAAATGGTAATCTCATTGACGAGTTCGAGGAAGCTTTTCTGGTAAATCGCTCTCATACGCCAATTTTCGCTATTTACGCTACCGAATTTGCTACATCATTCCACGAGGATCGAAAATTACATTCTATATACTCAGCGCTATGATTAACGTGTTTATTAAGAATGGCCCACCAACTTCAATGTTAACTACTTTACATTAATTATATATTAATACAAGACATCACTACTGTGCCTCTAAAGCCTGGTTGATACAATATATTACAGCAATGTCTAAGTCTCTTAACGAAAGACGAAGGGTTAGGAAACAGTGGGATAGGAGTATGTGGCGGACTAACAGTGGACAAGGAAGAGGCCAGGAGCGAAGTTGAGCAGATTACATTAAGATTCCTTGACCTTGCCAGGCAGATGGAAGCTTTTTTCTTGCAAAAAAGATTTCTATTATCTGCATTGAAGCCGGAGCTACTAGTAAAAGAGGATATTCATGATCTGAGAGTAGAGCTGGCACGAAAGGAAGAGCTTATAAGTAGGCATTACGACAAGATCGCTGTTTGGCAGGATTTGTTGGCTGATCTTCAGGGCTGGGCAAAGTCCCCTGCACAGGGGCCAGCACCTAATGGTAAGCTGAGGACAATCTGGAGCAGTAACAATGTGCAATAATTGATTCAACTTCACAGGCTTACCAAATGGAACCCAAGGTGGACAAAGTCAGCCAACTGGAAACGGTAGCGGTGGTAGCACTGGATCCACAATGCAACAACAGCAACAGCAATTACTGCAGCATCAGCAACAATTGCAACAGCAACAGTTGCAGCATCTACAGCAACACCAGATGCAACAGCAACAGCTACATCAGCAACAGGTATTTAAGTAATACCGTTAACGACCAAAGTTGAAACTCCTGCATTCATAATATACAGACACTTTCAAATTAGCATCTCTGCAGATATATTTGTTTCTTTTGAGGTAACGTGTATAGTTACTTCACGGTGTTAAAAAGTTAAAGCAAGAATCATGTTTCTTGATGTTATTAAAACTTGACCGTGGTTCTCTCTTGTTTAAGCTGGAGCAGTTTATATTAGCTTTGCTTTTACCAGGCAACGTTATGTATTCTGCAAAACACTTTGTATTGATGATAGTGTTCTTATTTTTACAACAATGATATATTTATTGTTACAAAGTTCTTGTATTATTTGTTGCAGTCTAAAGGTGATTGAATGCATATTTGTATGATTGTATATGTTCATGTGCATGCGTGCGTGTGTGTGTGTGTAAGTGTAACAGTTTATATGTATAAAGACTAATTTTCAGGAGATTTTTCTGTGACTGAGATACTCATTAGTATGATAAAACAAATTATTTTTGCTTCATTCACAAAAGTGGAGGACATAAAATCATTAGGTCCTTATTGCACAAGATGCAACTTACACAGCTGTTGCGTGTAATCAGTGCCTTATATAAATCCTATCCACAGAACTGTATTATATAAGGATTAAAGTGCTTTTATCATTAACTGCGATATAGAAACGTTAAAAAAAATCAATTGATACGTGAAAACAAAAAAAAAATCGGATAAAACTACACTCGCATAAATGTGTTGTAACATGGTGCCAAAACAACTAATATGAAAAATATGTACAAATATATAGCCAAAAACGTATTAAATCTGATAAAGGCAATAATGAAGCATAGGATGGAGTATAGAGTATGTCTGTTAACGTTAAACAAAGCACCTAGTAGTCCCTTTATTATATACTTCAAAGAGTGTATACGCTGGTATTGTGTGTGAGTTCAAAAGACAGACTTATAGTCATTGTGAGAGAGAGAGAGAGAGAGAGATGATTTTATAGGTAAAATATATATTTTTTTCTCCTATTTTTTATACTCTTCCTTATCTGCTGGGTGGCACACTCCGTTGTCACTCGTAATTCGCAAAAGGAAATGATTTAAGACACTTTTGTATTTGTAAGATACTATGCTGTTTATGAAATTATATATTTTCTGCATGTAAACATGTATGCATGCATTCTGCGTTTGCATAAAGTAGAGCTGTTATGAACTAAAACGTTCATCATTAAAGGAATAAGTAAAGATCTTATTAAAAGAAATTATATATATACATATAAAAAGAAAAATAATCTCACGCCAAGTTCCTTCTGCAAATGCTTTGGTACTCGTCACGAACAAACGATATACATTCTTTTATATCTAGACGGTAGCTGTCGTAGTATTTATATGAAAACGAAGTTTGCATCCATTCAAAGGATTGTAGTGGCTGCAAGCTCGATATACATTTCACTTATGTTGTCTTTTACATGCGAGTAGATGTTTGCAGAATAAATCTCTATTCACGGCAAAAATATTGTGCTTTCTTTCATTCCCTCGCCTACCTCGTATACATCATATCTCGCTCCCATGGCCCGAAAGAACTTTCTTCAGTCAGAAAATCGACTTATCCACACGCGCTGCATGCATACAGAGTTGAATATAGTGGATCATACTGTCATACATTGTTAGAGAAAATACGTTAATTCGTACCGCATGCAGTCCCTGATGAAGGATCAGACTGCTTTAATTTTCCCCTGGATTAGAAGTTTGAATAACCTGCACAATTCGCATTTTTGGGCGCTGGGAAGAAGTATCATTACGTTTGTCCAGTGAAGAGACCATAAGCTTACTACTGAGTCCGCCACTACATCCTTCTGAAAATAAAAACTGAAGTAACATCTTATAAATATGGATATAGAAGCTTGGGCATTTCTCTGAACGTACGATTCGTATCGCGTTTCAGGTACAACAGAGTTCGGGAGCTTCTCCGGCGCCGGGCCTTCAAGGAGTCGGTGTCACTGTTGGCCAACAGGGGATGTTCATGGCCCAAAGCGGTGTCGGGGTGTCCGGTAGTAGGGCAGCTGGCTTTCCAGTCGGCGCTGTAGGCAGCAGCGCTCTTCAGGGCCCTCTTGCCTTCCTGGAGAAGACAACGAGCAACATAGGAATGCCGGAAGGGCGGAGTTGACGCGGAAGGGGGAGGGGCCGGGGTAGGGGTCGAGGAAGAGGTCGAGGAAGAGGACGGGGAGGCGGTGGAAATCTTCCACCGCCACCTCCTCTTCTCGACCCCTCCGACCCATCGTCCTACGCCGCTGCTGCCGCAGTTGCAGCCGCAGCTGCGGCGCCCCTTCCCTCCCAACAACAGCAACCACCACCATCCTGTACGTGAACAAGCTTGCTCAGCAAGCGGACTCGTTGACGTGAAAGAAACTATGTGCACACCGGTTTGTGTGGGCGTGCGTGTCTGTGTGTACCGAAATATGAGGGGCCCTTGGAACATTGTCTTCGGGTTACCCTGGTCAAGCTCAGGGACCTGTACTTCACCCTCAAGGTACCTTGGGAACAGGGTCTTATAGAAACACTTAGGTGTAAATCGAGGCTTGAGCGTGTGAGAAATGTTGATGCGCAACTAGCCGCCAGATCGTATAATATCTCGTTTTTCTTGTCTGTGGCCTTCTCAGTAATGAGGACAGTCGTTTATATGGAAGCATCGTTCGAGCTGAATATCATAACGGGGTCTATTCTACTTTGAACATTGTCTTTTTGAGTATCATTATATTCAACAGGGTCTTACGCTGAACCTCTACCAGTAGTCAATCGATTCTTGAATGTGTAGTGCATAAATGAGTAGTTTCCGGTTTGAACGTGTCGATTGATTCTGGGTACTTCGAAGTTTGTCTTGAAGGTACTTTGGTAAATGGGGCCTTGGTCCAGAGGGATCTGTTTGGATGACCAATTTCGGCACCTTGTAGGTAGACAAAAATGAACTATGAGATGAGTCATAGTACTCTTCTGTGATGTATGTGCGTGTTTAGGTTTTGTTGTAATATTGTGAACAATTATAATGTGGGGAAATAATTGTATTGGCAATCGAAAGCAGTGATAATGTGGATCCGTGAATGATCAGTGTGTGACTTGCCTGCGGTAACTATGGTCGATTATCGTATATATATTGTAGGCGTAATATTCTTACGAATTCCAGGGTTCCGATTAAAGTATAGCGTCTTAATAGTGCCAGTTTTATTGATCTATTTTAGGTTAAACATATATATAAATATACAAAAACGTTCCTCGGGCAGGTGTTCTGCATTCAGGGGTCATAGTTTATTTGAATTCAATTATTTTTCTTTTAGTAATGAGCACTAATCTCCGGAATCGTGATGATTTAGAAAAGTTTTTCCGCAAAATCTGTTGCACTTAGAAAATAGGATAAGTGGTAGTGATATTTCGAATACAATTGGGATTTCTAGTAACAACTGTACATGACGAAATTATGAGACAGAATGATAATGGCTCAAAAACCTCACTTGTATGTAATTATAGAATCATGTTTTCTTTAATTTCTTTTATCTTATTCAATGAATTATGTTGTACTTCTCATGTGTTTTCATTTGATATTACGTTTGCTAGTACTTTTACGTATCAGGTCTAATGTTTACGCAGCGACGGTGAAGAACTGTCGAAACCTATTAAGAATACAACATAAGTAAAGTGTAAGTTGGCTAATTTATTAAAATCAGAATGTACCTCATGTTCGTGTTTATTATATTAGTAAAACAAACGTATTTCTACAAATATGACACATTCCTCTTTTATCCTGTACAACGCTACTATAGTACATAGGGCTCCACTGGACAGTATCAAAACATTCTATCTCCCCATTCGAGATATTTGCAATACCGTAAAAGTAAGTATACAATAACGACCAGGTATCAATGGTGGCTATATCAAAATGAAAAAGGTTGTAAAATGCCGTAATTAGACAGGTAAAAAACGAGCTGTACAAGAGAACGGAGTATCATCCAGGGGTATATAAGAATTATATCGAGTCCGTGCTAGTAGATATTACCTCTTTTAAGTGTATTAGACATGACGATCACGAGCACGTTAGAAGAAGCGAATGTTTAGTTTGAATTATTGTACCGTTTTGTTTTGGCGTACGTGGGTACGCTCGCGATTTTATACGTAGACGTAAACTGGTAGTCGCGGGTAGAAATGCTCAGGTCACCTTAACATTGTGCCTGCAAAAATTGGATAAGTGTACGGGTCGGACGGCCGGTCATACCGGCTGGTATGTATGGTAACTCGTCGTTGCCGGGGCCCATTATGCCGGCAATATCTAAATGCATCCACGGTATGTCGTTTCCGGCAAATTCCCGCAAAAATGCAGCTGCAGTGCACGAGCCGCCACCCTTGCACTTGGCTACATTGTTGACATCGGCCCTCTTCACTTTCTCTGCAACGCGTAGTTGGTGTTATTAAACCCTCTGTACTTGATTTTCGTTGACTTTATTCGGGTGGATCTTTCGAAAAACATGTTCAACCCTTACTTGTCATCTCGTTGGTGAAGTGCTGCCATAGTGGGAATCTCCACATTCGATCGCCGGACAACGTTCCAGCATTTCTCAGCTCCTCAAAATGCGTGGTACTGTTGGTGAACACCCCAGTAGCAGCTCCACCCAAGGCAATTCTCATAGCACCGGTCAACGTAGCAATGTCCAAGATAAACCTACGCACGAGACACGGAGTCAGTCGGAGAGAATACAAGTTTAAACGTTGCTGTTCATGTACCTGGGACTAAATTCTCGGGCGTAACAGAGCGCATCGGCAAGAATGAGTCGTCCCTCCGCATCGGTATTGTCGACGATGATAGTTTTCCCGTTCATGGCTACCACTAGGTCGCCCGGCTTTGTGGCTGTTCCCGACGGCAAGTTCTCGGTCAGTGGAATCAACCCGACGATGTTTACTTTCAGTCCAAGTTCTGCAGCTGCTTTGATGGACGCTGCCACGCAAGCTGCACCACTCATATCAGCCCGCATCTCGTCCATATCAGCCGCTGGCTAACCATTTATGTAGATTAGCTTACGACATTACCAACATCGAAGTCGAATATACGCATTACGGCATAAAGTTCTTACTTTAAGACTAATGCCGCCCGCGTCAAAGGTAACTCCTTTGCCCACAAAGGCAATCGGCTGGTCAGACTGACCTGCACCTTTATAGCATATCTCAAGGAATTTCGGAGGCTCGCAACTGCCGCGGGAAACGCTCAAAAACGAGCCCATTTTTTTATCCTCTGCCCAAGACTTATCGTGCACTTGAACGTCCACGCCCAAGCCGCACAGAACGGATGAGACTTCCTCAGAGAATATGTTCGGCGTCATCAGATTCGCAGGCGTATCCGCTAATTGACGCGCCCAGTTTTGAGCCTGGGCTTTGATACTCCCTATCCGCCATTCGTTCCTGTAAAACCACTCGACTGTGTCGGTATACAACTATTGATACATATAAACTTGTTGTAAAGATTTTGTCGAACATGACACCCACTCTCCTTCCTGGCCATACAATGAAATCTTTGGTAACGACTTTTGTTTCTCTTTATTCTTTAATCCCTGATAGAACCATGTTGCGAGGCCTGCGCCTTCCGCCGCAGCTTCAGCATCCCCCAGAGGTTCCAGCTTTATATCCTTTATCTCGACAGCGTCCAACGCACGACAGCCAGCTGATTGAAGAATGTCGCATTTGTAGCACCAGATAATACGCCTTGGGAATCCTTCTTTGCTGGCATGAACATACCTGCAGCGGCGGCGCGAATACTTTCTTTTCCCTCATGTATTTCTTCGAGTGGATTAATCCCAAGATTTTTCTTTCCAAGACCCACGACTGCTACTCCGACGTGATCAGACTCGTCCAATCCCCAGAAGATTCTAGCATGCCCTTTTGGTATCTTTGGACCTGCACTGCAGCGGTAGAAGTATTCATTCGTTATTGACATTTAGCGATTTGTGTAATTATTCCACCAAACGGGGATAGATTTATCTATACGGAGAAAGAATAATCTCGCAGATGTTCAATGAAGCTAAATTAAATTTTCAGTAGCCTTTAGGACACAAAATTCATATTTTTATTAATTACAATAAAATCTAGGTGTCTTGGACATGGATGACATATGTTATACATCATTTGTAGCTTCAAAATACAATCTAAAAATATACTATTTTTTACATACATCTAGAATTGTATTTCCATAGTTAATTCTAAATATTACTACGCTCACGATTATTTATACTACTATTTTTTTTTGTAATTTTGTTTAGCTACATATCGATTGACGACTACTCTCTTTAAACGTTAATGGAGCGATTTATTTTGCATTGGTTTTATACACATCAAAGAATAGGCGTCACAGGCGGATTGAAACGATCGCATCATCTAACAGAATTTCTCACTTTAACTATATTATAACTATCAATACACTATTATGCGGTTAAGTGCAAAACTATACTGATCATACGGAAAATTCGATTCTGTTAATTTGTAAGTATATATGCAGACTTAAATCGGCGAACTTGTAATGGGGTTTCTTTTGTTACAGATTGACGCGTTACCTGCACCAGTATAACTGCAAAAATCGAGTGAATTTTTGTGCAAATCAATGCTGGCAATAAGATATTTGACAAACCAAATTTTGACATTAGAAGCTAAAGATAACAATACATAACGAAGGTGTAACTGATCGTAATAGGAACTTAGTGTAGGTTAAGCATCTCCACCACCATGTAAATAAAGTACATATAGTGTAAGTGTGTAAGAGAATATTCCCCTAATTGCTCTCCATTCTTTCGACATCTGTCATAGATCTCTACGATCTTATTGCGTGTAATTACTTTTCTTTTCCAAGAGATATGCTACCACTTGTACTGTATGCTAACATTAAACGTTCAATCGATAATATCACTGGGCAACAAAATGTGACTTTTTTCGCCTTTTAAATAAAAATAGTCAATTTCCATTAATTTTGACATGCTGAAAACGAAACTGTAACCCGTTTTTGAAAGTTAGCTCTAGTTTTCGAGAAATCGAACTTTTAAAAAAATAGTTTCCTTTTTACTTTAAACAATATTTGGCTCGAAATTATGAAAGATAGACAAATTGTCTTCTGACATGGCGTGACTCGCACAACGTTTTCGTTTTCCTGTGCGAAACCAAAATCCGTTTTGCATGCTGTCATGCTCGTTTTCCAAAGAAAAATGTCTGTTCTATCGCGTAGTATGATTGGAATCTACGTCAGAATCACAACTTTTATTGAAAATTTAAAAGAATGTTGAAAAATCGGCACACCGACCGTGTCTCGCCAACTTTAATGTTTATGCACATTTGCGATTTTATATCAATTAATTTCAAATTGCGTGCTTTATATCAACTTATGTACAAATGTCTGCAGAATTTTTTGCAACAAATGCAAATTGTCTATCTGTTATAATTTCGAGCCAAATGTTGTTTAAAGAAAAAACAGCAAATTTAAAAAAAATTCGATTTCTCGAAAATTTAAGCTAACTCCCAAAACGGGTTTCAGATTTGTTTTTAGGGACTAAAATTAATCGAAATTGACTATTATCATTTAAAAGGCAATTTTTATGTTGCCCAGTGGTTCAGTGTGTAATTTTTTCAGTCTGCGAACGCTGAATCTTTCATTAGAGGGGCGTGACCGATGCGATTTGCACTGACATTAACAACTGCGATATAAGTGATTACATTTTACACGGAGCGATATTAGTCGATAGTTCCTGTAATATAGTATGAGAGATTGAACGGAAACGTTATATAACTAATAAGAAACAGTTTTGTCGAAAATAAAATGGGTACATATAAAGCTTCTCTATTACAATAAACATTATATAATACCGGCGTGGAAGTATTTAAGACCGTATCTAAATAGAACTAATGACTTAAGGAATTACATTATAAATGGTCTGCCTAATTTAATACGAATTGACGAAAACCAAGTCACATGAATTGCCACGTGGAATGTGTAGATGGTGCTCAATTTCAATGGCGTCTAGGAAGGTAGTTATCAGTGAACGTAAACGTGACTTATTGTTAGAGATGAGGGTAATAGACTTGCTACGTGACTACAATGGACTGTTCAATTCGATACGAAGAACAGTTGTGCATTACGTAGATACGCGTGGAAAATCACGCGTTTGAAGTAAACAAATTTTTCTATGCCTAAAAAACTGTTAGGCCAAAGAAAAATATTGCGCCGTTAACGAATCATTAATTATTATCAACCTTAAGGAATTGATAGATGGCTATATCGATATACATGGACTAAAGAACGCAAAATGCCTTCAAAAGTCTTCAATAATTAAACACAGACACCTTATGTGGCCATAATTCGTTATCCGCTGTCTATTATTACGGTTCAGTCTATGGTGTGAATTTTGTTTAAAATTAATCGATAGATTCGGATCCAAGCATAGTAAGTAACAGTACCCATGTTTCTATGATGTATATATATTTAATTTAATTACAAAATAAAGAGAAAAAGTATTTGTGCAGTTATATACTTAAGGAGAAATATTCGTTCAGACAAATCAGTCTCTGATAATTTAATATCTCCACATATATAAACACCTCTCTGCTTCTGTCTTACATTAATAAATAACTATGACATTTAGAATGATTTTTGCGCATCTCGTTGTTATTCGTATCTGAGCACTAATATGCATACTTTTTTCGCATTTTTTTTCCTTTTTCAAAATATTAATACGCAGTTGAAACTTTTGATGCTTAGCCTGACCCTTGTACTTTGAACAATTAGCTTTTGTGACTTGCTTCAAACGAGTTCTAAGATTTTAATGATGCCCTGCGAGTTCGCAGCTACCACGACGTTAGACATTTGCCTCCAGCAAACGGCTGAAACGAATTCGTTCAGGTCCTCTTCCCTTCGCTCCTGTATCTCTAATATACTGCGTACGGCATCAAACTTATAAGAGAACAGCTGCTTCGTCAGTCCTTTGTAATAAACATAGAGTGCGTTATTCTCGGAGCCGCATGCCACGTAATCTCCGTCAGTGGCCAGTCCCACGAAGTTCTTCTCGTTGACGTGGCCCACAAACGAGCGCAAACAATGAGGATTATTGATATTCCACATTTTCAGTTGCGAGTCGGTACTCGCCGATACGATTTCCTCTTTGTTAATGAACTTAACGTAGGAGACGGCTTTACGGTGGCCCTTGAAGATGCACAATGCCTCCTTCATGTTTCGCAGATCATAATAGTGAACACAGTGGTCGGCAGAGCCGAACGCTAAGTGACAAGAGCTGCGCGGATTGAATTTCACGCAGCAGACGTTGGCTTTGGCTTCGAGGGAAGCAACAGAATGATCTGTGTTCAAGGCCCATAGCTTGACTCTCGCGTCATCCGAGCCAGAGGCGATTAGTCTGGTGTCGACGTCGTTAAAGTCCACGGACCAACAACGTTTCTCATGCTCCTGGAAGGCCTTTGTCCTTTGCCCGGTCGCTGCATCCCATACCGTGACAGTTCCTTCGTAATCGGAGGACGCTAGCATGCCTTTATGGAACGAGTTCCAGGACACGCAAGATATCTTCGAACTCGACACCATTTCCACACACGGATAATGAATATCTACCGTGTCACGAATCACCGCCCCGTAGTCATAGACTTTTATGCGCTTTGTGACGCCGGCTATAGCAAAGAACTCGTTGTCCTTATCGAATTCTATACTTGAGACTATGGTGGAGTTGTTGAAGATGTCTGACGAGTAATTCAAAGTGGCTAGTGGCCGCAATGAATTATATCTCGAGAATTTGACGAGGTTCTCTCGAAAGACGTCGAGTCCCGAGTTCGTGCCATGCCCAGTTTCAGACTGGGACTGCGGTTTCTGCCCGAGAAGTAATTCCTTGGCACGTGAGTCAAAGTAACATTGAACGAAGTCGTCGAAGTGAGCGTGCATTCGCTTCCTGCGCACTGCCAGAGTCGACCCTGTGGGATACTCACTTGGCTTCTGACTGGCTGATGGATTGGCGAAAGTCTCACTTCCACCCGTAACAATTTTCTCGCTAGGCTTCACCATATTTGAGTCTATTATATCTATAAGGCCAATCATTTCTCGTCTAATAGCGGACACTTGAGCTGTATCGGTCTCACTCGACTTTTTGAGATCTTCCACTCGTGGACACTTACTCTGAACGTCTCTTAAGATACTCTCCACCTCTTCCATGTCCCTCTTGATCAACGCCACTTCCTTCTGAAGCTGGTTCCTCTGCTCTTCCTTCTGCTGCAGCAAATGCTTCAAGAACTCGTGCAACAACTTGTTCTGCGCAGCACATGTCTCCGCCTCCAACAAATGCTTCCTCTGCGTCAACACCTCTAGCATCACGTTGACGTCGGGCAACGTAAGATTCGCACTTTCTGCTGCAACGATATCTCTTAGACCATCGCACTGTGGCACAGAGTCCGCTCCAAGTGCTCTAGTTCTGTCACCTGCACTACTACCCAACTCCGCCAATCCCTTTATTCTTGTTTTATGCTTCGACACCAGCTCGTTCAACAGAAAGTTCGGAAAGATATCTTGTTGGCTCAACGTAAAACTGCATTTTGGACATCGTCCGTTCGTTTCCAACGACTTCAGGATGCAACGATAGCAGAATGTGTGACCGCAACGAGTGATATGAGCCTCGTCAATCAAATCAAAGCAAATGGGGCATTGATAATCGTTGCTCTTGTCCTCGAGAGTACCGCCAATTCCGTGTAGTATGTTCGCAGTGTGGATGTGTCTCTTGGAAATTCTACTAGTACACTCCCCCGCACTACTGCCGGCACCACTCTCGTGAGCCACGTTACCATCGCTAATTGCCGACATAACTTCTGTATATCGTTGCTTAACAAATATCCATTCAACACTTGCGCTTAACCTAAATCCTTTTCACTGGTTTCATATTGCTCCTAATGCTCCCAAAATACAATTGCGAATAAAGAACTTATCTATAATTGGCACAGAACAGTACATATCATTTTTACATCGACTCTGTATAATATATATTTTTGCTATTTTTTCCCTATGCAGTAAAACGTTTCTGTCGTATATCCTTCTTAGCAGCAAATATATGCTTCTTATCACAAACCATCGATCAGTCTAGTCTCTCCTGAAACAATCAAAATAATGCCAGTGAGCTTGTGAGGGATGCGAGGGTATTTTCAATTCTCTGTAATTTCTTATTAATAGAAAAATGTTTTGTGAGAGAATTTGTAAAGAGAACAAAGGGGGAAGCATTGTTAAGTATGAGATAAAGCTCAGGCAGCATTATAACAATTGTTTCAGGCTGGAAATGTGAATAAAGTGTTCATATATATATATATATTATTGTTGTTGCAATTACATAATGTTGGAACGGAGATAAGAAAATAAAACTTAATTATATAATGCACATAAATCATCTCGTGTCTGTTGCAATGGCTGTTCTGTACAAAACCAATGAAAAATCCTGGTAGTCAGTTGTTGATGCAAGGTAATATTTGTGCGATGAAACAGATATAAGTTATCAACACAATCTAAAATCTACCTATAAATGTCTTGCATAGGAATATGCGGATGAACGCAATCTTTGAACGCATACGTACAAGTGTATGATACAAACACGTATTTACAATACAAAACACGATCACAAATTCCCGCCATAAAAGATCGTTCACAAATGAAAACCGGAATCCACTAAAGATAACAGGAGAGGATTCATGGAAACAATATTGGCACAATGATATACGAAATAAGGTTAGCACGGGAATGGAAGACTCACAGCATAATATGTTTCAGCAGCTTTCCCTTTACCAGCTCATCGTACTTTGCTGCCGTCGGGGTCAACTGTACATTGTTCTCGTCCTCTGTCTCGTATATTCCAAGCACCAATCCCTTCTGTTGAAAAATTAAAGCGTCATGACGGCGGTGCAAACGTTTCGGAGCCCTTTAACGAACTCCGTAATTCGGTCGCACAGTGCTGCGAAAGTTGAAACTTTCGCTGCAGCGAATTGTGGCAACTGAGAATATCACGTTAAAACGGCATATTCGACCTATCTGCGAGGGACTCTGCCAAGCGTTTGTGTTTCAATAATAATCGGCCTTCCTGCCTGCTACTAGGCGAACATATTTTCGAAAGCGAACTGAAAATTCCCCATTTTAACGGTCTGCTACATAAAACACATGCGACGAGTCTCTCGTAAAAAGGATATGGACAAAGGTATAACCCTGGATGTGCGAAAGTTCTTATAATTACCTTCATGGTCGCGTAATTGGAGAAAAAACGTAACTGCGAATTTCCGTATTGCAGACCCTTACCCCTGATAAGAGACAATGCCATAATTTGTTCCAGACAGCATTTAGGTGTACAAGGTGTGATATATACACACATATATATACATCTCGGAAGATACGATATCTCGACGGCCTGGTAACCGAAGGTCTAGATTCACGTCATTGATAGCAAAATAGTCGCGTTTCCGCCCTCTAGCGTTCTTATTCGCAAATTACATTTGGAGCAAAGTTCACGTGATATGACATACCACATACCGCTTTTACTTCTATCATCAGCTGATAGAGTTCACTCCATCCGCTCCAACATGGATGGCTTCACTATTAATGCTTTCTTCGTGCCTAAGCATTGTATTGCCCTTAATGTTTATTAACGTATTAAGTATAATGCGAAATTAAATACCTCGTGCAACTATTCATTGACATGCTTTCTGACGAATAAATAACGTTTTTAGTTGAAAGCTTTAAGGGATGAAACGTAATAAAATGTAAGACTAAGGGGTAATCATTGAAAACTGTTTAAACATGCAATGGTTTTCGTCGTATGAGCTAACAATTTTGAATATGCTTAAAGATACTTTGGAACTTTGCGTTAATATACCTAAGGCTTCGTAATCATCAATAATTTAATACGTTACATATTCCATTCTATACGTACGCATCTTTGTTAAAGTACTGGATTTACCTTATGTACAACGTAGATACAAATTTACACTTATTCAAGCAGTCATTACGTAAAGAACGAATTTGTTAACTCTTATTTGTTAAGAAATTCGGCCATTGGATCTTCATCCCGTCTTCGTTTTATCTGATAAGCCTCGATCTCCTCTACTGAGAGTTCCTTTACTTCATACATACTATTGTACGGACGTTTTCTTTCGTCCATACTCAATAACTTGTCAGCATCTTTCTGGTGGGCATCTTCCTTCACCAACGCCTGTTTCAACTTATCCTCCCCATCCTTTATTTTCGCAGCTTTCCTCCTATGCTTCTGCTTCTCCTTTTGCCTCTTTTTCTTCTCCTTCCTCTTAATCGACTTTCTTTCTGATTTTGTCCTGGTGTCTTCTTCGTCGGACGACGACTCACTGCCCGACGATTTATCTGACGAATCTGATTTCCTCTTCGGTTGATAGGACTCCTCGTCTTTTACGATTTCCTTTTCAGTGATCTCATTCGTCACTGTAATATTTACTGCCTCAGATGCCTTTATTCCAGCCTCTCCCGTACAGTACGAATTTTTGACGAAGGAATGACAACACTTGTAACCCCAGTGTCCATCCTGCCAATACGAACCCCATACTGATATGTGATTGTTTGGGTAGATATCTTCCTCGTACTTAGATCGAATAATCTGACGATCCTGTCCCTTGATGATCTGGGTTTGAACGGAAAAAAAATTGCAGTCGTCCACCGAGAATTTTTTTCTTTCCATATGCCCTATGTGCGTAGAAACAAACTCAATCTTAAATTACGTACCTTTCCATATCTTGAATATTCCACATAATGTTCTGTTTGAGCCAACAACAACGATGTTGGAGGAGCTTCTAAGTGTTCTTCACCCCCGTATCGATTGATCACGCTACCCCGTGCCTTGTCCTTCAACTCGTCCCGCTTCTTGTCATACTCCTGCTTTAGTAACTCCAATTTCGTGGGCTCCGCGAGTAAATGAACATCCACTCCTCTCTCGTGTGCATCCCAAGCGAATAATTGTGCTGTCGCGTGCTGCTGTGTGTCTCCCGAGAAACGCACAAAGTTCTCTCCCTTGTAATCAACCTCCTGTTCCGTACCAGCGTAAGGGTTGTCGCGCATAGATCTTGTCTTAGGATCGTAGTACGCAGAGTTCGGATCGAGATTCCTTAGGTACTTGGCCGTGTCCTCTCTGATACGAAGATTTCGAACAGTGATACGTTGTTTGGAGTCCACTTTAGTACCAGGCATGTCGACTTCGTCCACATATTTGTCCTCGTCTTTGTCAGAGTCTTGCTCATCATTTTCTTCGGCATTAAGTTTCTCAGCTCGCAGTTGCCTTTTGGCCTCTTCTATCTTCTGGTATTCCTCAACAATTGCTCTATGCTCTGATGGATCATAGCCAGCCCACCTTTAATGACAAATTAGTGAATTTTAACACATTACCATGAGAGTAATTAACCCGTTGCCGCAAATGGCGGCTATAGCCGTCCGATCTTGTGTTTCTGAGCACGATCATCAAATAAAAGTGTGCGGCAACGGGTTAATGTTGACTACTTTTGTCTGACAAAATATACTATATACCTGTCCCTTTTTCCATCATAATCCACAGACAAATCAGGTTGTGAAAATTCATCCGCAGCAATGTTAGAATTAGTAAACTTTGCTCCAACTTTGCGTGGCCTCTCCATGCACTCCTTCTTCTTATGTGTCATTGCACCACAATTCTCACAAGCGCCCTTGCGATATTTGCCAGCAATCTGGGATGCGTCAACACCTCTCTTGTACCATTCATCAATGCCACTGAACTGTTTCTGTTTCTCTGGCTGTGGTCTTTGATGTTTGAGAGTGGGACCCTGGGGAAATAATATTCTTTCATCATTTTCATATCATTTTACACGGGTTTGTGCAATAATTTAACTATAAAATGAATTAAATAAATCGGATGCATTACTAAATTATATACCTGTGATCCAAAGTACCATGGTGTGGCACTAATATATTGTGGAATGTGGGGATTTATGTCCTTTCCCTCTTCGTCCACAGCAGCAGGAGCTGTACCTGCTTTTCTCGCCTCTTCCAATTCCTTCGCCTTCCTCCAATCTTCTCTGCTTTTCTTTCTTGGTTCATCCTCAAATGAACTCTTGTTCTTTAGAATGTTTGACACAGGTACGTTGGCCAACGGGTTAGCCATTTTTTAACACCTTCTGCCCTGTAACTCTATGCAATTCTTAACAATATCATGTAAAGTAAAGTGGCCTTAATAATTTGTTTAAAGTATAAATGTTAAAGTAATGTTGGTTATACGTTTTGTTTGGGGGGTTAAACGTCAAACTTTCCCATGTACAGACGCCACTGTGGTCACTCATGACGCCATCTTGTACCATGAATACGGCCCATAGTCACTGATCTCTATACAATGAATGCGAGATCAGGATCTGGCAGGATCTGGGGAATGAAGCCAACATAAACGATGGAGCAGTGGTGCGGCACTCAATGATAGCAGATCTGGCCCGAAAACACCGTTGGTGTTTTTTGGGTGGGGGAAATCTCGGCAAGTGTGCGGGCCACTGATCTCTATACAATGGATGCGAGATCAGGATCTGGGGAATGAAGCCAATATGAACGGTGGAGTCGCAAGCGGTCTTGCAGGGTACTACGTATAGTGAAGGGCCTATTATTCGGCAAAGTGGGTACCTTGTAGGGTGCCGCGCTCTGAAAATTGTTCTGCAACATTTTTTTTTCTTCGGTGCGCCCCCGTTTCCTTAAGAAAAATTGCTATCTATGGGGTTGAAACGTTTAATGCCGGCCCTTCACTCTGCTAAAGGTAAACTGATTGGCTACGCATAGCCAGCACGGGATCTCGGATCCATTGTATATAGATCAGTGGAATGAAAGCTGAAATGGAGAAAGAGGGAAACGGAAGTCCGAGGAGAAGGGTAGAAGTAGGAAATAGAAATAAGATAGAATGTAAGTTAGAGTAAATGGCGAGAGGAAAGGAGAGAGGGTTGAGCGTGCGAAGAGAATGAGAGTAGCGGCGGCCGGGCTGTTAAATATAAGGATTAGGTTAAGAGAGATGTAACAGGAATAAGCGGTAGTGTAAGAGGAGTTTGTAAGGCGAATCTTTTTTGTTTTTGTAACACGGAAGGGAACGAATAAACCATACATACATACATACATTGTACAATGATATTGTTGCTCTTAGGCATTATGTATAATTTCAGTCAGCTCCAATCAGACTACACTAATTTCTTAGCTTCAAAAAAACTTTTGAGATGCCTCATTTGCCAGGCACCCATGATGAGCAGGATGATGGTCTGGGTGAGGGACCACCAGAAGACACGACGGTGAGTGCTCTCAGATGTTTGCCTGAACCGCTCTTCACGATACTTAAACAATAATATAAGAGTTAATCCATTGATCACCCTGTCATTTATACAATCCCAATATTGCTAGCTATGTTACCCTCTGATAGTTTTGTTCCTTGGTTATCTGCTCAACCTGGTCCAGCAACTGACGAATCCTTAACTGTAATTCAGACAATTTCTCTTTCTGTGCAACATTAGCATAGTCAATAGCGTGTTCTCCGACTTGTATATCCAAATGTACCCTCTGCAAAATAATACTTCTCTGTAGAATCAATGTATCATAGCACACAGGACCAAATTGTACGCACTTACCAATTGGGTTCCACTGAACCACGCACTACTGTTAGAATACAAGCAGATTACATGTTCTCCGGGTGTATGTGACGTAAAGGAAATTCGTCCCTCCGAACTATACACCCTCGACAGAATGGTTTTGTCATCTGGATCCTTTACTTCAACATGCATACCAATGCCCGCACTGCTTGGCATGAATCCACCACTTCTTGGATCGTAAAGTTCCACCTTGTAATTGACTGATAAGAAGTATACAATTCAGTATTACTGTAAACAATGCATTCGACTAATCAAAAGTATATAATTCAGTATCGTTGAATTTTCTGTGAACACCTGAAATGAGTTAACCGCATTAACAGTGATACCGTACCTAGAACTGTAGTTTCATCGGGAATCTCCTCGATAAAGCACTTTCGCTCGGTCTCGCCGATGTGAAAGTACAAACCCGATCCATACTCGACCACAACGCAAAGGACGAGGAATATTCCGACGCGTTTTAACATGGTCCGGCGTGAGGATATGGTACGAGATGGCGTATGACAGTATTAGCTATGTTACAGGTGTAGCTATGAAAACCGCAAGGAACACACGTCACCGTCGAAACAATCGAACACACTTATCTACGTGGCGCCACCGAGCAGAATCGACTATTATCGAGCGCAGCCATCGATGTTCGAGAATCGAAATTAATCGTTGTTGGAAAAAGCACAGACGAGGTATAGAATAGACACAGCATGCAATGCAATTTTTTGTCACACGGCCGAGGCCCACCCATAGTTGCTCTGGGCCCGTGCCAGCAGACGTGGCATCAAAACCAGTGTCATCAGAAATAGCATCCTGCCGCATGTTTCACGCGTGGTGGGGCAAGAGAGAGAAGTAGTATGCGTCGTGTCCATGAGAGCTACGCGCCACTCGATTGGCTCATAGCTCTCACGGACATGCACGCATACCAGTGATAGAAGATTTGGCATAAAACACCGAATGTGCTGCCGAGAGTGGGGATAGAAGCAAGGTGTGTGCGTGCAGTGTCAGCAGATCTGTACCTCTAGCAACATGGGCAACATGGAAAGTGGGGATACGCGCAAGTATGCGTGCCCTGTCTGTGAGAGCTGCGTGGAGAGAAGGGCGGAACTATACTGCGTCTCTCTTCCACCAACGTCGTGTGACGTCAGGTATCGTGACGACACATAAGAAGGACAGAACTATGCTCCGTCCCCTTTCAACCAACATCGCGCGTTGCGTCTTTGTTCGACATGCAGTCGCGGCGTCGCGTCTTCGTTCCGCACACAGGCCGGTAGCAGTGCCAGATTTCGCATAAGGCATCGCACATACCATTGCGTTCTTTCAGCCGGAAGGCAAATCGGGCACCACCGTGTTGAGCAGAGCGCGATCCAGCGAAAAGTGAATCCAGGAGAGTTTGGGATTTGGGATTGACTCGTCGTCGCTCGTCGACGCGTTCGAGTTCTTTTTTTCGTAGGTTCGCGCCCGGCCATGTTTCATTTTTTTTCACAGAATAATTTTTTTTTAATTATTCATTGCACGGCAACAAACGATATTCATTCAAACATATTTTAGTACTTACTACGGATGGTTTTTAATATTTTTGAATAAATATACACCGATAATTGCGGCAGCTGTCGTACGATAACTCGATGCATAGTTTGCATTTCCGTCATAAGATGAATGTTTTTAGAATATTCAATCTTATACCGTATATAAATATTTCTAGGAGAAGAGGATTAATATTGAAATAAGGTATGTACTTTTTAAAGGTAAATTTCGGGTCTCTCTTACCTTGTCTATCGTGTACTACCGTTTCGAAAAACACGACCAAGCAACGAATGTCAACATTTATGCAGGCTTCGCTAAAAACCGGTGCGACACGTACTACCAGTTCAAAAAGGTTCAGCTGTTAAAACTGGGAGGAACTCTTGTCGAACTGATCGTGCCAACGTAGCAACTGTATGTTGTTGACGCAACGCATATGAAAGAGTGAGATGAAGGGTCCCCAAATTTACGCTCTCTGTCTAGCCGGGCGCTCTGCATCTAAAAACAATAGCCGTTCCCATTCCAGTTAGAGTATAGTTCAATGGGCACAAGTTGCACACCCGCACGCAGCGGCCTTGGTTCTAACATAATGATTATAATATCTAATTTCAGGGAATCAAGGGCGGCAAGTGAGTGGCCGATTTAATATCAGCCAGTGCGCACTTTATTGCGCAAGTGCTTCAGTTTCAGTGTGCTGCTCGAAAAGATTGAGCGCGAAGAGTAAGTCTCTATTATTTTGGTCTTTTATCATTAATTTTGATTACAAGATTGGAGAGATACGTGCTTAAATCATGATTGTTTCCGTTTCGTTAATTGAGCGTGCTTACTATAACGTAATATTCGGTTAATTCGCAGATACGTTAACCAATGCGGTTTCAAAAACGTGATCGCAGTGCTTCGGACATTTTGTTTATCGTCAAGATACAACAAACGGTGAGCGTATGATGTTTTAACACTTATTCAATAACAGTAATTAGTATAAAAATATGCCGCCAAAAGTATGGACAATGGTGTAAAAAATTCGTAATTCATTAAATTTTGCCATCTACATACAACTACAACTGTATAAAAGAGCCTATATAAAACGTAAGCCTAAAAATTAAGAAAACATAGAATATTATTAACATAGAATCTGTAAAACCTATAAAATGTTTAACGAGGAATGGTACGACTCTTATTTAGGCATATCTGTAGCAGCTAAATTCTCTCTGCGTTCGATCTTCATCCAGAAGCCTTTCTCCGCGTGCATTTGGAATCCGCTCTTTGTATATCGTATAGGCACCTGAGTTTTCTCGCATCGCTTGAAATTGCATCGCGCTAATAGCTGGAAAAACAGCACCTTGACTTCTAGTAATGCAAATCTATTGCCTATGCACATCCTCGGTCCAATGCTAAAAGGCATGTACGCGTTGCTATTAACGTTTTTCTTGTTCTCGCCAAAGAAACGATCCGGATTAAACGTTAGTGGATCCTCGAAGTACTTGGGATCCCGATGCAATCCGTAAATTGGTATGGCGACGGTCATTCCTTTTTTTACGACAAACGGTTTTGCACCCGGCAAGCAAGGAGGTAATACAATGTCTTCGTTGCAATATCTGTCGGTAGAAGGAAGAATGGGATACATCCTCAGAGACTCCGATATTATGGCATCCAAATATTCCATTCCCAGGATATCGTCGTATGTTACTTCCCCGTTGTTCCTTGCTAAGATCTCGTCAATTTCCTGGTGCAACCTTTCCTGAATGTCAGGATTGATGGCAAGTTCGTGCGCAGTGAAGCAGAGCGCCGTCGATACACTGTCGAAGCCTGCAAAGAAGAAGATGAAAGCCTGGGCGGTCATTTCGATCATTGACAATTCTTTGCCCGGTCTTTTGCCTCTGGTCTCCATCATTAATTGTATCATATCCGGTCTGTGAATTCCTTTCTCGTCTCTCGTCTTAATAGTAGTCGACACTACATTCTGAAAGAAGTCTGCCACGTGTTTCGGGATCATTGTCAAGCCTAACAGAGTTGTCAATCGCGGGAAGAATCTCATCAGGAACATGATCAAGACACGAAAACCACTGAATTTGGTACCGACTCTGCCGTTCAGGTAAAATTCGTTGTTCGGGTTTCTCATGGAGTCTACACTTATCCCGAAAGCGCACGTGGCAATAACGTCGTTCGTGTACCTCGTGAAGGAGTCCTTCACCTCCTGTACTCTTTCTTTCTCGGGCAAATCCGCTAGGAATTCCGCAAAATTGATTGCGCAGTCGTTCATCAGCTTGAACATGGCCTTCATTTTACTCGACGTAAATGCTGGACTTAACATAGTCCTAGCGTCTCTCCACTTGTCATCTTGTAACATTAACAGATTGTTTCCGAATAGTTCGTCTTGCCAAGGCTGTATAAATGGTCTGTGATTGGGAAAGTTGTCGAAGCTCTTCACTGCGACCATTTTAATCAGTTCTAGATCCCGAAGTAGCAACACCGGCAACATCATGTCGAAAGTACCGACATACTTTGCGTCCCTATTGCAATCATAGAAGTCCTGTACTACGTCAGCCATTGCCTTCCGCTGGAACAACATTGCCGCCGAGTTCCCAAATAGTGGCACGGGTTTTATATACGGAATTCCAGCTTTTTTGAAAAAGTTCAGTCCTCGGAAGAAGAAGTAGTAGATCCCAAGGGACCCGGTAGTTATTGCCAGGATGATAGACCAAACCATGATGATAAATGAGTCACGTCGTGATCGTGATGTCGTTCACGTACGACTGCCGTTGTCAAACTGAACCTCAATACCACGGTGCTGGCTCATATACGATTGTGTTGATAGAGTCGGTTATGTCTGATTTATCTTACATAACCCTGCCCACGAGTCTCTCATGCTTAGAGACGTACACCGGATTCCTTGCAGAAGCACTGCTGCCGGCTGTGGCAAGTGCCAGGAAAAAAACAGATAGCCGTGACATCGCATCTTTTGATCAATTAGGGTAAAAGTCAAAAGCGTCATATCGCAGTTACTTTGTATCGAAGATTGCAGCGAAAATTAGATATCCTAATCCGAGATACAAGAGAATCATTAATTTCTGAGAATAATGCAAAAACCGTAGATAATTTTGCGATAAGATACGGATTGTTTTTTTTAGATACACATTTTTGACATTGTCGATAAAGTCAAAGATAGAGTATTTTTCGTAATATCAGACGCACGTAATTGTATAAATAACAATGGATGGTCAATTTCAATTCAGAAGGTGTAGACACGTAATTGACAGTTCTTTATTTCAATTCAATCAGTTAGCAATCAGTAGACGTTTGGTGCCGTTTGATCATATGAAGTGTGTACATCAGTTGTATTACACATAAACAAGATAATGGAGGTTGATAAAAAAAGAGGGTAGTAAAATGAACTAGAGGTTCTTCTCGCAGGATAAATGTTCCAATTCGTTCTTCCAGCATTCACTGAGTTCGTAATTAACCACTTAGAGCAGTGCTGTCCAGGGAGCGCTCCCAGTGCTCTATAGGCCCCCCCACCAAATTAACGTTGCCCTGGAAACGGACGACGCACCGTGTGTCATATGATCGGCATAAACAAAAAACGCGATGAAACATAAAGGAGAGAACCATTTCTATCTAGTGGAGGTGGAAATAGCGGCGTAAGGGGCCCCTCTCGTGGACTGCACTGACTTAGAGGATACAGAATTGCGAACTTCTACAGTTATGCTTAGAACAACTTATCATAATATCACAAGTTGCGTTTCAAATATTTCAATTGTCGAGTGGTCTGGTGTCGATACACGAGCGAGGATGGTCGGGCGTAGAGTCACGTTTCTTTTCGGACACACTCAACCAAAAACCGCCATCGGGCGTCAACACGGACATGTGCTTACTGAACTTCATCGGCAGAACCGTCTCACGGCAAACGTTCAAGTCGCATTTTGTTAACAAGTGACATATGACAATCTTGATTTCCAACAAAGCGAATCTGTTGCCTATGCACATTCGAGGACCAAGTCCGAAAGGCGTGTAAGCCGGGTGATTCACAAGATTTTTCTCTTTGTCGAGAAAACGATCGGGATCGAACTGGTCTGGATTCTCGAAGTACTGTGGATCGCGGTGCATTGATATTGATGGTACCCAAATGGTCGTGCCTTCTTCAATGACGAAAGGTGTTTTCCCGGGCAGCGTAGGAGGAAGTTCGAACTCTTTGACACAATTTCTGTCAAGCACGGGAGCCAGTGGATACAGTCTTAGAACTTCGTTTATCACTGCATCGAGATATTCCATATTGTTAACGGCTTCGTATGTTAATTTTCCTTTAGTCTCTTCCATAACTTGGTCTACTTCCGCCTGTAGCCTCTCATAAACGCCCGGATGCGATGCGATCTCTTGAGCGGTGAAGCACATCGCCGTGGAAGTACTCTCAAATCCACCGAAGAAGAAAATGAAAGCCTGTGCAGTCATGTCATCGAGGCTCAATTCTTTTCCCTCGCCCAATTTACCTCTGGTTTCCATCAGCAATTGGATCAGGTCTGGCCGATAAATGTCCTTTTCATCCCTGACCCTCATGGTGGTCTGTACGATATCTTTGAAGAAGTCTGCGACGCGTTTGTCCAGTATCGTCATGCCCAGCATTTTGGCCAATTTCGGGAACGTGCCTATGAAGAGCATTTTTAACATCGCCGAGCCTTTGAAGAAATTCGATTCGTTTCCGATGGCGAAGAACTCGTTGTCGCGATTCTTCATGGAATTAATACTAATCCCGAATGCGCACGTTGCGATGACGTCATTGGTATACCTGGTAAAGACATCTTTCATATCGAACACTTTACCACCAGATGACATTGTCGCCAAACTGTCGGTGAAATCTTCCGCACAATCCGCCATCAAGTTGAACATACTCTTCATTTTGCTGGACGTGAAAGCCGGAGTCAGCACGTTTCTTACGTGCTTCCATCGGTCGCCTTCCAAGGCCCCGAGGCTTTTGGAGAATAAAATATCGACGTCGCCCTTGATAATGGCGGTGCGATTCGGAAAGTGGTCAAAGTTTTTCACCATGATCGATTTTACGAGATCCATATCACGGATCACGATAACCGGCATGTGTAAGTTGAAGTAACCAACGTACTTTGCTTGAGGTTTCAGGTAGTACAAGTTATCCACGTGCTCCAGCATCGTTTGCGTCCTCAACAACATTTGCGTTGCATTTCCAAGTATCGGAAACGGCATTTTGTACGGTATACCGGCATTTTTGAACTTCTTTACCTTTTGAACGGTGAAATAGAATAACGTGAGCGCAGTAGCTATTACGAATAGCAGCAACGGGAAGATTATCCCGTACAAGCCCATCTTACAAATTCCACACCCGTTTCAACTTCACGCGTATTAATCAAGCGACTCTGAAACGAAACGAGCGATGATTCACGTGTGACGTTCGACGCCGTACTGCTTCTACTTCAATATGTCGTCGGCTTATATACGAATGCCTAGTACCGTATCTACACCATTATTCGTAGCTTCGATTTTGCATCATTACTACTAGTTTTTGAAGATCTCCACTTTTGTATTGGATAGGTGATGGAACATATATTTGTTTTTTGTATACATTCTTTCGGCTCAACTTTACTTTAGCCCCACCACGCTTTTCGAATGTGCGATACGTCATCCCACGCAGTTTCGCTCGCTGATCACGATATCAACTCTTTTCGAAAGACATTTGGTGATATATATTAGTTTCGCGCCGAAGGCGCGTCATCGATGTACTTTCCCAACCCCAGGTAGTTCTCATTGCAACGTTCCACCCCAGAAATAGGGATGTATATATTAGTTTCGCGCCGAAGGCGCGTCACTGATGTACTTTCCAAGCACAGGTAGTTCTCATTGCAACGTTCCACCCCAGAAATAGGGATGTATATATTAGTTTCGCGCCGAAGGCGCGTCACCGATGTACTTTCCAAGCACAGGTAGTTCTCATTGCAACGTTCCACCCCAGAAATAGGGATGTATATATTAGTTTCACGCCGAAGGCGCGTCACGGATGTACTTTCCAAGCACAGGTAGTTCTCATTGCAACGTTCCACCCCAGAAATAGGGATGTATATATTAGTTTCGCGCCGAAGGCGCGTCACCGATGTACTTTCCAAACACAGGTAGTTCTCATTGCAACGTTCCACCCCAGAAATAGGGATGTATATATCAGTTTCGCGCCGAAGGCGCGTCATCGATGTACTTTCCACCGCTACTACGTCACATTGTGGAGTGTGTGCTTGGAAAGTACATCGATGACGCGCCTTCGGCGCGAAACTAATATATATCAACAAATGTCTTTCGAAAAGAGTTGATATCCGGAAAAACGGAAGTTTCCTAGGTTTTTGCAAAAAACCAACACAACGGCCGTGTTGATCGTGAAATGCCGCGTCAAATGACGTGTCGCACATCGAAAAATATCCATAGAGTACTGAGTAATCGTGCAATAACCGTTATAACAGTTTTTCGCGATTTTCGTAAGCTTTTTAGGTTTCTGCAAAAAAACGAAAACGACGGCCGTGTGCGGGGCAAAAAGGCGCGTCGAATGAAGTGTGGCGCGTCGAAAAACTGAGTAATCTTAGAAAAACGATTTTTGTTTTCAAACTTTTTCCCTGTTTTTTGGCGTTGTTTGGCATTTCCGCCAAAAAACATTGCGATATTCGTGATCAGCGGGCGAAACTGCGTGGGATGACGTATCGCACATTTGAAATGCGTGGTGGGGCTAAAGTAAAGTCTTACCATTCTTTCGACGGCCACAACATTTTTGCACGAGACTGTCGAGAGATTGCGCGCAGTAACGAAATCTAAAGTGGCTGTTATACGTGTCGAAGGTCGCTTGGACTTCGATGAAGAGCAAATAAACACAATTCTCGGTTTAACTGTTCCATCCGGTCCCTTCGTAGCTTATATCATTACTTCAATTTACAATATCTCTAAACCAACACTTGGACGCTTTTGTTTTTGTCGAATAATGCAAATTAGGTTACGGCAAATGGGCAAAAAAGTTGAATTGTTTTTATATGCAACTTGCAAGGTATTATTGGGTTTCAAAACAGAAAGTTATTAACGTATTAAATACGTTTTTATATTTATTTAGGTCAGTGCAGTCCACTAGCGGGGCCCCTCACGCCGCTATTTCCACTTCCACTAGGTAGAAGTGGTTCTATCCTTCTATCGCTATCTTATCCTTTCTGTCGCATCGCGTGTTCTGTTTGTATGCCGTATGCCGATCATATGACACACGGACACGGTCCACACGGGGCGTCGTCCGTTTCCAGGGCAACGTTAATTTGCAGGAAGGGGGGCCTATATTCTATATGGGAGCACTGGCAACACGCCCTGGGCAGCACCGATTTAGGTCATTCTGGTGTGTCAGACGTAAGTGGAGGTAAGGCATTAACTAATACGCAGTAATCATATCTGAAGATGAGTTCATATACCATAATGTTCAGATGTGGTGTCGTTAAAATTTTGATTAGTACCCAGAACGTGCGGCTAGAGTGGCTAGACCAATGCCTGTGCACACTTGTACGATCACGACAGGTTCACTTGGCGCCTGGCTGGAGTGGCCTGGAGACTGGACCCCACCATTGCGAGCACTACAGTGCGCAATACCGAATCTAGTCACTCGGTCCAGACATCACCATAGCCATAGTCCATAGCGCATATGTATCTACTCATATTGCGAATTATCGAACAGAATTGACACTCAATTCAGAACATGTGAACACCGTAATCGACAAGTTTTTATTCCATTCCCATCTCTGGCAATGTTGCTCTCCCGAACATTTGATGATGAGAAAAGAGATTGCGTCATGCCGCCGTTACTTGGCATAAGTAATCAGTCGACACACGCCTGCTGTGACGTTTAACAATATGATAATAGCGTACGTCGCTTTACTGCGCAGAAAGAGAAAGATAGGGGGGATCATTAAAAGAAAATCGTGACATAACGCACTGGTGGCTGTTCTAGCAAAATTAATATTCTAGTTTGTTATTCAGGAGTTCACATATTTAACTATCAGTTTTCCAACTCTTTGAGAGCTCGTTTTTCCAGAAATTTGGATCGAATGTTCTAGTATCGATTCATGAACGGGGTTGCTGGGGCAGACTGCCACGTTCTCTTTTAGATACATTCAACCAAAAACCACCGTCTGCCGTCAACGCAAAGGTCTTTTTACAGAACTTCATCGGTAAAACCGTCTGACTGCAAACATTCAGCTCGCATTTAGTTAACAGGTGACAGAAGAGAATCTTAATTTCCAGCAAAGCGAATCTGTTGCCTATGCACATTCTGGGACCAAGTCCAAACGGCGCGTAAGCTGGGTGATTTACAAGATTTTTCTCTTTGTCGAGAAAACGATCGGGATTGAACTGGTCTGGATTCTCGAAGTACTTCGGATCGCGGTGCATCGATATTGACGGTACCCAAATGGTCATGTCTTTTTCAATGACGTAAGGCTTCCGTCCTGGCAACGTAGGCGGAAGCTCGAACGGTATCAAACATTTTCTCTCGAGAGTGCCAGCCAGTGGGTACAGTCTTAGAACTTCGTTTATCACAGCATCGAGATATTCCATCTTATTAACCGCTTCGTACGTCAATTTTCCTCCCGTCTCCTCCATCACTTGGTCCACTTCCTCTTGCAGTCTCTCATAAACGTCAGGATGCGACGCGATCTCGTGAGCTGTGAAGCACATCGCCGTGGACGTACTCTCAAATCCACCGAAGAAGAAAACGAAAGCCTGTGCAGTCATGTCTTCAAGGCTCAATTCTTTTCCCTCGCCCAGTTTACCCCTGGTCTCCATCAGGATTTGAATCAGGTCTGGCCGATGAATTCCCTTTTCATCTCTGACTCTCATAGTGGTCTGTATGATGTTTTTGAAGAACGTTTCGACCCGCTTGTTTAATACCGTAAGGCCTAACTTTTTAGACGCACCAGGAAAAAAACTCATAAAAATCAGTTTTAACATCGCCGTGCCTTGGAAGAAATTGGATTCGTTACCGATGGTGAAGAAGTCGTTGTCGCGATTCTTCATGGAATTGATGCTAATTCCGAATGCACACGTAGCAATAACGTCGTTGGTATATCTCGTAAACACATCTTTCATGTCCATCACATTATAATTGGAGGATGCTGTCGCTAAAGTGTCGGTGAAATCTTCCGCACAATCCACCATCAAGTTGAACATACTTTTCATTTTACTCGACGTGAAAGCCGGTGTCAGCAAGTTTCTCACGTGCCTCCATCGGTCGTCTTGCAAACTGAAGAGATTCCTAGAGAGTAAAGGTTCCACGTCGTCCTTGACCATGGTGTTGTGATTAGGAAAGTGGTCAAAATTTTTCACTGTCACCGATTTTATCAAATCCACATCTCGAAGGACGATGACTGGTCCTGATAGGTCGAAGTAGCCGACATACCTGGCCTCGGGTTCCAAATAATAAACGTTATCAATCACCTGCTGTATTGTTTTTGTCCTGAACAGTATTGACGCTGAATTTCCAAGCAGAGGCACTGGCGTTTTGTATGGAATACCGGCATTTTTGAATTGTTTCACCTTTTGCACAATGAAGTAGTACAATGCGAGAGCAGTAGCTACTGCGAATAGAAACGATGGGCTGATTATCCAGTTTAAACCCATTTGGTTTTCAGGTGAAACGAACGATAATTCACTTATGACGTTCGACGGAGTACTGCTTTTCGTACAAATATTGTTAGCTTATATATGAACGCTTCCTACGTTATCTGTAACGGCATTATCGTGTTCATTTCTATATCTATTAATACGAATTTGATGTATGATGGAATATACGTTTGTGTTCCATATAAACGTATTTTACGCCCAGTACTGTTTTTTTACGGTACTATTCAAGAGATCGCGCAACATAACGAAATTAAGATTGACTATTACACCTACTGATAAAGACGAGAGACGAGACGCTTCGTTAAAAACAGTTCATAAATGCGATGTATGACAGGGTTTCAGCAAAGAAGCAAACTTTTATTTAACATTTTTATATTTATTTATCCAATAGTTGTGTATGTTACAAATAAAGCATTAACTATTACACAATAATCATATCTGGGGAAGAGCTCATATATCATAATGTATACATGTTTGTCGTTAAACGTTTGATTAGTGTCCAGAACGTCACTATACCATATACCCATATTTCGAACTATCAAACACAGACCACAACGACGAGCAAACTGTCGAGTTTATTCGTCTACAGATATTTGTGATTGATTGTGTATCGTTGTGGCCCCAGTTTGCAGTTTAAAACTACAGGTACATTTACGTTTAATGGATCTTTGACTTGCAAACAACGAAATGTCTCGTGGAGGATATCGTGTACGCGTAATGTTGGGCAGGGTCAGATTAACCCGTGCGTCATTTGTCGTGTGCACATTGCGCGCGTTTCCGTGTATGTGTGTGCGTACGCTTTTATTACCTTTAATTTTTCGTACGCTTACATAACTAGGTTGTTAAATGTTAGTTTTAAAAACGTTTTTTAAAACAATTGCGTATATATACAGCATCGGCAATGTGTTGCCATCTCTTTTACCCCGGCAACCGTCAGTTAAAAATCGAATGCCGCTACGAAAGTGCAGTTGAGACAATAGACAAACCGTGAATGACTTATATACTGTGTTGGTTTCGTTCCGTCGTTACATTGTGTGCGACCCGACGACTGTACTTGTGATTAGGATGGGCATTTAATGCCGTCAATTACGTCGGTGGTGTCCTTTTCACGAGTTTTAGATGGATGTATAACAAAGTTAACGCACATACGCCGGTTTACACGTGACCACTTGCTGCATAGATGCGAACCACGAGAGATCGGATAATAGAACTTAGAAGTTAGCGAAGAAATTAGGTCGATCAAAATCGTTGTTTACGCGAAAGGCATATATGTGTAACGTCTGTGCAAGCGAATTTTTACTCCACTGAAATATCGAGCTGTTAAAGTTGAAGAACAAATAAAAACAATAATCCTTTTTTTTTTATTTACATAGGAATGCTGCTCGCGCGAGTTACCATACTCTATTCTACAGTATCTCTTTTATAATCCTTATAATGTATTATCTGCTTTGCTAAACAATATCGTAAACGTCAATATATATCTTATAGTAGCACGTCTGGTTTGCACACTGCGAGTTATATATATGTATACATATATACTCCATTAACCGATTTCTTGTTCCTTAAATTCCATATGAAACGAAATGTATTTCATAAAAAGAAGCTTATACGTCGTGCATGAAGATTACAGGTAAACTGAATATAGGATCGAGTACAAACAATTTCATTGTCATGTCATTCGAATGATTTAGGTTCATGTAGCGGAACGCGCAATTTGATTACCTTGTTACATGTCGTATTGCTTCGTACTTTGGCTCACGGTCAATGTTAATTCGACAGAGATTTTTCGACGCGTAAAAACGTTAACCAGTTGAGAGAATCAATCAGTTTTTTTTTTGTTCGTTGAATTTGGAACCAGCGTCGATGATAAATGTCGTTTTATAAATATTATAACACAGACGCCTAACGTTCTTATACAATAATCGAGTAACAAATTTTAGCTACGGATTCTATAGTGTTCGATCGAATGCTAATTGGAACGGGGTTTGCCTTCCAATTCGTCGTTGAAGATAGACTGCATGTTACCCCCCTTTTTTTCCCCCCTTTAGACTTTAGACATTCGACTATACACCGGATTAATATATTCCTCTTAAAGTTAAACATAATGTATGTATTCTCGTAATAATGTTGCTGCTTCGTGTCTCATCCAGAAGTCGGTAAAATCATGAACGCGCATCGCTATTATAGATAAGTCGGACGAAAGAAATAAATGGGAAGAAATACGCCCTACTATCGTAAGTTCGCCATAAAAGCATACGTTGCCCTTCGTCGATTTCGCTCTCCAGATAAGACTGAATAAGTATGAATGCGATATTCGATCAAATGTTCATACTAATATACAATGCAGATAAAGCTATCCTGTACTTGCTGTGTCCGTTGATAATATACATATTCTATTTGTGTGTATACATATATTATATATTTATTTATAAGTGTGTGTGTGTATATATATCGAAAAGATGATTGTGTTCAGTGGTATGGTTTTTAATCTTTTTCTCTTTTTTTTTAGTTTAAACCAGTGTTAAACGCTTTAGTCTACCTACTATACGTCTTAACCGATTTAATAATCAATACGACCTATTAATCATACTTTCCTTTTCTACTTAAGAAAGCGTCGGCAATGTGAAAACAAATCCGCGTTACACCACATATGGTTTACAATTCACGTCGTGAGTGTTGATGCTACGATCGCGTACAGTTAATGAATTGAGGTTAAAAACAATGTAACAATCGCCGAATCTCTTGAAACAAACAATATTACTTTATACAATATTTATTTGTACCAGCACTGCGATCATCCTCCATCATTCGTCAGATTCGTGAATTTCGTATAGGATCGATACACAAAGATCTGTTATTTGTGCCAAGCTTTCTATTTAGTATGACGTTTCGTTTTACAACAACGTGATCAAGCAAATATCTTATCTGGTAACGATTTTTTTACAAATAGTAACAAGCTACTCTTTCCATCGTATCTATTAACAAAATTGCACGTGCAGAGCAAAAAATAGATATTATCGAACAGTCCTAGTTATCTTAACTCTAGAATGAAAGAAGAAATAGAGAACAATTGATAACATTAAAGCTGATAATTGATTCAACGAATACTAACCGTATCTGTTAGATAACTATAACTCTAAACTTTAGCATTAAAAAATAGCGTAAATTATAACAATAGTCTAACCTATAAAACAAGTTAGTCTCCACAAAATTAGACAGAAGTGAACATTTAAATAAGTTACTCATTTCTTTCCGTTGCCTTAAAAATCATTGCATTTACATTATAACACAGAATGAGTTTAACAATTGCATATGCGGCCAGCGCTTATCAAGTTAAATGCCTTAAACAGATGTGCAGATAACGCTACTGACTTGCTGTTTTCTTTCAAATAATAACTTTGATAATCACTCGTTTAATGTCATTTAGTTGAATCCCATTCTTTTCTGTTTGTCAGTGTGACAGAAATTGACAATACTCCAACGCAAGCAGACAGACAAATCAGCGCATTTTTATGCAGCATACCTCTGTAATATGCACACACCATGTTAACTGTTCAACTAAAGGATGTGTTTCCCAGTAATTATCGTATCAAATCATCCGTGCAAATAAACGACATCGATGTCGACGCAAATTTTGGTCTTACGAAGATAAATTGACAATTGGTTTCCCGTTGGTTGGACGCATGAATTTGATTTATACAGACAGAGAGAAGAAGAGGTAGAGCAAGTGAGAGAGAAAGGCAGAGACAAGGGACTGAGAACATTTGAGACATCTTTCAGGGGTATGCGACATTGAGAAAATGCAAGGCTCACTTACAAGTTAATGTTAATGTGCTGATTTGACTGGCCGGTTGCGTTGATTACAGTTCATTTTCTCAAACTATCTTTGCTACTTGCACGACTTGTCGAGGCTGTGCTCGATTCACCTGGACCACCGGTACCACCAGCATCCCCGTTGATGCTAGAACCCGCGAGTGATGCTGTTGGTGTAACTGGCGCTGAACGTCTCCTCACCTTTGTCAGGGCTTTGTCCAACCTCTGTATAAAGGTGTCGACGTCCGATCTCTTAATGCCCAGGGCTGCCGCGGCAGTTAGGTATGGTATAGGGTAATTACTATTGTGGGCACCCCATCCTACGGTTGCAGTGATAGAATGACATAAATATTGCGTTATTTGTGACCCATATTACATGAGCCGTTAATTATGAAAGTGGTGTAGGTAAAAAAATTAAATTTTTCACTTTTTTGTAGTATGAGTGGATGAAACAGAAAACCACCCAGCAACTGAATATGTTCAGATTTTTTACATAGACGTCTTTCATAAAAACCAGCACATACATCTTATTCTCCTAATTGAGGTACTGACCCTCGAATTTGTGCGAAACAATAAGCTTCGAGTCTGTGGTCGTAATTACTCTGGTGCCACTAACGTTTCGCAGGAATAACATTGATCCCAGCATTGTAACCTGCTTATTATCGTGCTGATGACTAAGGCATTGAAGCGTCATCGCCATTGAAATCGGGTTTCCTTTGGTATCCAAGAGTCGTTCTCCGTGCCGTGCCGCCAACTTTCCAAGTTCATCCTTCAGATAGGAGTACATCTCCTTGCGTTGTGTTATCAGCTGTTTGTATCCTGACATACCCAGGCTTAACAGCGTTATCATTACGTCCATGATAGAACTAGCACTCGCACGACCTGGGTACATCTTTGATATGCGATCCAAGAGGCTTTTATCGAACGCACCGATGACAGCACCACCGACCGGCACCAAAAAGTTCTTATCCGTACTTTGAACGAACGCATCGACACGACCTTTCCGTGATGCCTCTTGTATGAGGTGCATACATCTTGTGCTCTGCAAGCTTTTGCCATCATGGCACAGTATATTTAGAAAGATTTCTGTCCTCGATTATTTTTAGATATTTTATTAGAAGAATCAGAACTTACCCATATGCATTGTTCACTATATGAGGTATGTTGTATTGAGTGCAGAGGGCTGCGATTGAGTCGACGGAATCGCATGCCCTCGGTGCGAAGCAACTTGTCGTTGTGAGAACACACGCGACACTTTCTCCCAGAGCTGCCATTTGAGCTTCAAGTCTCTGCATGTCTGTTTTTAGTTCGTCTCCGACTATTTGCATCTCTACAACGACGGGCTCCAAGCCCGCCGTTATGATAGACTTGAAGCTCGACTTCTGATCGATTCTAGGCCATAAGACGTATTTTGCGCGTGGCCTGTCTTGCTTCAGTGTTAACATGCATAATACCAGGCTCATACCTGTGGCCATTGGTGACAAGAAGCATCCTGCTATGCTCTTCACTCCTACGATAAGCAATGATTTTTTATTTTATAAGTTGCGGACGTTTTTAATAGGTTCAGACGTATTGTGTATTACATCTCAATATCTATGCAGTATCTTGTATGATTCTAGCCACACAGTGATTCCTTACCCATATATCGAATAACTTGAAGTACTAGGGAATTTGTTAATTTATACATAAGACTGCTTCCAGCAGCCTTTGGTTGTACTTCTTCTAGATCGCCAGATCTACCAATACCGTGTCCCATTCGAAAGTGTCGCCTTGCCACGATGCTGGATACAATTCGTGCTTCTCGTTCTCCAACACTGCAATTTTGCGGAAAGTTGTTGCTGTCCATTTGTGAGAGGTCGGACAGAAATGCCTCTATCGTGGCATCGTCCCAGCCTTCTTCTGGCCATTTTCGCTGGATATTAATGAAGTTTGTGATTATTTGTGCCGAAATTCTTACATGTTGCTATAATGTTCAGCTTTTACTTACATGTTCAATGAAGTGTCTTATGAGATTTTCACGAGTTTTCTTTGCATTCAGGCCCTGCTGTACGTAGGTTGAAGGAATAAGCCTCTCTGCCAAACTGAATGCCTGATTATTCATCTTCCTAGGTTATCCAGTCGTTGATATATTAATCCACAATTCGTATGTGGTTTGAAGTTTTAGCATACCATCGCTTTTATTTGCATGATAAAATTGTAAAGCAGATTAACACTTCTTAATAAACACAACAAATTTTTGTATACCATCTGAACAAGAATGAAAACAATATACGCTTAATAAAATAATCCTGTCAGTCTTACCAAAATGAAGTATTCAGAAATAGCATTCCATAATAAAGACTGTCAATTATATTTGTCCAAATGTTATCGTTGAAAGAGGATGTCTCCTCATTTGTAACTTAAAAATTTCAGGATAGGGAATGAAGGGGCATTGGCCCTTTGAACTTAAAGTATAAAAAATGAATGAAACACAATGTACGTAGTATTGAAATTTATTGCAAAATTAATAATCAACGTGAAAGTATAAAAACATGATCATGAGTTGTATATCATATGTATAGTGAGTGTATAAATTAAACTGACAAAGTAACTTAAAGAATATATAACAGAGTACAAGCGTAAATCAACAGAACAGTCAGTGATGGGAGAATGGCATCGGAGGTATAGCAGGCATATCACACGAGTACCTGACTAGATCGCATTAACATAACATACAGTATGAACAAAAAATGAGATACAACTTAAATACAACGTAACATATCCCGAAGACACAAAAGAAAGCCGTACTATCGTACATGCGTACAAACGTCAATAGAACCAACATTTAAGCATAAGATGCCGGACAACGGGCGGACAGGACATTCACACATACAAAAACCGAGCATATTAACGCGTTCGACTTCAAGGTTATGTCATCGTGGCGATGAGACATTTATGCATATGAAAGAAAAAAATAAATCCGCCGGAATGAAGGACCAAGGAAGAAGCGACGCGTGACGACGCCACGAAGAGAACCCTTATAAACGCACGAGAAGACACTTTCATTTAAGGACCGATGCCTCCGCTGGCACAGTTTCGCGGATTCGTCAAAGATGCACGGGGGTTTAAAAATGGGTTGGGCCACGATTGGCCACGATGGACGCAAAGGAAGACAGTCACGCTCACGCTGCTCATGGATTCCCCCGCACTACCCGACGCATCTCCGACAGCCGTCCGCACGTGATTACACAGGAGCAGGATGCCGTTTCAGGGGTCGAAACGATTCGCACGCGCCGCGATCCCTAATGCCAGAGCCGGAATCGCTCGCGGAACGCTGGGGGGCCGTGTCTAGGTTATGGTCCCGCGCGAGGTCACCTAAATCGGATTAATTTTACGCAATACCAGCGGACGGAATGCAATCGCTCGCGTAGTCGCAATTTTCCGCTCCGATCGTCGTCGACCGCACGATGAGTGCCGCGAGCGCGCTGAGGATCGCGAATCTTACAAAGTGCGGACCTTTACCTCGGATTTTGGCGTACGGGCGACAGCGGACGGACGGGTTACGCACGGCGCTACGGACGAATTCGTCCGCCGCCTCGACGGGTCAGAGTGATCCGCGTGTTATCCGCGCTTCGACTATCCGTCAGGTGCATCATTTGCTTCTTAATTATCCTCCTCCCCCGCCTACACCCCTCTGCGGTCGCACTATGCGCCTAGCGTGCACCGCCAATCGCTCGTGCCGATCCGAAAAAATGGACCTGGCACATTGTTACGCCGAGGCGGCGAGCTTTTTAAGTACGTCGTCATCCTGTGCTCTCTTTCTCCACGGCAGAATTGTCGTGAGGTCAAAGTGGACTTGTTTCATATCCGCAAGTCGGTCATGTTTCACCGGAATTTTCATCGAAATGACTTGTAGACTGGTGTTCGGGTGAGTTTTTGGGCAAAAATCAGGTGAAATTTGGTCTTTCGGGGCAGGTGGGATGATGAGGAGGCGTGCGATCGATGTGGGAGAATGTCAAACTAGACGTTTTGAATCCTCGGTGGTTCTAATGTTAACTCATATTCGGCGCTTTGTCTGGTTTGTTGGGTCGCACACTCTCGCAACTCAAATGTTGGATACGTGGGAAGGTGCGTTATTTGTCGATTTGCGCGCGTATCTCGTGAGCGATTCGCTTGCTTGTCGATCAGTCGATGCGATTTGGCTGTTTCGACGATTTCGTGCGTTTTTCGTTGTTGTTTCTTGTGGCGATCGGTGGATGGGAAATTTTGACTCCAGATACATTTGTCGGGCAAGTTTAACTTTGTTGGGTCTTTGTCGAGTATGGCAGGTAGATTTTCTTTCTGTAGCGCTGCCAACAGTTATATTTATGTCGGCACTTTTTCCGCATAATTCATTGCATCACTAGATGGTATAGTTACGTAAGTCGCGGCGTCATGTCGTGCTATTTATTATTGCAGCGCGTCAATTTAATGTTCCAGAGTAATCCGCACCGACGATCTATATCTATAGCCTCTAGGATGTTTTCATAACGTTCGAAAGACCGTCGCGCCAAAATCGATCCCACGTTTCAAACGGATCGATTGCGCGCTTTTCTTTACCGGACGACAGAGTTCGATCTGTGCCGCTAGTTATGAAAATGGTCTAACAAGCGAAAGGTCCGAAAAACATCGAATGCTTCACTCTTCACTTATGCGTTACGTAAATTGATGCAATACAAACAAACGAATGACAAACACTGCAGCTTCCGGCTAAATACGCTAAACGTCGAACAAAACTATCACGATGCTACCCACATAGCACAAATGACTATGTGCCGACTAAAAGTCGACTTCAACATCTAAAAAGTCGACCTTTAGTCACCAAATTAGCATTTGTGCTATGTCGTTAGATTCCGAATATACGAACCTAACAATTTACATTTGTCCGCTACCGATATAACGTCTTCCGGCGTACGTCGAAAGTGGCATGATTAATCAATAAATTGTCGGTCGTAACAATTCCTACGCTTCCATTGCCTGAAAAATACTTCAATGATAACGGAGTCGCTATAGTAGGTCTCTGCCAGTTCCTCTACCGTCGCCAATTATCATTCCGCCCTCGACGATGCGCAACTAAATTGCGAAATTGTGACCCGGTCCGGACGTGCTTCTCGAATGAAGCACTTTACTGTTCGTAACGGTAGACGTTAACAATTTTCAGTCGAGTGGAATTTCCGCGGCCACTATAGTAATATTTCTAACCTCTCAATTGGTATACCTGCTCAGAGGTCAACGCAGTTCAGTGAATTGACCTCAGTGCGCGGTGAATCTGCATTGTGCGAAGGTCCTGGAACGGCTCGGCGGTGCTCCGATGACAGTTTGAAGCACAGGGTAGCGTGGACCTTACGATAGAGGCTGAGAAAACATTATTTAGGAGCACCTCGTCAAAAGTACGGCACCGCCCTCGTGGCAGTTCTCCGTGCAGTGTGACAGGGAGTGCGTAATCGTCGTGCGGAACGTCAATGGCACTCTTTTCTGTCAATGAGTCAGCGTGCGGTCTACTGCGACTTTAAAGGTATTGCGCAAATAGCAGGCACCGTCAGGGAAACAATTCTTCTTCGCTGTTCAAACGACCGTACCCGTCGCTGGCTGAAGTCACGAATCCAAGAGAGCTAAAGCTCATTATTTCTTTCATTACGCGAAACGATATCAAGCGAAACCTGTAAACGATTCGACTTCTTTCGAACTTGTCACTTAGGCCACTCTTACGGTTATGTATACGACGAAGGAATCGAAAATAATTGAATTTCGTTCACCTATATTGCGACATGGAACGATTTAACGCGAATTCACCGACAAATTCTGTTTTTTTAGATTTTCTGCTCACAATTAGACCACGTTCGGCATCACCGACACAATTACTGACGCCTGCGTACGTATATCAGTTCGAAATGTATAGCGGCGTTTCTATATGTCAGATTTGTAAGTGGACTTGACTCATTCTCGACGAATTCGATAGCATAATTCACGAAATACTCCGAATTTCTGTGATGCCTGTGCCGTCACCAAGAATAACGTCTTCGTAAATTGAAAGACAAACCCGTTGTTGTCTTTGTATGAATTATTCTCTTTTTATGCACATATTCGCGTTTACGTTTGACGTAGGATCGTGAGGGATTTTTGTTCTCGTTGAGACTGTCACACCGGTCTGTGAGTGTGAGTTTGCATGATTGCGGTGGTTAACAATGTTCTTGCTGCAGCTCTTCGTAATCAGGCTATTAAACAGCTCGTAGTGCACGAACCACGTCTTACGCATGCGACCAGGCGTCGTTTCTATTAATCCCTATGGTCGATAAGCACGTACCGACAAATGTAGTTTCGACACTCTATTCTGCTCCGCTTCGTTATCGCTTGGTAGACTTTGCCCCAAGACGTTTCCCAAAAGAAAACCTGTTTCTTTTCTTAAACCTTCATCATCACGTTCTCGAACTCGTATTTCGAATGGTCCTGGTAATAGCTGAATAACAAGTGATTTATTCGAGGGGGGGGTCAAACATTCATGACTTACATGCTGTTTTTTTTTATCTTTGCCTGCACGCAGGCGCGTCGCACGCTCAGTTTTGCAGGAATATGCACGTGAACACGCTCCAAGTTCAATACTTTCCCTGTTTCAATCCAGCGTTCATCGGTAGGCTTGCTCTTTTTTCACTATCCCCAGAACGAAGTATAGAGACGGTTCTGTTCTTCTGTTCGCAGCTCATCATGGAACTCGAAAATTGCAATTCGTACGTGGAGGCGCATAATACCGCACCGTCCACGCCGCAAAATGAATACGATTCCAGCGGCAATAAGAAGTGGTATCGACAGGCCAGTCAAAGGTGAGCTTTTTGCTCTTTTCGAAAGATGTGGGATTAGATCTGTCAAGATGATCAAAATGACTCGTTTGTTTTGATTAATTAATTTATTTACTAAAAGTGAACGTAGGCTGACGAGATTTTTTTGACGCAAATGCTCGACAGACCTGGCTGCATCTAGGAACCCTAATATATCAGTTCGTTTGCTACTACAATAATTTCGTTATTATAAGTAAAAGTAATCTCTGTAGAAGAATATATCTATCATGAATAGAGAAACTATTGTGTCGGCAGACGAATTTTTATATGCGCCGATCATTTGTATATTTCAATAAAAGTCGGGCAAAATTTCAGAAACAAAGGTGAGGTAATGATGAGCAATGATCATAATCAAATTTGAAACAAGTCATTTTTACCCCCTCGATAGATCCAGTGTTAACCAAACTCATTGATACCCCGTCTCTAACGTTTGAAAATCTATCCAGTTAAGCCCGTGGAGTTGGTTATGCATATGTTAAAAAAGTGTACACGTAGGCGGGAACGTTTAGAGCAATTTAGGAGTTACATTTTCTGGTTACGTCTTACGTGAGACAGATAACGACAAAGTAATGTTCGAGACAATCACGATAAACAAGTTCGTGGAAAGCGGTTTCGAGAATTAGTGGTAATATTTCAACGCTACTTAAATCATTTGTAGGAATTAGTCGAGGCATGCCTCGAGTCGCTTAGACACTAATCAAATGTCACGGTGTGCAAAGAGATGCATAGTACGTTGTCGCTATCGTGCCGCGAATTCCAAGGACAGTAAAACAGCCTACGCACTGTCAGACTGTCTTGGTTGTGCTTGCACGAAAATAACTTGGTCGCATAATATACATATTTTGGCCGCACCGATGTGCGGGTAATAATCAAAGTATGTACATCGATACGAACCACTTCCGCGAACGCTACCCGTATTACTGGCTTTTGGTCGGAAAATGGACGCACATCTCGGAATCGCAACAGTCTTCCTTGACACTTCGAATCCCACGACATCACATTTCATTCAAAGTTCAATTTCGTTCGTGTAATATTGACTCGAGAGAACCAAAAATAAGGGAATAAACTGATTGCGTGTTTATATATATATATATGCGCCGGTGGTTAGAAAAGTTGTGTAAGTAGAAAGTTTGTAGAAGATTGGAAAATATTTCCGACTTTGTTAGACTACTTTCATAATCACCGATAGATACAAAGAACCGGCATCACTTGGCTGAAGTCGGTCATGTTTTACCGGAATAGAAAACAGATTTCTATCATACTAGTTTAAGACGCACGGAACTACATCGCTAATAAAGCGATATAAAAATAATAAGAAAAAATTGGAGAACAAACAATTTACCGATAGGCAAGTTGCGTTTTTCTTTGATCCACAAAAAAGTATTAGTCGGGAGTGTGGATTGCAATTCCGTTAGGCATCTTTGAGTTTCCTAAACAGCCGCAGTACGTTTCCGTCAACAAGGCTGACTCCACTATTTCGCAAAGCAGGCCGTGTAAAAATAGAGGATAACTTTTGAAAGCATCGTGTAGCGTTGAACCAAGGAGCGGGGAAAAGTTTGAGAGACGTTCAGCAATCCATATTTTCGCAATGCTTAATCTTCCTTCGAATTCGTCAGTCTTCTTCGATTTCATCAGGCGTCTGACCCCCGATGATCCAGAGCCGAAGGTAGATTTCTCGTTTTCGTCCGATCATCTTCCTCAAGCTGCCGTCACGCAATCTCGCGAATTATATCTTCTCTCATGTCGTTCACTATCGTCACGCGAATGACCTCTGCCGGTCTGCAGACTCCTTATCAGCCGTACGCTTGTTTTTCGGGCGAGACTCTTCGCTTCTGGTTGTTTGTCCGCAAATCTCTTTTGCAATAATCAGCCGACCCGTCATTACGTTGCCGTCGTCGTCGCTGGCCAGTCGACCGACCCACGAATCCGCGGACAAGTGCCTCAACCCTCCTACGTTCCTCTTCTCGGATCTTCTGTCTCCCCCTTTCGCTCTTTCTCTATCCAAAATCGTGTGACGTCATGAGTTCGGAAAAAGTGAAATTCGTGGTATCGCCGCCGGAAAGCATCGGTAACTTTTCTCAATCTATACTCTCGTAAATTGTCCCTGGTCGGCTTCCCCGGAAGCTTTAAGGGCATTCGTCGATCGTCACACTATACCTGTAACGGAACACGCAATTTTGGACGCAGGACAGCGGGTCACTTTCCCGGAGAGCGGCGTTTTCGACGAAGAGTCGTTCCATCGGCATTGCGCAATGTTGGGCGAGTTCGGTCTGTCGCCTGGGTCGAGTATGACCAGGAACCGTAGCGAGCAGGATTTGGACAGTTATAACGAGGGGATGCAGGGGCTGAGAACGGATAAGCGTGAATTAGGACACAGGTAATTCGACGATTCATTTCGTCATGTTTCGCTAGGAAAGTCGATTTTTTCGATATGGGACTGTTCGTCTCAACACGTACCACCATTAGACCAGCGTACTCAACGCGCGGCTCGCGGAGCTTTTATGTATGGCTGGAATGGTATGTGCGTTAGTTTATACATGAGAATTGGTATAAAGCTCTCAATGCCACAAAATACAAGATGGTACGAAAGTGTGCTCAAACGCTGCTCACGTTGTTCGCATCAACGTATATTTGCAAATCATCTTATTCAAAAATGAAGTATGCGAAGAACATATATATATAGAAACCGGCTTAGTGACTCGCATCTTGATGATGTATTGAGAATAGCATGTAACAGTTATGAACCTGATTTCTGTAAAATGGTAAAAAATTTGTCTCAATATCAAAAAATTTTTGTTTATTTTTGACATTATTATATTATAGATATAGTGTACCATGTTGCAGCCCTCGTAACATAACAATCATACGGTTGAGTATGGCTACATTAGAATAAGTACTAAGTGTACGCATGAGAGAAGATATGTCTTGAGAGTCACATTAGCGGACTAGCAGACCAGCGCACTAAACCTTGACTTTCAAGATTTTTACTCTCTCGGACGGAGAACAGGTCTTAGATTTCGCAGCCTTTACCTGTCTGCCAGCGGATGATTAGATTTAACTGTTGACTCTGCGCTTACGTTCGCCGTGCTCCAAAATGCGCGCGGCCTTTGTCTTGCGAACGAGGTTCACTGCAATAAGCGCGCGAACTTGACACAGCGCGAATCGATTTTACTTCGTGCGCGGAACAGGGGGGGGGGGTCATAAAGGAAGAAATCCTGAACCCAGGGAAAGTTATCGCTGCCTTCACCTCCTTCCGTCCTTGTCTGATGCGGTCTCCGTAAGACCGATCGCACATAACCTTTGCCGGAAAAGTCGCGGTTTTCCCGTAAACCGGGGTATTTATAGCAGCGCGACGAAGTATAACAGTGTGGTCCAAGCACCGCACCTAGGTGCGATTTCGAGTCCCCCACCCGACTACCGTTGTCATGGTGACGGACGACGCTTGATACTGTTTCGCATGACTAACGCGATGCGAGAGTGAAGGACAGAACTACTTGTAACTAGTGGAGGGGGCAGTAGCCGTGTGAGGGGCCCCACCCGTGGACCACACTGAAGTATAGGAAGAGCTTGGACTCTGAAAAGTTCACTGGTAGAGATCGTTGCTCCACAACACAGGCGCGTTACGCTCCGATAACGATTTTGTGTAACCACGGACGCGTTGTTGTTCTCCTCGTTACACACACGACAGTGGCGAGCACTTTATCGAGGGTGTCGCCGATAATGACACTGTCGCTTCACGAATTCGTCTTGGATATTACTTTAAGGTCGTCTGCCTCGTTTCGATACATTATTATGGTGTTCGGCTCGATTGTCTGAGATAATTACGGTAAGCGAGAGGCGTTTAGCCGTAGATAGGTCGAGCAATTATCATTAGAACCCTGCCGGAAGAGAAGGGGATGATTAACGAGACTCGCGTGATGTCATCCGCATATATCGTGTAAAGCACAATTTGCCTGCGCCTCTTAAATCAATCATGCGCCCGATCAATCCGAAGGGTCGACGGGCGAGATCTGCATTCGAAATTATTCGGAAACTGGCGAGTCGATCGGATTAACCCCGACTCTACGTGTGCAGGTGATATCCGACCCAGGCCTCTTATTGTAAACAAACGGAATCAATGTTAGCGATTTGTTTTCCTTATGCACGCTTTCCTATGTCTTTAGCAAGTAGTAATTTAAAATGATTCGTCGAAAAGAGAACGATCCAGAAATATATAATACTGTTAATCGAAACGTTAGGCAACTAAATTAAATTATTTTTCACATAATCGATACGCTATTAAATTGTTAACCACATACAACGACACTATTCGAATATTCAGAAACCTTTAAGGAGGAATCGGACAATCTGGTCAAAAGTTAAAGCCATATGGTGCAAACGCATACATACTTAAAAATGTGGGTAATGTAGTGTGTATGTAACATGGAAAAATGGAAGATTAATATGAAATTGGTGCTACAAAACATTGACTTTCCATTTAAAATCATATTTACTAAAAATTACCATTATTCGGTAACGCAGCACAGAATTTTTGACATAGAGTGTACAACTGCTAAACCTGACAAAAGAGCTTCAATTGCGATTTCTTCGCATAAGATCGTGTTAAATTATTAAATTATTATCTTCTAAATTATGTAGTAGGGAATTCTGAAATGTATGCTCCTTTATTACACAAAAATACATCATGCCTCAGAATTTCAAGAATTTCTGTGATATTTTTATGTGTGTCCAATTCTTCCTTAAAGTTTCGTTCACGAAACAAAACATCCAACGTAGTAGCTTGCGTGAAATTCGTCGAAGGACATTTTGCCGCGCAAGGCGATTAGGGCGGATTGTAGGGCTGTCGAAAAGACGTGGGCGAATCTAGGTCTTCCCACGCGTTCCGTCGAAATGCGGGTGTAAAAGCGGAGAAACAGAGAGCCGTCGCAGTGCATCCCGATAATATGCGCGCGCGCGTGCTCGCTTGCAACGATCCGCGACACCCACGTAACGGGCGTCCTTGCCATGGTACAAGTGCACAGAGAGAGGCTGCATCTCAAAATCGACCGGCTCCTCCAATTCACCCCTACCGGCACCGCTGACTTGAGCTTACTCGCAGGAATTTTGGACGGTAGCCACTTTCATCGCGGATCTACCACGACGATTCGCTATCAGACAGTCGATGCAAGATCATTATCGAGGAGCGCGGGCTGAGTGAAATTTTTCCGGAACTTAACTACTCCGGAAAAGAACCCGGTTACGCATTGCGGTAATGCAGGAACGCGCGCTCCAATGTGTCAACGCCGGACTAGCTAAGGCAGCGTGGTTCAAGCATCGCACTGCATCGCGCCTAGGTGCGATTCGGGAGCCCGTAGGCTCCCCCACCTGACTATCGTTGTCATGGTGACGGACGACGCTTGATATTATTTCACGTGACTAACGCGATGCGACAGCAAGGACAGAACTACTTGTAACTACTGGAGGTGGCAGTAGCCGTGTGAGGGGCCCCACCCAGTGTTACCGTTTGGGACGCTTTCCCGCGCATGCGCATTAAATCTCGCTTAAGGTACGTGCTACATTTAGAGAAAAAAAGGGTTCTGTCGGGCCCTCTGGTCGGATAGTATTATATTTATACTAAACACTTCGCGTCAAATTGCCGTAGTCTCCACATAGTCTATATGCGTCGTCCCTGGATTTCTCTGTGAATGCGCTGCGCATGCGCGAAAAAGCGTCCCAAACGGTAACACTGGCCCCACCCGTGGACCACACTGAGGCTCAGTGTCAGCATATTTGGCTTCGAACTCCATCTTTAAACGCCTGCTGAGGCTTCCCCCACCACCGGCACCTCCGTTGGAGTTCGAGCCAAAAATGCTGACACTGCACTGAGCTAAGGCGTCAATGGGACTTTGTTTGACACTGTAGGTTTTTTTTTGTTTTTTTTTTACCGATATATAATTCTTCGATTGCGGAAGATAATGCAGAGAAGGGAAAAAAAGGGAAAATACTGAAGGCAGTCGCGGTTACGTGACAGGCATAAATTAAGGCTGGGACTGTTCATCGAATTATCCGGTACCCGAATATTCGATCAGTTTATTTTATGTATTCGAATACTCATCGAATGTAATTCGAATACTCGAATACTGAAATATTCAAAAATTGTTCACTCATCCGTATTCCTACATGATAAAGCATATGCTGTGCAGCAAAATGACACACTAATCGGATATTCGGGTATTTGGATAATGGGTGTTCGGATACGATATAAAAGTATTCAATTATTCGAATAGTTCCAGTTCTAGTTTTTATACGATATACGAGTAATAATATTTGGATAAGAAACTTGAAGTTTATTCGTACTATTCGAATATCTATGAAATATTCAAATATTAAATTATTCAAATAGTCCCAGCCCTAGCATAAGTGTATGTAGAAGCAATTGCTCTGTATGGATAGAAGAGACGCAAAGAACAGAAGAAGTGAGTGTTATTCAATTAGCTAAAGGCAGTCCGATACTTCTCAATTGAAGGTCTTGTCCGAGACAGTTGCACCTTGTATGTCATTAGTCAAACCAGTCATTTCGATTCCACGGTGGTTCTATTCCTGAATCTCGCTACCATCTACAGACTTTGCAACACTAAAATCGTAATATTATTATTTTTGGCAACCACGAAATACTATTCTCGCGAAAAATAGCAAAACACGGGGCAATAGTGAGACCTCGTAAGATGACCGAATACCTCTAACATGGCGACTTGCATCCTCAAAGTCCCTATCTTACTTGAAGTCGACTCTTTCGAGTAAAGATGTTACCTATCTCGAGAGCGGCGAAGGCATGCAGATGGCTAGATGTTTAGATAGATACACGTAGAGTGCCCAATTTAGATGTCGCTGGTATTCTTGAACTTGGGAACTTAGACCTCCGTCAATATACTGTAATCTACATACGTAGAGATCGTACATTATAACCTTGTATGGTATAAAATGCATGCAACGTGTATATCTGGACAGAAGACGTATTTACGACAGCGATTCAATTGTAAGTGAAAGATCTAAAAAGTCAAATTTTCTCACTCATTTTACATCGCATCGATTTACGCTAGTCACTAGAATATAAGTGAAGAATGAAGGCTTTAAACAAGGACAAGTAACCAGCATGTAAATAGTCTTAGATCCCATCTAGATCGTGCATCGTAGGCTCGCTACACTCCCCAATATAGAACCAAACCGCCTATCGGCAGTCCTAAATCGCATGTCCGGAAGTGTTGTACGTTTCTGCGCGCGTATTTGGGTTATTTCTGGCATGGCCGTGTACGTGTGTAGGATTTTCAAGAAAGTAGGGCACAGGCGTTGCGTTACAGGCTCGATCGAACAAACTTAGAACGATACGTTTCGAGGGTCCGCGCACTTGATTTTCATCTGCAAGCGTCAGTTCAATTATTATGGCGACTTATCCCTTAAACAGGGAACTTCTTCCACACGCTGGCGCTTCTCTTTGCTCGCTGCACGTTATTTAGCGCCTTCCGTCGCCCTGGATGTCAAACACTGACACGGGGAATCGTTATTTGGGTGATTCGTAACTCGATCGAACGCCATTCGTCTCCCGATCGCGACCCTCGACCTTCCGACGATGACCGTTGAATCGCTAACACGTCCTCGCGATCGACAGACTGCAACATTTATCGAGCCGGACACCCACATCGCCGGCCAACGTTTGCCAACTAATAAATCGGCGCCAAGGAGAATCTTTCCGTAATGTTTAATAACTCGTAGAGTTACGCTACGAATCGGAGACGGTGTAATTGAGACGGATGTTTCTCGAGCCGAGATTAGCGTCCAGATACGGAAAGGGCGTCTTTATCTCGATGCTTGGAGGCGGCTACTTTTCAAGCGGTGACGCTACTCTTGACGCACGATTATCTTCCACGGAATCCTATTGAGCCGACGACGATCTCGTTATTGCTCATTGTCCGTTCACATGGCGTCGACGATCGTCGACGACCGGATGTCTCGCTGCGAACAATCGAGGTAACTAGAGAAAGAAAGTGTACAGTCCTGCCGCCCATACGTAACGTCTTTGGTTTTTTATTGAATTTCTGTAGAAACTGATTAGGAGCATTGAAAAGGTGAGATGCGCACGATTGGCAAGATTGTCCGCTACGATATCGTGCTAAGAAATAAAAGTTTCGCAAAAATGCAACCGTTTCATGGAAGTGTACCGCCATTGTCTCGCCGTACGTATAAAGCGGCTGCCCTCTGGACTCTAAGCCCAGATCCAGTCGGCAAACGTGGAATTGCGGTGTTTCATGAAAATAGAATTCTTAATATCACCTGGGTGACTGACGAACGAACAAGACTGTCGATTAAACTTCTGAATAATGGGCCTTCTGTATTTGCCTTATCCAGGGGAAAGTGATCCCAACAGGTATGTTGCACAATTTAGAGGTACATTTTATATTCACCCCCCAGCATCGTTGCGCTGACGGTTTTGAATTGCGCAAGTATCCTCCAATCGCATATTATTCTCGTTGGCTGGCAGAAAATTCTGTCGTCGTAAGCCGCGATGTATATTAATTAGCAATGTCGCAATGGCTTGGGCGCCTGTTTCCTTTCATTCATACCGTGTAATTATGCCGTCGAATACGCAGAAAGGCGCCTTCGTACTCGTTTATATGCGCTTCGGCTGCGGTTCAATTTTAGCCCTCGAAACAACCTCATGCACCCAGCAGGCTCTCGGGGCGACACGTGCAGCCTGACGCTGCGAAATCGTATGTTGTACGCTTTTTACATTCGAGATTATCGTTTTACGATCGAGACACTGCGTTTCGATTACTTCATCTCTCCTCGCTCACTTTCGATGCCGTTTTGCAACGTCTTTCACCAGTGCAGTCCACGAGAGAGGCCCTTTACGCCGCTATTTCCACCTCCACTAGAAAGAAATGGTTCTGTCCTTTATGTTTCATCGCGTTTTTTTGTTTATGCCGATCATATGGCACACGGTGCGTCGTCCGTTTCCAGGGCAACGTTAATTTGGTGGGGGGGCCTATAGAGCACTGGGAGCCAGTGTCATCAGATCCGGCCTAAAACCGCACACTTGGCGACCGTAGTGGGGGAAAACGCAAGGTGTGTGCGTGCCGTGTCTGTGAGCGCCGCGTGCGCACCGCCGAGGCTTCCTTGTACGCACGCGGTGCGCGCGCGGCGCTCACAGGCACGGCACGCACACACCTTGCGTTTTCCCCCACTACGGTCGCCAAGTGTGCGGTTTTAGGCCGGATCTGATGACACTGCCCCGGGGCATTTTCGGTTCCCCCACCCAACTACCGTTGCCCTGGAGACGAACGACGCTCGCTGTGGGACATAAAGCAAATAGCGGCGTGAGGGGCCCCACTCGTGGACCACGCTGGCATAGTGTGTTCTATGTACTGTATAAATATTTAATGTTTTTTAACATCTTGTATACAGGGGAATTCTGGCAATTGGGACGGGCTATAACCCTTTTTTATATGATGATAGAGAAAAATGGTAGAGGACAATATTGCATGGCGTACCTAAGTACATACTATCTTCCTATTGCACCTTGCACCTTCCCGGCGCAATTGCACTCTTTCTTTTTAAGGGGTTAGTGATAAATAGTGATAATAAAATCAAATTTGTATAGATAATAGTTGCGTCAAAAAAATTGTCTCATTTTGTGCCACTTTTTCTAAGTGCCAAGGTGGTGTAACCCCTTAAATGCAGATCTACTTTTTTTTAACATTTATCGATTCTTCTCACTATTATACGTATAAAAGTATGTATTAGGGTGGGGTCATCATCGAAGACAATACTTTACGAGATATTAGACGTCAGAAATGTATTTTATTACAATAAGTGTTCAAATGTTTCATCGTTACATTCCTAACATTTTCTGACATGTGTCTTTATCTTCTTCATAACATTTAGTTGAGTGATAAATTCACATTCCAGCAATGCAGTTTGATTCGCTCTTTTAAGTGGTCCACCGAGACGAAAGGCCATGAATAGATTTTGTCATTTAAAGAATCCCAAAGAAGAATAGTCCAAAGCATTGATGTCAGGCGAGCGAGGTGGCTAAGGTGTGTGACTGCAGCTATCAAACAACTTATCCTGACAGGTTTTTCGTTAGAACACTAATTGTAATAGAATACATTTCTGACCTAAAATGTCGAATATCTCGTAAAGTATTGTCTTCAAGATGACTCCACCCCAATACTTTTAGACGTACAATAATGAGAAGAATCGATAAATATTCGCAAAAGGTAAAGCTGCATTTAAAAAAAAAATGCATTTGCGCCGGCGAGGTGCATCAGTGCATATACAACAAAAGTGCTGCAATAGGAAGATAGTACTTAGTACGTTATGCCATATTGTCCTCTACCATTTTTCTCTATCATCATACAAAAAAGAGTTATCAAAAATTGGATCCGCTGATGGGGACGCTGGTTTAAGCAGGGTGCTCACAGGTAGAGCATGCAAACTGCGAGCTCCTCACACACTCAAATAACGGAGTCTGTATACGACTAAAGCGTTTCATCGTGTGACACAATGCATCGTTATTCTAGTGTGGGAGAGGCTCGCAGGTCGCAGGTCACATACTCTACCTGCGAGTACCCTGCTTCACTTTTGCGCCCTTACAGCGTGATCGAAAACAGCGGCTAGATATACTGACCGTCGACGGGGCACGACTATGCGCTCCTGTATACATATACACCCATACCTCGCTTTACGGCTTATTGTTAGATACGTTCCGGAAAAGTTGGTCGTAAAGCGAAAAAGCCGTATAACGAATCAATTATTTTGATACAATGAGGTGCCAAACGTTCCTCATATTTTCGTGAGGCAAAATGTAACAGTGCCGCCTAAAGGGAGAAGCTGAAGCTAAACAGAAGGTCGGTGACAGTACAACGTTTTTGTTGGCCGTATAACGAAACGTTGTGGGCCGTAAATCGAAAAAGTGCCATAATTAAAAAAGGCCGTTGTAGCGAAATGCCGTATAAAGAGCGGCCGTACAGCGAGGTATAGGTGTATTGCCGGCGTCGGACTAGCTGAATAAATAATTGCGAGTGAAAGTGTCTACTGAGCGATGCAACCGCGCGATCTACACAACAGTGAAGCATCGTGCGTTCATGGGCAGGGTGGTGCTTGACCGACTTAACCGAAAGTCGGTAGCGGTGAAAGACGCGAAGGACCGGCTGTTAAAGCGATTAAAAGACGTTTAGTTTACTTAGGGCCGGTTTCACCAACGACTGATAAATCTCTAAATAGTTATTCGGCCAATAAAATTTATTTGTCAGTTAACGAGAGTGTCGAAACCAATCATTTTGTCGAATAAGCGCTAACTGAAGTTGGTGAAACAAAAAACATCGATTTTAACCGACAAATAACTTTATTCTACGAATAACCACTTATTCGTCGTTGGTGAAACCGGCCCTTAAGGAAGAAAAAAGACCGTGGGGTTAAATAGCCAGTAATCAGTTGGTTCAAATTCTTGTTACTCCAGTTCTGCGACTATCTTAAATTGTCGTGCATCTACGAGTTCTTAATAGGAATAAAATATTTAGGGCCGATTGTTCCACTTCTGGGTGAAATATTAGGTAGCTACCTAACTGAAAAATTTTTAACTAGCGCTGTTCGATCTATCGTTAAAATTTATTTCTCAGTTACAGTCATTACAATAGGTGGAGCAGCGCTAGTTACAATTTTATCTGTTAGGTGGCTACCTCACATGTTACCAGCCGATTACCTAAGAGGCCCCTAATAAACTATGAAAATAGTAATAACGGGTGTTGCAATCCCAAGGTGTTACCAGTAATCATCGGCACAAAAACATCGACATATAATCTCGTAGATTATTTCAAAGTAAACAAGATCGGCCCCATTAACAAACAAATGAAACGAAATAATTCCATGCCTCGCGACCAAAAATACACAGAAAACGATAATCGGACGAAAAGGTCAGCGTGTCAAAGATTACGCAGAAGACAGAACAAAATTGCAAAGGGAAGAAAGAAAAAACAATTAAGCATTAGCAGCGCGAAGAAACGGATCTTGCGAACATAACGCGATATACGCGGGGTCCATAAAAGAACTCGGCCGACCGTGTCGATGTTGTGCCGTGTAACGAAATCTGAATCAGAGCCTAAAGTCCAGTGTGGTCCAAGCGGTCCAAGCGTCGCACCTAGTCGCGATTTAGGAGCCCGTAGGTTCCCCCAACCGACTACCGTTGTCATACTCACGGACGACGCTTGATATTGTTCCCCATGACTAGCGCGATGCGACAGCAAGGACAGAACTACTTGTAACTAGTGGAGGTGGCAGTAGCCGTGTGAGGGGCCCCACCCGTGGACCACACTGGCCTAAACCTAAACGTCAAGCTGGATAGAAAGTATCGATTACCGACTACCTCAGCCTATGCCTTATTGCGTGTTATCTGCCTCGTTCCCTGTACACAGTGCCCCACTAATAGCTCCCATCACCGAAGTTAATTTCGACGGCGAGTTCTGTTGAGCACGTAACCGCTAGACGTGCCCTGACGTTTAGAGAGCTCAGGAAATTCTTGTCCGGCCAGAAGGAGTCCGTACGAGGGCGAAACGGCATATTGAGGAAGTTTATTATTAGACAAGTAACCACTGTGTTCCCACGTGTGCACGGTGCGCAAGGAGATATGACTCATGAGAAGAGGCCCTTATATGCAAAGCGTCGCTATACATCAGAGACAGAGAGAGACATCACTAATCGTCGTGCGAGCGATTTGGGGGGGGGGGGGCATGTTATCGCGTCTGGACAACTGAGCGAATTAAAGCACGCGCGGCATTGGTGAATGAACGATAAATAAGTCCAGGGGCTCGCCGCTCTGCGCAACACTTCGCTCCCGTTTACGGCAATTGACTAAACACGCAGATAAGAGCGATAGCTAACAAATAAGGGAACCGTCTGCCTGACGCTTCGGTCGCGCCCGGCTATTTTCGGCCGGCGCAGAACAATAGGCTAATTGACGGTTGAGTAGCGCGAGAGCAATGATATTCGTCTCAAAAAACAGTAGCTACTGACCGAGCGGCCTTGTATTTATTCGCGACCGCGTCGAAATAGTATTCTAATATTACTTTGCTCAATATCGTGTAACGCGATGTCTGCGGTGACGTTTCTTACGCATCGGCAGCGAGGTCGAGGCTTTCTTTAAAACCGAGTACGTCCAGCAGCGTGAAAGTCTCGCGACTGCCCGCAGCAACTACATGTTGCGCACTCGACTGCGACAGTCGGCAGCCGGCAGCTTGCACGCGGAGACTTACAGGATTGACGGAATAATTATGAAAGAAGGCCGAGTCGATAATTTGGAGGAAAATGTCGTTTTGTAGATTTGCTCTTCGATCGTTGGAAGTGAGGCTTTCGAAATTCAATTTGACGAAGAAGCAAGGTGGACGGTTCGTGTCGAGGTCTCGTTTCCCTTTATTTCACGTTCGTGCCTCAACGCATTTAAGTTCGCCACGGCATGCGCCAGAATTCAGCGACTCGCAAATGTCAAGTTCGTCTAGAAAGGCATGATAAAATGTCTTGACCACGGTGTCGGCCGCGTTCCGCCTTGAGTGGGTTCGAGGAACAAACGGTATGCCGCCACGATCGAGACAGGCGTTTGCTGAATTCCTCAGATAGGATCAAGGACAGGGGTTGTCGAGTTGAAGGAAGTGCATGACTGTTGTCTATATCGCTGAATGCGCTGCAACTAGGTCTCGTTTGCTTCTGAGCGAACAAAAGTTACGGTCCCAGTTCGCGCCATTCACGAACGCTAGGCTATTGTTAATGACGGGACGATCGAAGGCCGAATATTGTGTGACGTCAGTACGAGCGATGCCGCCGCGCAGCTGTGAAACGTTACATCGCGCTCGTACTCGTGAAAATGTCCCGACGTCGGGGCGTCAGAGGTGTTATAGCGCTAATTGTAGGTTTGAAAGGGACAGTGAATGATATTAGCCGTGATTCGTCCTCTTCACGCTCCGTCGCCGTCGCCTCGGCATACGCTCACGGCTTAACTTTAGCTTCATCTTTACTTTAGTTCCAATCCCGCTGCGCACGATCGTCGCGAAGTTACTCATCGACGAGTCCGGTCGAACAGAGCGCAAATCAGGACAAATAAGCTCTCATGATAATCGCATGTTCGATGCCATCTGTCTTGTCCTGCAAACAACCGAACGGACAACAGATAGTAAAATGCTCTTCGATAAACGGCATCACTCAGAACGATATCGGCGCATCGAAACAATTAAATTCAGGAACCCATGTCACAGCTCGATGCCGCATTATCCGACGATACACTTCGAACATCTTATTGTCGTCAGCCGAATATCGTTAGTCGATTCCCGATGTACGCAAGTACGATCAATTATTATCGGAAACAACATTTAAGAATTATAATGACCCTAATAAACGTATTTCGTAGCACGCATCATACAATACGAGCCCTACGAGTACCAATCGCCAAGCAAAAATAATCGCACTTCCATTCACGTATTCGAATTTTCATCGAGTAGAATTTGAAAAAGCCGAAAAATTGGAGAACTCCCTCGCATCTCATTGTCAGTCAAGCAAGGATGTGAGAAGAGCAAAGACCGACACAACGACCGCAGATGGATCGCTTCAGCTGTCCAGCTTAAATTGCCGACAAGAGGCCACGTGGAGTTTCTAGCACATAGTTCGCATCTTTGTTGCCGGCAAACAACAGAGCCGCCCGTCTCTACTACCCGTGATCGCGACTTAACGCCGCTTCAACGTTACTTCAGCCAGGAGGCCCCCGGCGGAGAGAGGTTTACGTCCGGAAGATGATGAATAAAGCACTGTCGGCGCGTATTAACCGCTTCGCCGACACAGCAGGCGATCAGTTGACGTTTGGTCATCGAACGGCGAGCATCGTCGTTTTTTCACTCTCGCGCACTCGTTTCGCAAAGTCAGCACCGCGACTTCTTTCGTCCATCTGCGTCCTCCCCCGCGCGCTTCTATTTATCTTTCTACCATTTTATCGCCGTCGACCTATTTTGTTTATTTTTGTATTCTCGGCGAAATTGGTGTTCAAGTGCTTTACTGTTGTTGGTGCGTCTTGACCCTGGATGGTCGGTGCTTGATATTGGTTCGTGCTTTGAAGGTGTCAGTGTTGGTGTTTCTTCGAGAGTACAGAGTGTACAGGTGACGGTAGGTCGCGATGTGTTTCTCGAGCAATAATGGTTCAGGCAAGGATCGTGATGTCGCGGCCACGTTGGCGTTCGCAGATTGCTTGTGAGCAGCGAGCGACGAACTCGTTTGCGAGCCGAAGAACATGTTCGTGAGCGTCGTCGACTGGATAAGCTCGGCAGCAGCCTCTGTTCTCTGCTCGCGAGATGATCGCAAGCTTCAGTGTGGATGCGGTGATGTCGAAGGATCCTCTGGCAGCGTCTTGTTACACATCGTTGTGTACAATGAGTCTTTGAACACTTCGGTTAAGTCCTGTCCGACGCATGACGCAAGAACACCTGTCTGTCATTCAATCAATACCGTCCATCACTAGATCGACAACTAAAATTATTGAGCGGCAACAAGTGACTCATTTGTGAAACAAATGGAATGAATCACGGGTGATTATTCCTGACCCGTCGAACGTGTCGGAATTGCCACCGTAATCGATAGATTTGGTGTGTTTGGGTATGGGCAACTTTTACGAAACACCGGGCATGCCAGTGAAAAATAAACCGTGCCGATGGTAAACTTAATGCTGGAACTAACGAGGTGTCAAACTGATTTCTGTTGACGCTATGTTGTAATGATCACTCATTTTCAAACGATCCCATTTTCCGCAGTTTTGCCTCACTTCGGTATACTTACTGTATCAAGTTGAAAATGAGCAGTCATTATGGCAAAGCGTGAATCAGGTTGTTTTTATTCGGTAGTATACGTGTACATACTGACATTTCTGTACCTATAGCAGAAGGCGTTGTGCGTCAAGTCGCGAAGGATTAGGGTAACGTTCCTCTTATCGTGTCAGTGTGTCACAATATGACAACGGAGCGCGCGGAAATCGTGAGCAAGAGAGATAGGACTAATTTCGCTTGGACAAAAGTGGAATTTTACTCTTGCTTGAGAATTTTCCAAACCACGGCGCGCGCGTGCGCGCTTCATGAGATAATGCCGACAATTATTTAACGCGTCAGGGTATGAGAATAATGAGCATTGAGCGACAGACTTTGATCGGAGATAACGCTGTCAATCGTGTCGCTCGTTAATTCTCTTGCAACACAACTGTGCTCGTATGTGCCTGTAATCACGAAAGTGGCCTATTAAATTTGAAACAAGAATTTCTCGCTATTAGGCCACTTGCATGATTCCCTCCCGGCACACATGTTTACGGCATCCGATGCATACATTTCGTTACCGTTCACTGATGAATGAAAAGCTATCCAGTCGCTATTTTCATCTATCGCCGCGCAATCACAGTAAAAGGAATTTTCATACTTCCTCCCCTCATTCCTGATCCGGATCCTCGATCAATCGCACCTGGGGGATGTCGTTCTCGGGCCGGAGAGCGCAAATGCCTAAGCGTAATAAGTGCCGCCCGGCGAGGTCGTACCGCGCATCTCGCGTAGAATATTCGTATTCCGCTTATCGCTCCCCGTTTTATTATTATCTGGCATTGAGAACTTGCCGAAAGGATTGATACGAAAACGCGAGCGGATCACGCGACTATTCCGAGCGTAAACACGGGCGCGAGCAAACGCAATCGACGATCACGAACGCAATTCACACATGAAGCCTATCGCACGAAACTCTCCTTTTTTCCCTGCACTCCCTTTCTTCGACCGCACATTCTTCTGTGTGCTCGCGATAAAAGGCTGATCGTCATCCATCATTTTTGGCGTCATTCCGAGAGAGGCAGAGATAAAGCGAGCGAGCGAAAGAGAGAGATAGAGAGAGAGAGAGAAAGAAGAATAACAGCAATGCGCGTTGAGTTCTCGAGTGCCGCGGGGCAAGCAGAAAAAAAAGAGCAGAAAACAATGGGACTTTTGATGTCAACACGTAATCGTCTGCCCCCGGACACGGGCCGTAAGTGGATAAAGTGGTGGCTGTTTGCGCGAGCGGGGTGAACGACGGGGCTTGAGTTATGGTTTGAGCCACGGCGATTGATTCACTTCTAGCGCTTTTATCACTATCGCGCCAGGAGCCATTTGTCCACTCGACCCCCTTCGGCCAAATTAAATAGCGCCGCCGCTGGATTTGGTTATCGCACTTTTTCGAGCGCCAACGCATTCGTCATCCCTCCTTCACGTATTATTCCCACGTCTTTGCCTCCTTCTTATCGCACGAAACCCGACGAGTTAATGCACGGAATTGAGTCGCGTGTCGCGCGGGAATGTGGGACTGGAAACTGCCGAGGGGTCCAACTGACTTGTTTGACATTTTGTTATAGTGATCGCTCGACTTTAATTTATCTTACTTTCTGAAATCTTCCCCAACATTCATTCAAATATACAGATCGTCGATATGTGAGTGTCGAACGAAACGGAAATTGTTCCAAACTTTGCTATAGCGACGGTTTACGTTTAAATCGTCTTTATTTTCTGAAATTTTGCAAATTTCCAGATAATACGGTAATGGAATGAGCAGGAAAAAATGAGCAGTCATTATTGGAACGTGTCGAACTAATCATTTTGATTCCTCTGTAGTTCTAGCGTTTAGCCTCGAGATTCCCTGGGACGATCTTTGCCTGAATCATTATTCCCGAATCCGTGCGGCTGTACGTCGAATCGCAATATGTACCACGAATTCGCGTAGCTATGTACGAAACGAGTGAGTCCTCTTTACGGAAACTCGCCATAATTTAGGGTTGTTGCTATCGAATAAACGGAGCCGCCGCTGGTGCGTCGATTAAGAAGACAGTCACGAACAAAGCACAGCCAAAACTTTCTCTCTATTGGTCAACTTCACGATCATTCGAACGTGAAAGCTTTTATGAACCAACGCGATTCTTCGAGTCATTGCTGTCCGCGAGAAAAGTTCTACTCTCCGACATTGCATTCGACCCTAGCGCATGCCTACCGCCAAAATGTCTGACGTCGAGTCATTCAGGAAACCGAGTGACTCCGATATCAGTACATTTCCGGAACTAGTGACACGAGAGGGAAGGGGAAGAGATCGTATAGAGTCCTTCGCCATGACGGCTAGAAAAACAGTCTCCAATAGGTAGGTCTGCCAACCGATTCTCTCGTTTTCGCGGCTAACGGAAGATAATCTTTGTGTTGCAGGATCTTCGTCAACCGGAGCCTTCACTTGGAGAACATTAAGTTCTATGGATTCGACATGGACTATACTTTGGCCGGTGAGTTTGCCTTCGTACAATAGATTGTCGCATTATCGGTGTCGACTTATTTCGTGCCGCGGACGGAATAATCATTACTCACGAGTGGACAGTGATCGATTCTTGATTTGTTGGTCTTACGAATGTCAGCTTATTACCTGAGTACGATCTTATCGCGGTATCAATTTCTCTCTATCCGTCTCTTCCTGCAGAGTACAAATCACCGCAATACGAACAATTGGGCTTTAATCTCCTGAAAGATCGGCTGGTGTCGCTTGGATATCCGCAGGAGATCAAGGCTTTTGAATATGATCCCAGTTTCCCTGTGAGAGGGTTGTGGTTCGACACTCTCTATGGGAATCTCTTGAAGGTGGACGCTTATGGAAATATCTTAGTCTGCGTTCATGGCTTCGAGTTTCTCAAACAGTGAGTTCTTAGCTTATGAAAGCAATTCATTTTGCAACTTCGATAAGCAATGACGATTTATCTGTGTTTTTGCAGTCACCAGGTGTACGAGCTTTATCCGAACAAGTTCCTACAGTTGGACGAGTCCAGGGTATACGTGCTCAATACCTTGTTCAACCTGCCGGAAACCTATCTGCTGGCATGCTTAATAGACTTCTTCACGAATTCGCGACAGTTTAGCCGCGAGAAAACCGGCGTGAAAGAGGGCGAATTGACGATGAGCTTCAAGAGTATATTTCAGGACGTGAGAAACGCCGTCGACTGGATCCACCTGCAAGGTGATCTCAAGACGAAGACTATAGAGAATTTAGATGAGTACGTTAAGAAGGACGAGAGGCTACCGATGTTCCTGACTAGAATCCGAGAGAGCGGAGCGAAAGTCTTTCTATTGACGAACAGTGACTACGTATTTACGGATAAGATAATGACGTACCTCTTTGATTTTCCGTACGGTGCAAGGGTACGTAAATGAGAAATTCGATTTTGCGAATAGTTCAGAGAGAGAGAGAGAGAGAGAGAGAAAGCATTTCTTTGCTAATTCCATCCAGAAATCTTTCATTGTTTATCCGCTGCCTACTCGCTTGTTTCATCCTTTGTTTTGTTATCATAATTTCTATCCCCTTATCTTTTCGTTTCATTCAACCACAGAACGAATTGTGATGTTAATTTATCATTTTAGCCTGATGAGCCCCATCGAAATTGGAAAACCTATTTCGACACTATCGTAGTGGATGCTAGAAAACCTTTGTTCTTTGGGGAAGGTACCATTTTAAGACAAGTCGATACTCGGACGGGAGCTTTGAAGTTGGGCACGCACAAAGGCCCACTTCATACAGGTAAGATGAACCACACTGTATTACCTACATCTCACTATGTGTTCTTATACCTGGATCCGATGTATAACAGGGGAAGTATATTCCGGAGGATCCTGCGATGTTTTTACCGAATTGATAGGCGCAAAGGGTAAGGACGTACTGTACGTAGGAGACCATATTTTCGGCGACATCCTCAAAAGTAAGAAGATCCGCGGATGGAGAACATTCTTGATCGTGCCAGAATTAGTACAAGAATTACACGTCTGGACAGACAAATGCCAATTGTTTGCCGAATTGCAACGTTTGGACGTAATGCTAGGGGAAATGTACAAGTAAGTAGCCATTACTCCGGAAGTTGTAAGTTTGCTTCGAAAAATATATGATAGATAATCTTTGCACTCATCTTTCTTCAGAAACTTAGATAGTAGTACTAAGGAAAAGCCTGATATCTCGAAACTGCGAGCATCGATAAGGGATGTAACGCATAAAATGGACTTGGCGTACGGTATGATGGGTTCCCTGTTCCGTAGTGGGAGTAGGCAGACATTCTTCAGCAGTCAAGTTGTAAGATACGCTGATTTGTACGCCGCCACGTTCCTCAATCTCATCTACTATCCGTTCTCATACATGTTCCGAGCCCCTGCCATGCTGGTGAGTTCTATTTCCAGTCGACGATTCGTCGAAACATTCATGAATACTATTTTATTCTCAATCGCACGTGGCTTTTTAATGTTCAAGATGCCCCACGAGAGTACAGTGGCCCACGAACAAAGGTTTGTAATGGAAACTCCCATGATAAGTCGTTCACGTACTTCAAAGCTTGCCGATGAGGAGGAAGAACACCCCAAACCAACTACCGTAAGTTAATTTACAGTTAATCATTGTCAGCGGTGCACTATCGTTTACGCTAGTTTATTTGATTTCTCGATATCTTTCAGGGGACATTGTACTTGGAACATTACCCTAATCAAATTCCCCATGCGAGACCAGAAACTCCTCGAAACGTGACACACACGCACGATGAAGATTGCAGTGATGAAGATAGTGACTCACAGAAGCAGGCAAATCATGTAAGATCGTGTACGAGAAATTGCAATTAATCCGGCTGTCTTTGTTACATATCCTACGTTCTCGATTTTTTTTCGTTCCTACGGTCGATTCAAGAGTACAGTTAACATAACGATCAAACGCAAATTAAAGATCATAGCACAGGGTAGGATAGGGTAAGATATTGTCTGTTTTTCATGTATTTTTTTTGCTCATACATGTAATACAAGGTTTTCTCGTTGCGTTGATTAAAAATGAGGCATTTTATTGAAACCAAAAGTTTGGAGTCCGTTCTCTCGTAATTAATCGATAGTATGTAATATATCGTTTGTTATGTAGATTCGTTAAGTATAGATTTTTAATATATAAAAACTAAGCGTTACGAACTGGTAGATAGCGGTAGATGAGGATCTTATGCACTGAGTTGTGCACAAATACGTATATCAAGGAAAATGCGAGTATCTATAACGTGTTATGTAATGTCGATAATATGCAATTTTTTCGTTACATGTATGTACAATTCCTAACACGCGTCACGTATAAGTTTCTAGCTTATAGTTTATAGCAAAAGGAATTGCAGGCCATAACAGAGGGTTGATTTTACGATTTTGCCAAATGAGATGTCTAGTTGTAACTTTTAGAAGGTAGTATTTATTTACAAACTCGAAGAAAGTTTCGACCGTCGACGGTAGATCAAATATTAATATGTTAAACGTTTAGGTATGGGTCACTTTCGAAACGACGCATACGTTTTAACTCTTAAGTTTTTAATCTCTCGCACAATGAGTGAAAATATATTAGAGTATCCAATATATGCGTCGCATAATCGTTACACGTATTAGGTCTTCTGTTCTTAAATCCTGTAATATACATTTTTTATATTTCATTTCGTGCGATACATTGGATAATATGTAGAGTCAATGCTTTAAAATAGGACGTATTTTTAAGCCTGTTAATATACAATTATTATGGAGGAGAGGACGCCGCATTAGACTAGTCTTTTTACATGACGTTTTAACTCCCTGACACTTGACAGATTGTATAAAATTATCAGCAAAAGGACAAACGTTCGTTACGAAAATAGACACATACCATGTATACACATATATAGGAAAGTCGAGCCTAAGTTTACACCACTAGTGCACTGTTGCGAAAATTACGTTTAGAGTACACTATACCATTTTCTCGTGTTCAATAATTTACGTAGTTACTTATGTCCTTTATCGAAGGAATGTCTAATTACAGTCTCACGAATATCGAGACGTTGATTTAGGAAAATGAATTTTTTATACGATTTACATTACAATGATGAGACAATACTCAACTTTGTATGTCGTATAGTATATAAAGTTTGTACAGCTCGGATGTTTGCATTAATACGTTGTCTCGGCGTGTAACGAGTCGATTACTGCTTTTTTTATATGTTAAGTTTGCTAGTAAAATTGTCGAATTTTTCTTGATATCAAAATTCAAATATACCCCGTTTTACGGCCAACGTTTTGCCTAATGCAACCGTGAACTTTTACATTAATCCTTGCATGGGGCAGAGTTAAATCACACAAGAGTATGGATTAAATATCTAAGACGCGTAATCTTAATGACATCATTTAGCTATGACGATAGAATTCGCCCGTTCAGAGTTATTCTAATCAAGATGAAATCAAATGTATGTCAAGGAATGACAGGGAATGTCTGAGATGCTTTTATCCTGTACAATTCGGCACTCTAACGTGTTTTATATCGATTTCAGAAAATCTGTGCATGTCATACAATTATCGAACTATATATAGAAATAGTAGGATCCTGTACATTAATTATAAGTTGTATAGAAATTGGTTTTATTTTGAATAAATTAAAATATTATAATACATGTCTTATTGCGTTGAATCGACTGCACCCAACGTCATACACATATATACATTTAATATCTCGTTATATATCTTCCTGATGTATCATAGTGTAGTGCAAACAAATATTACATAATTATAGAAGAACATTGATTATAGAGATATTTATTTTGAACTGTTTCGTGTGCTATTCTCGTTTACAGGGAATTGCTATTTGTTTGAACTGTATCCAATCTAGAATTGGCCCTCGATTCTAAAGTAACAAATCTGCTAAATATTCCTCGAATTCTTCCTCCCGCGACTTCTCTGCCTGCTCTGTCGGCTTCTCTTTCCAGATTTTACTCTCGTCCACCGGTGTTCGTTCTACACTTTCCTCGGTTGTCTCCGAAGTATCTGAAAGCTCGATGGTTTCAATCATTTCAGCTTCGCCTGACGAACTAGCCACATTAGTGCTAATGACAGAGTCCTGTCTTAATCTCTTCAGTGATTTTCTCCTTTTAACTTCTCGCTTCTTTGATCTATAGTTTAATTTTATTGAACATTCTGGACAAAGCCCTAATAAAAAATAATAATTTTTTACATTGGGTAATATTGAACATGTCATGTAGTGCACGGTGAAACATGCTATTTACAATAATATGTTGCATACTTAATTTAACAAGAGCATTCTTCTTTTCATGGTGCTCTATGTATCCAAAATTTACCTCCCATGAACGGAGTCCCTCTTTTTCTGTACACCGCTTATTGCTGCATTCAAATTGTCCCTTACCAACTATTACTTCTTTCTCTGTTCTCCATCTTAAAGCTACCTATTTTTGAAGTTACCATGTTATTCACATGAGGGTGCCTTGCCAACAAACTACCGCGGATGGTCATTGATAACCATCACTTTTTGTAAAGCATGCCAGAATATAAGCTAGAACGTAGACCAAATCGGTGATAGCCATCAATGACCAGACTTGTGTGAATATGCCCTAACAGTTGATGATATAAGAATAATTATACCTAGGCGATAATAATGAATCCTACCTTGTTGTGCTTGTAGTAGGTCAGGTCGCATATACAGTACTCCTTAAATAGTTTATCATAATACTTCTTAGCCAGTCTCGCTCCCCACGTATCGGGCTCTGTTTCCTCATTCCAAAGAAACTTGTGATTTTCTCTGATCACATCATGGTCAGTTTTATCTCGGGACCTCGAAACACAGGCCGAAACGTCAAGTGCTGTTCATATTAAGGCGTACGACATCACTATCCCGTATCATATTTTATACATGCAATTTAATACAAACTTGAGTCTTGTCCGAAGAGCCTTAAAATTAATCTAACTTATGTTTGAGGGTTAGGCAAAATGTTCAACATACGTATCGCGTTTTAGCTGTTCGTAGGAGCCCCCTTTCAGTAGAAAATAATCGTTGATGAGTTTCTTGTGCCTGTCATATGCAGATAAATGCGCATACGCGGGAAACATCGTGAATGTAACGTTGTGCCTTGCTTCAAACTTCAAACTGACAAACTCTTGTTTGCCTTAGTCTGTAGGCCAAATGGGGCTTGTATTATATTCATACAACCGATGCATTTGGTTTTCACGCCAAAATAAATCGTAAAGTGAGACTTTGCGCTGACATTCAGTTTATAAAAGTATTATATAGCACCTTGTTTGCCCAGCGATTGTTATAAATTTTTTCGCCTGTTCGTTATCGAGATGGTGGTGCAAAGTTACGGTTTTATAACATCTCTCTGAATCTGTCTCTCCTGGAGTCCTGGGCAATGTTACCATTTGGGATGCTTTTGTTTTTTTTTTTTAGGTTGGCATGATCTAGAGTTCCTCCACCACTGATCTATATACTGGCCGCTTCGACTAAATATATATGGACCGCTAGTTGCTGTGTTCACGTTAGTTCAAAGACCTGTGGCGCCGCTACAACCCAAGAACTACAGAATCGCAATATATTTCGCTTACTGTGGCTCTGACTAACTTCACACGAGTCAACCACGAGTCAATTGAGCGCATGCGTACATCAATATATATAGATATACAACGTACGTTAAAGTTAGTTCTTGGGTAGTAGCGGCGCCACAGATGTTTCGTCACGAATTTAACACGGCTCAGGCATGCTGGTGGCAGTCCATACATATATAGTCTAAGACTGGCCGTGTTCAGAAATTGGCTGACAGTACTGTCAGTACTAGATTTCCGTTCATAAATGCTTTTCAGTATGGCTGACGAGACTGTAACGTACTACCATTTTGTCAGACATCTACTGGAAAACGCGTTCGGCAACAGTGTCAGTAAAACAGAACGACTATTTTTTAGTAAAACCAGCGTCAGTACTGACAGTACTGTCAGCCAATTTCTGAACACGGCCACAGTTACGACCCGGCGAGGAGTCCCGTAGGGAATTTGAAAGAATTCCCTTCTTTTGGATTTCTATGACTCCTCGGTCACCGGATTTTGTCGTTGTCGTTGTTCTTGTGGATTCGCCTGTCGGAGGTTAGGAGCTGAAGCTCGCAGAAGCGTCAAGAATAATCGATTCTGCCGTTGTCGATTCTCGAAGGTGTCGGTAAGACGTTTAAAATGGGCGGCAATTCAAAAGGATGATCCACCCGATTCGCTCTGAGTTTGTATTGGATTCTATACCTTTTTAGCCGCGTGTAGTGGAGACAATTATGTGTATCAGGTGATACTGTACCTTTTGTCAAAAGGATAGTACAGCTAAGATAGTTCAGTTCCGTACATTTTCACGGCGTACACAACATTATTGGAAGGGTAGTACAGGTAACAAAGGACAGAATACCAAAATATCTTCTTTCTCTCTCGGCGCGGCTCGACTGCAGCTCTACATACGGCCGTGCACATTCCAGGTATTCTATAGTTCAATGATACTGACACTGCCCCACTGCCGTGAATCAGTGATAGCATATTTGGCACCCAACTCCATCATGCGTGTGCGCCTGTGTGCGTTTCGCGCAGCTTACGCCCAATCAGGACCCTAGCATCGCACACAGCCACAGACGCGCACGCACACTGCGACACAAATGGAGTTGGAAGTTGGACACCAAATATGCTGTCACTGCCGTGAATACGGCCATTGACAAGTAGACGGTGAAAATAATTGCCCATCCCGCCAGCAGATCGCGCGGCGTCCGTCCTCGTCCCTCAGTCTCAGTCGGTCTCAGTTGGTCTCAGTTCTCAGTGGTCTGTCTGCAGTGGTCTCAGTTTGTCTCAGTTGGTCTCAGTTGCCGCCGGTTGCCGCGGGTACCTCCACTCAGTACGCACGCGTACGATCGTCCGCCGGAGCATCGCGTGAGATTATAAATACAGGACCACACGACGACCGGAGGCGAAGTTGTCACGGCGCACTTGTCGCACGATGGCGCAACATGTTGATCGGGCGAGTAGGCCGGCAGCAGCCTTATTCCTCCTGCTTGCTACGTCCTGGCTGCCGACAGCGATAGCGAGTGCCAGCGCGACGTACACTAACAACCACAGCGCCGTGCCGACCAGCCCGAGTGCGCGCATAAAATCCGTCAGAGCGATCGGGCCGAAGGATTACTCGCGTCGACTCCCCGCGGACGCCGCGGCCAGCGCCGACTTCCTCATTGAGGTCCTCGGCGCTGGCCTGCTGCACGACACCCCGCTGCTGCGCTGGTCCCTCGATCGTCGCCAGTGCAACGAAAGCAATGCTGTCGCGCAAGTCTGGAGCTCGTCGAGAGGCGACCGGGCTGTCTATCGACTACTCGGATCGCCGCCCGATTTTAAGGTTAAGCCCGTCTATTTCTGTCAGCGACTGAATGACACCGATGATGGCGCCGAGCGGTGGACCAGTCCGGAGGACGTTCACGTCAACCTGCTCGCCGCGCGCTCAAAGTAAGTCTCGCCGTTTCCGTGGTCAGGGTCACTCGTCGAATTCGTGCGATGGATGACGAACGGTACCCGCTGGCAAGGATGTATGCACGGCATAGTAAACGGAGAACATAATTCTAATACGTCGCCGCCAGCAGCCCGGAAATTCAAATTTTTGCTTCCGGACTGCATGTTTCTTGCGAGCGGGTCGCATGTTGTAATCTGGAAATGTCTCTTGACGCTGTCATTGAGAAAGCGAAAACGGAATTCCCTTTCTCTTAATGACAGATCTGAGCGGAACAATTGTGTGTGTTGTGTTGTGTGTATGCGCCTATGACGCAACGGTGATTTTAAGGTTGACGCGCTGCTACACGACGCTCCTTTGTGGTCAGGTGCGCCGATGTTTCTCTTGAGTCAGACTTTTCTGCGATTCTTGAACTAATCGACGTTTCCTGCTCTTGTCGATTCCGTTTAACAATCGCGGGTCTCCTTACGCGATCGTTACAAATCCCTAACGTCTGATAAGACGGTTATTTACATAGTCTTCGGACGGTTGTGAACTTATTTACGTCCCACGACCACGTCGAAAATTGCGGAAAATCCGATCAGTTCGTTCAAGTACCGTTTAGTTTTCTGGGCGTAATTAGAATTGCGAGAAACGATTTGTAAGAACGCCCTTTGTCGACGTCTTTGACGGTAAACACGCTTGACTGTGCTATTTTATCTTAATAGCACATTTTCGTTTTGCATGCAGCGCGCGGGCGCAGGATTCGTTCTTGTGTCGTAGAGCAGATAGAAGATTTTCCGAGATAGTAAATAATAACGTGAAAACATCATTTTATGCCAGATGCGCACGTTATCAGTGCACACATTTATAACGTATCAATGTGTACATTGGATTTATCATTATTAGGGTGTTCATTTCTACAAACCTGGCGTGGCATTAATTTATGGAGGGAAACCTCTCATCCTCCTGTCATTTTGCATCTCTTCGTTCATACATAAATTGTACTAACTTGTCACACACTGCTTTTGGGGCTCTTTGAGCATAAATTACTCCTGCTGGCCCACAAAATTATGACGACCTATGCAAATCCTACATACAGATTAAAATTGTTACGTAATGCAATGTAGAAATTGACGCGATATACGCAAATTATCAAGTAAGCCTTAATGAGTTTGGAGTTATGCTTACTGTGTCTTAAGTCACTGTTTTATATTGCTCTCATTATACTCTTATCTCTATTCGAATCAATAATGCATGCGAGCCCTCACAAATGTGTACATACGCATTCTAATGATTCCTGATGGCGTTACACTTTCCTTTTTATCAGACCCAGTACTCGGTTTCATGCATTTACTTGGCTAATTGAGAATTTAACCTTTGACTTTTTCTCATGACCAACACCAGGACCTGTACATCAGTCCATTGTGATGTATGCTGTTGTCTTAAACTAAGAAGCAACACAATGACTCTTATGGTAGAGCATCCTCCAGTTAAATTCCTCCATTATCTGCTTTCCTTTATTGGTCAACAACTTTGTTATCAAAGCTCCATTAAATGGATGCGAATTAAATTGAGTGGCCTGTCCTGCCTACTGGAGTGCTTTTTAAATGTTAGATTGATCAATACTCTGTAGTTTTGGGATGTTTCAATACAACTCCATATATACACACACATACACACAACACAGCGTGAGCACACGGATACACCCTTAGATATAACTATTGAAGAGGGGGTGGAAGTGGTGGTGGTGTTAGCCTTGACCCACTCATGTTTATATATAGTATACAGAAACGTTTGGTCACTCCACGCGTAAAATTCGTCTGGAAAAGAACTTCTGGTTATTTTTTAATGCATTACGGTTTTTGTTGCTCAACTCTCGGCGATCGTTTGAAATATTAAAACCATCTAACATTTACCCTGGGTAGGATTTTAGGAACCCTAATAAGGATTTTCATTAGGGACTCTCTACCCGTAGAGAAGTCGACGGTTTTTATAAATGCTAAGCGACGCGTTGGAGGTCTTCCTTTTAATTCGACAAATTAAAAATTCGTCACAAATCTAATTGTAAGCGGTCTGAGGTATTAAATGTGAAATATACCGGGAACGTGATATTCGTAATGCATTTTCAATCGAGTGATGACCGAGCGCTATTTATAAACGTTAGAGCGTCGACGAAGCAGGAGGATTTTACGCAAACGGAAATGATTACTGTGTTCAACAAACGTTGAAATTCGGTGAAAAAAGAAACTGTCCGAGTTCTTTGCAGCCCAAACCAGACATTGCCCGGATTGGCTCGTGCCAATTAATTGAGAGTTTAAGCGCGAGTAAATAGTAGCATATAGATGTGAAATTTGCGCGCGACAAAACAACTATCGCCTTTTTCCCGAAATTATTTCCGTCCTTCCCCGAGTCTCTCCGATACGCAGTTTTGTTCGGCAACGCGCGCGCGGCTGTCTCTTTCCACTGCGGGAAAGACGCGTATCGAATTCCTTCTCGCGCCGAAAAAGAGGCACGTACGCATCGTGGCCTTCCAGGAACATTGCATTTTTTCATGAAAAATGCAGGGAATACGTTTTTAGGCATACTTGAGGGCGTCACATTGGTACGCGCCGATGATTATGGAAGTATTCTAAAAAGTTGAATTTAGAATTCCAATTCTACTTGACTCCCGCTATCGACGAATTTATAAGAACCGGACGAATTAAATGCCTGCGGTTAATCACGCATTTGAACGAAAATGTTGGCTTTCAACGCAACTAAATATAAGGGTACCGATTTAAACATGCGTCTAACTTTTGACTAAAGTCATATGCGATATAAATGTCGCTTCTATTAATTCCTCGACATCATAAGTCGGTAAACAACCCTATTCAGGCGGGGTCCGTTAAGGAGTTCTTAATGAAAATTGATTGACTTAGAACGACAGTCCGTTTGTCTCTATAAGGTACGATATCTCGTTGACAGTCTCCTCTTTAGACTTTCTCGCCTTCAGACGTCGTGTACACGTATCCGTGATTATGAAAGTGGCCTGAGTCAAAAGTATGATAAAAAAAATTTCAGAAAGAAGTAACCAACTTCAAAAATCCACTAAAAAGTATAACCGTCACCCCCTCTCGCCGCTTTAAAAATCTACTTTGCTTTAAATTTTTTCCTTTTGGTGTGGGACCACCGCGGGAGTGGCTTCTTTCAAACGTATCCAAAAAATCATCCAAATCGGACAACCCAGTGGAGAGTTACGCGCGACATACATACACAAAACAAAAAGAATATACATGTCGAACAGAGAACATCTTCCTTTTTTTTTTTATAGTCGTTAAAAACCGGGTGTAAATAATTCGTCTCATTCCGCCTAACTCCCGATATAGGCCACTTTGATTATTACCGGCACATATACGCTTTAGCTTACCGCATTAGCCGAACGAAATACAGGATCATAAAGGAAGGAAACGGGAACCGAGACGCGTACGCAGCCCGAAATTCGCGCGAACCCATGAACCTCGCCTGTGTACAAAATCATGCAAGCCCCATCCGCTCCGTAGGCAACACATCCGTCCCACGAAAGGAAATATCGCATATCATTCATCGCCCGTCCGGCTCACAATTAATAGAGTTCGTACTCCCCCCCCCCCCCTCTCTCCCCCTCTCCCTTTTTCTCTCTCTCTCTCTCTCTCTCTCTCTCTCTCTCTCTCTGTTTTCCCGCCGCCGCGCCGCCCGATTGACCAACAGCAAGTCGTTACGCCCCGTATTACACCCCCCCCCCCCCCCCCCCCCGTAACAAAACGAAGATTTCTTACACAAAAACTGCATATTTTATTCTCAGAAAATATTATCGTATGCGTCGCGCCAATACTAATGTCTCTGTCGCCGGTGACCATGAAACTCTACCGACTCGAAAAATCCATACAGACGTTCATATTGAGGGGCTGAGAGTAGAGAACTCTGACAAGGATCCGACGTACGGCGATGATGGTATACCGGAGATACTCGCCGGCAGCAAAACCGTTATGCGGTTGTTCGGGAATGGTATCACGAAGGATACCCTGATCACGTTTACCGATATGCCAGCGGAGAGGGGCACTGTTTGCGACAAAATTAAGAGCAACGAGTTTCGGGTGAGTATATGGGAACGTGGACGCGTATATACGACGTTCGGTGAAGATGATACGCGAGAAATTCGGGCGAATCCCGAGGAAAACTCGTGCGTCTCTCGTTTTTTGCTCAGATGTTTATCGGCCTTTATCTACCGTTGGAATGTGCTCTGGTGTCTAGATATGTATTACTGTCACGGCCAATTACGTCAATAACGGAGCACGTGCACGTGTGTGTACACCCACTCGAAATTTGCGCTGACACGTGGCACGCGAAGATATTCACTCAGAGTTTCGTGTGTAACGATGTACAGAGTTTCGTGTGAGACGCGGCAGAAATTGGGATGCAATGATTGATGCAGTGATTGTGCCGGAAGGAAATAGATCGGAATTAACGTCGGAAGAGAGGCGACGTCATTTGATCGTGTCTATGTCGGAACTTCATTATGCATATTTTCTGTCTAGGTGGAAAATGTCCACTCGAATACGGCGACCATTAACGTGGTCCTTCCACTGGGTTCGCCTTTCTTTGTATGCGTAAAGCAGCCTGTCTACGGAAAGGACAATTTGAGCAATGATCTTTTTAGACATCAGGGTACCGCGACCTGGAGCACTGTAAGTATTAACCATACACACGACGCCCTAAAGCCCACCCCTTTTTTCGCCAAACCCAGTTCGTGGCCGCAAATTGCCGCTGGCGCGCCGAGCGCGTAACACGACAGAGCGTCCAACGTAATAACAATCATTTATAGCGCTTACATTTCAGATTCATACTTACGAGAAATTTTTGCCGCTCTGGCTCGGTATCGTGATTATTCTTGTGTGTCTCAGCTTTTCGGCATTGTTCTCTGGCCTTAATCTGGGTCTCATGGCGATGGACAGGACCGAGTTGAAGATACTTTGCAACACCGGCACGGAGAAAGTGAGCATTAGCGCATCATCAGGTTTGTGCGCAAAATTCAAATTATGCGCAGATGCCTCGATGTTTTAGGAGAAACAATATGCCAGGACGATACAGCCGGTCAGGAACCACGGCAATTACTTATTGTGCTCTATACTATTCTCGAACGTGCTCGTTAATTCGATCTTTACGATATTGTTGGACGACCTGACGTCCGGATTGGTCGCCGTCATCTGTTCGACTCTGGCCATTGTTATCTTTGGCGAGATTTCGCCGCAGGTAAGAGAGTGCACTTTTTTCCGCATACATCGGCAGCCGACGATTATCGTTTAGCATCGACCGATCGCATACTCGCGACTCTTCCTCCCCCCGGCGAGTTTAGATTCGTGACGTAAGGGAGTATGTAACGTTGATTATTCTTTGCAGGCCATCTGCAGTAGACACGGACTCTGCATCGGTGCTAAGACTATATATATGACGAAGCTAACGATGCTGCTAACGTTCCCATTGAGCTATCCCATCAGTAAGGTTCTCGATGTCCTCCTTGGCGAGGAAATAGGGAACGTTTATAATCGTGAACGTTTGAAAGAGTTGGTTAAGGTGAGAACGTTCGATTGACGTTCGATCGCTATTCGACGTCAGAATAACTGTCAGAGCAACAACGGTAATCTTTACTTTCAATTGCAGGTAACGACTGGATACAATGATTTGGAAAAAGACGAGGTAAACATTATAGCGGGAGCATTGGAATTGAGAAAAAAAACGGTTGCAGACGTGATGACAAGGATCGACGATGTATATATGTTAGATTACAATGCTAACTTAGATTTCGAGACCGTATCCGAAATCATGAAATCGGGTATGTGTAGAAATGCTGGAGTGAAACGCTCAGTGCCAAATTACGGCGTATCTTATCTGTCTAATATAATAATGACGAAGTCATTCAAGTAATATACTCTACATCTATTGATACGACGTTATCTCAACGATATCCACTAATTTTAACGAGTATACAGGATTAATTTTATTATCACAAATTACTGTCTATCTATATCAATTGCTGACACTCCTCCGTACCGTCGTATTCTAAGGTAGGAACCAGTAATTAGCAATGAATTTCTTTGCAGGTTATTCGAGGATACCGGTATTCGAAGGCACGAGAACAAATATAGTGACAATGCTTTACATTAAAGATCTCGCGTTTGTCGATCCGGATGATAATATGCCTCTAAAGACACTTTGTCAGTTCTATCAAAATCCGTGTAATTTCATCTTCGAGGATGTAACCTTGGATATAATGTTTAATCAGTTCAAAGAAGGTTCGTATGCCAGATATATCAAGGAGGTTGTACAGTTTTTTTGTACAAATGTTATTCTCCATTTTTTTATTAGGTCACAAGGGCCACATGGCGTTTGTTCAGAGAGTTAACAACGAAGGGGAAGGTGATCCTTTTTACGAAGTAATCGGCTTAGTCACGTTAGAAGATGTGATAGAAGAACTGATCCAGGCCGAAATCGTGGATGAAACCGATGTGTTCAGTACGTGTCATTCGAACAGTATTCACACAGCTTTGCGACGATGGTTACACGTTTAACGAATATCTAAAATATTTGCAGCGGATAATAGGAGTAAGCGTAAGAGACAGGCACGTCCTAAAATGCAAGATTTCACCGTGTTCGCGGAGAAGAAAGAGAATCAACGAATACATATATCGCCGCAATTGACGCTCGCGATGTACCAGTACCTGTCCACAAGTAGGAAGAAGTGTTTTGATTTAAGAGAATACATACAGATTTATGTAAGAGCTATCGTAACACACTTGAAATATGTCATGAGTATGTTATATCTGTAATCCACAGCTGTAGATGCTTTTAAGCTCGATACGATATCGGAAACAATTATACGTCGTTTGTTAAAACAAGACATTATTTATCATGTCAAAGTGAAGTCTCGCGAGAAGGCGAGAAATGATCCAGCGGCAATCATATATCAGCAAGGGAAAGCTGTCGATTATTTTGTATTAATATTGGAGGGGAGAGTCGAGGTTACGGTTGGCAAGGAGAACATGATGTTTGAGAGTGGACCTTTTACGTATTTTGGATCTCAAGCGTTAACAGCCAACATTGGAGTAGGTTAGTATCTATATCTCATAATTTCACCATCTGGAATGAACACATCAGTTATATCTTATAAACTGTTCAGCTGAATCGCCTACAAACGTGAATCCTCAGGCACTGGGTAGCATTCAGTCTGTGAATTTGGACTCGATGTTACGTCACACGTTCGTACCAGATTACACGGTACGAGCTGTAACGGAAGTATTGTACGTCAGAATCAAAAGGTCGTTATATCTTACTGCTAAACGAGCGACACTCTTAGAAAGAAGTCAAAAGGATTCGTTGCCCAGTCAAGAACAGTTCGATGATGAGGTAGAAAAGGTGAATAATACGTGTACCACGAAATATATCAAACTGATTATCGTTAAAGAATACCGATTAAGCATTCACTGAACTTTCAGCTACTGCATTCTCTGGACGAGGATGATCGCAGTGTACCGGAATCTCCAGTTTTGCTCGCCGATAAGAAGGAGAAAGAGGACGACAAGAACATTCAATCGCCAGTTCGGTCCTCAACTGCCCCCACATCCCCTCTTCCATCTAGTGCCAGTCCCGTAACAAATTCCAAGTTTGTTTCATCGCGTAGCGACCATAACGGCAAGCTAAAAAACTCGCCACTGAAGGTGCGCATCATTGGTTCTTATATTCATACTTTGCGTTGTTATGTGAACGTATTGTCCTTACATGAAAGGTGCCATCGATCACGAGTCCAACCGACATCAAAGCCAAGCAGTTGGACTTGGATAAGGAGATATTGGCCAGACAACTGGATACATCAGTCTGTCTACCCGCAAAAAAGTCGGCAGACGACGAGGAAACAACAAATCTCTTATCAAAACAGGATCGTTCTTAACATTTGCCGAACGGCCGCCAATATCCGGTCAAATTGGCAATACCATCATCATCTACGAAGATGTCGAGCAACGAAGGGCAGGGATCGCTGGCATGACATATACTGCTGTTCTGGCACTAGGTACTTAAAGAATTTACCTTAGACGTTATCCACTCACTGAAGAGGACATTGATATACTCAGAAGATAGGAAGATGAAAGTCCCTGTGCATTTTATATTTTTTAATAGTTGGCTTAGAGGCTGTACCCGACCTTGTAGTTGTGTAAGTGTTTACCCATGTCGCTCAGGGATGGTTGCCAAATTTTCGTACGTCTGGAAAAAAAACTGGTCATTCCTTTGCGGAGGTAGGTGGATACTGTGATTATTCGACTGGTCGCGTAATTGCCCGTATTATCCTCCCTTTCGTCTTGTACGTAATACAAATTACGTACCATGTCGATATATTACCGTTCAAGAGCATTTAGTACTGAGAGATACACACATTACTTCAGCGATAGCTTCTCAGTTCCCCAGCCCCCTTCTTCATTTAATAGATTTAAACTGTGCGTAGGGAACAAATCGGTCCTGACAAAAGCCGAAAGATCTGCAAACGTAGACGTAATGTTCCATTTTAGCGCACGTCTCACGATAGGTATGATCTTTACAATTTTCTTTTAACGCGAGATGTAGATATTTTCTCTTATAGGATATATAATTTAGCACTTGTAAATATCATTTTCCTTCCTGCGTCATCGACGCCCATTATTCTCGTTAAACAGATCACAGTGGTTATTTTCTTTCCTTTCCATGATATCCGCGTAGATTGACAACGTCGTTCATCAAAAGTATCCTTTCGTCGGCAATAAACGAATAGATTCAAAACGACATTCAACAAAAACACATTTAGCAATGTCGCGGGTACAGTTTTTCGGCTACTGGCGAAGAATAATGCGTAAAGACAGGAGTTTTGTCCAGAGTCTGTAATTATAGCGAATAAGGGAAGTTAGAGAGAGAAAGCAGAGAGCAAGAGAACGGGAGATACAAAGTTATGAACATGTAGAAGGAAAGATTTACTCAATAATGTACGAAATATTCACTCGACCAAAAGAACAAAAAAAAAGAAGAAAAAAAGCTTGTTTGGGCGTCAAGTGGTGCAGTACAAATTAAAAAGCAGAGCAGTCTTAGGCAAATGAAACGGATCGTGTAGTCGAGTCTGTAAGTGCAGGGGGTTTTCAAGGTCTACTTCTCGTTTAAACGTAAAAGCACATTTGATCGTACATTCGCGTCTCAGCGATCGGCAAATGATCTTGGTCAATTGTTACTTAGAATATGGCGCTCTTTCAAGTTGGTGTCACGGCGATAGAGCCAGTCGATATTTCGCTCATTTGCGTTGATGCTATTGATTTTCGACAGGGTGTCCGGGTAATACGCGGTACAGTGTATTTAGTTGACGCAGTCTTTTATCTCATCAATTCTCAAGCGTTCAATATATCGCACTTCCTTGCTGTATATAAGAAAAATAGATTCTACTTCATCTACCGTTTTCTTATTTTAATCATGAGACATCTCTGTCATGTACCGCCATTTAGCCCGTACCCTTGCGCGAAGAAGAGCACTTTCTACTCGTACTTTTTCCCTATTACGATACATCGCACAATAGCAACGCAGTAGCAGCATTTCTGCGGCCGGCGAAAAAACAGTGCAAGGGGCAGACTTACTTTAAGCCAGAATCGGTGAGAAAGGGAGCGAAAAACGCTGTGGAAAGTGGGCACCTGAAAACTAGAAAGACTAGAAGAAGTAAGCAGGCTCGTGTGATTTCGATTGCGACCCGAAGCTGTAAGTCGAGCATTTTTACAGGAGACGAGACAATTGCATGCGTCTTCTTCGTTCCTTCTTTCTTCTCTCCTCCTAAGTGCACAATTTCGCTGTCGATGCAGTATAAAATTAAAAACTTGTTGATTAGAGACACTAATTACAGAAAAAAGCAGAAAAAAAATTAAACGATCACGGAAATTCGCCTTTACAAAATGTGTCCTCGCTAACAAATCTCGTAAAAATACTTATTATAATTAGCACAACGTGACGCTTCATTCGACTTTCAAAACACCCTTCATGCAGAGATAGTGAATTAACGATTCAAATATTACGATAAGCTGTTGAAATTACGCTACCGTTAATGTGTCCCCAAGTAAGGGAGGATTTGTTGTCGGATTTTTTACCGATGGTCTGATTATTGATTATGTACTTGTATGTAATTTTAGCGGAAATTTAGCGTCCGAAATTGTATGTCGTGTATTATATATATATATTACTATATATATACTATATATGTCATATATATAGTATATCTGTACACAGTGAAACTCTCTTTGTTCTATATTGAGCGTCCACGTCGCTTACGAATGTTTCTTTTTGAACAAATCTAATCATTAAGGAGTTACTGCCATACTTTTTTTTTAGTACGTATGAAAATTGTTGTTGTTTGAAATTTTTATTGTCGATAATTTATTGAAATAAGGTACTTTTGAGCGAAATTACGAAAGTGGCGAGGCGAGAAATGAACGGTCGCGATAATATTCGAGGCTTATGTTCTGTACTCTCCTTTTTTATTCTTCGCAAATGGAGATGTAAGAGTAAATGATGTTTGGTACCTAAATGCATATATGTTAAATTATATGTATACATGTATAGATGTACGTACACGCATGACCTTTTGGATACTTTGAATAAGCTGCATAAATGATTTCGTAGAATTTGTCCTCGATCGTCATCAAACTCGTCTAGAAATATTTGTTACGTCCTTGTATATTTATTATTTTTACTTTTGTTTTTTGATGCAATTTTCGACGCGCTTAATTTACGGTACTCGCAGTTATACTATGCACATCCATGCGCGGGTAATGGTCGGATTTACGTTGTTTTTTTATCTCGTCGCTGGTGCAGTACTTTATGCGTTGTTTTTTCTTATTTCATGGTTTCCCGGGGATGTTACGGCAATTGTCACGTGAGACGGTAAATTTTTTTCTCGATTGGGAGGATCGATCGTGACACGGATATGTTTTCGTGTATGAATATGGTGGCATTTAAATTGAGGCCTGTATTTCTTGTCATCCCTTCGGCTCGCGGTTCGTTTCAACTGGCTGGTAACAGGCCCACTTTTTTTTCTGTCAGTCATTGTTTAACGCATGGTACTAAAGCAAGGGTAGAAGAAAAAAACGAAGAGAAAGAAGCGTGAAATAGCTTTAAACGAATTATCATAAAACGCACGATGTTTTATGTAAAGTGCCTATCATCTATACGTTTTGCTTGTACGTAAGAGATCGGTAGATTATAAATTTTCTACTTGATTTATCGCGTAGGACATAACACAAAGCCACCACCATACGACTAATCAGGCGTCGACCTTATGTTTAAACGGAATGAGGGTCATATGCGCGGCACAATAGTAGCATTCGATCAACGACAGGGAACCGTTTTCAAATTTAAGGGAACTATTTCGATCTTCCATAATGAATGTACGATATTTTTGACTCGGGAGATTCAGTGAAACTGTCATTCATAATGCGGAAACAAACAGATCATAGGTTCGTACTGATATGCGCTGATACTAGACAATACATAATGTACTTATCTTTGTATAAATAGATTATTGATTCTTTGTTAGTGATAAATGAAGCGTTAAGGAAAGAAAAATGAATGAATGTATACGTGGACGAGTATTCGGATACGCAATTGGTGAATATTGTACACTCCGGAAAAGGAAGGTGTAAGAAAATTGACACGGCAGGTATAATTTAACGAGAATATTAATGAGAAAGTACGTATATACGCATATACATATTAATATCTGCAGCATGAGAGAAAGCATTATTTCAATATTTATATGTATGCACATATATATGATAAATATATATGTATATATATTTTCTTTAACCACACCTTGCGTTGTTACATTGTGATTGAATTCTTTATTATAATATATCGCAGCATGTAAATAAAACTTGTAACATCGACAGTATGTACATAAGTAATATTATAATGTTCATAATTATTAAAGAATGAATTTATTAACTGCGTGTACATGTGCGTACGGGACGAAAATTCGATGAGCCTTATTTTCATCCTTATTCCTGCCGGAGAGTGTGCAGTTCTTTTTGTTGGCCTGCTATGCCTGTAGGGGAAAGGCATTCCTCGCGGGGGTGGGCCTGACTCCGTATACGGATCAATTTATATACTGCACCCTTCTGATACGGAACCCTAAGCTTCACTAACCACCCCCTCCAGCATATCCCCAGCTGTCAACAATTCATTATCGTCGATTCAAGCCCTCTCCCCTATCTCGGAGAACAGACTTCGAGAGTACAATGCTCGTAGAGCTCACTCAATCGATGATTCGAAAGTGTATGAAGCTAAAAAGAGTGAGCCTGGTCTGGTGCTATATGCAGAAATCAATGATACGCGGACAAAAAAATGTCGATCTTCATACATACAGGCGCCATTTATATTAACACCGTTTCGGCGCTAATACTCATGCATTTGTGTGTGCATGTCGAAGGTTGCTGGAGTAAGTTCCGATTGTTGAGCGAATCCACATCACTCCGTGGCCAATAACTCTCTTTGATATGATTTATTTTATTGGCACACGTGCGGAAGCAGAAAATTGGTAGAATATGTATCCAGGTCTTCGAATTTCTACCCTGTCCCATCGATCCTCAATCTTCTATTCAATGAAATTGGTAAAACGTCGATACTTCATACATAAACAGCTGCCATTTGTTCGTTTTTCTGACTTCCAAAGAGTAATTCGGTCGCAATCTTTTCCGCAGATCGCTACGCTACGGTATCATTCACGAGCCTTTGTTCGCTGGGTCGAACCATATATTATCTCAAAACACTTATTTACAGAATTTTACTGCCGCAAGCAGAACATTTCTGTTTCCGAATCGGCGTGCGTCTGTAGAAAGCGCGGATAGCAGCGGGCTCAAGCATTCCGTTAATTGCACAGGAATCGACATTCGACAAAACGGGCAAGCGGCGTCGGTAAATGACAGTCTGGCAGTATGTGTGTCGGAACGCGTGCGATTAGAAATGCGTGTCATTAACTGGGTTTCAATTGTGCGGTGACACGAAGAATAGCCTGGCACACGATCAAGTTCGATACGCTCGTCAACGCGACTTCGTCGTGCGTTTAGCGAAAAGCCGAGAACCGCAACGGGATACGAGAGATCGTGGAACGAATTTCTCGCCATGACTTGCGCAGCTCGTGCACGCCTCGTGCGACATGCTTTCGACGATGTTGGTCCCAGTCGCCAGTGTTCGCAGTTAGCGGGAAGCATTTGCAGGAGCGGCCGCTCCTTCGCTTCCGAACTGTTCCTGAACTTCGTCGATCCAGATGAAGACCTTATCGCGCCGACTTCGTCTGTGAAACACGTTATTAAACTAAACGCATCCGAAGGCGGAACAATTCTTCGTTATCCCGAAACAGACGCAAACTAACGAACGGTAGCTTTACATTAATCGCGATCGTTTCGCAATAACAAATCGGTAAGGTACATCCGGTAGAAACGGATCGTCGGGATACACGAATTTTTAAAGATCGTTGTAAACGTTAAGGTGAAATTATTGTCCCCGTAATTTTTCCGTCTTCGTACGTTCGTCGCTGCACTACCAATCTGCACGATTTTCGATCTGTGGATTAAAATGCATCGCTCCTTTGTGCCCGCCTACTTGACACCATTGGAAAAGACTTCTCCGGGGACTTTAACGAAGTAAGAGGCAGGTTCTTTCGCGCGATTAGAGCCGCGGATTTATGATGCTGGAAGTCGCGGCCGGGAATTTTTGCCGTTTGGGGTGCGATGCGTGAGTGTGAGTGTGCTTTATGAGCGCAGGAACGATCGTTTGATCGCTCTTCCGCGGAGTGCGACAACTGTGTGTGTGTATATATAAGTATATATGTGTGTATATATATATATATATACCTGTTGCGGTTTCGAGATACTCGACGATCAGCTTGTCATTCCAAAAAGTACGCGTCGGCTGTTGAACAAGGCAAGGACGACAGTGACGTTTTATTATTAGCTTATCCTAGAACGTAGACTCTAAAACTCTGTATTGTCATCGAAGATGAGCTAAGGCGTTGACAGATGCAGAAAATCGAAAAATCGGTAAATGCACTTTATTTCTGTTTTTGCAAAATGTTGGAATACAGTCTCGATGGTTCATAAATCTATACGTTCCAGATATGTAGTGTGTCCGTTAATGCGCGTCCTATTGCCCCATCCACACTGTCTATCCGTCTATTGATTAGGCAAGAAGTAATGATAATAATAACCGTTATTTCTCGAGATTAATCGTGAGGACATCTTAAGTTTCCGTGACATGCCGGTAATTCCGCACACACATCCAATCCATAAATTGCCGACATATTGCAAAGTGACTGACGCGTTTGCGTTTACCTTTATCAAGGAGAATCAAGAATCAAGTTAAATTATAGCACAGCGTAAAGATCATTCTCTACTGCCAACAAACATATGCAGCTCACACAATTTTTGTCGCCAACATTTACCATCACAGTTTATAAGATTCGAACCTACACCAGAGTATTTACTTGCAGGCAAAAATCGGTAGAACGTACAAATGTACAGAAACAGACAATTTTTGGCTTCCCAACTTTTTTTAAGTTTCTCACAATTTACACGCCATTGCATCGCGTATTCGAAAGAAACATACGAAAACCGTGTAAATTACTGGGATGTAAATCTTGATTTATTTGTACAGTGTACGGTAAACATATTTTTGCACCACTCTTGCAAATTAATAATGTCCTGCGATATTTTCAAGTTTAAGAATGGACCTAATTGACCAATTGTTTACATTTTCGCACGATAGTATTAGCATTCGAAAATGGTCCCCGTCCTGAGGTGCAAAAAAGAAACAAACATCGAACGACAAAGATTTGCCCTGGCGAAGAACATCGACGCGATAAAAACGAGCGTCAATTGGCACGACGACGGCCACAAACGACCACGCGCGAGAAAAATGATTCGAACACCGAGGCTGTCATCTCGATCGCGTGCGAAACGGATGAGGCGGGAACACGCGGGAATCGTTGGATGCGTCAGAAGATCGAAGCGCGATAAAATTATTTACCAACCGGCCGCGATCGTTCGCGGCCGTTTAACGACTCTGTCATACCATTGGCTTTTATTGAAGTTCGCGGACGTTTCCTGGTTGAGTTTCAGCAGCGCGATCATTTTACGGCGTTCGGTTTGCGGACTTGACGGGTCTCGGGGGTGGTTCGAGACGTTCAGCGGTTCAGCGTAGTCGTTCTCGAAACAGCTAAACTATTTTTGTAAGCGAGCCATCACACTTGCCCGCCGTCTCGTAGGAACATGAACCAAGCGAACGGCAAAGTCTGAACAGGGCAATCGTGCGTGACAAATAAAAATGGCAGCGGTCATCGGACTACCATTATCGTCCGTCTGACACTATACGAAAATATTTCGAAATCGCTTCTACCGCGAGTTTCACTCGTGACCTTGACGATTCGCGGGGCGAAGTTCATACACCGCTCGGGTCACCCGACGGCAATTACGATAATGGAGTACAAAAGTAAATTGCGAACGAGTAAGAACAAGACCTATAACCGTCTCGCCATTACTCGGTTGGAATCGTTGTTATAAACGCTTTTAAGGACGCTATCGGGCGTAGGAGGATAATCGTTGGTCGTCACGACAGAGAATAATTACACCGGTTAACAATTAGCCGGGGCGGTCTTTGCCATAATTGCATTTCCGCCTGCCATGCTTCTGCGCTATGGATCTTAAGTGTTGTACCCTAGACGAAAAATTAATTAATGACCGCACGTCCACTCTGGACAGTCTGCGTTCCCTTCTAGAAGCGGTCGCTGAGGCTTTTAGGTTCGATTTTGTTTCGTTCTGCACGTGTTTAGCATTGACAGTACCTGGGGGTCAATGTTTTCTACTTAACAATTTGACTGAACTATTAATTATAGCAAAATATTAAACGAGTAATTTTTACCCCTCAGTAGTTCCGGTTTTAACTATAATTTAAAATAACGTTTGACAAAGAGTAAAATATAGACCCTCGAAATTAATCGGAGTCGTCAGTAAGACACTTTTTCGCGTCATTTTTTACAAAAAATACAAACTCTTCAATTTGCTTGTTCTTCGTCGAATTCACGGGGGGTACAACGAGACTCAGAAATTTCTGAAAAGTACGAAAGTTTCAATAATCTCTGAGACACGGCAAAAGAACAGATAAGGAACATCGAAACTCTCGCCAAGCATATAAGTGTTCGTATAATTCTATCGTTCGTTTAATTTCGTGAAATTGGCAAATGGCGTTTGGCAATGACAGTCTCCGCACAATGCCGTAAATTTGGAAGTTCTTCGATCGCCAAGCACAGTTTCGTATACTCCAGTGACCACTCGCAGATACTCAAAAGGCGCCTGCTCGAGGTAAGATTACGCCTTCGGGCGAAATTATTAGGGTCTCATAGGAATCCCAGAGGAAATTTGTACGGCCAGCCGACGGACTCGTGAAAGCACGCCTCTGACAGTTTATTGGAAAGCATTGCGATGGAGAAACACGAAGATAAATTCTGCATCTACGAGATCCGTCGTTGCAATTGCAGTTAAACTAATAACGCGACGTTACCGGATTAATTGGGTCTCTGGTATTTTGGTCGATCCGTACAGTTGATCGGTAGGAATGAGTCATTGGATAGGAGCGGTGGTGAAGTGGAGGAACCAGTGAGATCGTTCTAAGAGTTGTACTGTTAGACGGACGAAATAGGAAAATGGACGTGAATGGAGAAGAGGACAGAGTGAAGAAAACAAAAATTTTTTTTAAATTAATTTTGAAGTTGGTTCATAAAGAGATCGATATGACCGTTTGGCGGAAAAAGTAGAGTCAGGCCGTTGCGTTATCGTCGTTACGTGCAGATGCGTTCAAATTATTATGTCATTTCGAAATTACGCACGACGCCTACTCCTCCGGCCATTTCAACGGTATCACGTGGGGTGCATCGGATGGGCGAATAATTACATTTTAAATTATTAATGAAACGACCTTTTTAATTGAACAACCTAACATTCTCATACAAAAAAAGAAAGAAAAAATAACGTTCCAGAAATACCGTGAAACCGAACCTCTGGCCTGTAGTGACAATTTTATCAGTGATACTTCGCTCGTTTCTGCGCACGAAAATTCTACAATTTCAAATAGCCTCTATCTTTCGAATCAAACTCTCCGCCCAATAACGCGTAAACCGTGACGCACACTCATATCACAGCCGGGATTAATTATGCGCCGAATTAACGACGAAACGAGCGTTTTAAGGAGAAATCGGGCAGACAACAGGTCAAAAGTTAATGCCATATGCTGAGAATGCATTCATATTTACAAATGTGGATAATCTAGTGCATGTTTAACATGGACAAATGGAACATTAATATGTAATTGGTATTGGTCAAAAGGTTGACTTTCTGTTTAAAATAATGTTTACCGGAAAAATGACCATTATTCGGTAACACAGCACAGAATTTGTTATATTGAGTGTACAACTGCAAAACCCGATGACAAAAGAGCTTCAGTTGCAGTTTCTCCATAACATACCGTGTTAAATTATTAAATTATTTTCCTCTAAACTACGTAGTAAGAAATTCTGAACATTGACATGCTCAAAATTAGGGATGCTCGATTCTCTTGAAAGAATCGATGTTTGAATCGATTCACAATCAAATCGTGAGAATCGATTCCCTGAAAAAATCATCACCAAACAATTGATCTTGCAAGAATCGATCTTTCGGGGTAAAGAATCTTGTTTAAAATTAAAATGCTGCAGATCGATATTTCAGGAAAAATAATCGATTCTTCCAAAAATCGGCCAACAAATAATTAATCGATTCAGAAGAATCGATCTTTTGACCAAGAGAATCGTTTTTTTCAAAGAATCAAATCGGAACCAAACATTCCGTCTCAAAATACATCGTCCCTCAAAATTTCAAGAACTTCTGCGACCCTCTTATGCGTGTCCAGTTCCTCCTTAATCGTAGCTTCGAAATTGGCGTACGACATCGAATCCGCACAATCTGTCCGCGTCTAGCGATCGACGAAGTGCCGTAAACCATCGTGATCGTCTTACAGTCATTGCGCATCGATCGATTCAGCAGGTCGTGCTTGCCTACGTTCATTCAGAAAACCAGTGTGCTCTTCGCGGCCGCAATTTTCCTCCGAACGATGCCGACTGCCTCAGGTAGTTGCCAATATCGCACTGGCTTTACGGGAACTTTCATTCGTGCGTCGCGTCGGCTCGGAAGAATCGTCCTGCCGAGAATCGCCTAACGCCTTTCGGCTTTCGTGGTTCGGTTCGACTTACGCGTTCCTCTCTCTGGCACGTCGTAAAACGACGATCAATCCGCGATCTACGGACCGCCGGTTAATTTGCCGGGAAACGACTGTTTTGTACGCTTTCGCAGGCCGTTCTGCGGTTAGCCATACTCGCGGGCGTAACAAGATCGACGGTTTTAGACTCGTCGAGTCATGCGGCAAGCGACTTTTGAGTTTGTACACTTCAGGTAGACGGTAGAGAGTCGGTTATTAGAATTATTTGGGAGTCAAATTTGCGTCGATATCCGGTTTTTCGGATAATCGGTCTGAAAGAATCAAATCTTTAATTGTATCATAAATCGATTATAAATTAAGCAATTTTTTAATCTGAATGGTTTATACGTAAACGAATACATGCCTAATAAGAAGGAAAGTGCAATATCACTAACTAGACGTTCTTATATACTGCCAAATTGTTGAATTCTCTCCGATATACATATTTGTACAGCATTTATTTCATTTTGATGTTTTGCCTATTCATTATTTAATTTCTGTTGAAAGTTTAATCATTTTTATTCATTGCTTTTAATGTTGCTAATCGTGGATCTTCCAACATTATATTCTTTTGCTAATTTAGACGCACATTCACCCTTTTTTAAACGTTTAATAATGTCCAACTTATTTTCTAACTTCCACACCAATCTTTTTCTTTTAACACTCATCGTATGACCCAAATCTATACGTATGAACGCACTAAATTCAGACAAGATACTAAGCGCGGGCATTTAAAACAATTAGGATGCGTGTCCCACAACATAAACATTGTTAAATGCGTAGCTGAAGTACGTACATACGTGACTCATTCTATAATCGGATAATCGACGCTCTACTGTACTTTGTTCTGAGATATCTTGATGAAATTTTCATGTCATGTAGCCGCCACCAAACGAATCTCGCACAAACCGCGCGGATTTTCTGCTCGTTAATATGTTTACGTTCGAATGCGTTTGCGCACCCTGCGATAGACAATGAGAAAGAAGCGCCGTGTTCTCAGAAATTCTTATAAACTCTTCCACAACTGAGTTTGTCCGAGACGGTAAGGGGAGACCTTTTTTAACTTCGCCTAAGCTTCGCCTTCCAATCGGACGCCAAACGGATGCATGAAAATGTCCGAATTTCGTCTCGACGCAAGCGCATTTACATTCGAACGTTCCCGCTTCGAACTCCTTTTTTCCGACTCGACTATTGCAAACGGCAATAAAGTTCGCCGGTTATCGAGGCGAAGATTTTGTACGCCGGTGGCCAATATGGCAGGGACAGGACGGGCACGTGGACGTCGGTCGGCGAAATTTGGGGAAGGATGATCAAATCCTCGGCCGGCGATCATAAATCTCCGGGCGCCGGGAGTTTACTCTCGTAAAACCAGCGTTGTAACGCCGAGCGTTCTGCACCAGTCAGTAGTAAGACACATGCGTGCACGCGGCACGAAGAGACGGAAAGCGACAAATGATTTTCCGGAAGGGCAGGCCTGCCAACCGATTCCGAAGTTGTTCGTCGTTCGCGTTCGGATATAAAAAACGGCAAAAAAAAAAAACAGAAAAAGAAGGGAACGAGAGAAAGAGAGAAAGAACTGGCTGCCGCCACTTCTACCGCTCCTCTGATCGGGGGAAAAGGTCAACGAGCCTTCCGTGGTCAGCGCACCCTTCAGACTTCGTGGCCGAAGAAAAAGAGACACGCCCGCGATGAAAAAAATAAGCTCACAAATCTATCCATTTATATGATGGCCTCCGTTTCCACCCTGACGTTGTTGCCAATTGCCGCGGAACGTTTCTGACAATGGTCGCGGGACTTGTAAACGGCGATTGCGTAAATTGGCCCACTGACGTCGCCACGAATTATTTGTTTATTCTATTTACGCGTGTACGACCATTCGGGTACGAATTGGAATAGGAACCGTACGGTCGGCGGCGGTGGTAGTCGCGTGACGTGCATTAACGTATACTTAAATCGATGACCGAGAAAATGTCATCCACCCTCGTTAGCACTAAAATCATCGAGGCGTCAAAATGACTCCTTTCACATTTCATCAGAATAATTTCTCTCACCTCTTCTTTATAATTTTAATATCTGAAATTTCGCCCGCCTATCATCCGCATCCGTATGGATTTCATTAGCGGCCAGGGCAAATTTCGGGAAGCAATATGATTTAAAGGTAGACTATCATTATACCGTAATGTCAAACAAGCCATTTTGATCCCGTCGGATAGTTCGCCAGGGGGAGTCGTCTATCAACATAAAGCTTTCAACTTGACAGACAGCGGACATTCGGCCAGCACGCGCAGAGCCGGCAAACGCGAAACTCGTAGAGCTGACGGCGGAAGAGACAGGATTTCGCGCCCGAAGATAGCGGACTAGGGGTCAATTCCAGACAGCAGCCGACTCTGCTGGAACATCTCGAGCGTCGAATGAGGTGCCGGTGGACGAGCATTTCGTCGCCCACGGTGGATAATATGATCGACGCGACAACGACAGACAGCGATGGCGTTGTTATAAAAACTTGACACGCGCCCGCGTCACTGAAGAGAGATCAGAAGCCGGAACCCATCGAGAGGGGCGACGTGGGTGGGCGGGAGAGAGGAGAGAAGAGGATCGGGAAAAGATGAATTCGTCGTATCTCTGGGGAGACGACGAGCAATGGGGCCCGAGATACTATTTCACATATTACAGCCAGTTTGGCGAACGGAAAGGAGCAACTGGGGTGGAAGTAAGTCTATTTTCATGAGAATTTCGTCACAGTTATGAAGTCAATCATAAATCGGCCGGCTCATTTCGTTAGGCATGACAGACGATAGATAGAATTGTGTGAAAGGTGCAAGCGAGACATTAGTCAGTGTGTAAAATTCATTTGGCATGATACACGAGCGTGATAAACAGTACTTTATTTAAAGGTACGATTCGAACAGTGAGCGGTTCTGATAAATTATCTATATAATACAACATTTTATTTAAACGTATGATGAACGAACGTAGTACGAAAATTTATTATATAAATTTTGCTAGAAATAGCAATCGTACCATTTGTCGGAAACATACCACCGTTGACTGGCCACATTAGGAGAGAATTGATTAGGAAATTAGACGCGAACCATTGACCGCCGAGTTCGCTTAAATGCGGAATTTTTTTAATTAGTCGATATGCCGGAGTCGGACTCCTGCATCTCATTAGAGAAAGCAGACAATACCGCGGCCTGTGCCCTACCCTTTGTGCCACAACGGGGTCTGACGTTCTCCTATAGAGCTAACCCTTGTTTGCGAGTCCTCGAAGTGAAACCCATTCAAGCCCGAGCTCCGATTCAATGAAATTTTCGATTCTTATTGACTGACTTTAATGCGATATCAGATGTAATGTCCCGCGTCGATGTTGGGTAACGGCGTTCCATTGTCTGCTGTCCTCGATGTAAGGGATACGATACGAAGCGCAACTCGTGCGCCTTACGTTAAATCGATGTTCTATTATTATTATAGCTTATATACAAGCAAATATCGCTTGCCCTAGAAATGGTTAAATAACAGCTGCCAATTAACCATATGCGGTCCGAACACTCGGCATGACATAACGAATTCCATACGTAAATTAATCGAAGTACATACGCATGTAATGTCGTGCAACATTTATCATTTCGAAAAACATCTACATACTTTCATTTGCGCATATTTCTTAGTACCGTTATTAACAACAAAATTGGTATCGATCTCGCAGTGTCACATCATAAGTTGTCCGCAAACGACGAATATAGAGAGCCCAGAATTACTTAAGTAGCGTCTAATTATAATTAATTAATAATGTCCAACTTTAGACGTAATGCGGGAATTGAACGCTGCAGGTAGTGGTACTGGCAATCACATTCGTCGCCGCGGTGGGCGCTAACCTGGGAATAGCCGGTTGCATTATCAGGTACAAGGAAATGAGGACGCCCACGAACTTGTGTCTGGTAAACTTGGCCGCTGCTGATCTTTTATTTGCCCTTGGCGTGCCGGCGGTCGCTTACACCAGGTTGACGCAGTCCTGGCAACTGGGCGAGACCGTCTGTCGAGTTCTGCCCTACTCCCAGGCAAGTAGAAACGGTTCTGCGACTAATTACATTTCAACCCTTCAAAGGCGGGAGGTGGGGTGCGTCCCCATTTTGACGCTGAAACGATATAAACCACGACGCGCATCCATATCTATGAATGTATCGAAGAAAATGTAAACGCGTGAACGGCGTGAGAAGCACAAAATGCTTCGCTAGGGTCAAGGCATTATGCTAAAGTAATGTAACGCGGATGTGGAGCCAAAATTGGGACGCATTATTCGAGCATAGTGATAATGAAGCAAAATGGTGCGACCGTGAATCGAGTCATTTCGCGCAACGAAGTAAATCAGATGCGTGCGAAGACCTTGCTGCGTCAATCTGCTAACTTGCGTCTTGCGAAAACTTTCATCGTAAGGTTTTCGTACGTGTTGATACAATTTTTCCGTATAGCAACAGTTCGTATTCTGACGAGACGGCTACTGGGCAGTTTTCTGCGACCGATATCGGAAGATTAGAGTATAAAATGTCAGGCGGCAGGATCGGGAGGATATTAAAAGAGTATGGCCGCCGCGCGTTGCTTGTCCCGTTCGAGCGATTGCTTGCTCTTCTATACTTAGCCGTTAAATAGCCAATAATAGCGCGCCGCGTGTATTCCGATCGGGTGCAGGGTCTAGATATCGATTCTCCCGGCGCAAAACGTTTCTTTTCAACCGGATATCGACGCGAGCGAACGCCAATTAAGAGGGTCGCGGCGCAAGATGTTTACGTTGCAAAATAAAATGGTCCCTCAAGTGGAGCGGGAAAGGAAGCAGGCCGAGACCTATTTATAGAGCACTAAAGAAGGGCCCGGTTGTTGTCACTCGATAAACCTTTCTAGCTTGCGGATCAAGGGCAGTTTCACTTTCGAAGGACGCCTATAAATATATATAGTTCTAATCGGCGAGGGGCGTGTGCTAAGAAACGCTTCTTATCAAACGTCTACGCCAGAGAAAGTGTCAATCATCCGTGCAACCGCTTTATATGACTTCTGCTTAAACTGGCAGCGAACACCTTTATATCTGGTATCTGGAACAGCCACTTGACGCGAGTTCTGCAATTGCGTATTGTTTATCGCAGTGGGACATCTATGTGGCTGTCTCATATCTAAGTGGCTCGGTGCAGCATCGATGAAGCATCAGGGTATCAGTGACTTCAGTCCCGTTAAACAGAGTTGTCGAGTTATATGTACGCTGCTGTAACTTTAGCTCGCTTTCGTAAGATTTTTGACTTCCTTCTCTACCTTACAGTTTGTTTGCGGCTTCGTGTTGCTATGGACGCTGACGTTCATATCCATGGATCGGTACAGATGCCTCGCCGTTCCTCCGTACAGGAGTGTGCTTACTGGGCAGAGAGTATTGATCGCGAGCGCGATCACTTGGATCATCGCAGCGTCCCTCTTTCTGCCGGCTGCCTTTTGGTTCAAGCCGAAGGTAAGCGAAGAAGGGAATGAAAAAGCCACGGGACCCGCTGCGCTGTAAAGTGAAACTAATGAAGCGTCGTCCTCTAACGTGCACTCGTTCTAAAGACTTCGCCGAGTGTGTCTTATTAAACGGCGCGGCGGACGTGAGCGATATGAAAATTAATATGCCGAGCGAAACTTCAGTAGTGTCCACCTTCGAGTTTGAAAAAGTGTTGACCCTTATCCCACGGCACTTAACACGCACGCCCGACTCGATTAACTTTAGAGTGTCCTCGTGAAGGCGGTCGAATATTGTTGCTTGGCGTTGCTTGTTGCAGATCGTTCCGGGTGGCCAAACGATTTGCACGCTCGTATTTCCGAGAAGCGGAACAGTTAACGTCTCGCTGTGCTTCACGATACCGATTGTGGTGATAGCTTGTCTTCTGCCGATGGCTCTGCTGGTCTTCCATTATCAACGAATCTTCCAAAAGATCCTGGACACTCGCAGCCGATGGGCAGTGTCATGCGTAGCTCAGGTGAACGTTCTCAAGTAACACTGATTCGATGACGTGGCACGACTAATTAAATTAAACATCCTATCCATTCTGATACCTAAAAGATTCAGGATATCCTACATTCCATCTATGGCAGACGTAACATCATAACTGCTATCCCTAATATTCTTGGTACCCTGCAAAGTTAATCGCAATTCCATCAATATCTTTACTCCACTAAACATTCGTGCTTCCATTTTAGGGTGTCGAGGGTGGACCAGCCGGCAGAAGAGACTCCGAGCTCTCCGTCGTAGGTACCCTAATACCTTGGACAGCCCGAAAACTCTCCTCCAGTTCTGTGACGGGTCGCCGGGGTCGAGCAGGAAGCCTCTCTCAGCACGAGGAAGTCCGCTTGCACAAGCACATACGCGTGGTTCGCATTCTCTTACTGAACGTCGTCGCTGTTCTTGTGATGTGGCTTCCAATCACCGTGGTCATGCTGTTGATCTACCTAGACGGCCGAAGATCCCAGGAAGACACGAGTTTCTTCCTGAGATCGCATCACTTCATTTGGACGTTGGTCGTGGCACAGCTCAACACCGTCGTCAATCCACTTCTCTATGGTGTCTTCTCCGAGAACTTCAAGAGCTGCTTCGCGAAACTCTGCCCCAGCAGACTGAGCGACGGTGGGCATGGAGAGAGGGCGAGGAACGGATCGAAGAAGAGCTGTAAGTCCCTGGAAGCACTTCAAGATCGTCTGGGCTCCGGACCGAGAACGCCGAGCAGTCTGCGAAACCCGCCGAGAGCCTCGAAGAAAAGTTCCAGCTGTAGTATCGCGAGCATCGTGGAGGTACCGAACTCGGAGAAGTCGTGAACAATCTTTCTTTTTTATTTGTCAATTACCCTTCACAGGTCGACTCTACATTCGGCGACTTAAAGAAGAAGAGTCGATGACTTATCACCGCGAAGTGTACATTGTGGATATATCAAACAAAACCAGCGTAACGACGTAGGGCAGCAGTTGTATAAAAGATATGAGCGTTACAAATATATATATATATATATAAAAAATCGTTCTTAAAACTTAGCACGCACACGATCGTGAGGTATAAAACATTTTTTTCTAACGATAGGAGTACTTCTTGACCGTGTTACATTGTGAATACATTTGATTCTTATAGAGATAAGAATTTCCATTGACTAAACGTCACCCATTTCCTTCCTTATGATTTTCTTCATCTCCGACAGTCTCTTCATGTCCAAGTTGCCCGCCGCCGTGAGATTCTTGAGTAATTCGATTTTGGCGTTTATGAAGCTAATTCTGTCCTTCTTCGATCGACCCTTCCTTTTCTTACTCACCGGCGGGTCGTTGACATAATTATCTATAATACACCACGAACCACCTTCGTCAACTAATGTCACAAGGTCGATCGTTATTTTTAAAGAATCCGATGGTACGCTGTCGGGAATGAACATTTCTACAAGAGTTTCTGATCCCACGACGTCCATCGTGCAAAATGTACTTTGCAGCCCAGAATCTAATCGCACAATTACCGTACTGTTCTTCGGCAAAGGATCTTTGAAGTCAATGGTGAGGAACGATTTGTTCGTGATTCTCCGCACCAACATTTTTGGACAGGATTTTATTCTCTGCTCGTAGGCATAAAGATTTATCCTTCTCAGTTTGTCTTGCTCTATTAACAATATTCTGTTCAGCGTGGAGAGCTCCTGTGCCCTGTTACAAATCTTATCCACTATAATTTCCGAACCTTTCAGCATACTACCGTTTAATGCAACAAAGCCATCGTCTTTGGATACCAGTAAATTCTCAATTACGCTAAGTGGCAATTCGTGCAGCTGTTTGCTGTTGGATAATCCCAAAATCATATTGTTGTAATATTGCAAGAAATGAAAGCTTTTTGATTCACTCTTAACTCTTTGCATAGTGTCATCTGTCAGACTCTTTCTGATGTAATGCATTCTATGCTTATCCGAATGTACTATCCACATAGAATCTTTTGAGTTTTGACTCAATCCAGCGCATAAAGCAGCAATGTCTGTCCCTAGGTGTACAGTATCAAAAATGAGTTTGTCATTCCTATGATACATCACTACCACGGTCTCTCTACCAACAACCAAAATCAACCCTGCTACCTTATCACTGTTCCATATAGGCAGTACATCAATAACTGAGCTTTCACAGCAATGAATTATTTTTACACTCTCATCAGCCAGCCTCAACACCTTCTTCCCATTTCCAATAATGCAACAATTTTTACTACCTTCCCCATTCTCGCATAGGGCTTTGCTAAAGGTAGCATCCATACTTTCTGCATTTAGGGGAAACGTGCATAGCTCATCAAGTTTCTCTGATACGGAAGAGAGTGTGAAAAGGGACTCGTTAGTTTTCTTCTGTTTATTACTCAAGTGCAGACAATTGTCAATGATATGGAGCACCTCATAAAAGACCGTCCCTATACCCACTCCACTTTTGCTCAGTACTGCAAACTCCAGGTCTCTCCAAAGTTTGTAAATGCCTGATGGTCTGCAAATGATAAAGATTCTGCCCGTAAAGCAGTGTACCTTCGCAATAGGTGCCGGTGAGGTCAAAATATGGGTTTCCTTTGCAGACCCACATAAGGATGTGTAAGGAAACATGACTAGCCTGTTGTGGCCCCAACAAAAACAAATACTGTCGCCATAAAAATCACACACCAAAAATCCCTGTGGCACGAAAGTTTCGTCGTCGGGTAAGATATACATCTTTAATAAGGTAACCCGCAATTCGGGCTTGATGGAAATACAGACTACTGATTTTGTGTATGTTCTGTCAGGTTGACATTTTGTTTAGTTTACGATTTGGGCACTTTGAATTCCTTGCAACAGCCGGGAAACTTTTCGATACACACACACATCGATAGGTCCATCGAGATAGCGGGTGTTTTTCGAAAAATCGAAGTTTGAACAAATCAGTGCTGGTTTGAATTACATCCAAAATTTGTCGTAATTAAAAGAACGATATCCCATGTGCGATCCAGTATTTTTGTCTCTCTCGAGGAATTCTATTCCCAATCATTTTTTATTAAGTTATTGCGCAGCCTCGGTACGTTTCCTCCTGTAAAATCATTTCATTAATGCAGTACACCGAATATAGCACGGACTTGCAAAAAAAAAAACTTTGAGATTTACTAAGCTTGGCTTACGCTAGACTTTTTCTTTACATAACCGTGTTAATACTTGACACTTAAACTGCACAGTTAATGTTCGCAGCATACACTGACGTACACAGATTTCTATAATATCGATGTGCTCATTCCATTGAACTATAGAATACCTGGAATGCGCAGGGCCGTATGTAGAGCTGCTGTCGAGCCGCGCCGAGAGAGAAAGAAGATATTTTGGTATTCTGTCCTTTGTTACCTGTACTACCCTTTCAATAATGTTGTGTACGCCGTTAAAATATACGGAACTGAACTATCTTAGCTGTACTATCCTTTTGACAAAACGGTTTATGGTAAGTCGTAATAAAAACAGGATGTGTTTGAAGAAAAACTGTTCCCATACAAGAAATATAGACTATACCCTAACAGCACAAGTATATACTGAGAATGTTCTGAGGATATCGCAGCAGTACATTGCGTATATCCTCAGAATGTTCGACATACGTACTGGGACATACTGAGAACGTCCCAAGAATCATCTAATGTCCGATTATTTTAGTTCGTACGATATACTGAGAATATCGCACGGGACGTCCTCAGTACGTCTGTAGAACGTGCACGGGACGTCCTCAGTACGTCTGTAGAACGTGGACGGGACGTCCTCAGTACGTCTGTAGAACGTGCACGGGACGTCCTCAGTACGTCTGTAGAACGTGCACGGGACGTCCTCAGTACGTCTGTAGAACGTGCACGGAATATATTCCAGGTAGATTTTTCATTTTATTTTCCAAAAGCGACATCTAAAAGACTTTAGTATTAGGTATAAGGATCCTTATACATTACGTATAATGAACTTTATACCTAATACTAAAGTCTTTTAGATGTCGTTTTTGCAAAATAAAATGAGAAATCTACCTGGAAACTGACTGGAAACTTTTGCACGCCTGCATGTACGAATCACTTGGGCAAGGTTACATTGGAATCATTTGTACACTCTTTAAACCATAAATACTTTTATATTATTTTATTTATTTAACATTTTTCCCCGTATCTGTCCTCTCCATACGCTCTTTAGCGTGTGCAAGCCAAGTTTTAGCTGGTCCCGAAATTTGGCTATCTGTGGCATCGGGGTGCGCCTTTCGCATAACGGCTGCAACAATAATGCATTGTTAGGAACTATTAAAATTTTATTTCTAAAATATTCAAATTTTAATAAAATGATTTGAATATAGAGCGATTAAGAATTGTTTGTATATTTATATTTCCACGCTGTAAATAAAAGGCGACGTATAAAAACGTCAACAGTAATATATTGTCTTGATTCTTTATGAAATGAGGGAAATTATATTAGAGGTACTACTACTCACACATTAGCACTCTGCAAAGATGGGTCCCTGAAAAGGAATTCTTTTTTTTTGCCCCGTGCCAACTGTACTCCACAGCCACGTTATTTGAAATTATTTTCCGCATCACGGAGATGCAGGAAGTTTTTACGTCCCCCGACGTGGCACGAAATAGTTGTTTTTCCTAAAATTGTTGTACAAATTTGAGTTACAAAATTATATCCAAAACAAACATTATTTGTGTCATAGTATAATATAAATCTAATGCCCTTCCAAATATTCTACGTAAAGTTAGTTTCTATTGAGTCAAAATTGTATTAAAAACGAATCTTCTCTGTTTAAACTTGCTCTATCTTTTGTCAAAAATATTCTGTGCTCTTCGTTTATGCAGATTGAACACACTGTGAGGATTAATTACTTATTTTTAATACTGAATTACTGCTGTACAGTAATTGATGTACTCTAAATATATTTTAAATTTACTGAAAGTTTATCGCTTATTAGTAATCACTAATTAGAAAGAGGCTTAAAATAATACTGGACCAACCATCAAACTCCGATATTGGCCATTGGAGGCTAATTTCGTCTCCATAAGCGCCATTTCCTCTGGAGTTTTCAATGGCAATTCCCCCAAAATATCAATTTCGTCGTGTTCGATTTCTTGAGCCGAACGATGGGACAGTTGCTTCAAAATTTCTTGTTGCTGCCTGTCGATCCTGTTCATTTTTAACTCTAGAGTTATTAATTTGGACAGGACCAACCGCTCGAAATCTTCGGTGCCTATGTACACATCAAAAATGTAGGAAGTGCAAGATACACAAAGAAAATTCTTGCATGTTCACAATTATGTAACAAAAGAACATATTTAAAATGACAAAAAAATACAGTAAAGTCATTACGTCGTTGGGTGTCGGGTCTAACGCTCGTGGCCTGTGCCTCCACAGCCCTTACGTCTGCCTCATCTTCCTTCGTCAACAAAAATTGTTCGTATTCACCTAAAACCGAATCAATTATTATTGCAACAGATAAATGTTGAGTGTAGTACACGTTATTGTTGTATCAAAGGTGGCAACATTTTTAGAAAGACTATGCGCATATAATACAGGAAAAAGTGTGCAGTGCATTGGAAACAACAAAGTACAGGTAGACACCTGGCGCAGAACATATTTTGTCAACATCGGTATAATTGAAGTGACGCGATCTTTTAAACATTATAAATTAATTATAATTGAGAATTATTTCGTGAATGCAAGTTCTACAATGGACACAATGTACACGTGTGAAAAATTACAGTGTAGCAATTGCAAACGTCAACCAATGTGGGTTTTCCCTTTTTGTATCATTGTAATTGTGCTACACATTATTAGGTACTTATGTTGTACATTATAACTTATTTGAACATACATAACTCGTGCACATGTATCTCGCCAAATGTAGAAACTATTCATAAAGAATCGTTGAAGAATATTGTATTACGTTTTTGCAAAAAATTTAAAACTTACAAATGTTGTGCTGTACGTTGTGTCCAGCTGAGGTGCTCACATCTTCCACCAGCTTGGGCGTCTCGAGACACCCCGGATCTTCTGTTAAATACTCAGGATCCGTATATCCTAAATTATTACTATCGTATTAATATGATTCTATAATTGTTTTAAAGTTATTGTTTTTAAAACCAATTTTTGGTAATGTTATTTTAGTATTATGCACCTTTGGCTGTTTTTCCCAACTTCTGAGGGACTCTCGGCATCCGTACGATGATCGAACCCTCATCGGAAACCGACGCGTCACTTGTGTTGGAACTATCGTTTCGAATTTTTTTTGCCCGCAATTTTCGGGACTTTTTTAAAAACTCGCGTGTCTCGGCCTCAGAGTTTAAGTCGGACAACTTCTCAGCTTCTTTCAATTTTTTTCGGGCATGTTCATAGTTAGCTGAAATAGAAATAATTTTATGCAAGTTTAATAGATATATTACCTTTCTGTAGTGTCAAAGTAAATCTGTATGTATGAACATATATATCATAATAATTATAAATGTATTTCACAAAAAACCTACCAGTCGTAGCATATATCTTTTGCACCGGATGCTCCACCCACGTTGGTTGTGGTTCCTCCAGCAACTTGACTGCTTTGTCATACCGCTTGTTGTTTGTATAGTTGGGCCAAACTGCTCTGCTCATATCCGCCCTCAACCACGTATTCGGTATAATTTGAAGACCATCTTCAAATTCTACTATCACGTAGAAAAAATCTGTCGTAATTTTCTTGGATGTTGACGCCATAACTGTGTACAGTCGCAAATATTTCTACATTTTCGTATGTAGTAGTGGGAAGACAGCAAAGGTATTTTCTTTCATTGGTAACTGAAGACATTTTTTTAATATATTTTGTAGAGGCCATGATTTTAAAACAGATCGTATGCTCACAGCATAAATGCCAAGCATACGAGATGGACAAGGCACATGAAATAAGTCTTTCTTTTCAAGAAATTCGTATCCAATTATCACAGGGATATTCCTCTTTGCACAGTGTGCTATATTTTCAATGTAAATGATCGCACCACAGTTCAGGGAAAAACAGCTGTCTGCAATTGACCCAGCTTTTAATGTAAACCCTTTGAATTCAACCGTTTTGTACTGTGGATTGCAACAATTTGGTAGAAGAGGACCATCACAATGTGGTGAAGTCAAAAAGGTACTTGAATGCACACCGTTTGATGAAGAAGGCAATGTCCCTACAATTTCTTGTTCAGCGTATCTTTTCACAACCTGTTGCAATGGTCTCTCAGCTTTCCTCAAATATTTCTTTAATATTTGCATAAAATTTTCATATTTGAATGCACTAAAATTGTCAACAGGTCCTAGATGTTTTACGTCATCCACAAGATGAATAAGACTGTGGATGTTGTGTGAAACATTTTTCACTCCGTACAACCTTATAAAGGTTTTAATAAAAAACTTCACTAAGTCATGTGCGTAACTCAGGTATTCTTGCAAGTCTTCTGAAGACAAAATTCTCATAATGACATGTAGTGTCATAAAATGTACATACGCATTTTTTTTTAATGCCGCCTTAAATGCCACTGGACCCGTATATAATAATATTAATCTAAATTCTGTTGCCTTCCACAATTTGATGCAGTCTAATTTTCGTGGACGCCGTGCAAACTCTATAGGTATCGATGGTTTTAATTGATCTACTAAACGTGTGGATATTTCATTTACTACTCGGTGTTGCAACCGATATATTGTATCTCCATCCAGCCATAAAATTAACAGTTTCTTCATAATTCCCAGACATATTAAGTGCATGTAGTCTAGGGGAACACCTGTGACAGGTTGGAAATATGGTATATTTAACAAGGAGCATCTTGTGTCTGGCTTGTGATAATTTTCATCTGCTTTTTCTCTGAAGTCATGGTCAGATCTAAGCGCTGCATCAATTTGTGGGAAACACATTCTATTTCCTATATATTCTCCTTTAGTTTTACATTTGGTACAGCTTGAATATCCTGTGTGTCCTTTCACACTCAAAACAAAGGCTTTCGCGGGAGCGTCACAAATTAGGGCTGCAATCCTGCACTGTATATTCCGACCGTTGATGTTGATCCCGTTTCCACAAACGTCAATAGCCTCGTTTACAAAATCTTGTAAAAATTCATTAGCGTTTGCTGGTTTTTCGTTGCCATGGTAAATTCCAATGATAAATACATTGCCATATGGAAAGACAGAGCCCAATATAGGCCAAAATTGTTGTTGTGATGATTTGGACAGTGGCAGTCCATCAATGTTGATGGCTACTTTAATACAATCAACACTATTTTTTACATGTGCCAGTACTTTTTGAATAGATCTTGACAGTCCAAAATGATAGTATATGCCAGGTGCAATTGCCCGTATCTCTTGGTATCGAGGGGTTTTTAAAAGTGATCTTGGATCTGATGGCAGAGTTGAGAAGCAGTTATGTGTTTTTAACGTTTCCAGCAATCCTCTTAAAGCCGTGTGCGAAATCTGGTGCTGTACGGCCCAACTGGCTAAGCCACTTTTAAAATTGTTGTTGCTTGTTGCACTTGTTCTTTCATATGCGATATTACTTGATCCAGTTTTATCGCTCTGCACAGAAGATAGTTCCGCATCTGATTGATTCACTTGTTGTACCATTTCAGCATTCTGTGCTGTCACTTCTGAATACAATGTGGAATCAGTGTTTACATCTATGTCAGCACATGTATTGTCCACATTGCTGCAGGATGGGATTTCTCCCAGCAAAATGTCACAGACAATTTTTGACTCTTTTGCAGCCAATCTTTTTAAATGTCGGGTTGATACGTACGCCTCATTCTTTCTTTTACGAATATTATCCATATCCAGGATCAACAAAGATTGTATCTGGATTAAAACATAATCTGATGTTTATAATCTTGCATGGTGTCTACTCTGTCCCATATTTCCAACAGCACATGCAGCTATTTAGTTTAGTAATTGCATAGATCTTATATATATGGACTATGTATAATAGCAAATAACTGTTCTGAAGACCAAAGGACAGATGGTTCTCTCTCACTACTCTGTACAAACTCACTCAAAATACAATGCGCATGCTCGATACATTTTGTTCCTACGCACAGCATGCACATTGTATTTTCAGTGTGTTGACACACAGTGGCATGACAGAGATGAAAAAACCATATTTCTGCCCTTTAGTCTTTCCTCGCTTGTCTTGCATTGGCAATAAGGGGAATGCCCAGTCTATATATATATGTATATAAGGTCTATGGGTAAGTGTAAGTAGCATAAAAACAGTAATTTCTTTGTTGTAGAAGAATGTAGGTCATATGCATGCAGCAGTATGTTTTCAGTAGGTTTATCATGTTTTTAAAATGTTACCTATATTACAAGTTACCAATGTCATCAATGGATAAAACAATAGAGCATGCAACAGGCTACCGGCAAGACATAACCCGTCAATCGCATGCAATCATATTTTGATAGCTACGAAATGTTGACATATTATGAAAAGCATATGCAAAAATATGTTCACAAAATCTCTTACATACCTTTGGTAACTGTATTTAAAAGGAAAAGCACTGTGTTATATAGCAAGGTAAAATATCCGCAACGCTAAAGAAAACCAACCTTACACCGCAACAATGAGAAACAAACTAACGCCGCGACGCGATAACATGGCGCCAGAAGCACGCGGTGTGACGTATATTCAATATGGCGTTGTTTCAATTTGCATGATATTCTCAGGATGTTCTCAGAATATACGAAAAATGTTACGCGGATGTCCCACCGATATTTTCAGTATATCCTTACGATATTCTCAGTACATCCCAGTACATCCCCAGGATATACCGGAATGTACTGAAAATATACGATAAGTAAAGTATTGCCGAGACGTTCTACGAATGTTCTCAGAACATTCCGGATAATCGCAGTACATTCAGTATGAATACGGGATATTCGTAGGATATCATGTGCTGTTAGGGTATATATTTCATAATTTGCAATTTGTAAACAGAGAGATAATTCCAAATGTGTACATCAATCAGGCATCTTATTACAATTTCTGACTATGGCAATAATAGCATGTGAAACTTGTTAATTACCAGTACATATATGTATTATTCTATTCCTAAAATGTTAATGGGTGAACTTGAACGAGGAAACACTACTTTCAAACGCATAAAAAACTTAAAAAAAAGTAACACCGACTTAAAAAATTGAACATTATTTTATATTTTTCAGTGCATTTTTGAAGTCTGTTAAAAAGGATATACTTTGTCAAACAAAATTAATAATATCAATCAAAATTATTGTAATATTTATTTTATTTATTGTCTATGTCTATTAGGAAAAAAACAAAAAATAAGCAAGTATTATATGTTTACATCCAGCATGAACAATTCCCAGAGGAAAGCAATTTCGATATGTATTAACAATTAACCTTCACTACCTCTAAAACAACAAATTATGTGTAATTTTAATGCGTTTGATAATATTTTTTACTTTATTTTGTGATCATATACATTAATTTCTGTGACATACTGACATCACCTACTGAAATATCTAAATAGAAGAGAGCAACGTACTCTTTTCGAACCGGTCATATCTAGTCAAATCTCTGTGGAACTTACGTCGAAAGGCGCAAATCGACTGTATATCCCAAACGTCCAGTGGTAAGAGTGAGACAGAATACCAAAATATCTTTCTTCTCTCTCTAACAGTGAGGCGCAGCTGTTCCCGCACCCGTGCACATTCCAGCTATTCTATAGTTCAATGGTTATGGCAGGCAGCGCCGTAGCTAGAGGTACTGGCGCCCAGGGCAAACATTGTATTTGCCCCCCCCCCCCCCGATCATCACTTTGAAGCAATTGCTATTTTTACATTTATACCAAATTTACAGCTCAATAGCGCCAGGTGCCGTAATTGGGTCATTAGTGCTGAAGCTCAAAATTCTGATTTTGTGCTGCCATAAATTCTCTACTGGAAATACTGGAATAAAACATTCATATTCTTTACATATATCATTTATTAGTATTACTGTAAGTAAAATAGTTATTTTTGTAGAAAATTACAAACCAAAAAAATTATAAGGTGACTTTTCTCGATTTTTCATCAACCATTTTATTTATTATTTCGTCTGCGAGTCCACTCCCAGTTTTTTCTCTTATTTGTATAAAATCAATGAAACTTATTTCCTCAACAGTATATTTCCCTTCGTTAATATGTACACAGCGCACAGTTTGGGCCATTTGCTCTTGGTGGTTGATATCTTGGGTACAATCAAACGAGATACTGTAGTATTTTGCTTTTAAAATTCTTGACATAATTTTATTCCTGACATCTGAACCCAGTGAAGAAATCAATTCGTTTTGTATAGTTGTCGAGAAGTAAGAAATAGATCCTTTTGTAATGGAGGATATATGTGCGGCAACTTGTGGATTATATTTGCTGAGGAGTTCTACGCAGCACTTAGGAAAATACCTGATTTCCGATGTCCTATTTTTTCAACACCACCTCTAAGTGCCAGGTTATTTTTTGCACAAAATAATTTGTAGTTGCGGATTAATGTCTTGAACAGGAGCATTTTGAAACAAAATTAGAGGACATGAAGAACTTTTACACTAAGAAGATAAAGGTCTTACAACAGAGGCTGCGACAAAAACAATCGCGTATAATCTCTATGAAGGCCATTCTGAGGAAAATTAATATGCTCCAAACGGAAGAGTTGCAGATACTAGAAGATATGGATGAACCAAATTCGAAATTAATAGAACGGCAATTACAGAAAAATAGAGGGGGATCTGTAAATAAGCAATTTAATATTGTAATTAAGTAGCGGCTATAGCTTTTCTTACCTTTAAGTTTTATAAAATTTATTTTAGATCTTAGTGTTTAGTTTATGTTGTTTAAAGGCTATGCCAATAAAATGTATATATTGCATTTTACTTTCTTATATATAAAAGAACTTACCATTTTTATATTATAACGTTGTTTTTATAAAGATGATATTAAGGTAATTACATCACCATTTTATAATAAAATGTTTAATACTGTATTATAAAACTGTCCAATATTTACCTAGACGGCGCCAAGTAAAATTTGTTGAATTTATTGCGTAGCTAGAAAATTAAATACCAAGAAAAAACACAGTTTTTCATATAAATAGATTCTATCTTTTGAACATTTAATTCTGGCATTCCGCTGATATGCATTTATAGAACACCATTAATAGTCTGTATATATGTGGATTTATGACAAAAATCTTCAAATATCGCGCATTTATGTGACCAATTAGCCTGCTTCTTTTCATTTATTATGGCGTAGAAATGAGACTGCGCATGCGCCTGCTCAACCAATCGCCAATGTGGGACCAAAACGCCTCTCCCTGCTACCCTGGACTAAAGTAGGGGTTTGTGCTCCGTCCCCTTATTCCTATGTCCATGGGTTTTCTACTCTGAACAAACGCATCCTGACATTAGTCTATTTTAAATGGTTTTCCGTCAATAAAGAACGTGAATGCTATGCAGATACCCTTAAATTATTCAGTCGGCATATCAACATGTGAAGAACTAATATGAATTATATTTATTGCATTATTATCCAAATGTGAAACGCTTCTGTTAAATGCGCCAATTTATAAGTGAAATGTGTAACACGCACACGTACATAGACACACATACATACACACAATCTTCAACAATAACTGTACGCGCGTAAATAGACTCTCATGTTCTTTCAACCACGGTACAATATTGTGTAAAGATTTTATTTCGGTGGATGCCGTGTCGTTTACGACTAATTGCAATTATTACACTCTCACTGTCAATACTGAACTGCCTTAAATATACATCATATAAGGTCTGCATTGGTCAATCTTAACAGAAGAACGAGATCGACAGCGGCCTAAGGTTCTCCTTTCAAGAAAAGGGTGGGTAGAAATATAGTGATGAGTGTTTACGTCAATCAGGTATCGGTAATGCGTCGAAGTAGTTCCGTGCGTCCGTGGCTGCTGTTAAAACGAGATTGTACACAGGGTGTGTCACCTCCACTGCGTTTGTGTAGTGCGATCCAATTATTACTGGCTGCGGAGAGTTCTGCGCGATCGATAGTCCGCTCAGCGCGTAGCATGTATGATAAATATCACGATTTCTAGAAAAGGAACCAAAAAATCACTAATTTGACTATCAGCCATGCATAGGAAGAAATTGTTTGTATAAGGTGAGGAACGTGAAATATGGTTGACCCGTTTGAATGATATTCTCAGGCGTGTCTTATGTACGAAGAATTACTGTAGTGTAAGTAAAGATCTTACTTTGCAGGTTTATCCAGCAGTCCGCCAAAAGGATGCTGACAGCAGATTAATATATACTCTTGTAAGGCCTCTTGATTGAACAACCAAGTATTCTGATTGAACACTTTCTCCCGCTTCGTCAGTATCGCGTGAACCAGTGGGAAAGCACCGCCTTGCCAGAAGGAATAGCATCCGTCAACTAGTTTATTCGTGCGCCCCTGAAAACCGCCCTCGAGTCGCATTTGTTTGTTCACCATCCACCGCTGAAAATATAAATTATCATGTATTCCAATCACATAATAAAAATATATAATATTCCAATACGATTCTCTGAAGCAGTATAAGAATTGAATTCGCCTCATACAAATCACAATTCAAGTCTTATTGTATCACATAAATGTCGCTAGAACTACAGAGTCAAAACGTGAAACAGCCACGTCCGTTTGCCTTCGTAATTTTAGTATTAAGTGACAAAGAAAATTCGTACCAATAAAGAAGGCAACTGTATAAGATCAGTCCTTCCAAGTAGCATAAGAGACGCCAAACCACAAAACGCATATCCCCCGTGAGCTTCCATGCCGGGACAACCGCCAAATCCCCCCTCCCACGTTTGACACTTAGCTACCCACTCTTCTGTACCACGGAATAGCTCAGCCGTGAGGATGTTCGTTATCTTTGCCACTGCGATGGCGCAATAGACTCCTCTTATGTCCACCTCTCCTCCAACATGCATACTGAAGGCACCTTCTTCGTCACGCAATGTCATCAGGAAACGTTGCAATCCCTTTCTGCAGTAATGATGTATAGTAATTTTCTTTTGAATATGCTACATGAAGACATAAGTAACTACGCTATATGTTGTAATCAGAATTACAAAATGTAGAGTAATTATGGTTATGATATATGTAAGAATTATCAATAATGAACTGCAAAGTCTGCACAAAACACAGATTTTAATTCTAATGAATGTTTGATATATACCTGTTTATTGTTCTATACGCTTCAGTAGTTCCTATTATACATAATGCATTAACAGACGCGTAAGTTGACGCCAAATGGGGGTGTTGTCCAGGACCACCACCAAAGCCACCATCCGCCGATTGGCATTGACTTAAAAAGCTGACAATTTTGGAATAGCCCTCTTCATCAGGAGGTTCTCCTAAAATTTGTAGTGAATGGAGGATCCAAAAGCAAAGCCATGGTCTGCTGCAGTCTAAGCACTGAAAATATATGCAATTCTTTGCATAGAAATCATAGTTTGGTAATGATTATTGGTAAGAACTAATTATAATGTATACCTCATAGTGTTCCGTGAGGTAGGTCAAAGACTTCTTTAAGAATTTAATATTTTTGCTTCTGGCTAGAACTGGTTCTTTAGTTACCTGATATAATTCAAGTACATCTGCTTCCACTTTTTTCTGCAAATCGAAGAAAGCATGAAAAATGTTGTGATTTTTATTTCTAGTAAAATAAACCTGTACCTGTTTCACTGTGGTGGAAGTTTCAATGCCTTCCTCATCTTGTCGCTCCTTATACAATTCAGAATAACTTCTAATATTCGGATTGAACATAATCTGTAAATGAAAAAGTCTCTTTAACAAATCAAATCAGATCATACATGAAAGAGTTACCCACTACCTATATGTGAAAACGACCACAAATGATAACAGTGGAGTTTACCAGAATTTAGGGTCGTTTTTAAAAAAAAACAGTCACAATGCTAACATTCGCTACCATCGAATTAGCAAGTAAAAACTTACGGCCGTTCATCTAGACAACTGTCAGCTTTCATTAAATAAATCTTATCGAGATAACGTGTGAATAACTGGCTTTATACATCATAGACTCTGAATAATCTTATGCAATTCATAGTACTACAATAACTGTCTCATATTCATCTTAAGTACACCCGTCTCATTACGAGGTTAGAAATGCTCAAAGTTATATGTCAGTAGTGGCGATGGGTGGTGCACGTGTTCCGAAATTGGGACGCCAATAAAAATTTGTCGAGAATGGCCTTATATCGAAGAAAGAAATTTGACAAGCAACAAATTTGCGCGGTCTTTATTCCTGGGAAGAGCGTCCCTGGAATATGTCCAACTCGGTTGCATCTACTTAATTTTAAGGTAATTAAACGGGATAAGTTTTTTGAGGACTTTCTGGAACGTGGGTAAGAACAGGTAAGAAGAATTTACCACCCCTGAGTTACGTCATTGTATAGTGCGGACCTTGATAGATGGGTATGTAAGTACTGCCGGTCGGCTTGTTATCACATGCAGTTTAAGGGCCGGTTCCACCAACCTCGGTTAAATCGGCGGTTAGCCAATCATGATTAATTTTTAACCGAGGCTTTAATCATGATGAAGTGCTGTTCCGTTCCACCAAAAATATTTCAGCTCTGGTTAGTTAATCGTATACCCTCTTCGCGATAACTCTCATCGAGTCTGAATTCCGTTGTAACTGCAGCTCTGATTGGTTCAATTCTCAGTGTCATTTAATCCGCAGGCGGCAAGCATGGCAACACGCGGTTGATCGTCATTAGCGTATTGTATTTTGTGAAGTTTGTAAAGAGGAGAAAAGTGTAGGGCAGTAGGAAGAATGGCGGAAAAATCATTAGAGGTTAATAAATACTCAAAATTGTAGAAAAGTATTATATATTTGCGTTAAGACTTTCATGTCTCGGATGAATTGAGCTTGCAGCATATTCAGAGGTGTGATGTAAATGGGTTAACAACCGAAATTACTATTATAAGGTTTAATTGAAAATAAACATGAATTTTATGTAAAAATATATATTTTGATTCATCTTAATGTACAATTATATTCATATATTATGGCACAATGCCATAGTAAAATAGTTATGATTGGATTTTACTAATTATGCGCGGACATAGGAATATTGCAGCAACATTCCTGCAATACTCCGGCAATGTCAGCTGCAAGGTGTAAGTAATAATCTTCCTACAATATTCCTGCAATATTCCCTGCTATCCGGGCATAATTACCAAAATTAAGTTTTATACAACTTTGCTGTCGCATGTTCTAAACTTGGCTCAATGTCGTGTAGCAACGCCTCAATAGTATTTTTTGTAAGATGAAATCTTGTAAAAAAGTCGATATCGTCTAACGTTTCGAAATAATTAATTTGGTCTTTGATAATTCTTCTTCTTCTAGCCCTAATAGGTTCATAACCTTCTTCTTCTTCTGAGGATAATACATCGTCGTATAGCGCGTCCATGACTATAGTAATGACTTCAATTTTATTTTGACGATGTTACCAGATGTTACCAAACGCTAACCACTGATTAAATACGGTAACCGGCCAATATTGGCCGGTTAAGTTTAACCGGAGTTTTCTTAACTTAACCGGCGTTCAAAGTTTGGTGGAACGCAAAGTATCGATTAACAAACGTTAACCGTCGATTAAGGATTTAACCGAGGTTGGTGGAACCGGCCCTAAATCTCGCTTAAGGTACGTGCTACATTTAGAGAAAAAAGGGTTCTGTCGGGCCCTCTGCTCGGATAGTATTATATATACAATTATACATTATAAACACTTCGCGCCAAATTGCCGTAGTCTCCACATAGTCTACATGCCTCGTCCCTGGATTTCTCTGTGAATGCGCTGCGCGAAAAAGCGTCCCAAACGGTAACGCTGATACTGACCAATGCTGACACTGCCGTGTGCTGCCGTGCCTCACGCACGGCAGCACATGGTTCCGGATTCCGAAGTTGGACTATCCAGAGAGAATTAAAGAGAATTCGCTCACTCACATCAGTCGTGCGTGAAACCCGTAGCCGCGCGTGTCGTTTTCAACGCAGTTTGTCCATTTTTTTTCTTTGCTTAAACCCGCTACGGGGTCCCTTGAACCTCGTCCTCGACACGCAACAATGCCGAGCGTTCGATAAAGTCACCAGTCGCAGTGCATGTTTTATGCGCGCCCGCGCGGCTATGATCTTCGTTAAGAAGCACGTGTCGCTCAGATTCCTAACGTATCCCGATCGAGAATATCTTATCGTTATCGGTGTGATCGTTTAAGATCCTCTTCCTGTTCGCGGGTGACGATGCCCCGACCCTTTTAACGAATCCGTCTCCAACACGTCGTCGATTTAATGCTATCGACGACCGTTCGACTCATCTACTTAAGCTCTTTATTCGATCAAATTGTATATAACTTAGTTTGTACGCGAATTTCGCTCAAGCGCGTGAGAAAGCGTCGCCTCGGAATATTATAATATATATATACATATATTTATCTGTACATACACATATGTAAAGTTGATACCCTTAAATATTTGTAAATATTGGAACACGTCGAATCGCGTATTAAATCGTACCGAATGATATTTAAATTATTTAATATATATATGTACATACATCGATCGCGCGTTAATTAATGCCCCAACCACAAAATATGTTTCTCGTTTGCGTGACCGTGGGGCTTGTTCTCTTGGCCTCGAAGTATCGCAATAACGTGCTTCGAAGCGTCAAGCACTTCTGCCACGGCATCAGGAACAGAGGCGGCGATGATCGGAAGAAGAACGACACCGACGACAAGGGGGAATTCAAGATTGCCTTGGACAAGATCATCCTGGCGGACTCCCCGGAGAAGTGCGATTACGCCGTTCAGCGCATTCGTTGGTAATTGAATCGATTAATATTTATGTTAAAAGTCGCTCGTTTTAAAAAATCGTCAGTACTACTACCGCATTCATTATTACTATTTACGTTCATTACATTCCTTCTTGGAAGGACACGTACTAAGGTTCTGATTTGTTTACGTTTTTTTTTTTTTTTTGTAACCTTGCTTAGTGGTGACGTACGTCATACGGTTACACGCGTTTATTATGGCTCGTTGTGTGGGCATAATACGAAATTTGTCTTATTCAGTGACTCGTCCGATGGAATATTGGGTTTTGACTGCGAGTGGGTCAATGAAGGACCCGTTGCGTTACTTCAGCTGGCAACTCATAGTGGAGTATGCGCCCTGTTTCGTATTGGAAAAATCGGATATGTACCCACTAAGTTAAAAGTGAGTATCATGTTTGTTGTTTTTGCTTTTAGAATTAATTGTACGTGTGGTTGCTTTACAATGTGTTTCGTAGGAACTGCTGGCCAGTAGGCATATTCTTAAGGTAGGAGTTGCCTCTTTTGAGGATGGACAAAAGGTAGTCAATGACTATGGATGCAGAGTGTTTGGGACCTTAGATTTAAGAACATTGGCCGAACGCCTGGATCTTCCATGCCCAAAGAGTCTGGCCGCACTTAGTCTACAATATCTAAGTCTGGAAATGGACAAGATCATCGAAGTTAGGTGCGGTGATTGGAATGCCAACACACTCACTGACGAGCAGGTAGCTTATGCTGCATGCGATGCTATTGCATCAGTCCTCATTTATCATCAGGTACAATAGACTCAGAGATATTATATTGAACAAAACAAATAATATAGAAATTTGATTACGGATCGATAGACAGATTTGATAGACGGATCAACGTTCTGATTCTTGATGCAGGTAGTGAATGCAGCCAGGCAGAAGCAGTCTTTATGGGAGAGTTTCAGCATTTGTGTAAAAAATATGTGGAGCAAAGATGGGGACACTAAATTTCATGATATACCCGAGGGAATAATGGATACGAGGTAAACATAATATCTAAATTTTACATCCGAGTTTCCAGGTACGCGTCTCAAACTTAATGTTACCGTTACAGGTTCAAGGCACAAAAGTCAACTATCTTAAATAATAATACGAATATAAGCAATAATACTAATAAAATATTGAAAGGATATACGAACAGTAATATAGTGCGGAAAGCTAGTAGTATACCCACGCGAAACAAACCGTTGTATCATAATTGCTATCTCCAAGCGCCCGACGGGGATATATTGTGCACATGTGACAGAAAGAAGGCCGAATGGTATGTCGCCAGGGATTTGGGCGTGGTAGTAGGTCACGAACCCTACACCGTAAAATTGAAATTTGAACCATCCGGACGAGCGCTAGGCGAGGTCGGCCAATACTATACGCAAGTCAAGGTCAATCAGTGCGTAGTTTGCGGATCCTCGGAGAAATTTATTAGGAAGAATGTCGTGCCAAGAGAATATCGCAAATATTTTCCTCGTAAGTAATCCGCTCGCGTAAGAGCACGATCAATTTGTCTTATCTAACTTTACCAATAAGTGACTCACGAATTTCTTATTAACTCAACAAGAATCTTTCGTCATAAGAATTCTAAGGCAAACACTTCGTTGACGAAAATTAGAAGTTTATTTCAGTAAATGTAACAGACCCTCTACAGCTTTGATCTACACGTTTTCCTACGATCGATGCATCACTTACATCACTTCATCATTTTTGACGATTTCTTTGTCTTATATCAAACTATATTTATTCAACAAAAATGTTATACATATATCGAATCTAACAGTCTATATCGTCTTCTAGTGGTAATGAAAGCACACCAATCCCACGACGTGTTACTGTTGTGCCCGACGTGTCACGAGATCAGTAATTCGCACGATCTGCATCTCAGAAGAAAGTTAGCAGAGATGTGCGATGCACCGTTGATCGGACCATTGACGCATGCCAGGGATAAACACATGAACAACTGGCGAAAGTTGCATTCCGCGGTGAAGGCGTTGCGAGGGAAATCAACGCTTCCTCTCAGACGACGAAAAGAGTTGGAATGCTACGTTACCGAGACCACGGGACAGCAAGACATTAATCCTAGAATCCTGGCGGTTTTGAGCGAGCAACTCAGAGATACGTCCGATCTTCCTGCTACGCCGACAGATTCAACTCAACCGCACGGTTTGAAGGTATTTGCTATTACGTTCTTGATCATTTATGCACTGTGCAATATATATAACATACGTATGTGCCCCAGTGGTTATGACAGTGGTTTAAAATCAAATGTCCGAAATAATTGAATTTTTCACTTATATTATATATATTGCAATGTGAGTCGATGTAGCGCAGGATAAGTGAAAAATTCTTTTTTTAGATTTTTTGTATGATGGGCTATTGAATGATTTTCGACATTATTTAGATAGTCGTTTAACACATACTCGTGTCATCATTTGAGTCTGTTGTTCGAATGACAGATTCAGTGTACTTAACAAACTGTGTGTGAGTTTCAGGTGGTACAGTGTTTTCAGAAGAAGGAAGGCGGGCTGGTGGTGCTTGAACGAATGTGGAGGGAACATTTTCTTTTGACTATGAATCCGAAGCACTTGCCCAGTTTATGGTCTGTTTGCCATAATCAGGAACGGTTAACGATTCGTCAGATGCAAAATAGGATACAGCCGGAAGACGCGAGGATAGCTGGACTAATTTGTTAAAAATATATATATATATATTATTACTATTGCGGAAGAAACAAAAAATTGTACCTGAAAGGACTCGTATGTGAGCGAGTACTTGCACTTAAAAGACTGTCACATAGGCCAATATATTTCTTGAATAATAATGATTTCAGACGTATTTCTCTCTTTTTATGTTCTTTTTTTTATCACAGATATTAGTTATTCAGGATATTAGTTTTTAGAGAAAAAAAAAAGTAAGATTGATTGCATTCACTACCTTTATATATTCATAATCTATACATGTACATATTATTTATAGACACTTCTTGTTCAAGTCCAGTTTCAGCTTTAATTCAGGATTATTATAATCCAAATAATGAAGTATAACTTTGAACTGGGTAAGAACATTGCCAATCATTACACATTCAGTAACTGTACATCAGCGTACAATCATTACTCACTAGCTTCTTTTGTGCATGCTTTATCAGAAAAGAGATCAATCAATCTCTTACTATTTATTATCATGCAAGGCAAATACATTATTACAAATATGTACAGACACTTGCTAACATTCGGAGGGGCTGGAGAGGGAGGATGGGAGATGGAGATAAATTTGAACTGAATTTTATTACGCTAAAATTGCTTATACTGCTAGACCTGCTTGGACTCTTGCCTCTGCTTGGATGTGTTCAGGTCTGGCGGTGGCGGTGGTTGATTTGCTAACTCCATGTCGATTCTTTCTTTGGCACGCACCACTTTGGACAGCAGATAGAAGGAGCCACCTTTCGTCCTCTCGTTCACCTCCATAAGGTACTTGTAGTTTTGTTCAATCACCTCCTTGTTATCCAAACGCTCAATGTTCAGTATCCGCATAGCCTCGTCCAAGGGCATTCCTGTGCGTAGATTTGTAGCTGCCTGCCTCGTGCCACCTGTCCTCCGCGCTGCTTCCCTACTGGCGGCCAACTCTTCCCTGAGGGCACGCGTGAACGCTTTCCCGATCACCTGCGCGCCCATCACCACTATTTGCACTAAATACTTGGCCATAACCTCCAATAATCCGGCTTCCTCGACCGGTGTGTGGTTCCTTAAAACAAACCGCGTTTTCTATTTAGAGAATCTCCTCACGTCCAATTCGGGCAGGATTTCTTATGCCTGTGTCGAACACGCTTCGACATCGTGTTACAGCGTGCGCATTCGGCCTTTCGCGGACTGATACACGCAGAGTTCTAACCTTCAATTATGAGAACCTCAGGGCTATGAGGCGCCCCGCAACATATCGGTGTTCACGTGTCGAATAAAGGGTATTCGACGGTCAGCGACGGTCGCGTCAGATTTTATGCGCCGATAGGAGTATGGGGTGTAAATTGAGATTTGATGTGTCTGGGGTGAAGAGGTCGAATTAGGTGAAGCAAAATTTGTCAATGTTTCGCGTATTGTTAGTTCTAAAATGCGGTACGTGGGTCGGGCCGATATTTACGTACTTCTCGGGTTGCCTAATTTGTTTCCTATGATGCAAGAGTCCGACTGCACGACACAATCATTGTGTCGCGTACGTTGGCTGTGCGCGGTTAACTCGATCGTGTTTCGAAGATGCCCCGCGGCCAAGTTTATTTCGTGAATCGTAGAGCGGGCACGTGTTATACATAATTGCATCGAAAGTTCTAACGCAATTGGTCATTAGAAGACGTCCATAATTTCGTGTACTATATTATAAGTCAGGTTGGAGAAGGGGCGTAGCAGAAAAGTTTGCTTTCCGAATGATAGGAGTACGTGGAAACATTAGGATAAAGTATTTATATGTTACAGATTCAGTAGTACTACTGAACGTTTCATTAAACGTTCGAATGCAAAATTTGATATATGCACAATTGACAATTTATAATGTACATTATATTATTTGTCATGTAGCAAATTTTTAAGATAAATTATGAAAAATTCACGGTGTGCCTAATAATTTTTAGTTTAGACCAGGGGTCGGCAACCTTTTGAGTCGGAAGAGTCAAAAATTACAATTTACAAAATTTCAAATTTTAAAGAGCCACAAAATGTTTTCTTGCCAACAATAAATAGTACTCGCATAAATAAAGTTTGAAAAGCGGTGAAATTAAAGGTGAAAAGCGAGTACAAGTGGCTGAGAGATAGAATCGGTGCCTAATCCTCGTTAATCGATTCAGAACGATTTTTAAATGTTTTTTTTTTGATAAATTAAATAATATTTGTCACCGACGAGATATTCCTAAAGACTACCAGCCTTATGGGACTTTGTGTCTCCAGCAAAATTCGCTGTTCTCGGGCGCCCTTTAGAATATATTGCGGCCAGAGTAAGAAACTGATGTCGAATCACTACCGTCTACCGTACCGAACTATTATCATGAGATCCTATCCAATCGTGTATCCCGTGTATATATATATAGGTCAGTGCGTAAGCCTTATTATGATTTATTTCGCTTATTCCTTATGCATTAGCGGGGCAACTAGGTTGAAACAGAAGAATGTTAAATTATCCTGATCTATAATATTACACACATTCAAATGTTAACTAAATTTATGTATAGTGACATTTATTTGAAATACGCTATCGTGGAGGTAGTTACGTGTGGTGACCTACCAAATTTATTTAGTTTTAACCACGCAAAGTATAATATACAATATTGTCATATATTGACAGTAATGAATGTAAATAAAAGTAATATTAAATTAATGGACATACTTGGTTGAGCAAAGGTTGTAAATATAAACAGAAATAAAGCAAATGTGGATCATATAATACGTTAAATGATGTGTACATAGATTAATGGTATCAGGTATGGTAGATCCGATAAGAATGCATATAGAGTAATGATAAGTAAAGTTAAAGAACCGTAGAATATGTGTAGCATATAATATGGAAACAACCCCACATTGTGTACAACAATGTAGTAATAATGGCTTAAACTTGTTCCTGTAATCAAAAGGAAAATGTGTAATATAAACAATTGTAACTTACAAAAGCAACGTAGATATATACAGCGTAAGCATGGCAGTGGGTGGACAAAAACCAGACACCTGTTGCTAAATGTCATATGAAAGAATGGTTCTCACGACAAGTAGTATGCACTTTATGCCACTATATATATGTATACATATATGCATAGTGTCAATGTGTACCGTAAATATTTAAAATGAATAGCATTATGAAAAATTTTAAACAAAAATTGTCAATTGCTATTGTTGGTGTTTACAATCAATGGCACGATTCAAATGGAATAAAATTATATTTATTAAGCACTGTTAAAGTTAAATGTCAATATAGGCAGTGAAAATGAACTCTCAGTGTTTACTATTAACATCCACATCACTAGCACATTGCACTGTAATAATCCATAAATCCAATGCTGTATTAGCAACAGAATAAGTAATCTCATCTTTGAAGCAAACCTCACACATTCCAAATTGTCGATGTTGATCTTGCGGTGGTCTGGCATTCATTCTGGCTCATTATGCGCAAAGCGCTGATACTCTTGCGTCTTCATGTCGGTCTCATTATGCGCGAGGTGCTGATATATAATTATTAGCTCTTTCATCTCAAACTTTATTACTGACACGCGATTTGAGCACAGTGCAATACGTTCATCTAAATGTTTCTCCTGAATGATGTATAGTAATCGAAATATTCGACTTTGATTCCAGACACTCAACAATTGAACACAAAAGAATAACGCTGCTGTGATATAAAATCTCAATTTTCCCAGTTTTGACGACAATTTTGGTGAGTCAGGCAGTAATTCACATTCTAATTAGTTGATAGGACCGCGTGGGCAAATGATTCATTACGAATATCGGGTTTATTCGATGTATTCTGTGCTACAAGTGCAAATATTGACATGTTTTTTAACCTCGATAAAGACGTGTTGTGACTTGTAAACACTGACCGTTTGAATTTTCGTGCGGGAATTCGCCACTGTAAGGCTGCCTCAGTCACTTCAGTAGTGTGGCCGAGGCAGTGCGCAAGTGATGCAACGTTAGCAAACGTAAGCTCCTACATTTCAGACAATTATTAGATAAAAATTTGATATTTCATTCTCGAATTTGATGCAGTCTTGTAAATTGATTAGCGGGCAACGTAATTCTGCACAAGGTTTATCTTGATATTGTGAATTAATCGAAATATTTGATTCAGGTTCCAGACATGTCTTGACAGGTTAGAAAATCGAAGGACGCCGTCGAGCTGAAACATCGTTTTTAGCAGCTTTCGCAGCATTACTGGTGAGTTTGACGTTATTCAATACTTGATTTAGGTGCGAGGGCTGCAGTAGCAACTCATTCGACATAAATTTCGGGTCTATTCAACATGTTTCGTGCTAGAAAAGCAATTATTGCGTTTTTCGATATCGCGGGAAAGAATGGGTCGGAAAGCAATCTCCCAATTTGAACAGTTTCAAAATGGCGGATGCGCAGTTCGTCGTGATTCGCCACTGTAAAGTTGCTGAATTCACTTCGGTAGTTTGTTCAGACAGGACAGTGGCAAAAGTAACGTCGGAAAAGGTGTGCTCCCACTTTTAACACAGTTAATTTATAAATATTTGTTGTTTCATTCTTAAATTTGTTACAATCTTGAATATTAACTAGCGGGTAACGTGGAGGTGCATATATTTTCCCTTGTTATTGCGAATTAATCGAAATATCTGACTCTTATTCCAGGCACTCTTGGCGGCGTGGGAAATCGAGGAACGCCGCGTATTTCAGCCCCAGTTTTTCGTAGTTTTCACATGTTATTCGGTGAGTTTGACATCATTCAGTACTTGATTTACGTGGTAGAGCGGTAGTAGCAACTAATTCGACACAAACATCGGGTCTGTTCAATATATTTTGTGCATGAAAAGCAATTATTGAGTTTGCCAATATCGAGGGTAGGAATTGGTTGGAAAGCACAAGTGCGCAAATGCAACCGTTCGAAAATGGCGATGACGTCATTCGTGGAGGTTACGCCTGCGTAACGTTAGCAATACGATTTATTTTTCAGTCATCTTTCCTATACATATACATTATATAGGATGTTTAAAATATAAATTTAGTGCGAAAATTTTAGATGGCACGTTCAATCACATAAATATTTCGACATATTATCCAAATGAGCACATAAAATTGTATGTGTCGTATAGGACAAAATTATTATTCTAATCATAATTAGATAAGTTTATTTCTCAATTCTAATGGGTCACCACTTGCAGCGACCTCCATGAGGGTGTGACCTGGAAACCGGTGTTATCCACGAATCAGATTTCATATCTGAATCGAGGATCATACCGGGCTAAAGGCTGCAAACCGCGTATTTTGCTCTCCGTAAGGGCTCAATTGTTCTTTCATTTTTCAATCCGTCAGATATTGAAAGAATTTAATTTCAAGAATTCATTTGTTCCTTCAGTTTTGCATTATTCAGATATTGACAGAATTCAATTTTAAGAATTCAAACGTTCCATTAACATTTGCAACACCTAAGTTATTCACTTTGCTAATCCACCTCTGTTTTCTGTTACATTAACTCTGGAATGTTGCACCTTGTTGGAGTATATTTCATATTTTCTTTTAAAATAATAACTTATAATTAATAAGAGGGTATTCCTCAACTTTTCTTACAGGATTGATGATCGCGTGCAATGCGGTTTAGAGTCAGTGCTTGATTACGAAATGTCTATTCCCTTTCTAGCCGAATGGGCTATTTGCTTTAACTTCATTCCTTTGCAGAGTAATGTAAAATCACGTGAAGTAGAGTCAGTGTTGTTCGATTATTATATAACTAGCTCTTAATATTATTAGTATATTGTAAATTATTTACTGGAATTAGAGTCAGTGATTGCAGGGGTTTAGTGACCGCGTGCAATGCGGTTTAGAGTCACTCATTGATTACGAAATGTTTATTCCCTATTCAAGCTGTATGAGCTCTTTGTTGTAACTTGATCCCTTTGCAAAGTAATGTAGAGCCACGTGTATTAGAACCATTATTATAGGGCAGTAGTATTCCACATTTTTTAGTCGCGAATTTGAGTCAGTGTTGTTCGATTATTATATTTTTGGCATATTATATTATGAGTATATTGTAAATTATTCATCGGTATTAGAGTTAGTCATCTGAGAAGAAGTTACTGAGTCACAACAGTTGATTCAGAATTGCGTGCAATGCTGTTGCGTTTGCAAGGTATGTTCAAAATTGATTTATTAATTTCAATACTTTTGTTTGGTGTATATCCTGAATTAATATTATACATGTTCACATTGGACTTAATCAAATTTTATTATTTTGCAGAGCACGATTTTGTTTAAGGTATCATGCTGGATCGATAAAGAAGAAGATGGCAACGACGCCTTAGTCCAGCAGCCAAATCCAGGATCTGAGGGCCAACAACAAATTATTGCAGCATGTTCCTGTGGTAAGCAGACAAGACATCACCGGTGAGTGAAATTTTAATGTCCCTCCAGTCACTCAATCATGTCGTAGGGCGAATGGTCCGAATCGACACGGGTGATTGGTTGTAATTACTCCTTAGAAATTTGAATGAAGAGCACAGTGACCATAGATAAACTCTGAGGAGTTTACCTATGAGTGGTATTTTCTTAGGTCCATCATTATTGTCATGTTTAATCAGAGTAGGATAGGTCTCCCTTGCTCATAGTATATTTTATTGCAAGCAAATAATACCATGTTTAATTTCAAATTCATGATTGTACTTTCTTGTATTGCAAAAATATCATCATATATCCATTAATAGTAGTTAAAGTACTAAATTTGATTTTTTCAACTCAATAGTTTCGGGTTATAGTTTGTCTATAATCAGAAACAATCTCGTTTCCGCATTCCGAATTTGTTTAAAAGAGCAAGAAGGCGCTTCGCGACGGGTAGTACCTGTTTTCAGAGAGGTACAGCAATAATGAAATACATACTAGTTTCTTTAGAAAAATCTCTCCGAAAATGGGTCGCTCGAGGTTAATCATACCTTTATTTCAGGTTAATTTTGTTGAGATATTATCAAACCTATTTGAATGTTCAAGTTGAGAAATTATGTAATAATATTTGAATGAACACGTAAAGTAGAGTTTCATGCATGCCCAGTCTTTGTTCTTGAAGTGACAAATATTAATATGTTTCCATATTTAACGTTTATATACATACGTTATTATATATACGTCTATTTTTTAAAGAACATTTTTTGAATCAAATTGAATTACATATAAGATGAAAATGAATCGTTAGTCCGCATACATTCATACATATAGTGTATACAATATGTTTACTAATCTTAGATCAGGATGTTTTCAGCAACACGGTTGGTACACACTTTCTTGGCCGTGCTCATTATTTTAAGTCTGAACCCATTCATGCGCCCAGGTGTTGCATGGATGGATCAGACTGGTGAGCACGGATATGGTTATTGAAATTTACTAATTTGTACTGGCGACTGTCGATGTGTTTAGTGACCACCAACATGCTATCCATTGTGTGTTGTATGAATGGTAGTGTTATGGATTGCATGTTGGGTAAGCAAACATATATATTGCATTCTCATGAGCTTCAGGTAATTCTCGTAATGATTGATTTCATATGAAATCACCGTGATTACTACTCAATTTTTGTAGCAGTAGATGATCACGTTTAATTTAAATAACACGCAATACGTTTTATGAACTGTACAGCATTTAGTTGTATAGTAAAATGAAGTAGTAAAATTCGCGATCGCGTCTAACTTGCATGGTCACTAGCCTTTGGCAGTCGATTTCAGGAAATGGTACGTAAAGTAGTGAAATGAATGATGATGTGCGCTGAGTTCGGGTGTCGGAGACGTCCCGGGACGTACTCTCTAGAAATAGGCCTTTGCACCCGGGCGGAATGTGTGAGAATCCGGGAGTGAGTGTGTTGGCGTGATTGCTTTGCATTTTTAATTATAGGAATTAGGAAGGCAGGTAGCATACTTCTGTGTGAATGGTAATGTTTAAGTAGGAAGGGCCAGCGGAAGGTATCACTTTTCTCTCGCGAATACTGGTTAGGCGTTCAAGTGATATGTCTTTACCTGGGATTCATTTGACTATTGCAACCACAATATTTTGATCGTGATCTCACTTGTCTTAATAACTATAATGTTACAATCATATTATTTCTATTCCTTATCAGTATACTGTATCAACTTGCATGACGATATATTTTATATACCTATAACTTATCAATGATACCTCACGTAGCAATATTCTCACTTCATGAGAGTCGTGTTATTAATACCGGCCGTAGAATTTGGTTGCAACTGTCATTTGCTATACTTAATGTTATTGTATATTTTTAAGCAGAAATACGTAATCATTGCACAAACGAAGTGATACCTCATCGTACTGTTGGGTCCGTTGAGTTTCGTACGAAAGTATTTTGGTATCATGCTATGCGTCTAAACAATACTTCTCATAGTACGACTGAGGGTCACTTCATTACACATACGAATAACGTATTTCGAACTGATTGGGATTTTCGGTTAAATGTGCACGTTTATGAGCAGTTTATAACTTTATCTTTATATTCATACGCACAAAAAGTAATATATTTATATGTATTCCTTTTTACGCAAAATGTTATATTACCACTTTGTACGTTCAAGTTTCTGTATTAAAAATGCCTGCGTGCTAGCTATTGTTCGCACATTTCTCATTCATATTCATACATTGAGATATCGGTATAGTTTTCGAAAGTTTATTATATTTCTTTATTGAATCCCAATCAGCGAGGGCTTGCCTACGCATGTCCGAAAAATGAAGAGACTATTTTGACATAGTCGAAGCGGCCCGGAGAAGAGGGCCTTCGTCGTTGGATTAGTATACCACTTTGTCACTGTGCTCGATCATTATTAGGTGTTGCACATGTAACTTATAGCAGTTACATATGTAACTGAAAAGTATAAAAATACTGCCACGGTTAACTCTTCTCTTTTTGTCAGAGTTATCAAATGCAAGTTATATAAAAGTATAGAGATAATTACTGCAAAAAAAATGTTTATTCTTGAATTTGTTTAAGGATTTACAGATCGTAAATAACACATTCGCCATTTTTTTTATACGACTGAACCTCTTCATTAAAAGTTTAATTTGCTATGAGTTATAATATACATCTATCTTGTGTAATGAAGAGTTAATCGTGGGCAATTTACTTATGTATTTTCAGGAGTTGCTGAAAATTTGAGATATGGCATTGGGCCGCCTCGATAAATCGTTATTTGTTACATTGTTTCGTATATTCGTCTGCATGAAATATGGAATAATGAACTGATTATTGACGAATTATTATGGCTGGCATCCGGTGTCGAAAAATTTACGGGGGGATATGAAAATCGGGGGGATTTATTTGGGTGGGATATGAAAATTGACAATATTTTCTTTATTAAAAGAACCAGTCTTTCTGGTTGCTTTTTTTTATTGCAAGGAATTATTATTGAAGTGTATTTATTTTGACTGTTTGCTTACTTGAAGAATAACTATTTCTGTTTCAGCTTTATTCAAATTGTGGATAATTTCACTTGTTTTTCGGAACGTTTTAATTTTGTTCTGCTTTCTGTTTTAGGCTTCCTGTTGTAGAGAAATTAATTTGGTTTGTTTTCTTCAAACACTTTAATTTTATTCTGCTTTCTATTCTAGGCATACCATCATCTAGAAACTGATCCATTTTTTTTAAATAACCTTATCTTGTCATCATACATTGTGGAAATATTTGAATATAAGTTTAATTTATGTCTGCTTTTTGTTCCAGAGTCTCCATCACTGAAAACTATACCCTACATTTTATGTAATAACATTTTCTATTCTAGAACAGTTGTGGTTTTAATTACTTAATTTGATCTGCTTCTATTGGTGGTAATTAATGTTTGCTTTCTGTTTTAGGAGCACCATATTTTCATCACACAATCAAGTCTTCCATGGAATTTAATTCAATTTATTTCATACAGCATATTTTCCATAGCAGAGGATATTATTTTGTATATTTCTATTTCGTTTAATTTTATGTCTAGAATTGTTTCGTCCCAGGACTTTTATTTTCAGCTTAATTCATCACGAAATTTGTTTTTTCAGCATGTAATCAATGTATATTATATGTGCCTATTAATTGGTTTCTGTCATGAGTGCACTCATATTTGACTTCTATATTCCATATGCAATACGTTTTCTCTTCTCTTTGTGTTTTTTTTCCCTTGCAGCTAGGTTTCTTCTCAATCATCGGAACCATCAACTGACATCTTGAAATATCCCCTTGGCAATAAATTCTTTTAGTTAAAATACAATGTAAACCTTAAAATATAAGCAATAGATTCGTAATCCTAGAAACTAATATAAGTTTTGTAAGAAAGTATGCGTTGTATGAAAGTGATGAGTACGGTTCTTTGTAATCTGCGGTATGATTGCGACGATGAATATGATGTGTGTCAATAGTCGATATAAAACTTTTAATTTTGTAAAAGAGTGGCCGACAGGCTTCTCTTGTCTGTCATTCTCCGCGGCAGGTAAATTTCGATTCCGATTTGCATTGCTTCCCAGATCAATTTTTTTTACAGAACATTTATCTGGGAAATGCCAATGTGGAATCATTTGTCTAATGGCTGGAGGTTGGGCCCGTTTTGCAACGCGGGTGGGTCACCACTTGCAGTAACCTCCCCGATGGTGTGACCTGGGAAATCGGTATTATCCACGATATGGTTTTTAAATCCGAATCGAAGATCATACCGAGCTAAAGGCTGCAAATCGCGTGTTCTGTTATCGGTAACAGCTCAGTTCATTAATTTTTAAATCATTCACATGTTGAAACATTTTTTAAATTTACCGTTACAGTTTGTCGGTAATTCGAATGCAGCACGTTATAGTTTCCATTTTCATCATAGCTAGACACGGAGTGCGCTTGAACTAGCCTCGTTTCGGGCAAAGTCGGTCATTGTTTACGTGAGACAGCGAGTCCCATAAGATGATCGGTCTATACTATACCTCATCTGTGATTCCATATTTTTATGTTTTATACCTCATGAATTTTACGGAATGTATTGATAACGTCCTCTGTACGATAATGTGCTGTTTCACAATATTCTACATGGAAAGTTAAAGAAATCAGTACGCCTGGCTGCGAGATGTTGTTAAAAAGGTTTGCAGAAAATGAGTTTTGATAATGTCAACGTTCTATGTTTGTCTATTACCTACGGTACTAACCCCAATTACCGACGCCAACCGACGCCGCCAAGAGACCTCAGCGCCCCCTGAGACCCCAGTCAGGCCCTATTTGCGGGCCGCTGTTTAACACAGGCGCTGGCAGTCTTTAGGAATATCTCGTCGGTGTATTTGCGTATGGAACTAAAGAGCCGCAGCTTCGGTACGGCGATTGTCCGTACCGTACGGAGACAAGGAAGGTGCTATGCTCCCCGTCTCCTTTCCACCAAGGCTTGTGTACCGTGACGGCACAACCATCCGAAAGAAAGACAGATCTATGCTCCGTCCCCTTTCCACAGACTAGGTATAGAATAGACACAGCATGCAATGCAATTTTTTGTCACACGGCCGAGGGGCTCTAGAGCCCCCTTACCATTTCCGTGTCACGTCCAATGTTACCGGCCGAGTGCAGCATCATATCACACCGCTGCCCGTGGTGAGAATTAATACTAAATTCGTTGATTGCACTTGTCACGTGACTAGCAGCAGGTGCGTAAAATATCAGCGCGCTTCTTCAATACAGGCTTAAATTTACGTGCTGTTATTTGTGATCAGTGTAGTAATAATCAAAGTACTATGAAGAATATGATTTCTGATGATCTTTCGTATGTCATTCACGGAAATTAACAAATATGTGTAATCTTTGATATTCCGCATATGTAAAAGTCTTGGAAAGACGTACGCTCATTATGGGAATTAGAAAACGGTGCGGCAACGAGAGCTGCTGTTAAGTTATCAGAAAAACATGTAACACCCAATTGCATCGAAAAAATGAACTGCCGTTTAACTCTGGAACTATTTAGTCGCGGGGTCTCACCAGCCCTCTTAACTCAATCGCAGGAACAGTAGGAGAAATTGAAAACTCGGCGGTCATGCACCCGGCCGAATTTTTTTACATTCTTAACGACAGTTATGATTCTTTAACCAGCAGAACTTGCAACGATTAAAATCCAAATAGATGGGCATTATCAGAAATCCGATTAAATGCGGAAAATTAAAATATCTATTAAAAGGATGTTCCAAAAATGGCGCACTATTACGCACAGCGGTCTTAAGACTACCACGTTTTCAGGGCTTAAAAATGTCTTTGAAATCTATCTTAGAATTGTGGAATCCGTCTGCCAAAACTTTTCGTTCATCATTACAACAAAATATTCTATTCAATTTATCAAAATCTGCTCAATCTCCAAATTGGTTAGATGTTACATGATGAAGATGAAGCTACAGCTACTCAGAACAGAAGACAAGAGAAGCTGTCGCTTGGTGACAGCGATTCAAAGGCGCAAAACAGCTATATGTAAAGACCATTTTACATCCGCTTAGCTAAACCGAAACGTTGATCGTAAGTTTATGTATTACTGTATTTTTCAGATTGATCCGCTATGGAATATAGTGTTTTGTGACACGCTGGTGAAAGTAATAGTGGAACTAAGATGAAAGAAGGGCATGTTAACTACCCTGAAATTTCTTATACCTTTGTCTATGTTGCATTAGTATTCTGGGTAATTTATCCGGAAAGATCTTGCTATTACGTGAAAAAATAAGTCAAAATTGCAAAATCAATTTTTTGGATACAACGTTTTGTTGCTGATAAGTTTTCTGATGGTTCTAATGGTTTCATATTCTGTTTACAGTATGTTGTTTTTTAAATAAACGGAACACTGTTACGCCCGACCGCGGTGGTTTAATTGAATATGACGAGCGGTCGGCCACTACTCAGACGTAACGCTGAATAATATTTAAGAAAAATTAAAGAAAATTATGTATTTTTATATTTGAGACAGTATGAACAATAGAAATAGATTGAATGAAAATTATAGGATGAATAACAGGATAATAGAAGCAACTACTAGTAAAAGCAAGGCTAATACGAGTGAATCTAAATGAATTGAAGTTATAATATTTGTTATCTAATTTGAGATTAATAAAGACAGGACTTATAAAATACGTGGTTCCAGAAGACCCATACAGCTCCCACACCGTGCTTGATATGGTCGGGGTATAAATTATTTAACTAGTCGGCAACAAAAGGATTACGTAACGGAGTTGCAGATAAAAGAAAATAGAATGTAAATGGGAGAATGAAAGTACAGTAAATTCTGTCACATTGTCGTTAAGGCTCCCTGCCACACTGTCGCGGCGAGTTGTGCCTACGCCCAGGCACGCGTCATTTTTACGCCTATGTAATCTTAAGCCGAGTCAGCGAGGCGTGTGATGCGACGCGCGACGCGGCTTCTTTGATGAGAGTTGACGATTCAACTGTTTATAATACAATAATATAACTTTGAATTTTACTTTTATTTGTCCGAAATTGTGATTGATATATTGATGACATTTTTCCGCTTAAAATGATATCAAACATGACATAATCTGAACAACATTTATTTATTTTATACTTATTGTATCAGTCATTACACTTGACGAATTAATTAGTAAATGTGGTCTGAATTACATCATGTTTGGTCTTATTTTTATACAAACAATCTCATCAATATGTTATAGACTTTATCATACAGAAAAAGTTAATCAAAACGGTTAAGAATCGTCTGTGTTGCAGCATTTCGCACGCTGAGTTTCAACTGTGTCAGTTGCCTCGACTGTCGTTTTCTTGTCGTTGGGCAAACTGCAACGACGCGTGGCTCGAAAACCGTATCCACTCTCTCCAAGTTGTCGCAGAACGATTGACAGGTGCACGACAACGTGAGAGGGTATGCTACGATTAGTCAAAATTCGTAACATACCCTCTCACATTGTCGTGCACCTGTCTATCGTTTGCCACACTTGGAAAGAGTGGACACGTTTTTCTAGCCTTGTGTCTTTGTAGTTTGCCGAACGAAGAAAAGGACAGCTCTTTCATTCGCTGTCCTTTTCTTCGTTCGGCAAATTACAAAGGCACCAGCTCTTTCATTCGCTGTTCTTTTCTTCGTTCGGCAAACTACAAAGACACAAGGCTCGAAAACCGTGTCCACTCTTTCCAAGTTGTGGCAAACGATTCCCAGATCCGCGACAATGTGACAGAATTTACTGTAGTCGGAAATTGTGAAATTTGGTAAACTCCTTTATTACATTAAAATGCATAATCCTTAAAAATTGTAAGAAATTCTGCGATTTTCTTATGTGTTTCCAATTCCTCCTCAAAGCCAATCGTCAGCACTCGTCGGCGTTTTTTCGGCGAATTCTATTTCGTTGCGAGTAATATATGGCGGTACGTGTACGTTCATTGCCTAGCAAGAATCAACACACACACATAAGCTATTCATACTATGCCAACTTATTCATAAGCATGTCATGTGTACTGTACGGCCACTGATATTTCTGCCCCTAGCTTGATTTTTTCCCGATTTGCGATTTTCCGAAGTTGCGTGTTAATATTTTTATTTGTATCAAAGTTATTGCTTGCAAAATACTTCAAAAGAATTGTAAATTTCATTCCGTACCTCTTCCTCCTTAAAAGCTTAATTGAAAATACGCCGAACGGAATAACCCAATACATATATACGTAGACCCTTTAAATCTGAAATCTGACTCATTCTCAGCGGCGAGGCAGAGCATCGAGCCTGATCCAGCCAAGCTTGCAAGACAGCGCAGCGATCAGATGTACATTCGTAACAAATTCATGATATGGCAATCGTGCATTTATCGCATACATTTGGCAACGCCGCCAAAGTCAGTCAGTATGTGAATTGTAATTATGACTTCTGCCGTTCGCATACGTAGAGGGCGCTCCAACTTGCCTCGTTTTCTGCTCCGTCGGTATTTCTAGACGTGTGACACGAAGGTCCATAAGATGCGGTGTCTATTCTATACCTCGTCTGTGCCTCATCTGTGATTCCATATTTTTATGTTTTATACCTCATGAATTTTACGGAATGTATTGATAACGTCCTCTGTACGATAATGTGCTGTTTCACAATATTCTACATGGAAAGTTAAACAAATCAGTACGCCTGGCTGCGAGATGTTGTTAAAAAGGTTTGCAGAAAATGAGTTTTGATAATGTCAACGTTCTATGTTTGTCTATTACCTACGATACTAACCCCAATTACCGACGCCAACTGACGCCGCCAAGAGACCTCAGCACCCCCTGAGACCCCAGTCAGGCCCCATTTGCGGGCCGCTGTTTAACACAGGCGCTGGCAGTCTTTAGGAATATCTCGTCGGTGTATTTGCGTATGGAACTAAAGAGCCGCAGCTTCGGTACGGCGATTGTCCGTACCGTACGGAGACAAGGAAGGTGCTATGCTCCCCGTCTCCTTTCCACCAAGGCTTGTGTACCGTGACGTCACAACCATCCGAAAGAAAGACAGATCTATGCTCCGTCCCCTTTCCACCAACGAAGCGTCGTTATGACGTCGACGCTGCGCGCGCACCCGATGGAAAGAAAGGCAGAACTATGCTCCGTCCTCTTTCCACCACGTTCGCACGCACGTGCCAGTGTCATCAGAAATAGCATCCTGCCGCACTCAGAGAAGTAGTATGCGTGCATGTCCGTGAGAGCTATGAGCCAATCGAGTGGCGCGTAGCTCTCATGGACACGACGCATACTACTTCTCTCTCTTCCCCCACCACGCGTGAAACATGCGGCAGGATGCTATTTCTGATGACACTGCTCCAGGCCAGTGGTCTCAGACTTGGCACCCGAGCACCACAGGTGCCCGCGGAAGTGGGGATACGCGCAAGTGTGCGTGCCCGTCTGTGAGAGCTGTGGACTCCACGCATTGGTCTGTCAGCTCACAGACAGGGCACGCATACTTTTCCGTATCCCCACTCCCGCGGGCACCTGTGGTGCTCGGGTGCCAAGTCTGAGACCACTGCTCCAGGCCCCTTTTGCGCGCCGCTGTTTAACAAAGGCGCTGGCACTCTTTAAGAATATCTCGTCGGTGGTCTCCGGCTTAAACCTTTGGTCGGTATATTGTCAGCCGATCCAGAGTTACAGTTGCATTCTATTAGATGGCGTCTTGGTATTCTTTTCGAATTACCTTCACTTCAGAAAGATAATAGAGTATTGTAGATGGCGCGAAAGTTAGCGCTTGGAGACTTGCGCGAGTTTCAAATATCACACATTCTCCCTCGCATTACCTATTCCAACATGGATTTCATTTTACGCGATTTAAATTTTGCAAAAAAAAAAACTAGTTTGGTATACAAAAATCACACATTTTAGCTACCCTACCCCACCATTCCGTTTAGTGTAATCTAATATTCGTGTTGTGCGTATATTGTGTAAACTTCACGTCAAATATAATATAATATTTTTTATTATTACATGCAATATTTAATATTTGATCACTAAATATGATGTTTGCCGTATTGCGAAAGTTGTTTCCGAATGTATGAAAGTTAAATGAAAAATTCTTGTCACGGTCCACTGTCCTATCGCTCATATCTGATCGCGAGCAGCTAGAATTGCAGAAGGGCGCGCTTGCCAGTTGAGTGTGGCCCATCGCGAGCATAGTTCAGCGATATTAATATGCCCCGGTATGGAGAACATTCTATCGAGAGCCTCCGTGAAGTAGTTATGAGGCCGAATGCCAGCGCGATCGCGGGCCGTAGCCATTTTTATTCCTACCCATATAAATCGCCCCGGCAAACATACCGCATCCGTATTTTTTCCCGTCGAACGCAAAAAACGGTGACAAAGTGCCGTCTGCCTCGCGTGCAGCCGGCACATTTCTCGTTCGTTGAGTCCTTGGGCGAAAATCAAACAAAGCCGGAGAGTCTAGGTGGCGTGGACGAAAACGGCAGAACCGACGAGCAAGTAGAGAAATCGGATTATGAGGCGATAAAAACGGAAAGCAATAGGCAAATCCGATTATCAATATAGACGCTTACGTCGTTGCATAGCTCGTCGACCGCCAGCCGCATTCCTGTACATGGTTCATATGCGAATGCCAATGCCGTTCCCCTGTATACCTTCAATTCTGACGCCCACAAACCGAATTCCCGCCGACTCGATTATTTTCAATTCTGCCTGCCAGGCGACGCGTCGCATCACGCGCACGTCTTATCAAGGCCCACTGTAAATGTCACGAATATTTTTGCATCTTTTTCCGAGCGTGCAGTTTGATCTTTGAGCACAGTCGACGGGTGATACTGTACACGCGAGTCGACGGGAGTTTCGAGAAATTAAAACGTTGCGTTGCGATACCTCGGAAGCGTGTGCCAAAGCTGATTCACTGATCAAGTACCGTGAGTAATGAAACTGACTGCGTTATTGAACGTGATAAATTCGGAAAAATTATTCGCTGCTAACTTCGCCAATTTTTACCAACTTCGCTGATTAATGAATGTCAAGGAAATGCACAATGTGTAACTATGTATCAACTCGTCATATGTGAGAAGTTGTACTAATGAGCATTGTGAATCGTATACGTCAACGTATGCTCATTTTGAACTGGCGAAACATGAATGCAATTAATGCATATTCCATCGCGATAATCGTTGCAGCGAGTCAACATTCGCGATAACATACAAGTTTCATGCGGCGAAAGAGCGTGTTAACGTACAATAATCCGCCAAACCATTATGACTCGTCATTACGAGACGGCTGATGAAATCTCGAAGGTGATGTAGAAGTTGAAATTCTGCCCCGCTCATTGCCGGAACACACGCCACTGAACGCGAACGTCCGGGGAGGAGCGTTCCCCTTTAAGTTCAACGTTTCGCTTTTTTCGCAGTCTCTGCTGGTCCGCCCCCTTGTTGACGACTGTCTTCTGCACGCTTCACGCTGAAATGGAAAATTATCCTCATCGTCCGGCTGTGTGTTTTCTTCCCGGCCCTGTCATAAATACGACATTTAGAGAATGACACTTTTATGGGCAGCGATAAAAACATGCGGACGCACGGTAACGAAAATACGGCAACGTGCTCTTTGTTTGCGTAACCGTTATCCATTTTGTCGGCGATCTTGTTAGGGGGACTTAAATCACTTAAATGTGATTGAAGAATGATATTGTGCGTTTGTCGACGCGATTTCGGATTTGCTGCCTCCTTCGAAGCTTACGTTACTCGTCACCGAGCTTGCTCTGCTTATCGTTGCAGTACGGTCCGCTTAGAAATGGCATAAGCTGGCAGAGTGTTGGCCGAGAGATGACGCGAGGGAAAAAGTTTCTCGTCCAAAAAAAGGCTTGATATCGGAAACGAAGGTCGTACGTCACTCGTCAGACAGTGATAAAGTAAGTTTCACGCGCCGCTCACGGTGTATCTATTAAGCAATTGCGCGGCGTTGCCGAGAAATTAGCCGCGTAATTGATTCAATTAGAATAGATTCCCTGCGAGCGTTGATTGAAGATAGCAATCGACTCGCCCCGAAAAATTTTTAACGCATACCGGCGCGATAACCAATGTTCACAGAACATCGTCGATGGCCGTTCGAAAAATCACCCTACATCCACGCACAGAACAATTGTCGATCATACTCGTAGGTACGTCTACATCTGAGCGCGACTGTTTGAGCGCGGGAACGAGAAATCATTGGTGTGTTGGAGATTCATTCTGGTATTGGAGAATCGGTGTAGCTTGTGCGGTCCGATCCGAGACAGTTGCGAATCGGTCCAAGCAAGCTACACCGATTCTCCAACATTAGAATAAATCTCTAACACACTGAATTTTTTCTCGTACGGCGGCGAACCGATCGATCGATGAATGCAATGTGAAACCATTAAATCGGTTTGACTCGGTTTGCTCACGCGCCTCTGATGACGTCATGCTCAGGGCTCAGGCTGCCCTGTGCACGTTCGTGCTCAGATGTAGACGTACCTAAACACGAAGCACGTTCGTCGACGGGGGAATACCCTTGTGATGTCGTTTAGAAATTTCGTTGGAAGCCAAACTCAGTCCCCCGTAGCACGATGAAACTCTTCCAGTAGCGTGTCGATCGACTTGCCACCGGGTATGATTCGACAGAGACTCTTACGACGAAGGTCGAAAGGGCAGAGTAGTAGTGTCTCGGCCAGCAGACTGTGTCGCTGGAATTAATTACGAGCGATTAATCGCACGCGGTCGGAACAGCCGAGCCCCGGAACGGCGGAAACTGCTTTGGCACAGTTTTAGCGCGTCCTGCTTTACATAAATTACCGGGGAACACGCGGCCGGTAAACGGAGTTTGAATGGGCCCTGCCGAAAGCGTGTACGTACGCGTTCAGGACAATCTCCCGAATGCTGCACAATGTTCAGCCTGAACGACGTCTTCCGTATCTTCGTTATTGATTCCAACCGTACTATGGACCTGCATATTGTGTGCCCTTATCGGCGATGTTCAAGATCCAAGTGTGCCACGCCGAAGGTGTACCGGGGAAACAATTTTCCGTTGGGGAAAGTGGGGTAAATCCGGGTATCTAATATGTTTCCCCGACCACAAAAAAATTGGACGGTTTACAAGTCTTGAACCCCCATTAGAAATCTTCATTGAACCTTCCAGAATCAGGAAATGCAAGTCCCGTTTTGAGAAATTTATTTGGCTCTCGGAAAACATTTTCTGAGAGTATTGAAAAACCTATAAAAAACCGTGTAAAACATTTTATTTATAAAATCTTTATTTAGGTAATGTCTTATTCGGAAAAAATAGAAATTTTAAACGTTTGCAATAAATTATGGTTTATTTTAATCATTTCAAAATAGTGCTTTACATTATTTTAACATTATCTGGCCTATACTTATTATTTTAATTTGCGTGACAAACAAACGTCTGCTACAAAATTGGTACAAATTGTATGTGCCCATCCGAGGCATGGAGTGTACTTGATCCATTCTTCGGCTGCTTTTAAGTAACTAAATAATTCTTTGGGGAAGACAGGCTTAACCGGGTACCCGGGTTTACCCCACAAGAGGTGATCCACTAAACATTAAATATTTAGACTTTGACAAGCGGTAAGTAGTTGGCTAAAACGTCAAATCACTGAGTAAAGGCCACAGAAGATGATTCAGTACTTAGCGCAACAATTACTTCGAAACATCTCACTGTAATTAACATAATAAACGCGCCCTACGGTGGAACTTCGGAATCCGTGATTATCAATAAGCTCGCGCAGAAAAACGACAGGGATGTGGGTTCTGCAATTCACCTACTTTCGTCGTGGGGTTCACCCGAATGTAATACCAAACAATGGGTTCTTATCGCACCTCTTATCTTAGAGAAACGACGGTACCCGGTTTTACTCTACTTTCGCCTACTCCGCGTCGTACACGCTCTAATGCCCAGATTTTATACACAGCCGTCAACCCTCCGAGAGTTTATTCCAGGCTGTACTTGTCTGTCCATCGCTGAAAAGTGACTCCCCAAATAATATGAGTCTAGTTGCCGGTTAAATTCACTATGACGTCGCACATCTAAAAGTCTTGCCTTTACAAGAAGAACATTAAAGTCTTCTTTTTATGACAAGCATAATTCAACCAAAAAAATGAACAAAAATTGATCCTTTTTGTATTACAGTTCTAATGCATCGATTGCCATACGGTATACAGATCAAAGATAATTGCATGTTCATTACAAAGTACAGATCGAGTATTACAGTTTTCGTAGCATCTAGAGTTCATGCACAACGATTGATAGTGAAGACGATTTTCATGTGTAAACTCGCAGTGGTGTCGACGGTATTTACACTGAACGTTGCATGCAGACCACCGCTGTCGACAACAGTGCCCCATCCACAGACAGTTATCCTGGAAGACCTGCAACACCGTCGAATGCCCATTAAAAATCCGCATCCTACCACCACCCGCATTCACCGGACTCACTATTCTCGTTCTATTAAATGACCCTTATTTCCTTCGCCTCCTTCCGACATTCCTCCCCCACGCTCGCCATTCCTCCTGTTGTTCCCACCCCGCCCACTGTTTTATCTGCTTCATTGCGCCGACGTTACAGTAGAACAACCTAACGTTCCTCGACGAACACATTTAACCGTGTTTTGGATTCCGTCGATCACACGACACTAGCTCAAGTTATCCCTAACCACTTTCAAAACAGACGAGACATCCTCGCCGCGCCAGTCTGGATTTTTCCGCCGCGGTCCACTTTCGAGAAATCCGCCGAATGATATTCAGCCGTTAATTAACATCGTTCGAGTAACGAGACCAATCACGATTCCGTGCCGACCCTGATAAAAGGGTCCGCGATTAGTACGTCCCGAAAAATGGATCGCGCATTTCCGAATCTGATACTTCGACCGCGGCTTCGTGCGGGCAAAAAGGGGAGCCCCAAAAACATTTCGATCCAGATAGCACGGCCGGCGGGCGTGGAATTAATCGACCGACTGGCCCACTTGCGAAAATTCCGAAGAGCCGGGAGCGCGCGCGCGATCGTTAATTAGAATCGTTTGAGCAAGGGGGCTACGAACGATTTCGTGCGCGGCCCGATAAAGAGATAGCCCCGGACTGGCACGAAAAGTAATTGCACATTTCCGAATCCGATGCTTCGACGTACGTGAACACCGTCGCACGCGACGCGCATGTACATACGTGCATGTGCCGACGCCTCGCCGGCGAACAACACACACGGCCGAGTCTCTCGCGCCGGGAGAACATTATGCAGTTTCGCTTATGCAACCCACACGACAATTGGTCGGTATTCACGGGATGCCGAGAGGGAATCGTCGGCGCGCCTGCCGAGCTCTCTGTGTGCACAAGTAATTGAAAATATTCCGATCATACCGTATCGACCCATCGACAGCTCTCCCGGTAATTCCTGATTGGAACATCGTCAGACGGACATCGTCGGGTTACGATCTCGTTGAAGTAGCAGTTCGAAGCAGCGAGGAGCAGAGATTTCCGTATTGACTCGAAATTATTACCCGAGAGACACCCCTGGCACGCGCAGGTCGCCGATTGAGTTAATTGATAAGCCGGTGTAAACAGGAATTATTCTTTTCGCAAGCGAGAGCGTCGCGGCGCATTTAAGGTATTACTAGCGCTGAATTACTTTACTTAAACTTTTTTTTAAACCAGACTTAAATTGAAGATTTTTAATAAATAACAATTTTTTTCTTATTAATGAACTTGATCCACCGTCTAGAACTCGAGTTATTAACAATTAAAGTTTAGCGTTTTCTCCATCTAAAGCAATGGTAATGATCACAACAAAACGGTTTTTTGATAATAACTCGAAAACGGCACTTAAACTTTTTTTGAAAAAATTCCAGGTTGTAGATTAACATTCGAGGAACATTTTAAAAGAAAAAAAAAAAGACGTTCTACCGTCTAGTTCAGGAGAAAAAAAATGGTGAATATAAAATTGTAAATTGAGTACTTGTATTCAGCCTGAACTGCGGTACAAACGCTAGTATGCATTATTTCCAAGTATACTAGTGTGCACATATGTATACGGAATGTGTGCATGGATTGAATCAGGGCCGTGAGAAATTTCTGACGCAATTGAAAACAAATAATAAAGCCCCTTTTTGATACGGCACCCAGCGCTAGTAATATCTTAAGAGAGACGATATTAGTACGTCAGTTGGAATGTGTGAAATGCGCGTCGTTCGGCTGTAATCCGTGTGCCGCATATGACTGTAACGTAAGATGTGAAACTCATTTTTTAAGGATCTTTTGCAGACTTACCCGACACGTCGAAAAACGGATAGGATTGAATGCGTGTTAATGAATGAAGCTGCGCACACTCGTCCGGCACGATACGACATTTATTTACATGCACTTAAGACTTAAATGTTGTCGCTTTTGCCATGCCGTGTCATGTAGGACAAGTGTGCGATAGAGACTCATTTAAGAATCATTAGATATATAATCAGAGTCACGAAATAAACGTATCGATTTTTATTGCTGCCACTATTTTTCAACAACTTACAACTTAATCTATATAAGTTAAATGTGATCTGTTGTTGAATTTATTTGATTGAAAAATGGCGTCGCCGACCCAACCTTCCTGACTATTTTGTGACTCTGATTACAAGGTCTCTAGTGTGCAAGATCCTTTAGTATTGGATCTTATTAAGAATGACAGGGTGATGTAACAGTGGTTCTGCGTCTTGACTGTCCATCCCCTTTAGTTTAAGCTTTTAATATATGAGAAACGTACTGCGCAGTGCGACTGACACGTGCACGGCTCCAATCTACACGTCAAAGCAAACCGTCATTTGGTTTTATTCAAAGGTAAAAAAAAAAGGACACTTTGATATTCGGCACTCGATTCCAGGACTAATCCACAGAGGGATGAAAATTCCGACTGGCGAGCAAAAGGGATTCGCTCGATTCGCCTGGCATGCTTATAATCGACTGCTATCGACGTACGAGCCGATTTATTTCCCACGCCCGCAAAAGGTGCACCCGAACATGAAAACACGTGGCGAAGAATCGATTTGTCCACCGTGATCGATAAGCGGCACATCCGAATGCGAATATCGAGGCGCGTTCAATAGACGACGCTATTGATTCAGAACGTTCAATCGGATTTGCACTCGTCGTGGAAATAATTACGAGGCTTAATGGTTACGAAGATTTTCTTAGCCGCGTCGAATTCAAAGAAGATAGGCCTGGTACCAATCTATTGTCCCAGCATTTGAAACGAGAAGCCACAGACAATAATGGAAAGTTCAAGCATCAGTTGGGTTATACTGAGTGGATCCTGCCTTAGACGACGCTTCAATCTTTTTCCACCCACCTTTGCATTAATTTCGTCCGAGACAGTCCTTCAGCTCCAACTTTCACACAGACAATAATGCGTTTGAAAAGTTGAACACCTCTGCGATCTGATGTTTGTCGAAAAATTCCACGGAATTCGAATGTGTACGCATGCACGTACGTCGCTAGACGTTAAATTCGTTCTGGTCAATGGTGACGCGATGCCGTGCGGCAGATACGCTGACCACCTTATTGCTTCTATTAGATAATGATTCAATAAATACGAGGCACGTTTTACTACTTGACGCCGATGACGCGAAAGTTTCGCAGCCAAGTTCGTCCGTACACATGGTAATTTCAATTTCGCTGCGTCGCTGTCGGACAGCGCGCGCGCCAGCTAAAAATTGACAAATCATTGACAGCGTAGCGTCCTTAGCGTTCTGCGCCAGAGAGGGCCGCGGTTTTTAATATCAACAGAACAGGATCCGTAATCCGCTTGAACGTCGGCGGTGCCCGACGACGTATCCATCATTCGCGTTGTCGTGCGTAGAATTCGAACGACTGTTTCAAATTGGACCGTGCATATCGGGTCGTGGGAAATTGCACTCTCATCGCGCGTACCCAATAAATATTACGTCCCGCCTCTACACTTCCATCTCTCGTCTTCTTCATCTCTCCCCGATCCTCGTATCTCAACTTTATATCGTTCATTAAATTTATAACATATAATAACGGACCCCGTCGCCTATTGGCGCAGCTGTATTCGGTCTTTTTATTCGAACGCCGACACGTGATGGCGACGTTATTCCTAACTGCGGCGCTGTCAAGGTGTTCATCACAGACAATCCATAAAACCTCCGCGAGAACTTGATTCGAGTACGTCGCCTATTGTCGATCCGTCTGCTGCTTGCCGCACGCACCACGAAACACGAGTGCAAACACGAGACCGCGCGAGGCGTATGTTTGTGTACGTGCGCGCGCCAAGTGGTGCCGTCGGATTTCGCAAACGACAAATTACAATCTATTATTGGAAGGATCGATGTGTCGAAGGCAAACGAGTCGCGCCGGAGTTTGGAGAAAAGAAGAAGAAGTCGACGACGCTCGATCTTCCTCGGGTTCTTCGCGAAGTGAGTCTGCCATTGACGTTGTCGTCTGTATCTCCGCGAGATGATGGTGACGGGAAGTAGGAGCCGAGGCGGTATGATGCAGCGACGAAAGGCTCTCATCGGTCACTGACAGCCGCCGTACCTAACTTCCATAACCCGGGAAACGGTTGACCAACGGATTGATATCCCGCGGCGTCGGGAAAGTAAACAAAAAGAGACGCATTCAATCGACAAATCCGAGATTGAATTTTAGCGCAAGCGCAGCGCCAGTGGATCGGGATGGAAAGAATTCGCGCGCGGAAGGGGAAGCAATAAAGATCGTGAGAGGGAGTGGGAGAGAGGGGCAGAGAGATGGGCGCTTGAATAAACAGGAAGGGTCAATATAAGAAAGAGTAACAAGAGAGGAGGCAGAAACATGTTGGTACGAATAGGAGGTAGGAAATAAAAATAAGTCAATATTGAAGAAGGTGGCTTGGCGGAAAGTTATAAAACAAAGATGTGCGACCATCGTCATAGGCATTGCATGCCCGAGTACGATCAAAGGTTTCAGTGTGGGAGCAGTCGTACGAAGGATACAGAGACGTTTGGGTGCAAATCGTTCTACACGTCTGCGTTTCTTGAGTGAGACACTTTGTCGCGACGCGAAATGTCAGACTTAATCCATCAAGGCGCGCGATCCATCTTCAAACGGAACGCGAATTCTTTCGGGACAAAAACGGGACGCATTTCGTCGGGGAGGGAGGCAACAAAACATATAGATAAGCATTCAAGGACCTGTAACGAAATGCGTGGTCCACGTTTCGCGTCTAGCCGAAAGAGACAAGCGTGCAGCTATGTACACACATGCATGTATATACGATCGAACGGACGTGTGTACCTTCGGAAGAAGTGTGTCTAGCCTTTTGTCGAGGGACTCGCGACGACGAACGTACGAGAAGCTTTGTAAATTTGTTTTTTCCAAACATGCCAAGCGGGTAGAATGAAAGACTCCGAACAGACTGTACGTATGTGAAAGATTTCATTTGACGTTCCTATTATGTCGTCATCCTGTTTCTATGAGTTAAGCGTGACTTACAAAAGAAATAATAATGATAAGCACGTACAATACAGTATGTATGACCAACAGACGAAACTATTATCATATTCCTAAATCACAAAAACCGAACGCTAAATGTCTATCCATCATGCGCAGATATTTTGATCAAAAACACCAAGAAAAAGCAAACTCCGCGGCACGTGTCGATAATAGGGTTAAACTACCAGTAATCGACAAGTTCTACGCTTCTATGCGAAGATCCTAGAAGGTGCTTCCTAAATAATTATATATATAATATATATATATATAATAATTATTAAATAAATTATTGTGGCTTGCATCGTAACTACCGTACCTCTTGGCATTGTTAACATGAACAATAATTAATTTAATCATTTACGGGATGATCCCAATTTATGCAACACAATATGTTGTCATAGACGTGGACATGTACACAAGATTAAGATTAGTAATTATGGAATAAGACGAGACGAACCTGAATCTGAACTATGTACAACATAACTTATACTAGAGGTTAAAACAGGTTGAGAAATCAAGACTAATATGCAATTAACTGCCACCTCACCATGTAATCGTTTGCTATAGTTTGCGACGTAATGTATCTAAGGTCAAGGAGAAAAAAACATACAGTGGGTCCAAAAAGTATTGCACGCTCTTTAGAGCAGAATAACTTTATAAAAATTGAAGCAAACCACTTGAGCTTTCTCGAAGGATTACTTTGGTAGATAACATACAACAAAAATTTTGAAAAAAATTACGAATGGTCGGATTTACGAAGAAAATTATAAAGGTCACCTTTTAAAACTTTCTTATCTGAGCTGATAATAACAATTTTAAAAAAGCGCTTTGAAGATGTATATTAGCTATATACATGCTGAAAATTTCATCCAAACCGGTTAATGTTGCTGTGAGCACTAAATGTTTAAAGATTTAAAAATCTTTCAATTTATCACAGCTTTAGACCAAAAGTCGTGAAAATCTGCCTCTTCCATCATCTTCAAACGTTTATAGCTCATAGCCACATCATAATTTTTCTCAAAATTTTGGTTGAACGTTATCTACTACACTAATTCTTCTAATTTCTCGAGAAAGCTCAAGTCGCTTGGTTCAATTTTTCAAAAGTCATTCTGCTCTAAAGAGCGTACAAATAATTTTTGGACCCACTGTATGTCATGATTGACACCAAATTTATTACCAGCGTCAATAATTCTGTTAATCACATCAGAATAGAAAAGGGATGTTCCGTACATGGTAGTTCGGAAGTTATGCATAGCGCAGAGGTTTCGGGTGGTGAAACGCAAATTACTGCGCACCAATACGCTTCCTACCGTACATCGAATTTTAATCCTGTACCGTATTTATCCGAAAAACTTACAGAGCCCGTCGTTCGAGAGCACGCTCGATCACTGGTACATTTACTCTATCGAAGTTCGATTCGGCGCGCGTGCCTCGCAGAACGCGTGCGAGAGCTCGCTTTCGACGTAGGAAAACGTGGACCGTGGCCGTGATCGGGCCACGATAGGTCGGCGTCTCGAGTACGCGCTCTACGTTCGAGCGTCGCGACGCGAGTACCGCAAGCGGCAGCCGGGCAGTATCGTGGAGGCGCGCGTCCCGTTCCGATCGCGCAACCCTTATATCCTCCTCGCGACCCTTCGCAACCCGTCGCCGGCATACGTTTCCACGCATTCAACCTGTTCGCGAAGGAAGTGTTTTCGGCGGTTCCGTGAATTCATCGCATTCTGGTGAGTTTCAAGCACAGTTGACAGTTCGTTCGGCTGAAGTGTCAGTTTCTTCGGAAACGTTGACAGTGACTCGCGCTACGTGCTTTCTGGTAGCCGAGGCCAAGTTTTAGTTCGTAGATTTCAGGAAGGATTGCTGCGTTGTAGAGACAGTGGCGAACGGCTCGTTTTATTGTATTCTTCGTCACGAGAGACGCGGCAGAAAGTGGATGGTCCGCATTGTTTCTGTGGCTCGTACGTTCGGAGATACGTTGAGGCCATCGAAGAAACTTTTTGCCCCGCGCGGTTATGAATGAGGGTTTTTTTTTGTTCCCTCTTAGTTAAGAGGCTGAGGTTTACGTGTGAAATTTTGTTCGACGATTCGCGCTCGGCCGTCGATGTTCATCTCCAACGAGTATTGCTCGCGGTGAAAAGTGGCGCCCGTCGGTGTTTTTTTTGCTGTTGTTGTGTCTCATAACAGTGCCGCCGTGTATATAAGCGATTAATCGCACGAAATTGTCCCGCCCCGCTCGACACGTAATGTATCAAGTGGCCTCCACAAAAAACGACCATCCACGTCTATAAAATTCCCGACGAGAGACAGGTGGCACTCTTTTTGTCCTCAGCGTCGCGCGCGTCGTGTGCCGTGAGTTCTTCGTTCGGAAGCACACTTCATTCCCGATAAGCTCGCGTCCCATTGAATCTTTTCAGCCTTGATAAAGAAAGAAACTATTGAACAAACGAACAAACAACAAATAGGTTAAGACTCTAGCTTCAGTTGACCGGCGTCTCTTAGCGAAGCGGGGCTGAAACATTCATGCAACAACGACTGTGCCCTTTTAAATTGCACGTCCCAAGAGGTTGACGAAGGGCTTGTCGAGAACTTGGCGGCCAGTATTGGACATCCATTAACGACCACGTCGTGGGCTGCGCGCGACTTATCGCTAGTTGCCGAAGCGAAAACTTTCTGCCGTTCGAAAACGGTCAGTCTCAGTGCCCGCCAATTCGCAGGCCTCATTGTCAGGTGTCAGCGAATGGGGGAAACTCGCGAAATTTTGCGGCCGACACCGCGCGTTTTGTTCCACACCGCGCCATCTCAGAAACACTCCTCGCGGATAAAGATCACGCACACTTATTCAACACCACGCGACGAAAAATTGGTCTAGAACCGAATGCATGTGAATGAATGAAACTGCGCACATTGGTCCGGCACGACATGACATTTACTTGCATACATTTCAGCGAAAGGATCTTGCACACTTATTCGACACGACACGGAAAAAATGGTAACAGTTGAATGCATGTAAATGAATGTCGTGCCATGCCGGACGAATGTGCGCAGCTTCATTTATTTACATGCATTCAGTCCTAGACCGTTTGTTGTCGTGTCGTGTCGGATAAGTGAGAGATCCTTAGTGGCGAGGTCTGTGTTTGAGATGTCGCGGTCGCTTAAAGAACAGTATTCGACGTACTCAACTCGCTTACTCCGTCATAGCTGGCTTTGCTCGCTCAAAGCGTGATTACATCGAGGCACTATTTGCCACTGTCGTTTTCCATTAGGCAGATAAATCTGTGTGGACGATTGCGCTTCACGGAGTCGCGCGGCGGCCGAAGTATTTGCGGCTGTCCGATTCGTCTGAAAGTCACCCAACACGACCTCGTCCGTGACGGCCTGCATTCTGATTTTGTTCTCGATACTTGTACCACGAATTGCGTTACACGATTCGTGTTACACGCTCGAAATCGGAAGCCTGCTCGTCGGTAATCGAACTCTCGTAACGCGGAGTAATTTTATTCGATTAAATTGTGATCTGCAACGAGCCGAATTTGCTAGGCTTCGAATTTTGTTTCCGCGCTTCCAGCGAACTCGTTGCCGGCGAGAAGCGTTCCTCGTACATTATCTTTATCGACGCATTGTGTCGGGCTACGATGATCTATTAATAAAGCTACCGCCAAGTCTGTAACAAACAAGCCTCCTTCGATACTCCGGAATGAAGATTGAAAAAAATGAGCGTGACAATGTGCGCACGAGGAATTACTTTCGCCTGACGGAAGTTGCGAGGCGCGTTGGTGCCGGAGATCGGGCGACTCGAGAAAGTAGTGATACGCGTCAAATCCCGTAACGAGAATTGACAGCGCATGACCGAGCACGAATTTTGAGAGCTACCGTTGCAGCTCCGTAATTATGCAATCTATGAACGATATAGAGAGCCTGTTACGTGTGCGCGTGTACGTACGTATAGCCCACCGCTCCGGGGAATTACAACTGTTTAATAGCTCTCTCCCACGTCGATGAATACAAATCAATTTCCGTCATTATTTATCGAGTACGACCGCGCGCGCGCGCGCACGCTGTCCGTTGTAAATTACGCGCCGCGAATGCGTTCAAGCGCGAAACGCGATATTGACAGGGCAATTTTGCTAACAGTAAACAAAACAAAACAAAAAAAGAACTTGAAGTGGCGATCCATTTGGCCAGCCTGAAAACGCACCAAAGCCAGTTTGTAGCGTCAGCGAAAAAACGTATTCAATAGCGAAACTGAACGATCGCGCAACGTCCCGCTGCGCGCGATCAAACGAACCGAAAGAGCGTGTAACGCTGCGCTTTTTTTTTCATACCCGCTCTTAAGCATTTAGCAGGAAAACTTCGTTACTCGACGGTGACCGCTAAATTGGCGTTTTCCGTCGAGCGACTTTATTTTCTCAATCTCCTACTCGCTTCGTTTTTCGCTTTGTTTTTTGGCCTTTTTGTTGTGTTTTTTTGATAGAAGGCAAGACGAAATAGCCGGGAGATCGATGGGAGCGACGAGCGTGCGCGAGCGCTGGGAAAGATTAACGTCCGAAATCGAGAGGGTACAGATCAAAGAGAAATTTATCTCGCGCTTGCCCTCTTTAAAGCCGTATATCCATTCGTCGATATCGGTTCCGGCGGAAGCTTATTGCTCGACGCTGTATACGTTTAAAAATTGATTGCGTCTCGGCGCAATCGTTCGGTTGCCGACAGTTATGACGTTAATAAAGTCCAGCATCGTTATAGCTAATCGGCCGGAGACTCGCACATAATTCGCGTTCATATTAATAATGGCGAACAAAGTTACAAAAGGGAGGCGTGTCATCCTTTCTGCGAGCGGGAAGAATAAATAGCTGCTCGTAACTTCTTCCTCCCACATTTCAGATCACGCGGAACGGAAATAATGACGCGACGTCGACTTAACGAGTCATATGAAAATCGCACGTCCGATAAGAGTGGCGAACAACGTAGAATAATTTTTTTTGGCACTTTTTTACGTCGCACATACATTGAGGTATTCCGGAACAAAGAGTGGCCATTTCGAGAGTCTAACGAAACGCATACTATGTCACAATGCTTTTCAAAGGGAACACTGTTCCGTCGTACGAATCAGGGATTCGCTTATGGCGTTATGAAATATCAGCAATCAGGCGCGTGATTCTGATACTTTTCTGCTGCTACGCGAACCTACACAATCACGGATTCGTCGTACACACTTTACTTCATTTTCCGCGAAACGATCTAGCGCCGAGAAGGTTTGACGCCTCACACCGTGCGCGCAGTGTCGCTGCGCAAATCAAGGCAAACGCGACTGTGTCCGACCTAAGACAGGAAGATACCGCGGAACCGTGCCCGGGGGAAATAGCATTTTTTTATTTGTTCCGACCGTGACAAAATACACACGCCGCGGCGCGCTTTCAGTTATGGAAACAAATCGAGGCTCGCCGGAAAACCGGCTGCCGGTCGGTTGCGTTATGTTTGAAACAACGCTAAATATTTGCCCCCGTCGCTTCTGGGCGCGCGGAAGTGCGGCCTCGCATACTTCCAGGCCCGCGTCAAGAGTGCATGGCACCCCTAGGCCAATATTTACAACTGCGCCCTTTCGACATATGCGGACTGTCGATGTGTACAACGATGTACCAAATTCTGTTTTCGGATTTGTTTTACAATTGTAATTCATTCATTTATGTTGCATGTACGCAATTAAGTTATTATTAATACTACCATTACAATAATAAGATCAACGATCTTGCTAACGATCAACAAGTGTTTTCTAAAAAATTGCAACTCCGTAAATATAAATAATGTACGTCGAAATCTTAAGGATTAAATAATACTTTTCGAGCTTTTACATTAGCAAAATTATTTATTGAGTCAGTCATATCTAGTTGATTGAATATATCTTTTCTGTATCATTGTTGTTCTCAGATAAGTTTTAGTTCATTTTAATTTAGAAAAATTTCTTTCTGCACTGGCAATGGAAACAGGAAGTGTTAAAAGTATTCTGAGATGTACAAATAAATTGGGTATGAAAGAACATAATTTTTTTCCACATATATAGTTGGGAAACGTTAAGTCTTAATTTTCGTAACGTTTTATTTTATACACTCATTTAAAAGTTTTTATAATGCATTTTTATTAACTCAAAACGTTCAGAATTTTATGAGTTTCTTGCAATAATTTACAATTACCTGAAAAAGATTGATTTTAAATTGCTGTTTCCCATGTCAAACATTCAAACAAGCGTTGCTGCACATGATCTCACGGTCACTACCGAAATCTATCCATGTTAATACCTATCATTTTTACTTAGTAACTTAACAGAACGATCTCATCAATTTAAATAAATGAGATTCAGTTGAGCATTCCGTTAGCGTCCCTGTCTAAAGGCGCCCCTAGATTGTGCCTAGTGTGCCTCAGTCCGGTGCCGGCCCTGCATAGTTTGGTTAATGCTGCTAATAATTTCGCGTGCGGTTGCTATTCGCGCCGCGGGACAATAAACAGCGAATACTCGAGCCAGCCGAAAGGAAGAGCCGATACGTGAACGACGGAACGGAGGTATTGTCAAAAAAGAAGTGAGAGACTTTTTATCGGGAAATTTCGTCGAATCAATAGAGAGCGCATTTACTCGCGTTTACTCGTTTCTGTAACAAGGGAACATGGGCACACCGTAACTCTGAAATTTTCGGAAATTTTGCGCGCACGTAAAGTAGGCCATCCGCAACACAACCTCAGTTTTTGTTGGTGCTATAACTCGATATTAAGGGATGATTCACTCCTTGAACAAAATTCAGAAATTTTCTTTTTCATGAAATATGTCGAGGATGGTAAGAGATATCGGGAAAAAAATGTTATCGAAACTAAAGATTAATTTAAAAATATTAATAATGCTATGGTTACCAACAAATTATGAATTTTTTAGGAATAATTTTTACACAGTTTTGTAGGCGCGACCAAGCAATATAGTCTTCGATTCAACTTTTTCCGATATCTCTGACCATTCTTGAGATATTGCACGAAAGAGAAAATTCTGATTTTCTTTTAAAGGATGATTAATATCAAGCTATGGCACCAACAAAAAATAGTGCTGTGCTACGGATCGCCTACTTTACCTGTGTGCAAAATTTCGGAATATTTTGAACTTCTTGCTTGCCTATGTTTCCTTCTAAGCCAAGAGGTCCGATAAGAACCCATTGTTTGGTTTTACATTCTGTGCGAGGATATTGAAAATCACAGGTTTCTAAATAAAAAATTTATGATTAAAGTATGTTTCACACAGTTTTACCTCGTGCGTTCGGTTATTTCAATACTCTCATAAAATGTTATTTTCCTAAGAGCCAAATAAACTTATCGAAACGGGACTTGCATTTGCTGATTCTAGAAGGTTCAATACAAATATCTAGCGGGGTTTCAAGATTTTTGAATAGTCTGATTTTTTGCTGGCCGGTGAAATATATTATGTATCCGATTTTACCTTACTTTCCCCTATGTATCTGAAAACGCGTACGGATTTAATGGGTGTGCGGGTCTGAGCTGTTATAGTGGAACTGTGTAAGGATAATAGAATATTAGGTTAAAACGCGTAGCTCATCCTTCTTAACATAGAACTGGTATATACGCAATAGTGATCGTATTAACGTGCCACGATTGCACAGTTGCGGAGAGAGGAAATGATCCGTTACACGTAATTTCTGCGTACGAGTTGTACGCTAAGTGTTCCTCCGTATTTCTATACTGCCTTGGAATTCAGTTACTTGACATCACGGTGAAGACAGAATTCTTATTGAACCGAGGTATTCGAGGAAGCAACGACAAAAAGTGACTACCTCAACAAAGAGCGCGTACCTATTCGGCTTCGAATTTTTCGCGAATTTAGAAACTAGTATCTATAGAATGGGCTGTATTGTTCTGGTGAAAAAGTGGACCGTACTAACGTGACTCGATTAATCGGCCGTCGTGAGAGAAAACGATTGCTTCCGATATCCGTCGCACGATTCTTCTTTTCGAAGCCCGCCGCACGCTTTCGCCCGCGCAAATTGAGCCTTGTTCCCTCACGCACACGCATACGCACGCACACACGCACGCACGTGCATTTGATCGCGAGCACTCCGAGTGATGGTGAATTCTCGTGTTCGCAGCAATCATCGTGCCATGACGATGATTGGCACGAAACGCACGATCGTGTTCAGCCGTTGATGAGCTGTAACATTCGCGCGGAAAAGAGATAGCAATGTCGAGGAGAAGCGTGCTTCACTATTATCCACGTGCGTTCCCACTCACTAGACTCTACAGTAGGGATGTTCGATTCCGATTCGATTCTTCCGAACCGATTCTTTGGTAGAAAATTTTTGGAAGAATCGACTCTGCTCTCCCAAAGAACCGATCTTTTTATTTGGATTTTTTAAGAGAATCTGCAGCATTTATTAATCTTGAACTCGATTCTTTACTTACGGAAATAGATTCTTCACCCATAAAAGTAGATTCTTCCAAGATCGATTCTTTTAGCTGGATTCCTTAAGAGAATCTGCAACGTTTATTATTCTTGAACTTTGAACTCAATTCTTTACTTACGGAAATAGATTCTTCACCCATAAAAGTAAATTCTTCCAAGATCTATTCTTTTAGCTGGATTCCTTAAGAGAATCTGCAGCGTTTATTATTCTTGAACTTTGAACTCGATTCTTTACCACAGATGCATCGATTCTTGCAAGATCGGTTCTCTGGTTCCGATTTTTTCAAAGAACGATTCTCGTGATTGGTTTCTGAATCGATTCAAAGAGAGAATCGACCTTCCCTACTGTACAGTGTACGGCGCCGCTTATTCAGGCGCAGCATTTCTTCATCGTCCCTCATCTTACTTTTATGTATTGCTTACGACGTCGAAGCTTTGGTGATATTAAGAAGCTCGAAACAGATTCTTGCTCTAAATCCGCTAAATCCCGCTTCTTGTCCAGCGCAAGAACAAGAGAAAAAGAGCAGCTCCACATAAAAGAACAGCTGGTCAGTGCATCTGGCGTCCCAGTTTTTAACATATAAGATCATAATCCACGCTCGCAGAGAATATAAGCATCTGCGATCCGACGTGCAAATAAAATTCTCTCGCCCGACCATAAATACCGTGTCGCCCTCTATTTATACACTCTCCCGGCCGGCGTTCGCAACATGTTCATTCTGCGTGCCGCGATATCGCGAGCATTCATACTTTCGTACCTCGTTCGCATCATATCGCGACGCTCACCGGCCCAATATGCACCCGTCGGATTTACGCTCCGTGTACCTACGAGCGCAGTAATTTTTTTGCAACCCCACCGCGTCCGCATAATGCCGAGCAACCCTACTTGCTCATGGTGGCCCAGTTTTCCGCACACTTTGCGCGCCCATAAAAGCCCTCGCGACTCTCCTTGCGTAAGAAGAAACGTGCCTTCGATCGCGCGGCCGCGAGCGGAATTCAATCCGCCAACGCGCTCCTCACCTTTCCGGATTCCGCTAACCAGGAGTCGACGCGATCCATCAAAATGTAGGAATGATTGTTCTTAGGATTTCGGCGGCGATACGTTTGAGTCGGCCGTGTCGGAAATTTCAGGAATATGCGGTTCCTCGAACGGTAGCTTGTGTTATACGTACTTTAAGTATGCGTTATTCTGTACAATTTGCAATTAGTTTTTCATTTGTACTGTCCGATCTACTCAATGAGCGCTGTTTAGCCTTTTTCGTTATTGTTATTGTTTGTTTCCTAGTTTATCTGTATTATATAATTTGTTGTACTCTTCTAATTGTTTTAATTGTTTCTGCTTTAATTTTTTTTTTGTTATGTTTTTACTCTGTTATCCCGTTATGCGCTTTTCTCTTTATCTCGTTGTTCATTTTTATTCTCCGTTTCTTTCTTATCGAACTATTATATCTACTTTTATTTTATTCTTTTTCTTTTCTGTTTTTGTTTATTGGTATCGATATTTCTTTAATTGGTTTCATTACTGTTCCGTGGTCGGATGTCGGAGTTGACTCCTACGTGGCGTCCTCTCCGTGATTTCGTATTTACGATTGAGATGAATTGCACCAAAATTACGTTGCTCAGAGTTTATTGACTTATATGCTCACGCACCAATTCTTACAAGAAGAGTGAGGTGAACGCGTTCGCTTACGCTTGCACCGATCGATTCGCGATCGTCCCTTGTCCATCTCGTAGACGGATGCTGGTGGGGACGACCTATCCCTACGATTTTTGTTGCTATGCAGGATGTTCTCCTGGCATAGCTATTTGTCTGTGTGTACGCATGTATGTGTGATCGGTCGCGACAATGCCTCGAGTGCATACGCTCGGGTCGCGCCGACGTATTGTGTGTGACGTGTAAATCCACACACATCCCGAGACATCGCCTCGTATTCGACTTGGGTCGCGATGACGTCTCGAGCGTACTCGGATCGCGACGACGCCTCAAGTCTGAATCGGGTTTCGATCATTCGCATACGCATGCTACAGGTGACTTACGTGTCACCTTCGCTAATTATTATTTCGATTGTATGATATCGTTCGCATGGTCGTGCACGACGTCGAGGGATGCTACAGAACAATTACGTTATCTTTATGTTACATATTGTTCACAATGGGTTTTATCCCTATAACTAGATTAAAAAAATAAATGAAAGAAATTATACTTTTTTGGTAGTGCGATTAATACGTGTTTCGTAGACGGCCACTCACTTCTCTTCGAATCAACGACGTCACCGAAGTTTCTGAAGAGCCAGTGTGCGGGTCGATACTACAGTTGATTCGGCAGGTAGATGATAAGTTACTCGGAAAGATACTTTCAGCGAAATCGCTGCAGAATTTTGAAATACACTAATTCTGTTTCGACGAAACCAGAGAAAGTGTGTCGTAGTAAAGGCTTTCGTAGAATCGCCCGTGATTCTGAGTCATTGTCGCGCGTGGGAGAGTGCGCCAGAATTTTCGAGTGTGCGCCTGCTTTTTTGCGCTACACGCCGCCGTGTCCAACGACGAACAACGTCCGTCATAATTCTGGCTGGCCTGAGTGATGTCACGACGTGCGACGAACATGCGCTGTATGGAAGAGAGCCTGCTCTCTCGCCTCTCGTAACGTCGTTAACGGCCGAGTAAAATATGCCGAGGTCTATTCTTTCGTCTACCCGCTGCAGAGGACCTCCGATAATTCTTTCACTTAGTATCTCCGTGATAAATGTGCGCATAATGCTGCTCGCAATTTACATATACAACAATAAGACATAAGATATGCCACCGTTGTGTATTTAGTAATAGTAATAGCGCTTTCCGATGGAAGCGTGAGAAATCCCGCGTACACATACATTTATTTGCACGAATTACGCGTACTCGCGCGATGATACGAGGAACGAGAGTGTTCTCGAAATGCGGCTTTCGAAAGGATTAACGACGCTAACGCAGAAGCGATGCCCCGGGGAAGCACGCGGACTCGGTACAATTCGGTTAGATGGCTAGAAGAAGCCGTTAATTTATATCAAGCTTTTTCCGCCTCTCCCATTGATGGAATTAAGCGGAGCGCAAATTGTCGGCTAAGCAGCTCGTGTAATTTATCCCGGATGAAACATCGGACGCGGCTCTGCTTCCGAAGATTTGCGAGAGTGCAGGCGAGTCAACCACTTGGATAACGGCTATCGAGCGCGAGTAACTCGGCTAAGCTACCTGAAATAGTTCAGATTCCGTCGCTCGACGGCAGAGCGAACGCACGGTTTCCATGGAATTACGATCTAGTTCAAATTTTGCACATTACTTATTGCGTCTCGTTATAACGATCGGCTGCGAGCTGGGAAGTAAAGCGAAGAATAAAAGTAACCGAAGAAAAACGCGCATTTCGTAGAAAATGAAACTTTCAGTTGCTCCGACGCTCGAAGTAGAGAACACCAAAAAAACCTCGAGACCTAATAAAATAAAGCGTGTTTAGCGCTGCAAGAATTTTCGGGAAACATTTCTCCCTCTTAACCTGCCACACGATCGTGACCATATTTCCCTGCTACACTTTTCAACTGCATCGAACTTTTCAGAGGTACACGCAGCTCGTAACCGAACTCGCGTACTTACTAGACTATGTCCATATTTCACGTGTATTGAAATACACGTATGCACGTGAAATTGACGTACGGGTGCGTCGAGCGTGTAATTTTTAGTACACGGGTACACCAGAGGTCTTTGTTTAATGTGTATTTATATATCTATATATGTTTAACATATATGTATATACAGGGTGATTCTGGCAATTGGACGGGCTATAACTCTTTTTTAAACGATGATAGAGAAAAATGGTAGAGGGCTATATTTTCATGGCATACGAAGTACTATCTTCCTGTTACACCGTTTTTGTTGCAACATGCACCGATGCACCTTCCCGGTGCAATTTCACCTTTTTTTTTTAAAACCAACTCTACTTTTTTTTAACATTTATTGATTCTCCTCACTATTCTACGTATAAAAGTATTAGAGTAGGGTCATCCTGAAGACAACACTTTACGAGATATTTGACATTTTAAGTTAGAAATGTATTTTATTACAATTAGTGTTCTAACGAGAAACCTATCAGGAAAAGTGGTTTGGTATCTACAGTCCCACCTTGGCTACCTCGTTCGCTTGACATAAATTCTTTGGACTTATTTCTTTGGGGTTCTTTAAAGGGAAAATGTATTCGTGGCCTTTCGTGTGGGCGGATGACTTGAATGAGCGAATCGAACTGGATTGTTGTAGTAGCTGGAATGTAATAGTGAAACATTAGAACACTTCTTGTAATGACCTATAATCTCGAATATCTCGTCAAGTATTGTCTTCCGAATGACCCTACCGGGGTCGGTTAAGATTCGATGAATGTTAAAAAAAAGTAGAGCAGCATCGAAAAAAAAATGTGCAATTGCACCGGGAACGTGCATCGGTGCATGTGCAAAAAAAATGGTGTAATAGGAAGATAGTACTTGGTACGGCATGCAATATTCTCCTCTACCATTTTTCTTTATCAACATTTAAAAAGAAGTAATAACCCGTCCCAATTGCCAAAATCACCCTGTATATTATTTATCAAACCGCCAATGCACGTTCACGTGTTCACAAATGTACATGAAATAAAGATCATTAATACCCGTGTAAGATCGAGACTTGTACGTATTAACTCTCCGCGGGAACACATATGAAAGCAGCAAACTGAAGTAGCCAATGCAGTATAAGATCTGTCTATTATGCCTATTCGCGCGAACAGCCTGTATGCTACCCACATCACGGTAGCCAACCTCATCACGATCGCCTGATCTTTCGCCACAATAATTAGCCGCGGCGACATTACAAAGCGGGCCAGCTGCCTTACGCGGTTCGATCTTGATCACACGACCGCAGCGCGTACCGCTTCGGTAATTATTGAGCACGATTCCCGAACGACCTGCACTGATGGGCCAGCGATTGAACGTCGAGCCGCGCATCATCGATTGGACTCGCCGTTGAAAATGGGGGACGACCTATGCGCGCTATCGGCGCGACGAGAGAGAAAACGAAAGCGAACGCGAGCGTTGTAATGAGATAGAAGACGGTAGGGAGAAGAAGAGGCGTCGTTTTATCGGACGTCGTGAATTTAGGGGACTGGGCAGTCAGATTTGTCGAACGCGATGGCTTCACTGGGGAATTTATTACAAACGAATGAACGCGAATTGAAACTTTTTTCCTTCGGGAAAATGTTTACCAGGGTCACCGGCTGCGCCAAAAAAAATGAGCATTTGAATCTATGCAATGAACAAAACGTCGGACATAATTGATTAAAGCGAACTTTCAAATGATTCTTCTTCATTTTCCAGTAGTTTTGAGTACATTTAAAGAGGTACAGGGGCCACCTTGTAGGTATGAACAAAAATAAATCAAATCATAATTGTTGAAGTGGCAGCTATGAATAGACGATTTTTTCTTAATAGTTTGAGTTTAGTCCAGAAAAATGGGCTGTTTGATTTTTTTTCTCTAAAAAACTAAAGTTTGCACAGACTTTTTAGAGGTTCGGTCCGAAATTATATATACTGTGAACACGCTGAATTTCTTTGAAGTCGACTTGAGCATCTGTATTTGAGTTATCACTGCAAAACGAAAGGAATATGTAAAACCGAGAAAGACGCGTTTAAAGCTATGAAAGATTTTAAAGTGTGATAATCGATAAATACGCTATCTAACAATCTCCAGCAGCATAATGTGATTTCTACGACAGTATCAGCATCAGCTTGTTTTTGTCCAGCGATGCTTTTACGGGTCCGGCTATCTTTTGGACAATTATTTAAACTAATTTTGCCGACTTCGATAAAATTCAAGCGGCATTTTGCTTGTGAAGCATAAGATTGTTGAAAAATCAGATAAAAAAAATCACATCTTTGACTGCTTGGTACCTTTAAATAACGATTCTACGTGTTATTGCACGTGGTTAACGGTTAGCGCGTGCAACGTGCTGTCGATCCGTATGCTGATGTATAGGTAGAGATGAAAGAATGGTTGATACGTTACTTAGGCGGCGCCTGGCTTAAGTTATGACCGCGAGACAGTGATTTATGATGATGCGAGGATATGAAGAAAGAAGGAATTGTGTACGTTTTGAGCGAATTGATGGTTAGGAGAGTATTGGAAAGGAAGAGGGTTGAGAGAAAGTTTGAACTGTGTCGCTGAAACGAATGTTATTGCGTGCTTATGCGGTAGACATTTTTGATTCACACAAATTTTTATGTCCATCTTCGGTATTAGTTATCGATATGGCATGTTTATTATGAATATACGAATCGGGGGCTCTTAGAGACGTCCGATTTCTCGTTTAAGAACGAAGAAATCTGGTAGTATAAATGTAAGAAGGTCAGGGGAAGGAAGTTGGCTGCGCACGTGCATATGCAGTTATTTTCCAAAGGATTAGGGCTGCTACTTCCGCGAGTATCTTGGGATTCTCGGAGTCTGCGGGGTTGAAATACGTCCAGATTTGATTCTGCCGTATTCGTGCCGAGTTCTCAGAAAGTTCATTTGTTATCCCCGATTTTCTCCCCGACTTCCGCAGCGCTTGATCGCCTTAATATATTGTCTGCGAATGGGAAGTTACTCCCGATTCCGTCGGACGATAATAAAACTCGAAAGGTCAAATATCGAAATTCTCATTTTACATTAAAGAAAAAACACAAAAAGAAGCTTGACAGATCTTCCTTCAAAAATTCAACGGGGACGGACACCTAACGTGAAAATACAAATACAGTTTTCTCAAACATTCGTTTTTCCAATAACATTTTCGAGAATTACTAACCAATCATTAAGACTAGAACTACCGAGCAGTCAAAATTACTGATGTGACATTTTGCTGAAATGTAAGCTCGTGTTCAAAAGATTTTATTTCCGGGAATTTTGCCTAACTTTTATTGAAATGTATATACATCATTGATATATAAAAGTGAAGCAAAATTTCAGAAAGTAAGAATGAGACTTAAGAATGAGCCTTCATTATAGCAAACTCTCAACTCGTCATTTTGACCGCTCGGTAGTTCTAGTGTTAATTCGAACTCGATCGAAAAGATTAAAGCCACCAATATACATTTCCTGTCCCCTGAGCGCGGCATTCGGATCAACTTCCTCCACGAAGCCGCGCTGATATTTCTTCAATAATAACGTCGGTATCAGTCGCCGCCAGGGACGCGTAATACACGAAACACAGCGGGAAAAACCTAACGAAGCCCTTGCAGCGTCGTACTCCCTCGCCAGTGTTCCCAAGGGCGTCGCTTCAGGTCCCGTCGCACGTGCTGCATGTTCCAACGAAATTTCCATGGTCCCGCGACTTTCAGCTCTTTATTCGCCGGGCGAGAAAACATTCGCGCGACAAGAATGTATCATGTAAATTGGGCGGACATAGATGGGGCCCGTTAGAGGGGTTGCAGCGGTGGAGATAAAGTGAAATAGGGAAGGGGAGGCGGCGGAGAAACAGGGACGACGGAACAGGAAGTGCTCGGAATGTCGTGAGAAAGGTAACTCGATGGCGGCTGATCTGGCGTGATAATAAAAAACGCTCGCCAGCCCACCCTAGCGTATCTCTCGAGGTATCAAAGACGGCCGCGCTTACACACGCCGGGGCCTTTGTGTGGCGGCGAATCCCTTTTGTCGACGGCTCGCAGACCCATCGATGCTCCGGGAATGCTTCAGAGTAAGAGCAAAACGCAGTTCACCTGCCGCGGACGTCGGCCGGCAGATTTGTCGGGACGACACCGTCTCGACTCGCCTAACGTCGAACCTCACACTCGTTCATTCGACTTGCGTTTTTTTCATTTTTTGTTTTGTTTTTTGAATCTAGTTGTACGGGTAAAACCCGTTGTGTACAATGAGATAGATAAGATGTAACGTAAAGAATAAAGTGATAATGTATATTAACACTAGAACTACCAAGGGGCCAAAATTAGCTTTTTTCACATTTTGCTATAATGAAGGCTCACATTAAGTAATCTTACTTTTTGAAATTTTGCATTACTTATCAATGATGTACATATTTCAATAAAAGCCAGGAGCAATTCTCGGAAATTATGTGTTTTGAACGTCAGCCTTCATTGTGGCAAAATTTCATACCAGTCATTTTTTTTCCTCGGTAATTTTAGTGTTAAAGAAGTACAGATACTAACCCTTTGTACTCCGCGCGTTTCGTTGCCATTGCCTACTAGCAGCTCCGGCACATTTTTGCAACAGAGCGTCTGAGAGAAAGGAACTCTTATTTTGGGTGGAGAAAATTACAAGTGCTTGTGAATGCAGTTGATTTTATTTATTTCATAAATGTGCATTTTCCTTTTGTAAATAAAACATAAATTGAAAATTTCGTAATTTACCGTTGTGTGATATCTTTGGAAACAGTCCCCCATGTGCATTCTGGGTTTACTTGGACAAGTTCACAATAATCGCTTGTTCGACGTCTGTCATCCTTTCCGTCTTTAGATGTTAAACTACTTAAATTATCTTTTAATATTTAAAAATCAAATACGTCTTCACGGTCACTCTAAATTTCCATCATAACATTCATTCTTCTCCATGTTTTTAACCATAAAAAAAGTTCATAAAATAATTTAACCTCAATGTTACAGACGTAGCACGTTTTAGATACATATGACAATTGCCAATGCCAACGATGACGAAACATAGTGAGCGTAATCGAGATAAAAACAAAATGCTCCGTAGCGGAGTCAACGGAGTGCTAAGGGCTAACAAACAAAAAAAAAAACATTATAATAGTAAAGATAATAGTTTGAGGGGATAGAAAAAGAAAATAAAAATGAATAACGAGATAAAGAGAAGGAAACAGAACTGGATAGCAGAGAAATGACAAAAATAGCAATAACAATTAAAACAATTAGAGCTGTTTAACGAAGTAAATAATATAGATAAACTAGGAAACAAGCAATCACAATATACAGAATAACGCATACTTAAAGTGGCTTAGAGTAACTTAAAATTACAGTATTAAAAGAAATTTTAAAAGAAGAAGTAAAAGACGACTCTAAGTATGCGCTGAAAAGGATAAAATAATTTCTCCTTTTTTGAGGCCGGTGACCCAACGTAGATCATAGGTTGTTTTGCATCTGTTTTTAATATTTAATAGTAAATATTGGGGAAATTCGTTTGCCATTTTGACGAGGCCGTTATTCGGAATTATTCGCGAGAGAAGGTTTATTCTTAGGAACAGTGAAGTAAGTGATTGATTTGGTTGCGACTGTTTTATTGAAGTTACAGGAAAGGTGTGTGTTGGCAAAAGTTCGTATAGAAATAGAATCGGTAGCGACGAGAGCAGAAGAAGCCACAGAAGTTTCTGATCTTATAGGCGGGAGTCGAAAAAGTTACCCGGTTCTCAATCAAATTCGTGCGAACAGGTGACGTTATTATTAGGGGGCCTCTTACGTGTCGCCATAGTATTAAGCCACGTGCCCGGTCTCAGGGCACGGATATGACTGATACCGACGTTAATTCCTATATTACCCTGAAACTGCGGACTCTACACGACAAATTAATGTAATGCAGATATTTTATGTTCAATATTAATGAGATGCGGCCTTAATGTGTGCCATGTATCCGATGTTAGTATATGTACTACCAAAGCAGGTAATTCATTGATTCAGTGTTACGTGTGGCCATCGTATTGAGCTACGTATCGAGTCTCAGGGCACGGCTATGAGTGATACCGAGAGCAGTTCCTATAATACCCTGAGCTCGCAGAATCTGAGATTTCAATGAATACTAGTACAGGTTATGTGTGATTGGACATGTAGTTTCGGCGAGAAAACCCTTGTTTATGTATGAAATCTGATCTCTGTTATGAGACGATAACGAGGTTGAGGTACCCCACAATTAATGTTATTCCTCACTCACTCACCGTATACCTAACTCGAAATCACAAACGACAGCGAGATTGAAGGTGTCGATCCGAACTATGTGAGGTGTGCGCGGAGACTGTCGTTCTCGGACCTCGCTGAGCGGAAAAAACAAACAAAAGCATGATCTTTTAGCAGTGCGCCGCTCAATCACTCGAGAACCGAAGCGCCTGCATGCATCTACCTCAATCATGGCGTTGCGTACGGAACAGGGTCGTCGCTAAATTTTGCTTTCTGGTTTTCCCGCCCCGTTAAAATTGATTAAATGCCGCGATTTTCTGGCTTCTCGCGCCTGTTCCGGCGGTGACTCCCTATTGACCCTATTCCGATCCTGCTACTAAAACTGTTTTTGATTAGACGTCGTTAGGGGAAGGTAGTTACAGCAAAAATGACGGTGCTCAACGACTAATTTTCAGTGCTTTCGCCTAGTTTTATAATCACAGCGCACCGAAAACATATGTCTCATCCTTTCAGCCATCATTACTTTACCTACTCTTTAACCCTTTGCGCTCCTTTGTCGAGTGTGACTCGACATCAGTAAAAATTACAAAATGTAAGAAAAATGTAAATGAAACGGGTTTTTAATGGAATTTGGTTCTTCCTTTATTTATTTAAATTACCGTTGAAAACTAATTCGTAGTGCAAAGGATTAAGGTTCCGTCGAAGGCTCCCCAGAAAACCCAGATTCGGCATACCAGTAACCTTGAAAGAATCAAAGGTCCGAACACTGAAATTCAAAAATTGCTGTATTCTCTCTAGTCCCTCTTTGCTCGCCTCGATCCGCGACACACAATTCCTACATTTCGAACGATCCTAATGAGACTCTACCGTTTGCCAGCTTCATTACGGGAGAATCAGGCGGGACCATTGTCAGCGTACGCGACTCCTAGCGCAGAATCCGCATCGATACATTACTGCCGATCGCCGTTCGCCGAACGCGCCACTATAATAATTGTTAATTTCCCGTATAATTGTCGCGGTGAACCGTCACGATCGATTAAGTTTGCGTTGCGCAATCGGCCCGGCGGCCTGTCCTGGGCGACCAAAGTCGCTACGAACTGCAGCTCGACAAAGCCGGCGAATAAATTTCGCATCGCAAGTATATGTAAACTAATTTCGCGGCATTGCTCGGCAGACGGAACGTTCAATCGGAATCCGCCGCCTATCAGAGGCACGTACGGCCATTGTTTTACGAGCGGCGCGTGTGGCGATGATGAGCCGACGCGTCGCTCGAGTTGCAAAGCCGTGCGTACGCGAGAATTCGTATCATTCAGTGCGGAATACGGGAAGCTCGCGCAATTAAGCTCGCAATCGGTTCTTAAGAGGCCGTGGGTAAATCTCAGCAGAAACCGACGTGCATCGTTCGAGCACAGATAACACGTTCCACGTGCTGTCGACTATTGTAACTTGATGTGTAGTACAAATAATAAGCGGTAGAGCAATACATCGAATATATTTGACGCGAGCCACTCAGAATGCGGAACAGCTGCAAATGTTTGCTTTGACATGTTCCCCCGAGCCTTGATCGCAACGGAAATTTCATTCAACACTACGTACACGCGAGTAACTGAAATTGATACTTCTGTCGTAAATCAGCGTCGCTGACGAGGTCGTTAAGATTCATCACCGTATATACGCAGGTGTGATACCGTGGAACCAGTGGCGGAGTATGCACGTGAGGAGCCAAGGCGGAACAAAATTTGGGGGCCCCACCTACCATTTTATAATTCTGAAATTAAGATAGGAAGCAAGTAAATGCATGAAATCATTTCTGATGTAGTTTAACGTTATCAATAATAAACTGCTGGCTTTGTCTTAGCGGGCACGAATTTTTGGGTTTTCTTTTTTTTCTTTGGATAGAGCATCGAAAGATGAGAAAATATTCCCTCTGACGTTTTTGCCGGAAATCATTCCTTCAAAACTCATGAGCGGTTTTTACGAAGTAGCGTTTGTCACCGTATTTTCCAGCAGGTGCATTATTTTTCGGCGTTATTTGTTTCCCTGGATAGAGCATCGAAAGTTCTATAAATTTTCTCTATTACTTTTTTTGGGAAATCATGGGGCTGTGCAATGATTCGCCACTGCATGAGACAGAGACTGCACGAGTGCAGAGGTCAGGGCAAAACATTCGTAGACCGCGTGATCGAGCGTCGAATCGTTGTAGGGATAGCTGAATCGCCAAAAGGAGGATATGGTAGGAGTAGGTGCACGGTTATCCTAGCCCGGGGCTCGCCAAGGATAGTGTGGAAGCACGGAAGTTTGACGAAGGTTGGCCGTCGGATGGTTATAAATCTTATTATCTGAGCGAATCCCGGCTAATACATCGCGCAACTCGTGTCGCGAACTTCGCCCGAGGCGCGAGGCGTATATTTACGTGGTCCTAGGTGAGGTACATATTTATGAGCGTTTCACCTATCTCGCGTGGGCGTGTGCGGCCGCGCTGCCCTTCGAATTAGGCCGAACGCCGCGGTGGACGAAATGAAAACGTTCCGTGTCCGTTCTCCGCAATGACTCGGCCTCGGCTTCGAAGTTTTTGGCCCTTCTTTGACGTATCTTGCCCCGTCGAAAGGCTGATGAGATGCCTCGCTCGCACCTAGGCGCGGTCGGATTTAAATGGCTCGTCGACGCTCGTAGAACGTTAATATTAGTGATGTAGATTTCACGTCAACCTCAAATGTATGTGTACACGTGTAGTTAATATTTCCGTGTTTTAATCCGTGTACTTCTCGACACGCGGGTACACGGTCATAATATCTGTACATGTATCTGTGTACTGAAGTTGGCGGATACACATATCGACATGCACAGTTCCACGTTTATTGACCCATACCCCATATTTTATGTTATAATTACAAAATTATAATATCAAAATATTTAGATATGTGAATTATATATGAGACTTAATTTGTTAGGTTGCAGGTGAAAATAAGAAGCATTATCGTTTTGGTTAATAAGATTTAAATTATTCATTTTTTGTTTTGAGATAAGAAAACTTCTATTCAACTTCTATTTGAAAATTTATGCAATCATGAAAATGCTAATAGATTGTCATGAATTATTTGTGTCATAAATTATTTACTTCTTTGCAAATCGAAACATTCTGATATCTAATTAAAAATAAAATATGGTGTACGGATTAATACACCTGAAGTTATATAATTCCTATACACGTGTACGCGTGAACTTCAGTACACTGATACACGCACAGATATTACGATTCGTGTATTTCAATACTCGTGTACCCGAGTATTAAGAAGTACACGATTTAAAACAAGGATATATTATTTTCAATAAACGTCCAAAATCACAAACTCTAGTTAGCATCCACTTGCGAAATTGATATCAGTCGCTTGGCGTACGTTTCTGAAGCGATTCAGTGTCGCTCGATCGACGATTTAGCTTCCTATACTCTCACCTATACCCTTTACCCGTACGTCTTTGTAACCGTTTTCGAAAAAGGGGCAGGTTATGTATTCGACATATATATTTCTTCCTTTTTCAATTCGTTGAGCCATTTCTCCTTTTCCACGTTGAACTTATCGCGCTACTTCGCTTTGCGGCTACACTTCGAGAGTTCTAATTTCGCATCGCCGACATGTGAGTCAAAGGTCTCACCTCCCGCCAACGACGAATCTCTCCGCGGCCCGCGTTTGAGGCGAGTTCTGCAGGCTGATGAAATACAGGCGGCGGTCCTCGTCAAGCCACGCGTCAATTTTCGGACTGCAAAAACTCGAGCTCTCGCCACCTCCGACTCAAAGACTAAGTTTCTCCGTGGAACATGTCTCTCTTTCCTTCCTCTATTTTTTCCGCTCACAGCCCCGCGAGCGATCTCGATATCCAGTGGAACGCGTAATGCGATGAGAGGCTGATAAAGCGGCGATCGTTGACTACCGAGGCCGGTAAGTCGGTTGTCCACGACTCGAGCCTCTGTCCCGATGAATTCGATAGCGATATCGAATTTCCTTAACGTCTTCGTCGGCGGTCTGAAACAGCATCGAGGGTAATAAATCTTATTATCCGGCTGAAATGCGCGGGAAACTCTTGTCGTCGACTTTGCGCAGGTCGGAAGGGTGTACTCGGGGAGCGTCGGTGGACAGCGAGGGGGAGAGAGAGAGAGAGAGAGAGAGAGAGAGAGAGAAATGGAGATAGACAGACAGTGAGGGTGGGAGGGGAAGAGGGGAGCATAGATTTACGGGATTTCCGTAGCTACATTTCTGTGCCCGTGGCTCGTCAGGATTTGGAGCGGGTAAGCTCGCTCTAAAAGTGGGGCCGAAAGGGGCTGAATCGTTTAAATTATCGCGGCAACGACACGCGAAGGTTAGACGAAAGGTTCTCGTACCCGTTTGGGATATAAGCGTCTTCCTCGCCGCTTTACGCGAGGGCCAATAAGAAATGATTCGAGAATGGGATCACTTCGAATGGTCGTTCGTTGTTCGGGATTTTTATGTCGCGTCGGCTTATTTGACGCGGGTGATAACGATGAGACGCGTATAATTGTCGTTGTGAGACAACGAACAGAAGGGCATCGTTTCGTTCGAACGGAATTCGTGAAGTACGCGTTAACGATGTAACGAACCTTTTGGCGGTCGTCACTTACACGACATGTGGAGTTAAAGTGCTCCCGTGAATAAATAATTCAATTGTAGTAAACCTTTATATGAGATCTATTTTATGAAATAAATGTTACACACAAAATGAATTAAAATTCGGTTAGAACGACATAAGATTACTAGACGTACGTATTAATGAAAATTATCTGGATCTCATTACACTATTCTTTAACTGATAATATACATAGACATATATATAAATAATTATATACATAATTATATAAATATTATATATACATACATACATCGAGATTACAGCTGTCGGAGGCCAACACGAGTTCGTAATGTGCGGTACAACGCTCTGTTTATTTTATAACTTTGGTACATTATATGAGATTGAGGCGGACAAGATTATTGCCGATTATATATTGTAATCCAGATTTTATATTTGGATTTTTTAAGAAATTCTGTGGCTTTTATTAATCTCGAACACGATTCTTTACCCCAAAAAGTCGATTCTTCCAAGACAGATTTTTTTAAGGAAATCTGCAGCATTTATTTTTTTTTAACTTGAACTTGATTCTTTACCCTAAAACAGTGCGGTCCACGGGTGGGGCCCCTCACGCCGCTACTTCCACCTCCACTAGGTACAAGTTTTTCTGTATGCCGATCATAACACACACCAGTGTGGCCAGAAGTCGCGCCGGGCACCAGCGGTGTCCGCAGGAGTGGGGATACGAGCAAGTGTGCGTGCCCTGTCTGTGAGAGCTGCGTGGACTCCACAAGTCCACAGGAGTACAGGACTCGCAGCCAGGGCACGCACACTTGCGCGTACCCCCACTCCCGCGGTCACCGATGGTGCCCGGCGCCACTTCTGGCCACACTGACGCACACTCAGCGTCCGTCGTTTCCAGGGTAACAGTAGCTCGGTGGGGGAACCGAAAATGCCCCGGGGCACTTTCTTGGACCGCACTGCCCTAAAAGAACCGATTCTTTGTACCGAACGTACCGATCTGCTATCAAGATCCCTGCGTCGCCTCGCCAACTCGCCTCTCACCAGTGCCTCCTCTTACTGTTTGCCCCTCGCCACAAGTCTCAACTCTCCTTGCCAGTACGGTCTTACACCGTTCGGTAGTTTTGGATCGTCAAAACGATCGCAGATATTTCACACGTGGCCGCGTCGCGGAGAGCTCTGCGTGATAACTTAGCGAAATTAAACGTTCGCGAAGGAGCGTCGGGCGGGGAAAAAAGTGGGACGAGGCAGGATTAAATCTGATTACAGTAATCAAGTTTGCAGACGTATTATGCTGTCCCTCGCGAGGTTGGCTCACTCGCCGGGATCACTTCGATCCCTCACCACCTCGCTCCAATTTGCTGACACAAGTCACTCCCCCTCAGAGAACACGTTGTACATCATGAACGTAGCTGACATGTTGACGCTTTTTGTCACGAGGTACAATTATGTCCCTCGATGACGGCCGACACATTCCGGAAGCTTTCCTCGCCTGTGTCCGACGGCGCGAATGATGCGAGTCCGGCAACTCGGCCGGTCGACTACACTGCGCGCACTCGCCGATATAAACTATTCGGAGGCTTCGCGGGCGCAAGTGGATTCCGACGAATTGCCGGCCGACGTGAAATATTACCTGCGCAGAAAAAAATGCGTCCTGCCGAGCGATTTCGCGCAATTTGCACGTTGAGATATATCGGAAAATATTGGGGAGAAATCGGGTCAGGCGGGTGACGATAGTCAAACTGGCCGAGATTGTGCGAATCCAGTGGAGAGGAAAGAGAGAGAGAGAGAGAGAGAGAGAGAGAGAGAGAGAGAGAGAGAGAGAGAGAGAGAGAGAGAGAGAGGAAAAAAAAATCATAAATAAACCGTTCAAGTACGTCAACCTCGACAGGTAATTTTTGAAGGCGCGCGCCTCGATCGTTTTTAACGTTCCCGAATACACGTCATGCGACTCTATCAGCGCGCCCTCTCCACCGTCTCTCTCGGAGTCGATTAATTCAGCGAAGAGAAAATGACCGCGGACGGACGAGAGACGCGAAACATGCCCGGTTCGTGAAATTCAATGGCCGCGGCCGTTATCGCGCTCTGCTTATTCGATCACTCCATACTTCGACGTTTGTTGTTGTTGCGGGTGCTTTTTTCTCGATCATTTTTTCGCTTTCATTTTCGGTACTGGCCGCGCCGCGCGCCATTAATATGCATCGAGCGGCTTGTTTTCGCGCGGCCAGCGCCGAGTGTCGTCCCGTGCGAATATATCGTCGACGAATTCCGCGGGCCGGACCCGTTACGGTCCAAGGACTTCGTGACGAGATGAACTTCTCGATTATCGTGGACAGGGATTTCGGAGGGGGTAGGGCATCGACGATTGCTGCTCCCACTAAATCCGCATCAGAGTGGCCCGGTGGCACGACGGCGCCGGTAATGCCCCCTTTTTCGAAACGTCTAACCGATGCATCGGGGCTAAGCCCACGTCCAATTGGTCGGTCGCATAATTTACGTGTAACCGCTAAATTTTCGGCCAAAGTCGCCGCTTGGGACGTGAATAATTACGGGGCGACCCAGATTACGTCGGAAGTTGGGCGGCCGGGAGCGAATTAAACTGGCATAAGAGTCTGGGGAGTCTCAATATTTATTCATTACGGGACGATCAAAATTACTGGCTCGCGCAGACCTAGGAAATAACAAAATTCGTTGCACGCGGGTACTTTCCTCGCGCCGTCCCCTGCGATACATCTTCGTTCCGCTCTAAATGCCCATTATGCTCGCTTATGTCTGGGGTAACTTATGTATGAGCTGCGCCGATATCGCGTCTTTGAAAATTCAAAAGACGCCCGCCCCGCTTGGCCCGGCAAGGCCGTGGACGAGTAAAAGAACGTTAAAGAAGCGAAGTGGACTTCTGAAAGCTTACAAGACGTTCAGTTCAGGGGCTCTCATGAACAGTTACCACTGTTCGACTGTACCGAGAAGCCTCAAGTTTCATCATGTCGCACCGAAACGTGTGTCAGTGACATTTACGTCGATACAAATACTTCTTCTCACCAGGGATGTGCGATTTTTGAATCGATTCAGAATCATATCATGAGAATCGATTCTCTGAAAATAATCGAAATCAAAGAATCAATTTATTGGGGCAAAGAATCCAGTTCTGCAGATTCTCAACAAATTCACATGAAAAATCGTTTTTTTCTTCTTTACAAAGACTCGATTCTTAAAGAAATCGGATGGCAAAGAATCGAATCGGAATCAAACATCTCTACATCTCACCCGCAACAGTCGTAAAATACTTTTCACACTTCCAACTGCACACTTCGCTCACACACTAACTCATCGTGCATCACGTGCGAGCTGATACAGTAAAACGATGTCGTCCGACGACGCGGGCAGCTTCTCGCTCATGCCACCTGCCACACAAATCAATGGTCCATAACTTCTCGCACGGTGCCCTTCGTCATCAGTACCGATTACGGGCCCGTCATAAACCGCATCTGTCCGATAAATTGGCCGTCGTTGGCGGGCATAAAACGACGAGCCTCGTCGAGTTTCACGACTAGCCCCGAGCCGTTCAGCCTCCCGGTTACGGGTCGTCTAACGAGTAATTAGCCGGCGGAGAAGCGGCAAAAGTGCGAGCGAAATGAAGCCAACGGCGAGCATCGTCTCGTGCAATTTCGATGCTTTCCTCGAACGTGCCCACGCCGACAACTGCTGCCTCCCGCTCATTGCCGTCAACGAGTCGCGGCTAAAGTCCACCGATATGCATCGAAATTAGCACATTCCTGCCGCTTCCGCTTTTCGCCGGCGTTGCGTTCATGAATTTTTAAATCCCCGATATCTGTATTGCTAATTAACTCCCGGCGTCGCTTGCTCTCTCTCTCTCTCTCTCTCTCTCTCTCCCCCTCCCTCCCTCCCTCCCGCGGCCAGAGACACGCGTCTAGTTATTTGTATGGAAATCGTTCGGAAATTATGTAACCATTGGGCAAGCGTCATTTTCCGCGCGCAGGCTCTCATCTAAACGCGGAGAGGACAGCGGACGAAATCGATTGGTGCACCCCACACGTGACGGCGCGGATATGTTTCGCGGATATTTATCGAACGGCGATCATTATTGGCGGACGCCGTTAAATATTGCAAGTGGCTTTCTTCGCGCGCCGACATTTTCCGCGCCCGGGAATTGCATTGGTTGTAAATTGTGCGTACGCTGTGAGCGCGCGCGACGCGTTTCGTTTGGCAAATATCGTTCTCGGCCATATGCTGTTTTTATGAATCGAGTGTCCCGTGTATTACGATACACCTTGCGCCGAACACGGGAGCGTTATTTAATAAGAGTAATGTTGAATATTTGAAGTGATAAACCAAGTCACATCAAACTTTTCGTGCCAAAGGGTATATCTTTTTCCCGTCAATGAAATATAATTATAGTAATAGTAATAAATAATAATATTCATCGCTATACAGGGTGGAACACGAAAGACAGGCCACTTGAAAAACTCGGCTACTGTTGGTGATGGGGAAAAATTGATCAGACGGAACTTGGTTGGTTTCGAGCGGACCATAATCTAATGTTGGTAAGTTTTTTATAAGTGGAAGCGTTTAGGAGATTTGAAGATCAACTTGGTTTTTTTTAATGGAATGAGTTAAAAATTATACATATTTCGATAGCTCTCATCATGTGACACAATATGTACATAAAACATTGTTTTCTATTACGCACCGGTTAACAGATATAACAACTCACACAGATGTAATGACTTCATTGTATTACACTTCTGACTCCATACTTGCGCGAATACTTTTCCTTTAATACAACTTTTAAACCATACATAATAGGAAAAAGCACTTCAAATAAATGGTGTGCAATTTGGTGAGACTTATCGAAATATGTTACAATTTTTAACTCATTCCATTAGAAAAAGCCAAGTTGATCTTCAAATCTCCTAAACACCTCCACTTATGAAAAAGCTACAAACATCAGATTATGGTCCGCTCGAAACCATTCAAGTTCCATGTGATGAATTTTTTCTTATCACCAACAGCAGCCGAGTTTTTCAAGTGGCTTATTTTACGTGGTCCACCCTGTACGATTGCTCCAAGCGACGATCTCAGACCTCAGACTCGATCTATCAAAAGTAGACCTCGATCAGAAAGAAGGACCGTTCTTGAAAACAATTCAACAGCAAACTACCACCCAGAAATTACAGTCCACGTTCGATTTTGTCAATAGCTTACCCCGCCGCTGCTTTCCTTCGATTAAGACGAACTCGAAACACAGAACGAATTTCATTTGGCGCGCGAGTATTAAGCTCTCATGCCTAGAGCGTAATGTACGTTTCGCTGGAGCTCGACGACTCGCGCCGCTGCACTATCGACAGGAAGCCAATTACAGCGTCTACTCCTTATCAAGGTATCGCCGTTCCTTATTAAAGCATCGATTCCGCCTCGTTCGAACTACCCGCTGGCTCGTTTCCTTCCGCCAAGAATTAACCCTTTGCCCCGGAGTGTAGTGCTCTCAATGATACGCACTCGCTTTTAAGCGCTCACGGCGATTGGGGTTGCTGTCTTTATCGCTTGTTCCGGCGAAATTGACGTCGACGTTAGCGGCTGCAACAGGAACTAGGATTCTCGCATATACGTCTTCTTATGGTTAAACCGATCTTCTTGTCATTAATTTGTTTAAAACGAGTTCGAGGCACTCGCAAACGTTAAAATTCGTGCACGGCGCGTCAATACGAGAACGTAGTTCATTTTAATTTAATTTCTGAATTTTAAGCTTTACTCACGGGCAGGAAGGAAGTTTCAAAGAGAGGAGAACCGGTTGGAGAAATATGTCCTGCCTAAAGATTTCTTAAAACTGCCAATTTTTATTAACCACTCATGCTACTTTTGCGGTAGTATTCGTGAAACTAAAATACGGGGACATCGGCGAATAAAAGTGTAGCAAGATTCGCGATACGCTAATAACAGCGGAGAATGAGCGGACGTGGGATAAATCATGAAGTAATATCCTCTCTTGGGAAGGGCCCATAATCATTCGGACCTTCGTGTATCGATATACGTCAATGTTACATATACGCTATCGCCCGACCGGCCCTATTTACGAGCGCGCGTTAATTCAATTACGACGCTGGGGCGCAACTTTTTTTTTTTTCTTCTTGCTCCCCCGCTCTCTACGCGCAACCCTGGGTTACGCTACGAGCGATACGTGACGGCGAGAGGAGAGGAGCGCGAAGTGCGCGAGAATACGCGGGCTCGTTCGATAAAGCCGACGGCCGGTGAGCTTGATAAAGTAGGAGGGAACGGCGGTTCGTCGAGTTATAAATTCTATCAGGACTCCCGGAATTCTCGCGGTGGCCTTCAAGTTCGAGGATCTCGCCTAATGGTACATCTCGCACTAACTCGGCAGCGTTCTCGCGGAACGTGCCCTCGGATCTCAGCGCTCGGCGAGCTGGGCGTGCGTGGCAGACGGATTCTCGGAAATAGAAGAGAGCGACGCAAGAGTAAAGATCTTTGAAAAAAAGAAGAAGTGAAAAGCGACTCCGAGTCTGCGGTAAAGAGGATAGAATAAGGATTCGTCTTTTAGATCGGTGACCTGACACAGACCGCAGGTCGTTTCGCGTCTATTTTTGCACCGTCCTCCAAAGAGGAACAATTATTTTATTCTTTTTAGAGAAAGATTTTTTTATTTTTTACTCATTTTTGGTTTTGATACGAATTCACTGCGAGAGTGTTCTGCTTTTAGCGTGTGCAGAATCATCGAAATCGGTCCACTCGATCGCGAGGTATGCACGATCGTACATACGAAAAAAAGTGCCTCTAGATCTAGAAAGAAAGAAATATTCATGTTGAATAGATAACTTTCTCCTTGTTTTCGTCAATTGAAAAGACTCGATTTGACGTGATCGACCGGTGGCTTCATGGGAGTGACGTGCACGTATAGCGTGCCGTCGTTTCGCCATTACGATTTCTTCGCTAGCCTCCTAATTCGTCTGCGCCGATTAATACCAGACTTCGAAAAAAGAAATTTTTTCGATATGTATATTTTTTTTATTAAGGTTTCTTTTTTAAATATATGTTTACGCATAACTTGCGAACGGGTGGACCGATTTTGATGATTCTCGGCTCATATAAAAGGAGCTGACCCTCGTTTGGTCTCATTGCAGTTGGAAAAAATTCCAACAATGACAACCCATATTTTAAACAATTTTGCCACAAATTTCGAGCATAATTTCTGTATGTTTACTTTCCACCGGGTTGACCGATTTTGATAATTCTCTGTTTGTTTGAAAGGGGACACTGCTGCGGAGGTCCGATATCCATTTAAACAAATGTAACTAAAAATTAAAAAATAAAAACGTTTTAAAAAAAAGTAACACCGACTTTAAAACAGCACTAAAAAGTATAAAACAATTTTTCCTTTTTGAGGTCGGTGCCAAGATAGAAGCAAAATAGCCTATCAATTGGCGATAGTCCACTATCCATTTCGCTAAATTCATTAGTTGAGAAGTCACAAGGGATTCTATTTGGACATACATGAAATATTCCAAACAAAAGGACGGGTATAAACTAAAACAATCACGTGTTTGAGAACTTAATCTCGGCAGGAGAGTTCGAGTATCGATGAATCCGTATTGACCATCAATACGAATACGTATGACTAGAAGTATTGGTTTGGTTTGGTATGGTTCGTATGTTGTATTGATGATGAAGGTTCAAAAATCGATTGGTTTTTTCGCTTCTATCTCGGCACCGACCTCAAAAAGAAAAAATTACTTTATCCCTTTTACTGCTGTTTTGAAGTCGGTGAAACATTTTTTTTACGTTTTCATTTTTTGGCAGATCGCGCGTCGAATGCTTTTTTTTTGTGCCGCGAGCGCCAAACGCGAACCACGAAACGGTAGGGATGTAACGAGTTCGAGCCCTTTGAGCGCGGCCGCGTGGGCCCGTGTTAAACGTTCATGCAAATGTAACGGCGCGTCCCGTTACACAGGATGATCGAATTTACAGCGAGCCATACCGGTAGCGGGAAGCCATTTCCGCCCCGAAAACGACGCACCAGCGATAATACCTACCCTACTCGGCCGACCCGTTCCGAAAAATTGTACGGCTGGTTTAGGCGCGAATACGTGTAACTCGATTGTCAGTAAAGTGTCGTTTGAACTGCGAGAGCCGTTGTAGAAGCGAAGGGTGCAGAGAGTGGAGTGGATTTGAGGAAGCGAGGAAAGGTGAACGCTGAATGTGTGGAGACTTTGGAAGGTGTGTCGTAAAATTCGATGAGATTTGCTGTGTGCGCGAGGTGAAATTGTCTGCCTAAGATGTCGGTGTGGAATATAACCGTCTTCGGCAGACCTTGGCACGGGCCGCGTCAAAATTGGAATAGTGGTATCGATATTATAGGTCATTCATTTTGGATACTATTTCTAGCTGTTTCCAGTGAACTGAGGGCGTCACGAAAAATGAACCCATTTTTGGTCTGTGCTAGAATCTGTTCAATTAGACGCGTAACGAGTGGCGTGAAATTTGGTTGACCGAATCAAAATTTACAGCTTGTTCGTTCCAATATTGCTCGATAAAATGCGTAATCTGAATTTAAGCTGTTATTTTGAAACAACCTGTAGTTTGTGATTATTGAAACTGGGACTATATTAAAATGTGGACCTTTAGCTTTGAAATACCTTTTGGTTCATCGCGCTATGACGTCTGGGAGCCGAGATATTGCGGGTTAAAGTGAATGTTGCAGTTTTGTTTACATGGCACCCAATATGCAGTGAGTTGCACGAATTTATGTGGGTCAGTATTAAGTTCTAGGGAATGATGTGGGTCACTACTGTCACTAGAGAATGCCAAGAATTTACGTGCAGCAATGGGCCCCGATGAAGTCACACTGCCCTCTCTCTCTCTCTCTGTCCTCTTCTACTATATGCCTGCCTCACTCTAACTGGAAATTATTAATAAAATTAATATCTCGACAACGGATTGTCGTATCGAGTTCGAAAAAACGGCAAAATACTCGTGATTTTTGCAATATGTTTCATAATCGACCAGATCGACGTGACTTCGTTTAAACAATTGAATTTGTTTAGGAACACCTTGTATGCCTTCCGATGTCGTGTAGTAAGAGTAGTTATTTTAATGTCTGGGTTGACGCGAATTCTATGGAGAATTATTACCAACTTTCAGGCCGCAGTTAGTGATGTTATAAACAAATTGCGTTGAAAAACAGGATAGAGCAATAAACTTAATTGTGGGACATAGGCTCGTTGATAACATTGTACGACTTTGTACATAAATGAACCGTCCCATTGCTTAGTAAGAAATGGAATGTTGCTATAAACAAATTCTTATAAAATTACTTTGGGTGGTCGTATCGGGTTCTAAGAAATTGCAAATGTCTTGTTGCTATTTCTGCGACACTTTCAATCACATTTTGTCATTGTTAAATTGTTTAAACAATTTGTATTATATATCAGATATTTGCAGCTTTTCACATTCTCTATTACAGTCAGTACGCGTTATGACCAACGGAAAATGCTATAACCAATTATTAACAAATCACAAAAATCGTCGTATCAAGATCGGACAAATTACACCATATCTGACCCCTTATTTTGATACATAAAAAAGACTATAAAGAATAATTAACTACTGATATCAATAAATCTCAGTTCCATCAAATACGTACTCATATCTCAAAATGCTCTCATACCCAAGCACATATATATATACGCGCACGTGTTGCAAAGAGTACAAAATATGGCTTTCGCGTGTTGCACTAAATTAAATTTGTGCCTTCAATTAAAGCATTACACGTAACAGTGGGATTACGCGATGCGTGAAAAGGGGTTTTGATTTTCAGCATTTCCACTCGAGCCCGCCGAGCCGCGAACGAAATGTACAGCGCGCCGCGTTAATTTCATTAACAGCCGGACAACGTTTTCGGAAATTGATTAGCACGCTCGGCAATTCGCTTGTCGCGCGCAAAAAGTCGGCGAAATATCCGGTCCAGAGACATCGACTGCCCGGGCGATTAAGTACGGGGACTCAGCATGCCGACAATGCCTCCTTGATTGGACAAGATGTCAGTCGCACTCTTGGAAATAATTCGCGGAATTGCTCCGTTCATCCATCGCGGATCCGGTGTCGTTTTGTGCGTACTCGAACATCTCGAGGGCACTCCGGAAGTCGAGCTGATCGTTAAGGATAGGATTGTCGGACAGAAATGAACGTCAGTCACCTTCCTTCATTCGCTTCCCCGTTTTTTATCGACGAGAGCACTGGAAGCATAAGAGCAGTGATGACGCAAATGAAAATGTTAAGGGGTTATTATCTTTTCAGTCCTTCTTCCAGAATTCTTTATGGTTTCTTTTTTGTACGATTCGTGAATGCTTCATGATCTATCGTTTTTCGTCGCCCACGTTGACCCGTGACGATGCGGCTGACAAATTGAGGATCAATCTTGGTAGAGTCGCGGCGAATCTGAATGGACTCGATAATTCGACAATTTTGAACGACACTTGGGTGATTTCTCGTTTCACAGTTCGTCGAAGTAATACGTTCAAGGTCGTCGCAGCAGGCGAATTTGTTGCTCGGGTGTACAGGGTAAGGTTGCGATCATTAGACCACTATCGTGGTCGCATGTTAGGAATCGGTAGAAATGTTTTCCCACTTCGTGAAGTAAGTATTACGAACACTAGGGTGCAAAACTTATAAACAATACCGCAACGGCTGACGCTAACCGGTGTTTTCTACTTTTAAACAGTCAGATGTGTTTATAACGTCCATACTATAATATTTTCCTAAACCTAAAACGAATGTAAGTGCAATTTTATTAACTGCACATCTTAAGTATATGATAGAAAATTTATACCTCTTTACAACGATAACATTATTTTTTACCCAATTTTTAGAAAAGATGCATGGTTGCTAGCAATGGACCACCAACGATTCCCCATCATTGGGCCGGTCTAATCATGAGAACATATAAATATAATATTTTAGAAAGTTTTGTATTTTTTATCCCAGTGTGGCGAAGAGGGGTAATTATTATTCCTGGCATGAGACTAGTATGTCATTAGCCTTGCAGGCTATATTCTGTACATATATTATCATTATTTTTATTATGTTATATTTTGTCTTTATAATGAATTTATACTGTAAAATGGGTGAGTACCCATAAATGAAAGAAATAAAATGAAATCAAATTAATTAATGAACAAATTGTTATCATTTTTCTAAAGATAAATGTGGCAACATAGTGGTCCAAAAAAGGCAACGACGACCACATTTGTTTGTCTGTTATTTTTTGAAAATGGTTAATTCTATTGCACTGTTAGTTAGAATATAAATAATATGTTACCAGTACAGTAGACTTTCGTATAACGGAAGTTCCTACAACGCGCAAAAGATATTGCGACTACTGTTTTCATATAACGTCATTCGTATTTCATTCGTAACTCGCCATTTGTAATTACATTTTCATTCAATTTCAAGAAAATAAGAGATTGTTCACATACATTAATGATATTTTTTTTTAATCATATTCTTATATATGCAATTTATTTTTAATATAGTGTCCTATTTGATCGAACATAGAAAATAAAAGTTGGCATAGTAATAATCATTTCAAACATGATACTTTAGATCATGCGCGTAAAGGTACGTCTACATTTGAGCACGAACGCGCACGAGGCAGCCTGAGCATGACGTCATCAGAGACGCGTGAGCAAGCCGAGGCAAACCGATTCAATGGTTTCACATTGCACTCATTGATCAATCGGTTTGCCGCCGTACGAGAAAAAATGGAGTGTATTGGACACTTATTCCATTGTTGGAGAATCGGTATAGCTTGCTCGGACCGATCGGTATTCGCTGTTGATGCGTTTTCGTCTGAAATCGTTTATTTATTGTCTTCTACGGTTTTGCGGAACGCGTGGGTCGATTGTCATTTTAATGGGTTCAAGTCTGCGTCGTCTGTAAAGAACCCTTGTAGACGAAAATTTTATGACTTTCTCCACACATCCGGATCTATCAATGTGCATCAGTCCAATGTCAAGTACATCTCGGGTGCTTAAGTCTGTGCTGTCCAATAGAGTCATGTACAGGACATCGTATGTTTTTTCTTGTCAATAGGTTGATTTGAAATAGAAGGATCTGGAATGCTTGCAATATATCTGGCTAGCGAATACCTATAACCACTAGATGTGATCGTATTGTAGAGAGTTTTTGTAGAAATTGTAAGGATGTATAATAGAAGTGAGAGAGGGAGTATGAAAGACAGAGAGTAAAGATTCGATGAGATATTAGTACGTTAGACTGATATGCAACACATATAGCTCATAACATATTAACCGCATTTGCTTTAATTTATGCATAATATTTTATTAGTAACAGTGCATCAAAGTTAAGTGGTCCAATCAAAGCAACCTCACCTTAATTCAGCAGGTTAAAATCGTCATCGTTTTGAACACAAGCATCGACGGGAGCAGTCGCGAGCAAAGTGTTCTCGACAGAATCGAATTACGTCTATTAATCATCGTAATATATCGACGTCTGCCATAAGATTAACGGTTCCGCGAACACGTTTTTCGGCACATTCGACGATATTACAGCGTTCACTTTAACTCCGTCTATGATAGACAGCGTCGCTGATGGGTGAAAAGTGCGCGGAAATGAATCGATTCGGTCTCTGACACGGCGAAGTGCACGAAAGTCGAACGAACGACCGGGTTACTTTTCTGTCCGGCATTATTGTACATATTTTACCGGCTCCCCTCGTTCGCTCGCTCCCCGTTAATGATCCGCCACATTAATCTGCCGCGAATGCGTCTGACATGCGCTGAACGCGGCCGAGAATTTTTACGAGAACTCTTTCGTCGGCGGCTCGCAGGTTCGCGAGAAGATTTGTTGCGTCGCGGCTGGAATGCAATTTCTTCGTAGATTTTTCAAGTCCGCGGCACTCGCCTCGCCGAGGGACGATAATCATTCCTGAATTGTGACCTTGCTGAGCCGGGAGAAGTGCACGATGAATTTTTGCATTCACGGAGCGACGTCGTATTCGGAAGTGGCAAGGTTAATGTTAAAGTGATTGGTTTGGAGTTTGTCGATTTCTGCCGGATCCTTTAAGACCAGAACTACCGAGCAGTCAAAATGGCTGGTGCGACGTTTCGCTATAATGAAGGCTCGTGTTTAAAAGATTTTATTTCCGGAAATTTTGCCTGACTTTTATTGAAATATATACATGATTAATATACAAAAGTGAAGCAAAATTTCGGAAAGTAAGGTGACTTAAGAATGAGCCTTCATTATAGTAAAACTTTAGCCCGTCATTGTGAGCGCTCGGTAGTTCTAGTCTTAATTGACGGATTCAAACTAATTCTCACCAACCCGACCTACTTTATACGCCTACTCTTTGTGCAATTAGAGGCGAGTGAAAATTCTTCGATGAAATTTTCGCGAACTTTGCGCGGTCGTTTGAAACGCGCTAGAAACGTCACGAGCAGTCCAATCGACTCTTCTGTGCAGAAGTATCCTCGACGGACGGTTCACTTGAAATATGCGCGATGCCGATGAACGCGACGACGAAAACGAATTCATCCCGATTTCTGCCTCTATGATGTGTCACTTTTACAGCCTCCTCCTTGCGATCCATCAACTCTGACGCCAGTAATCCTTCTCCACGCTTCCCTCGTCGCATTCCAAACCCATACCTCTCTCCTCAATTACTGCACGTCTCAACCAGTGATCTATATATACACTGGATACAACCTGGTATATGGAAATCTGTGATTATTAGAACTTGGAGCCGCCATGTTGGAGTTGACCAAATATCACATTAATATGGCGACTATTCCGAATGAACTAATGAAGGGGGTATTTATATCCAGGTGTGTGCCAGTCAGTGCCAGTGTTATGTCGCGTTAGATATAAAGCAACTTTTTGAAGTCGGTTAAAAATTGTGATAATCTGTGTATTTTAAAAATGCGTTTCATAATTAAATGCACTCCATATTCAGTGGACTACAATTTAATTATGATTGCAAGATCAAACTCATTAAAAATGTATTGTATTTCAGAATTATTTTCATACTGTTTAACTAATTGTACGTACTATTCATTATTACATTTGACTCTGCCGCCGAAATTTGATATTTGGTCATCTTTATCATGGCGGATTCGACTTGAATCGGCTCTCTAAACGTCATAGCAACTTTTCACGGGATCGTGCATCCAGTGTATATTCTATAGATCAATAGTCTCAACCAAACAAAAACAAAAAAATAGTCACAAATCATACCCTATACATCCAGCACACAGCACGAACCTTTCTCACCGAGAGGCCATAAAAGTGCCGACGCACCACTCGTACACTTCCCGGATATTCCGTCAACGTGTCCTACCACCCGGTCACAAACAACTCCTGACGTCTCGAAAAATCTCTTCCAACCCGCTTCTAATAAAAACAAAAAACGATCCTAAAAAAGGCCATTGCTCGAGCGATTCTCGCCGGTGCACTTTGTCGGGCGAATTTCGCAGCTAACGATTTTCGATGGAACGTCGAGGGTGCCGGCTCTCTCTTTCTCTCTCTTCGTCGCGTGCTGTCGACCGATGAAACTTGCCGTCGTCGGTGGGGTCGCGGCCGTTGCCAGTCGGATAATACATACGGCGGCGATCGATGGACGCGCGAACCAGTAATACTTAATTTCCTACACTTTGATCAGTTTATAATACGACGCGGGTTACGCGCCGACGACGTCGATACGTGCGGCCGGGAGTGGGACACTGACGAGACGAGCGAGATAGTGCGCGATGGCTCGGGCGGAAACGCTACGCCAGTCGGCGACGATATGGGACTGGCGGAGATCTCGGGCATGGGGTGGGAAACGACGTTTCCGGATTTTCCGTCCGATGCGGCGAAATTGACGAATCGGGGGGACGCCATCGATCTTACCTCGCGAGGATAACAGAGAAATTGCGGTTGCGACGATGCGGATGACTGCCTGCGCGAGTCCTGTTCGCGTTGGTGTGCGTGATGAACCGTAGGAATCGGTTAGTCGGACAGAGTGTCGGACAGAGTGAATATCTGTGAACTTGCCTGGACACTTCACGCTCGATGCACATTTGCGGCGGCATCGGGTGCAAAGATCTAAAGTCGCAATGTAGATGCTATATGTGCAATTGTGCATAGCTAGCGGGCTGGCCAAGTGGTCAATGTGGGTAGGTAAATTCGGCACGTATCATACGGTGCATTGTTAGTACCTGGGACTTGAGCGCGTTGCAGCCGATGGAATGAACATGAAGTTGGCAGTCCATAGATATTTAGAGCCGATTGTTCCACTCTTTTGACTAAATATGTATGGACTGGCAGTTCAAAGGAAAAATCAACTTCAGGCCGGTTCCGACGCCGGTAGAGCCTACCGGCTCTACACATCCGCACATCCTCTCCTTCTTAATGTTTTTTAAAGACTAGCTTTTCGCATCTAGCTGCAGGCAGGCACGCCAGTCTCCCGATCACGCATCCTCACATCGATTCTCACATCTTTCATTCGTCATCCACACACGCATTCCCACATACATATATATAGAATTGCTAATTAACCTGGCGTAGGCGTGTAAGATCGGACCACAAAACAATAACCTGTGAGGTATTGCTACTGTATGCAATATTTCTTTTTTTTATGGTGACTTTGCCTATAGGCTTATGTATTCATGATTATATTCTTATCTTCATTATACGATGATCTGTTGACATCAATTTTATGTCCTCGAAACTACTGCTTTGAGAAAACACGGGTCGACATTGTGCTAATTATAAATAGCTCATTAGACCCAAACAAAGCATTAAAAATTAATACTATGCCATCGCAAAGCATAGTATCTGGCTAGCCTTTCCATGTAAGCACCTAGTACCGTTTTCTTCGCTCTCCGAGAGTTCGGCTGACCAAGACATTGGCTTCTTGAAAACTCGCGTGCTACCATGAACGAATCCTTGAAAGTACCAATCGAAAGTAACTCACAATTCGACCGACATCAAAGAGAGATGATAAGTTGGCGTATTAGGACGAATCGGCACGTCGTTTGCGAGCTTCCCTTTTCAGCACACACCTCTCTCTCTCTCTCTCTCTCTCTCTCTCTCTCTCTCTCTCGGTTATCAATCTTGGACGGCAAAAGAGATCGCGGGGCCGGGAAATTAGCGGGAACCGCCGTTCTCGTCGTTCCGCAAGGAGTACGTACTACAGCGCAGCCTTAATTTCGTCGATATTATCAGACAGCCCTTGCTCGAAATTTCGTCCCCGTTCTTTGCGTTTACGAGAGGCCGGTCCCTTCGCGAGGGAAAGGCCACGATCCAATTACACCGGCTGCGGATGATTCCCTTAATAAGCACCTTCGTTGCTCGCCATCGTAAAGTGCCACTCATCCTTAACGACCCACGACTTTCTCTGTCTCAACGTCTGTCTTCTTCCGTCCTTCGTATGAATCTTGCTCAAATCTTCTGTCTCACTTCCGGTTCGAATTTTCGGAAATCAACTCTTGCATATCGTCACAGCTCTAGGCGAGTTCTAATTATATTGCGTACCATTGGCCTGATTTATTGAGAAAATTTGCGTAAATAATTTTTCATCTGACTAACGTTTGGAAATGGAGTGTAGCATATCGTTACAGCTCCGGGCAAGTTCGAAATATATTGCGTACCATAGGCTTAATTTATTCAGAAAATTTGTGTAAATAATTCTTCATCTGACTTATGTTTCAATGCCGTAAGATCGAATGTTAAAAATTAACTCATTTTTATCTACTTCTTCGTGCACGCCAAGATTGCGAATATAATTGTGCGTTACGTCAATAAAAATACACGCTAGCGAATCGTTGTCCTGATTTCAGGTAAGTCTGAAGTTGAGTAATTACCTCGCGTGCCTTATATCTCAAGGTGTCTTGCATGGAATTTATTTTCCGTACTGAATCACACGACCGGGCGAATTTAATAGCGTGCGTTCGCTTGTACGGCATCAAACCCAATTTATTATTCGTACGTCCGGGATACGGGATCACATGATTCCCAGATATTACGCGAGTTTTATTGTGAATCGTCCCTGTGTACATACTTATATCATGCATATCGTTCTACATAGAGCGGGACGGAATTTATTGTCCGTATTCTGGGACGAGTTTATAATACAGGATCTGCGTGCTGTGGACTATAACATAATGTTATACTCCATAAATAATGAAGTAAATCTGACGGATGTGACAATACACAAATTCATATTCAAATATAGCATTCACAATATGTGCTTACGCTCGAGGGGAGCAAACGAAAGGTCGCCTTTGTACGTAGGGTTCCTTTAAATATTCCTTCCAAATCGTCTGCCACCTTCGCCGACACGACATGACGGATTTTCGTGATCGTCGATAAGCAAAACGTGCTCGGAGCCCTGTCTAGCACTGAACGTTATGGATTACAGATTTAATTTTTTTATTTCTTGTCATGAACCCACGTTACAGGCATGATGTAAAAGTTCTTTGTCCCTCATTATAATTTGTCGGGTCATCCGTTATACTCCGTCAACATTAAATTGTGTTAAATTCGAGGAGGACGTTAGAAGTATTATTATATATATACTTTGCACTACACTACACAAATATTCTTAAAGCGGCGAGCAAAGCACTCAACTTGGTCAAACGTTTCTCGGTTGACTTCTCCGACATCACGACCGTAAGAATCCTGTATTGTTCGCTTGTTAAGCCTCACCTTCAGCATGCATCGGCAATGTGGTCGCCTCATCACAACAAATATATAAACCTCATTAAAAGAGTTCAACATAAATTTCCCAGATACGTCGTTTTTCGGCCCAATCCACTGATGAACATATCAGATCATGAAATATGGCAACCTTTTGCAATTGTTGAATCTAAAAACTCTTGAATCCCGTCGTATGATCTCTGACCTATCTCTTCTCTTTAAGATTAATTAATAACTTTACCAGTAGCGCTCAGCTCTTATCTTTCCGTTCAGGCCGCGTGGGGCGTATACGCCCCACGCTGGCATAAGCGCAGCATGCAATGAGAATACCAGTGGCCTGACGATCAATTTCAGCGGGGGGCGTATACGACCCACGTGGCATGGAAAGTGTTGAATATCGAGAGATTTCTATATGATCGCTTGAAATTGTACTTTGCTACATTTTTGTCGACATAATTTCCCACCCCTTCCCCACTTCCGCCCCGTGTGCGGACTCTTTTTTTCTGCGCGAAAAATCAGCCGCGACGTTTTACAGAGAGTTTTAATTACTTTCTTGCGTTTTCTCCGCCCGGAGTCAGTTTAAACCGCGCTGCGCCGGCTTTTTCGCCGGAAAAGTCAGACTGTCCCGCCTCTTACGCGGTGGATTTTAATTGCATTGGGATAAACATGCGCTCCGCGAAGTACGCAGTCGCCGGAATGCGTATGAATGTGGCGAAAAAAAGGCGAGCGAGCTAAACATTGTGCGAGAGCGAGAAGGAGAGAAAGAGTCTTGAAAAGAGAATGGAAGCGATGTGGGCAGAAGGACGAAGGAAAGAGATCGTAATCCGGAATTGAAAGAGGAAAGGCAAGGTAGCCTCTTCCCAATAAAGTTCATCGAGCCCTTTCGCGGCAGCATACCAACGAGGCCCGCCTCTGTTTATTTCTCCCGACGAATACTACGGATAAAGCAAGCTGCAGCGCGCTGTTATGAGAAAACTTGCGAGATCGACAATCGGTCGTCAATCTCCGTCATTTTCATTCAACAGATGAGTCTTCACTCTCACGCCGGCCGACATGCACGGCTGGCGGAACTTCCCACCGCGCAGGAAGTTTACGATCGTTATAAGACGCGAGTGATGGAACATCCTACATGCTTTAATTAGACGCGTCCGCGCGCACACGACGTGCAAACGTTATTCGTGTGAATTTGAAACGAATGTCCGGAGGCGCGAGAGAAAAAAGAGCGGGAAATAAAAATGTTTTACCTGAACGCGACCGATGTTTCACCTCGGGGATCTGAATGCAGTTAAATTATTCGTGGACAATAAATAGAAGCGTGTTTGTCAGAAGCCGCGACCGAAATTCCGGTCGGGCATAAACGAAAACAGATTGATGCTGTTCGATACTCGACAGGAAAAAGAACCGCAGGTTGATGAAAACGATAGGCCTCATGTATAAATATAAGATTTTAGTAGGGTAGGGCGGGGCTAAAAGGTCCATTTTTGACACTTGAGGTCATATTTTTGAAAGTATATAGATTAAAAAAAAATCAATGTCATAAATCGATAGTACAATTATTTGGCTATCTAAACATTATGATGTGATGTAAGAAATTTAAAGGGAAGTGCGAACTTAAGCAATTTTTGTTAATTATGCCGTCTGGACCTTTTTGCCCCACAGGTGGGGTAACAACTCCACTTGGGGGGGGGGGGGGGTGGGGGGAGTGGGCAAGGCTGTCTAATGTTAATTCCAAGTTCCAAGTCATATGAAAAAGAAAACAGAGTGACGCCTGTACTTATAACTGGAATCATTGTTCCAATGAAAGGGTTGTTATATATTTTTCCGCGCCGAAGGCGCGTCAATCGTTGTACACGGACGCCAGCGCATATGAAAACAGAAACTAGAGTGACGCCTGTACTTTTAACTGGAATCGTTGTTGCAAATGAGAGGGTTGCTATATATTTATCCGAGCCGAAGGCGCGTCAATCGTTACAGACGGACGCTAACACATATAACAGAAGATCCTCTCATTATGGCAACGTTTCTAGTTGAAAGTACAGGCGTCACTCTATTTTCTGTTTTCATATGACTTGGAATTAACATTAGACAGCCTTGCCCACTCCCCCATCCCCACCCCCACCAAGTGTTGTTGTTGTACGCTAAGTAAGCTGGACATCAACAGCATACCACAGCCGTTTACAGTAAAACGAAGCGTACTTATAACAAAAGTTTTTCGGTAATAACTCCGAAACAAAGGTCGAGCGCGCATAAATGTATAGGAAAAAGTTGTTCAGAATGTCGAAATATACAACATATTCCAAGCCCGTCCAAATCGGAGCTGGGTCCCCTGAACCGCATATTTACCAAATTATTTTTTTATGTAAGTAATTTAATTATAAAATCCTAATTTCAGACGCCGATTTGAATTCGTCTTCTGTGTTAACAAGTAGGATCAAATTAAAAATAATATTTTTGTGCTTTCTTTTTAATTATATATTTATAAAATATATATATATGTCAAATTTAGCTGTAATACCAATCCGAAGCCAAAGCGCATACTATACTAAAAATTTTAATTCTTCGATCTTGATAGCGCTGAAACTGATCTTTACATTGTGATTCTGGCAGTTGAGACGGGTTATAACTCTTTTTTAAATGACGACAGAGAAAAATGGTAGAGGACAATATTGCATGGCGTACTAAGTAATATCTTCCTTATGCACCTTTGTTGTTCATGCACCGATGCACCTTCCTGGTGCAAATGTACTTTTTTATTAAATGCAGCTCCATTTTTTTTGACCGTTTATCGATTCTTCACACTATTTTACGTATAAAAGTATTAGGGTAGGACAATACTTTCCGAGATATTCGAGATTCTAAGTTAGAAATGTATTTTATTACAATTAGTGTTCTAACGCGAAACTTATCAGGAGAAGTGGTTTGGTACCTAAGGTCCCACCTTGGCTACCTCGTTCGCTTGACATCAATTCTTTGGACTTATTTTTTTGGGGTTCTTTAAAGGGCAAAATGTATTCGTAGCCTTTCGTGTCGGTGGATGACTTGAATAAAACTGGATTCATGGATTGTTCAAATGTCAATATCATTCAACTAAAAAATGTTATGAAGAACATGAGGAAACGTGTCAGAAAATGTTTGGAATGTAAGGGTGAACCATTTGCCACACTTATTGGACGGATGACTTGCATGAGCGAATCACACTGGATTGTTGTAGTAGCTGGAATGTAACAGTAAAACATTAGAATACTTCTTGTAATGACCTAAAGTGTGGAATATCTCGTAAAGTACTGTCTTCAAGGTGACCCTACCCTAATACTTTTATACGTAGAATAGTAAGAAGAATCTATGAATATTAAAGAAAAGTAGAACCACATTTAAAAAAAAATATAATAAAAATAGGAAGATAGTACTTAGTACGCCATGCAATATTGTCCTCTACCATTCTTTTCTATCGTCAGTTAAAAAAGAACTGTAGCCCGTCCCAATTGCCAAAATCACCCTGCACATAGATCATCGGAGTCTCACAACGAGGTCCTGCCTTCTGCGTTCCTGTAAACTGACTGGCCTTTCGGTGACGTGCGACGAGAAAAGTCGCGAGTTCTCGGCCGAACGCGGGAAACGACGTCGAACGGTCGACGCCGCTGCTGTGAACACAGCGAGAACCCGAGAACCTTCCGGCACGTTAAACCGAGCGCACAAACCGTTCCCGGGATTCCTGAGGAATTCAAGTGCGTCAGGTCGCACGTTTTTGCCGGACGACGGAGCGCGCCTGGCACGGACTCTTTCGCTCGAGGAATTTCCGTGCTTGCGACCTGCGCGCCACCGAAAATACGGACGCGCGCGCGTCTTTTCCGTGGCGGCCGCTGGAGATTTGGCGATTGCATTTCGTTAAGAAGTCGCGAACACGCGCCTCACTCCTGACCTGTGCGGCGAATACTTAGTATTCGTTCTTGGCAATGGCGGATTGTGCACGTGACGGGCCCAAGGCGGTACAAACTTTGGAGGCACCATCTAGCATTTTATATTTCTGAAATTAAGAAGGGAACAAATAAATGCATCAAATCATTTTTATTTAGTTCGACGTTGTTAATAAATTGTAACATAAATAAATGCATTAATACGAAAAATAAATTTAAAGCTCGGGAGGTGTAAAATTTATAATTTGATATGGAAATTTTAATCGCAATTATATACAGGGTATTTCACCCAACTTGACCATCTCAAATATCTCGCCCATATTTTATGATAGAAAAAAATGTCAGAGGAAACGAATATTCTGTTCAAAGGGGCAAATGTGGTCGTAGGCAAACATCTCTTCTCAGAGTAATATAATTGTAATGTTAAGAGTAATGTAATGTTTCTCACAGTAATGTAATGTAATTTTTCTCAGTGGAGTAAACAGATGATACGGCAATGCATCAGTGCATCGGACTCTTGAACGAGCGCGCGTCGTCGACAAAATGCGGATCGGCGTTAATATTTTTGTAAATTACGAAAGGATAAATAAAACGCAGGAAAAGACGGCATACTACGAATATGAATCTAATTTATCGCAATGGTGCCCCCGAGCATGTGAGGCTCGAGGTTGTTGCCTGTGGAATAATCCGCCACTGATTCTTGGTGGTTTTTTTTAGTTACGTCATATAAGTTCCTGGAAAATAAATCTTTAGATATTCCTCGCAGTAACGTGTGCTATTGAGTTAGGTGGTGTATGCTCACAAATATGATGCAAGGTATAAGGATGAAAGGTTGTATCAGAGTATTAAGTGAGTCGCGTTGTCAGGACAGATATTTCACGTCGTCGCAGATGTTTGCGGGCAATGTAATATGCCATTTTTGTACAGCAATATGCAATACGATGTGTTCAGTGCTGTATGGAAGTATAATTTAAAGAGACATGACAAAGTATGACAGGTATGAAATGAGGTACTGAATTTGGGGCAAATTACTTTCTTATAACTGAAAATGAGATTTGATTGCTGCATAAGGTATCGCGGTTCCTTAATTAAAGAACCCGCTTCAGAATGTACTGTCCGCGGACTCGGTAAATGAAAGAAATTGAGACACTCGAAGCGTCAGCTATCATAATTTCTACGGAAAAACGTTGCTGGTCCGGCGCCAATATAATCTCCGTTCAATTACAACGTTCTCCCGCTTATTAATCTCAAATATCACACCGAGCACGAACGAATCCAAATTGCATTCGGCCGGAGGATCGAAGTAGTCCGGGCAGGTTTAAGGGAAACTGTTTGCACGACTAATGCGATTTCCCAGTCTCAACGGCAAACACTCGCTTAACCAGGCCAAGGGAAGTTCAGAATCCGAAGTGCGAATTCTTGCCTGGCACGCTTGGAAGATTTTAAATGAAAACGTCTTGCTCAAATACACTCGCGCCCTTTAACTACCCTATAATCATTTCAAACGTCTTAAATGCATATAGTGCCCGAAACAGGCCACTGCTAATTATGAAATTCTAACATCCTCTATGAACGGAAAATGAATCAATGATTTTATTCACTGGCTAGAATTAAATGCTAGGGGATCAAAATGACTAGTATGAGATTTTGATATAACAATTGCTTCTTCTTAAAGAAGAATCGGACACGCATAACAAAATCATAGAAATTCTGGAAATTTTAATGTAATAAAGGAGTATACCAAATTTCAGAATTCCCTATTACATTGTTTATATGATAGTTATTTAATAATTATGAGCCGTATTCCCGAATAATGGTAGTATTTAGCGCAATTATTATGTTAAATGAAAAGTCAATTGTTTGGCGTGCCAATTGCATATTAATCTTCCATTTGTCCATGTTAAACATACGCTACATTATCCACATTTGTAAATATGTATGCATTAGCTTGGTACCCGTGCTTCGCTATGGTAACTGTAAAAACACATTTTTCCCCTGTCCACCCCTTTAAGGGTTAAATTTCAACAAATGTCTTCTCAGTGGGTGCTGACGTCGTGGATGGAATATACTCCCCAAATTTGATATTATTGGATAAAGCAGTTTGGGCTGTGCGTCGATTATAATAAAACTTATTTTGTTTACAATACAAATATTTAGGGTTTGATTACGGCAAAATCCTGAAATTTGTTTTTAGGTATTTGGATGGCCAAGCTTCGGAAACTAAGAAGTCGGTTATAAAACTAATTCGATGTCTTATCGGGCTTAAGAGCAATTGAGGAATCCGTCAAAATACATTTTACCCCTTTTCACCCCCTTAGGGGTTGAATTTCGAAAAATCCCTTCTTAGTGGATGCTTACGACATGGATGGAATATACTCCCCTATAATATTTTTAGATCCCGTGGTTTGAGCTGGGCGTTTAAGAGACAGTCAGTCAGGACACTTTCTTTTATATATACAGATTTTCATCATGTGACATTGATTTTTAAAATAATCGTCCTTAATTATTCTCTTCATCCCCGAAGAATTTCACGCGCTCGATCGATCTTTTTGTCGGTCATCTCGAAAACGAACAGCGCCCAAATCGTTTCCTCGTTACTTCATCAACCGCATCTCCTCTACTCGTTACATCGAATTCATCAGATTGCCATAGACTTCGTCGCTCGCTATACTCTCGCCCCTCTTTCAGGCGATATCGGTGCGTCGCAATTTTGTCGCTGAATCAATTGGCGATAAACTCGGCCATTGTGCCTTGCCTTTTGTCGAGGCCCGAGAGCTTCGAGGCTGGCGGGCCTGCGATGCTGAACGCGGCACTTAAATATGGAAAGGCGAATGCAGATGTGTGCCGGAGAAGTTTGAAATTGCCGGGCTCGTTTCGCGTAAAAGGGGAAGAGCAAAAGCGAGGGAAAGAGAGTGCGCGCGCGCGCGAGAGAGAGAGAGAGAGAGGAAAATGAGAGGATGCCAGGGAGGAAATGGAGAGAGCGGGTTAATGTCGACACGAAATTTTCCCCACTTTCGCCCTCGGGCAACTCGCGAGAGAACGGACGCGACGAGCGTTAAAAATGCAGCGCGAAAAACAACCCTGCTCACGCCTCCTCTACGCTATCGGCTCACGTTTCTAAATCGCGCAACTTTATTGCACGGGGCACCGCACGAAGTTACCGCTCGATGGCGTCCGCCGCGAAACTTCCTAATGCGGATTTGCATATCGCGGAAGATACGCGCGGGAAAATGTAAATTATACAAAGATTACACGGGCGCACGGCTCGCACGCCGCGAGAACGACGTGCCGGCGGAGCGTAAATCGGGATCGTGCAAATTCTGTTTGCGGAGTATGTATAAACTGCCGAAGTAACTAAGTGCCAATGGGTCGGAGTGACGGCGCGTTGTCGCGGAAAAAGTTGCGGCTAACCGAAAAACGTCCGTAAATCCGACATTTGCATTTGCCACGGACGACGTAGCTGATGTGCGTGCATGAGGATTCGCTTCACGGCGCGTCGCTAGCGGAAAATGCATCGTCGCGCAATTCGACAGACCGATCGAAGCGTCGACGAGAGTGAGTGAGTATCGAGCATTGAACTATACTCTAACTGGAATGGGAACGACTATTGTTTTTACATGCAGAGCGCCCGGCTAGGCAGAGAGGGTAAATTTGGGGACCCTTCATCTCACTCTTTCATATGCGTTGCGTCAACAACATACAGTTGCTACGTTGCCACGATCAGTTCGACAAGAGTTCCTCCCAGTTTTAACAGCTGAACCTTTTTGAACTGCTAGTACCTTGTTATGACAGGCCACTCACATGGCATGGGTTATGACATTCGTTGCTAGGTCATGTTTTTCGAAAGGGTAGCACACGATAGACAAGGTAAGAGAGACCTCAAATTTACCCTCTCTGTCTAGCCGGCCGTGGCCACGCCGTTCACATTCCAGTTAGAGTATAGTTCAATGGTATCGAGTGCATGGTAGGGATGTCCGGTTCCGATTCGATTCTTTTGGATCGATTCTACGCTATACAATTTTTGTAAGAATCGATTCTTTTGACGTTACACCTAACCAATCAGAGTACTCCATGTCATTGAAACGCACTGCGCTCTGATTGGTTGCCGTGATCAAGTTACGACATGTCTTACCAGTCTTACCCCAGTTGTAGATTGATCTAATCACTGCTGTGATCATTCCTACAACCCCATGCACGTTTATTCTTACGCAATTATAGAACGGCCTACATTCTATTTTTCTATGTATCGATTATTTACCCTTAAAATTGAATGCTACTAAGATCGATATTTTTATTTTTTTGTTATATATATATATATAAATAATAGTATATGCAGCATATATTCTTGAGCTCGATTCTTTACCCCAAAAATGGATTCTTCCAAGATTGATTTTGTATGTGAATTTTTTAACAGAATTTATAGTATTTGATAATGTTGAACTCGATTCTTTACATAAAAAAATCGATTCATTCAGGAGAATCGAACATCCCTAAGTGCATGGTAGAGCCGCGAATGGAACAAAGTGAGATAAAGGGACGCACGTAGACCGTAGAAGTGTAGGTTGGAGGAGGAAAAAGAGAGGGCGCGTGGTGGACGACGGAATTTCGCTGAGGAAAAATAGCGCGACGGAAGTCGCCGCGGCGCTGCTTTTATGCGCCCTTAGAGACTGTGTGTTTTTGCGGACACTCGGTACACCGAGCTCTTCTATAGGTGCATATGCGCGTGTGAGACCGTGCATGTGTTATACACGGTGCCGACCCATAAACGGTGCATTCACAAAAGCAATAACCTCTGGCAAATGAAAACCTCAAAAGTGTAATGTCGCTTTCGTCGTGTCAAAGCGTCATTTTCGTCAAATACAGTGTTACCCTGTTTTCCGTCAAATATTACGCGGCAAAACGTTTCAGCGTATTGAAGGGCTTCGACTATGATGATATAAGGGAAATGAGATGACAATTTAGTATGATGCGTTAAATACAGTTTTAACGTATTGTTAGTGCATAATTTAGTTTGGGCAGTATTCCACGATTTACGGGACACCCTATACATGTGCGCAGTCGGCATTGTCCTGTGCTTTCCCATGTGAGGAGTCACTCTGGCGAAAGAAAGCTTCGACTGGGTATGAGGCGAATGAGAGAAAGAAGGTCGCAGATCTCAAGGGGGTGGCCACAGGACGTGGACAGGGTGATACGAGTATCCGGAGGGTGCTTGGCAGTGTGAGACGTTGCCTTGCAAATACGTTCCCCTAAAGATTCCGGGTTCCGACAGAACGATAGAAAGGGTTCAACTATCAAAGCGTTAACAATACTTATATATATTATACTTTCTATCGTTTTGTATATATACATATGTTTTGTATGAAAGGGTTTCCTTATCTGCTGAATTATTATTGTTATAATAATAAATTAATATATCTGATGCCCTCTTCTTGGTTGACGAAGTAATCAATTTTATTGTCTTCTGTACATGTTTCGGGATACTAAGATCCCCTCTTCAGGAGTTTATAATGTAAATTATTGTTAGGGTGTGTGTATAATACGGGTAGTATATCTAAGTTATTTTATGAGCGTGCGCTATGAATGATGGTCGTCTTATTATGGTAAGTGTGTCTTAACTAATCATACTAATTGCTAAAGGGACATATTGTGGTCTGGTAATGCATTCGTTGTGTGAATATTGAATATTAAGGGCCAAGTATCGGGATTCTTATTCAATTTTGTCTATGTTATTTCAATCTGTAATAGCTGTGTTTTGTTGGTTCTGTACAACTAATTCGTATAACATTATTTGTCTTTTTTTTCATACCTGGTTTTGATTCTAATCTCTCCTGGCTGGACCGACTATGGCGACTAACGGCGCGCTCGATTTTCATTGATTAATGCTTTTGTCTATTTTTCCACGTGTTCACGTCTGAGTTTGACGGGATGTCGTATGTGGAATGTACCGCCCGCAGGGGGGTCCCGCCCTTGGTGGTGGGGACCTTTGGGGCTTGGCGTACCCACGGACCTGACATACGCTTGTACTGGACCCTTAATCGGCTGCTGGGCTGTGGGTCCACTCGACCGGAGGATAATCGGTAGACGGGGTGGGGGGCCCACCGGTGGTAGTGGTAGGGTAGCGTGTGGGAACGTCCCACCCGCGTTGCCCTTAGCTGCCACCGGTCCCCCACATTTGGGACGGCACCCTGGGTACTAACTGACTATATTATCTAAGGCACCGGGGTTGCAATCGTCGTGGCAGTGGTGAAGCCATAGCTGGCTAGGGCTTGACATCCCGGTGTGGGAGCTGCACTCAATCAGCTCGCGTTACCATGGTTGGCAGAACTATGGGAGAGGTTTAGAAAGGCCTCGCCTCCACCAGTAAGATGAGGGGCCAGCAACCCGTATAGACTGGTAGCAATTTATTGCGCGTTGATCGGGCGACATCTCGATCATTTGAATGGGTGCGTGCGGAGTATGACCATGAGTCGAGGTATCCGTCGGCCTGCGGGCCCACCCGAGCGAGTACAACAGATGTGGAATGTACCAAGTACTGGGGATCTTAGTATCCCGAAACCTGTAGAGAAGACAATAAAATTAACTAGTTCGTCAACCAAGAAGACAACGAGAACAAATAATAATAAATTGAAACTGTAATTGTAACAACATATTCCAAGGCACTTCGGCCGGTCACAAAGTTTCGAATATACTCGCTAATCGGAAAGATTTGCTTAATAAATTACAACATGTTAGGAAGTTCGTGGAAAGCCAGTGTGGATAAGATCGCGTGAGCGGGGACGAGCGCGTTCCACGGCCGAAGTTTCCGGAAATTCGGATCGATTAAATACTTAGCGGGGCTAGTTTACGCGGACGCCCTCCGCAAGTTGCCGATCGGTGCACGAAAAGCACCCCGGGGCGATTTCTGTTGGTCTCGCAGAAGCCGCTGTATACGGAAGAAAGGAGGAACATTCGAGGGATTCAAAGGACCTAACGACGCTTCGCAAAATTCACACCTGACGAACGTCGCTCGACCGCGATCGCGTCATGCGATCTGCACACGATAAACCGTACACTTATAAATGGTGCCATTCTGAAAAACACGATGTAAGAAACGTTTCCATTTCACTGAAGACCAAAAAAAGAAAAATATTTGTACCATCGTTACGTCGCGAATCGAGGTACGATAGAAATACGCGATATGGTTACGGACTTCGCGAATTCTCTCGTTCCGCTAAATAACAATTGCACGCACCTGACCTTGATCAAGACACGTACGTAATGTCTGCTTTTAGTCAACCCCGATCTCGCAGCTTTACTGGGACCAGACACGATAAAGAAGCTGGGTTAAAGGTGCTGATTCGGATTGAGGGATGAATCGGAGAATATTTATAATGAATTAACGGTACTCACTTGCAGTTGGTCGAAGATATTTTATAAGAATTAGTTAGGCTATGATGTTGACAGTTTTACAGGTTCACTGATTCTAGGCTATCGTATTAAATGAACAATGATTCGGAAAAGTTTAAATGTAATATAATAATCTCGGAATAATTATAAATAAATGTAAATCTAGAGACGAGTCGTACTGTAGTGTATTTGAACTGACCGGTCTTAAGGACAAAATCGAAGTGCCACGTTTTTCAAAAGTGCACACGGACGACCGCCGATGCGTTCGAACTATCCCCTCTCTACACATCTCTCGTCCTTGTCTTCAACCCAAAGGCTCGGACAAAGGGGTGAGTGAAGAAGTTCGGTGACTAAGTCTTTCCGTGTGTGGGCCCTTGAGCTCTCCCTATCTTCATTTTGCTTATTCTCTAAAATTTACGACTAAACTGCTCTTCGGATTCTTCTATGCAATAAACTAACCCTCAACTACGTCTACAATGATCTATAGAACCGATACGTCACGAGAAAGAGTCGGCCTAGGTTTCTTTTCATATAATGTATACCACGTAGATGTTTTGTATTACTTGTAATTCTTATTTCTTGAACGTTAACGTCCGGGGACGTAACACCATATATGAATCTTATCACACGACGTACAGATGGTGCAAACTATCGAGCACTGTAGAAGTCGGAATCCGAACCGTTGTGTGCTCGAAGCAAATTTCCTCGGCCCCGAACGAGATCCGCGAGTGCTCGCAATAAACGTTGCCGTATGTAAATTACGTATCGCGCGCGCGCGGTTGCTCGTGCTTTTATTCCGGTGATTTAAATAACGTCATAGCCGACGCGGGGACAAAGCACCATAAAAATGTTGTGAAAACCGTCCGCGGGTCGTATATAACTCGCGCCTTTCACGTCGCCGGGAAATAAAGTTATGTTCTCAGCCTCGTCACGGAACGATAAATTTCCCTAAGCACACACAAAGCGACCCTTCCCCGCCCCTGTCCCTCACTCCCTTCTGCTCGATGTCGGCGAGTGCATCGAGAATTTATGTTTTAAGGCGGGGACGCCGTGTTATTTAGTTGTCGCTACGAAAACCGCCCCGGGGCCAAGAGCAAGACGTCTTGTTGTCTGTTGGACCCGTTTAACACGTTGAAACGCGTCGGAGGACAGTGCGGGGAGAATGGTCGATTTGGGACTACGATGGAGTTGTAAAATTTCTGCGGATGGTGCTTGTATACATGCCGAGCGATCAGGAAATCATCGTTGTACGAGTGCGATGGGAAAGGTATAGAAAACAGTGTGAATGTCAGAACGGGTACTGTAAATTCTCTACAACTGTCCACCTTCAATCTTGCTTCAACGTAGTTCACTCCGGTAGACCTACGCCACTGTTTTCTTCCTTGGAGACAATGGAACATGTTATTTATGACATTTTATCTTAGAATAATATAACTTTTTGTTCTTAGTCGTTTTTTGTCTGAAGATTTGTTTAATTTGTGGATGAGATTTTTTCGATTAAAGTGAGGTCATCATGATTTAATTTGGACTACGTTTATTTGTGTGATACTTATTGTATAATTCATTTTATTCCATTATCCTATAAATAAATATAGTCCAAACTGTATTATTTTTGGCCTTATTTTTTTAAGCAGAATGACATCAAATTTGTTATAGCATGTTGTTTTGATTATAGCAGCTGGTACTCTAAATTTGAAATCTCTCACAATCAGTTGTCTCGACTGTCATTCATTATTCTCTTGCATGCGCTGTCCTTTTCTTCGTTCGGCGAACTACAAAAGCAAGCTTCGAGGCTTGAAAACAATATCTCCCTTACTGAAATTTTCCGACTTGGTGTCCGCGCTAAGGAACAATGTGAGGGAATTTACTGTATTCCGATTCGACGGACACTCTCATATTAGGGCCGTTCGATTTCGATTCGATTTTTAAGAAAACATCGTTTATTTCGGTCAAAAGATCGATTTTTCTGAATCAGTTCTTTGTTATACGATTTTTTGGGAGGAAAAGAATCGATTCTTCCAAGATCGACTTTTTTATTTGGATTTCTTAAAGAAACTCTGCATCGTTTATCATTGCTGAACTTGAACTCGATTCCCTACCCCAAAAGAATCGTTTCTTGCAAGAATCGATTAAAACATCGATTGTTTCAAGAAAACCGAACATCCTTATTTCAGATGTAGCAAAATGTATAGTGGAAAACTCGTGACAAAACGTGCACGTTATATGTTACATTATCTTGAAGATGAGACACGCGACTCTCTGTTTTCCCTTCTGCCGAAAGAGTGTCGTGTTGGGTGCAATTGACGTGGCCTGCCAAGAAAAGTAGAAGACATTCGTTTTAACGCGACGAGTCGGCCAATGTGTTAAATATGAAATAGTGCATCGAACAATAGACCACACCCAACTCACCCGACGTCTCTCTCACACTCTCTCACGAGTCACATTGTCCGCGAAATTTCACTCGTCGCCGGCTAGTCGCAACATTTTCCGGCCTGTGGTGGCCGAGTTGAAAACGAAATCGACCATTCCGGGAATTCGGGCCGAATTCGAGTCGCGCGTTCAAAACTGCACAATCGAGTTACAATGCGACGCGCGGCGTATATTATTCGCTCGGCCTGCAAAGGCCGAAATGCCGTTACCAGTGTTTCGCGTTATCGAGTCTATGTGATTTAGGGTGCGTGTCGCTAAATCGTCGTGTCGCATGCAATTTCAGCGGCATCGAAGTGCATTTATCCATCTTATGACGGGGGCGAAGTAGTTACGGTGCGTCGACTCGATCAGTTTCAATTTTCAACTTTACAATAGAGCGTCGGCTATTCGAATTAATTGGGAGGCAAATTTGTTTTGATAATCGATTTTTCGGATAATCGGTCCGAGAAAATCGAATTTTTAATTATGCCATGAATCGATTAGAAATTAAGCATTGTTTTAATCTGAATGGTTTATACGTAAACGAATACATACCTTATAATAGTAAGGAAAGCCAAATTGTTGAATTCTCTCCGACGTAAATATTTGTACAACATCTATTTCATTTTGATGTTTTGCCCGTTCATTATCGAATTTCTGTTGAAAGTTTTATCATTTTTATTCAATACTTTTAATGTTGCTAATCGTGGATCTTCAAACATTATGTTCTTTCGCCAAATTAGATGCATATTCACCTTTTTTCGAAACATTCAATAATGTCCAACTTATCTGCTAATTTCAACACCAATCTTTTGGTGTTGAATTTGTTGGTGTTGGATTTGTTGAATTCTTTCAAAATTCAACAAATCTATACGTATGGACGCACTAAATTCAGATAAGATACTAAGCCCAGACATTTGGCGCAGCTGGGATACGTGTCCCATAAATATTGTTAAATGCGTAGTTGAAATACATACAAACGTGACTAATTTTTTAATCCAATAATCGGTCACTCGGATAATCGACATTCCGATAATCGACGCTTTACTGCAATTTACCTCCAGAACCGTTTCTAGCTTCCCCGTGGCAATGCAGGCAAAGCCCTCTCATTTACAACGCATCGCATCTATAACACAGGACACTTCGTTCGAGTGCCGTAAACTGTTTCGCGTAAGATATGAAGCTGAAATTATGTTGTATGTAGGGGGTGTGAAATTAGTAATGAGTGTCCTCGGCGACCTAAATCGTCGCCCGAAAAGCACTCTCTCTTACTCAACCTCGATCTGAGCATTAGCGAGCATATGGAGCCGTTCAGTCGTGCGAAGTGGTCATCCGAGAAATTAGGAAGCATTGTAGCTGACAAATGGCGGGCCCGGCAGCGGTCTTTAGCTCTAATTGCGATCGAGGACTCGCGGCAAGCCGCTCTAGAAGCGTAACAATTAATTTCCCGCGCGTTCACTTTTAGCGCGATTCCGCGCGAATTAACGTCAACCGCAGCGCGCGCCCGGGAGAGTTCGTCATTCAGCGCACTCTCGAGCAACGTTTCAGCTCGATGTTTGACTTACCGACGAGACCGCGTCCTTATTGCGCGCTCGAAAATCCGTGAGCCGCTAGCTGGACAATTTGTATTTTCGGTAAATGTGAGGTTGAGGGGACCCAGTTCCGATTGACCTGATTTTCTTCTTGTTGTGAAGGTCACCGTTCTGAGTGACCTCCCGAAGATTTTAGGCCACGGACTTTGTTTTTGTCAAAAGTTATTAAAAAAACAAGTTGTGCAGGTAGATTGTGAAATTGCAGATTTGGATTAGGTTTAGGTTAAATTTGGGTGGGGTTCGAGCTAGGTATAGGTTAGGAACAGCTGTAGCCCCCCCCCCCCCCCCCCCCCCCCCCCTTCTACCTAACCCAGACCGTACCGTGAATCCCGACTTGAAATTATAATTAGGAAACCTTGTCTACTCCGTTCACTACGTTTCTAACGGACCACTTTCTTTTCACTTAAAAAATGCCACAACGATTCAAAATTGGCTGTCATAATCATCAATTCGTGAAAATGCTTTTTAAGATTTCACGGAACTGTGTATAATGTAGGTATGCACGAGACTGAATGGTTACGCGAGAAAGTCGCGTTCCTCAGTAGTGGTATAGAATGGGAGAAAAACTCAAGACGTAGCATGAGGTTTCGGAACAAATGTATACACACCCGTATACCACGTTTTTACTCTTCTCATGTCTATCTAGCGTCGCAAAGATACGTTCAAATTAGGCAATTTGTTATGTTAATAACTTTTGAACGAAAAGAGTCTGCGGACTGAAACCTGTTTAGGGTTACTCGGGAGAGTCCCCTTAACAACATATGTCATGGGAAAAGCAAACGGATGGTTAAGGGGGTTACAGACCTAAAAACTAGGCCGAAATTAATGACTGTTTATTGTGAATAAAATCAAGTTTTGTTAAAAATGAAAACACGTGTCTCGTAGAGTAATGTTTTGAGAATAATTGAACAGGAATTCAAAATAAAATATCCAAAACTGTGATAGTGATAGCGGTCTTCCTGGACGTTGTTTTTAAAAACGACGTTTGCGGTTCCATATATATCTCGACTCTCTCTGATCCCAAACAAAAAAAAATATTTTTTTCCTGAAACTAGAAAACTAGACGAATAAGATGTGTGCGTATCATAGACGATTTTAGAAACATTTATTTTTCAAGAAATGTCAGCAATTTATAGCAAAAAATTCCTTTAAAAGAAAACTACGCAATATATCGAAATAATCCTATGACACAGTTCTTGATATTTTATTCTAAAATTGTGCTTGGATTATTCTCAAAACACTAGTCTACGAGAGCTGTATTTTCAATTTAATGAAACTTGATTTTATCCACAATAAACCTTCATTAATATCGGTCTAATTTTAAGCCCCATTCAATGGTATGTAACCTGTAACCTCTAACAGTCTTTCTTACACCACGTCCTGAAAAAATACGTTCGATTGTACTATACGCCGTAGCGATCATTAATGTCGTTTTCACACGACGCCGACGAAGTACGTTTCGGGAGCGCAGGTTTCGTCGTTGGCGATAAAACGAGCGATAATGCAACTGCGTCGAATGAATGTCAAAGGCAGCACGCGCTCCACGTTTATCGGACCTATAATTGACGGTAATGGGATTGTTTCGTAAACGCGTCAATAGGATACACGCGGCGGGACGTGGCCAGCGTAATAACTCACGATAAATTACAGGTGTGCCCCAGCGCAGATTTAAATAGCCGGCAAACGAAGTGCGCCGATCTCGGCTCTGATCAAATTGCGCAGCGCCGTTATTTAGTCGTTACGAATCGATGTCTCTTAATCGGCGCGCCGCGATTATTCGCTCCGACCGTTTCCGGGCAAACTTTCGGGGCGCCCTACCCCGCATTCTTACACCCCGATATCGCCGTTGTTTCTGAATCGCATTAGCAATTTCGAGCGCTTACAAAGCGGCACCCCTGTAATGGCCGCAGATAGACGACAGCGACAAATGTCCCAATTTAAGCACCCTGTTAACGAAGTCCGATTCCTGGCACGGACTCAATTATGGATCGCGAACGCTCGGATTTTCAGCCAGTATGTGGCTGCTAAGGAACGTTCGCCGCAAAATATGCGAAAGGAAGACTGCTGTGGAAGCAAAATGAATGCCCAGTAAGGATGCTTGATTCTCTTGAAAGAACCGATTTTTCAAAGAATCGATTTATTTGGAGTGAGGAATCGAGTAGTTCAAGTTAAAGAATAATAAACTGCAGATTCTATAAGAAAAAATCTTATTAAAGAAACGTTTTTTTTTGGGGTAAAGAATTAAGTTCAAGATTAATAAATGATGCAGATTCTCCCAAAGAAATCCAAATGAAAGAATCGATTTTTTGAGGTAAAGAATCGGGTGCGAGATAAAAATGCTGCAGATTCTCTTAAAAAAAATCCAAATAAAAGAATCGATCTTGGAAGAATTGATTTTTGGGGGAAAAGAATCGATTCCTAGATAAATTGTGAATAGCAAATAGCACTCTGACTGGTTGGCTATTACGTCAAGGACTCGATTTTTTATGTTACAGAATCGATTCATAGATAAATTGTGATTAACAAATAGCACTGTGACTGATTGGCTGTTACGTCAAGGACTCGATTTTTTATGTTACAGAATCGATTCATAGATAAATTGTGATTAACAAATAGCACTTTGACTGGTTGACTGTTACGTCAAAGAATCGATTTTTTAGGTTAAAGAATCGATCCATAGAAAAATCGAGTAAACCCTTGTGCCGAAAGATTATTGTAGAGTTCTATTAAATTGCGCACAACTGCGGCTACGTGAGCGATTTTCCCCCAGACAGGTCGTGACTTGTTCCGCATTACGCTGGCCTTGGCCTTAAAGAACATCGTAACTTGATCACGGCAACAAATCAAAGCGCAGTACGTTTCGATGAGCTTTGGTTGGATGCTTGGATAATAGCACTCTGATTGGTTGTGACTCCAAAAGAATCGATTTTGTTCGGAAAAGAATCGATTCTTCAAGAACATCGGATAGCAAAGAATCCATTAAAAAGAATCGATTTCTTGAAGAATCGAATCCGAATTGAACATCCCTAATGCCGAGGACAGGGACGAAGGAATAAAAATCCAGGAAACGCTGTAGTGCATAGAGAGAAAAAAATGAGGAGTGTGAGGGAAATGAATCGAGCTCGCGTGACGCGGTGCAGTCTGTCAGGCTGATTGGAGAGGAAAGCGAACGCTATTATATGGACGACGCGGACGCGGGTGGACGCTAAGTGAACCGTCATTCGAGCCATTGTCGCCCGAACGAAAGAGTCCGGCTCGTAAAAGTCACCCGACACAGGGTGTAACGGACGTAAATAGTCAACTCCGCCCAGTTATTATGCCGGCGATAAATCTTCGCTCCCGAGCCGCCAAATACCGGGTGCATTATGTGCAGCGGCAGTCGGCTCGGTTTAAGCTCTGTTGACATGTCGATTTGAGTAATCGACGCCGATGTGATTAGAGGCTCTCGTTTAAAGGGACGAAGACCTGAAGTTGACGCATGGTTACGTAAATATTTAGATGTTTACGTGCTTGGATAAACTGGCTGTTTAGGGACTCCTGTGACGGGTCGTTTAGGTGGACGTGTATACATATATATGTATGTCAGGATTGGCACGCGTGGGTCGATGGTAATTTCGCAGGTGATCCTTCAGACATATTGACACGCTGATTGGGGTAATGGATACTGACGAACGGTAATTCGATTTACTGAAAAGGACGAGAGATTTATGGGACGTCGAGTGAAAATCGGGATTAAATTAAGTTGGAATTTAATCTATTCGCGTACGTGCGATGTTGTATCCGCTTCGTTAGAATTCAGATCGGTGAGACGTCAATATGCTGGCCCAGTCGTCTTACACCGACTTCGTGCTACAAAAAGTGGTCCGGTCTTTTTATTTCTGGGACTCTGGAATTACCTGGCAGAGTTCCTCGAGTGGAAGAGATCCGGCCGGAGATCTAATTTTCCAGATCCGCGGTTAATCTGAAGCGAATCCCGTGTGGGGAACGATTACCGAGCCGGGAGAAGAGCGCTCGGACGAGAGTGTAAGGAAAGTTCGTTTTAGCGTGAGAAGATAATACATACGCGCGACCGCGGGGCGGAATTAAATTCGAACACTTTCGCGATTAATGCGCAACGCGCGATTACGTTACTTTTCCGACTGTCACGCCTCACCTTCAACCAGAAAATCCACTCCGCTCGACGTGCATGCATACTTACAAAACGCTCCCCTAAAAAATAGAAACAAACATTCTGTATCAGACGTTAAAAAAAGTGTCCACTTTCAAGAATTCGCCGGTAAATCGACGAAAACGGCCTGTCGTCCGACACTCGATTTCTCGTTTCCGATCGATGAGTCGAGAAACCGACGCGATTTGCATGCTAACCCCCTGACCCCGCGTACCGACCCCCGGGGTCATTTGTTCGTACCTGAAGAGCAATAAAAGCGCGCTGATTTACTAGCGGTTCCCTCTCTTTATTTCCGTACAATGGTCCGAGAGGACTAAAAAGGATCCGCACGCAGGACGGAGTACATTAAATTTATACATCATTCGCCGCGCACGCAGGAGGGGCGCATAAATTTCCCGTTAAGAGGCGCAACCGCGAAACAGATGGTTCTCTCGGTTCTAACGTGAACGGCTGGCAAGGAAAAAATAAGTTGGCGGACGCGCGCGCGCTCTCTGCGGAAGTTTGCCACGGGCCATTGACTTAATTTCAGTTTCCGCGTTTTAATATGAAAATTTGCCTATAAACAGCTTTCGGGAAGGGGGCCCGCGATAACGCGCGGCTTTTATTAACTTCCACCGTCGTTCGGGACTTCAATATCTCGAGTGATCCTTGGTCGGTTGAGACGCTTCGCTTGCCAAGATTCCGTCACGGTTGACTTTATTAAAGCAGCCCAACCGAAGTCGCGCGACGTGGAGTCGAACGATGCGACTGCTTTGGCGCGCACTGCTGCGCAGCAGAGGCAGCATCTTTGTTGTTTTCAATTACGTACAACCACACGATTCTGTCTCGTTTAAAGTTGCTCCGTAACTCGATATCTGCAGGTTTCCAATGAAACTCTGTTCACGAATTGTGAATGTGATGGGACTTAGAACGATATTCATAGTCAGGTCTGAAGTCTTAAGACCATCTTAAGTTCGGTCAATGATCACTCTCTTAACACGGTCTTAAGTCTTAAGATCTGACTATGAACACAGCCCTTAGGGCTGCTAATGCTTATTCCGACGAAATGGAATTTGTTTTATCAGGCCCTATCTTCCATCGTTAAATGTAAAAGAGGTATTTGAATATCTGGCGCGGTCGATACCTTGAACGATGTTGTTCAGTTTGCAGCATGCAAATTTCGTAGAAGGCTGCTCCTGTACAATAATGTCCGTACATATATGATCATCCGGATTACATGAAGATCAGAGGGAAGCGCCAAGTGTCCTTAGCGACGATCGTCGGTCGGCGGATAGACAGTGTAGATAGCACCGCATACGTACATTTTCGCTATGATATTAATACCGTATAACTATATCCGACGACGTCGCTTTGAACTCGTTCGCTGAACGGATAATGGCGAGGCACCGAGCGTGGAAAATTCGCTTGGCCATGTCGTGCTCCCAAATGGATAATGTGAGACTTACACTTTAGCATCGCAGGCGACAACGAGAATGCATGAAAGCCCCGAAGTTCCGAAAATGAGTCCGTCGATTCAGACGGTGGAACGTGGAAACTAGAGAGAGAGAGAGAGAGAGATAGATAGATAGATATTTATTTAGCTCCAGTAGCTACATTTGAGGTTTACTACCATCGCGATAGTAATATACATATATTGTCTTAACACTATACCCCCATTATTACATATATAAAATAAATAAAATATATAATTGCCCTCACTGCTTTCTCTCTCCACTTTTTATATGTGGTACTAGCAGTCTTTTAAAATCATGCAATTTTCCTTGGTTTCTTATTTCCTTTGGTAAACCGTTAAATATTTTAAAACCATCATGGAGTAACATTTTTTGTTCTTTGCTAGTCTTACACTTACTTATACAAATATTACCCTTTTGTCTAGTTTGCACTGCCCCTTCGTGCCGCATCAATTCTATCTTATTTGCTAAGTAATTTGGGCACAGCCCATTTACCATTTCATACACTAGTATACATACATTATATTCCATTCTTTCCCTTATTGACATAAAATGTAATACCTCGGGCATGTCCTTTATTTTAGTTCTTTTATTGCACCGCAGTATGATCCTCATTCCTTGATTTTGCAACTTTTGTAAATATTGTAAATTAGTTACTCCTACCCCCAATAAAATTGTCATGAAATATTCAAATAGCAGAGCAATAATTGTTTTATATACTATACATCTCATATAAGGTGTCAGGTTAACACTGACCCTACGTAATACTCCTAATTTTGCTCCTATATTTTTTTGAGAGAGAGAGAGGAGAGAGAGAGAGAGTGAGAGAGAGAGAGAGTGCGTGTGGGTGTGCGTGTGCGGATGTGTGTGTGTGTGTGTCAAGTGACGTCTATGAGACGGACACAAGGCGATTTTAATTAATGTCTTAGACCGGGTCGAGTTCAACGGTTTTACTCACGACCAAGCGTCTTTGGTTCATCACGATTTTCGCGAAGGAAAATATTCCCTCGCGAAGGCACTGTGTCTTGATACGAGGTTTTCATCAAAATATAGAATGCCTTAATAAGGCATCTTTATAGGAGTCGGCCACTTTCATCCACGTGATGGGATACAATTTTTCAATATCACGAGGGACTCCAATTTTTTTCTTCATTCTAAGATACGATGAAGATGGATTCGGTTAATTAATCCGTCCCAACATGACGCGGTCCTGTGATTAGCGAGACAGTGGTCATGAATTAATTGACGTTAATTAAAGCGCACGGAACTGGTTCTCACCTGCCTTGACTATCGGGTTTGCTGCGAGATGACGTTCGGGTCTCGATGAGGGGGAAATCTTAAGGGGACACTCGGACAGAAAGCAGACAATCTCGTCTTTGTCTCGTAGTCAAACGATTGTACCCTGGGAAATTACTCTCGCGAGGACTTGCGGACGGATAGCTCTGATGGTTAATCTGCAGGCAGCCAGTTCGATTTCTGCGTTGGAAATTGACTGTAGACTATGTGCGCATTGCAGATTATTACGATGTGCAGTTCTCTAACTCTGTCCATTTAATTTCGGTATCTTTTTTCCGATCGCTCCTTGTGCCGGATCCTCTCTCCTTTTCGCTTCTATTCTTGTCCCTCCTCCAATTTCTGCTTGACTTCATTTTGCCTGCTATGTCGCGATATCGATCTCTCGTGAGATAATGTAAACATCATTGAGGCGAGGAATCTTGCGACGGTAACCATCAACTAGACAGCATCGCCTTTGTACGACGGCCACACAGTGGCGTGTCTTCTGTGAAATGGTCTGCAAAGCAAGTTCATCGTTGCGGCGTTGGCGTGGCAGGAATGAAACGTCACTATGCTTTAACGGTCGTGGTGTATGTCCGTTGGTTCCGTTTATGATACGAGACAATACAGTTTCACGGCGAACCGTAAAACATATATGAATTCAACAATTACATTCGAGGTTTACTGTGATATCTCAAAAACACTTACCAGGAAAGACAGGGAAGTGTCCATCGCCGATTTGATTTCCTCGAATAAGTTTGCTCAGCGCGAAGATTTATGAGGGCCGAATTTATTTGTATCAGCTTATCCTGAGATTCAAGGGGTGAAATGCTCCATCAAGATATTGAAATAGGAATTTCCGTCCTCCGTCAGCGGTTTATCGAAACCTTGGGAAGGCATCAACGACGTCACAGCAGCTGGGGGCAAGAAAAAACAAAAGCCTCGTGTGGAAATTCTCGCTGCGCACGTACGACGTACGCGCCTGCGAGCTCGGCGTCCAGCAAATGTAATTTTCTGTCCAACGACACTTCCGGCTCCACGAGTTCGCGAGAAGGTAGACACACATGTACACGTACGAGTGGCCAGGGCGAGGGTGCGTTCGAATATTGGACGTGAGTAGCGGATTGCAGACGGTTCTTGACACTCGACAGTGAGCGAGGAATCCCTCTGCCGTCGATGCGACAGAAATTCGAGGAATGTCGTTGCCGTCGCGTCGGAAGTTCACGGCCACTTCGACGCAGAAAGACGTGTTGGGATGAGGCTTAGGGCGAAAAAGTGTCGAGGGATCTCGACAGTTCTTTTGATGGTGCAGGGATCAAAATGTCGTGAAACTTGACTGAAGGGACGAATTTTATCTGACGGATAGTCGATTGATTTCTGTGTCTACTGGTGACGATACTTATTGTTGCAATCTGATGAATGCATAAGTGAATTCAATGGCCGTTTTCATGGTGCAAGGATCGAACGGTTGTAAGACTTGACGTACTTCAATCGAAAGGAGAAATTTTATATGACGAATAGTCGATTGATTTCTGTGTTTCTTGGTAATGATACTTATTGATGCAATCTAACGAATGCAACAGTGAATTCGATGGTCGTTTTCATAGTGCAAGGATCGAACTGTCGTGACACTCGACGTAGTTGCGACTGAAGGGACGAATTTTATGTGACGGATAGTCGATTGATTTCTGTGTTTCCTGGTAATGATACTTATTGATGCAATCTGAAGAATGCAAGAGTGAACTCGATGGTTGTTTTCATGGTGTAAAGATCAAACTGTTGTAAGACTTGACGTACTTCAATCGAAAGGAGAAATTTTATATGACGAATAGTCGATTGATTTCTGTGTTTCTTGGTAATGATACTTATTGATGCAATCTAACGGATGCAAAAGTGAATTCAATGGCCGTTTTCATGGTGCAAGCATCAAACTGTCGTGAAACTTGACGTTGTTCGACTGAAGGGACGAATTTTATCTGACGGATAGTCGATTGATTTCTGTGTCTACTGGTGACGATACTTATTGTTGCAATCTGATGAATGCATAAGTGAATTCAATGGCCGTTTTCATGGTGCAAGGATCGAACTGTTGTAAAACTTGACGTACTTCAATCGAAAGGAGAAATTTTATATGACGAATAGTCGATTGATTTCTGTGTCTACTGGTGACGATACTTATTGTTGCAAACTGATGGATGCATAAGTGAATTCAATGGCCGTTTTCATGGTGCAAGGATCGAACTGTTGTAAGACTTGACGTACTTCAATCGAAAGCAGACATTTTATATGACGAATAGTCGATTGATTTCTGTGTCTACTGGTGACGATACTTATTGTTGCAATCTGATGGATGCATAAGTGAATTCAATGGCCGTTTTCATGGTGCAAGGATCGAACTGTTGTAAAACTTGACGTACTTCAATCGAAAGGAGAAATTTTATATGACGAATAGTCGATTGATTTCTGTGTTTCTTGGTAATGATACTTATTGATGCAATCTAACGAATGCAACAGTGAATTCGATGGTCGTTTTCATAGTGCAAGGATCGAACTGTCGTGACACTCGACGTAGTTGCGACTGAAGGGACGAATTTTATGTGACGGATAGTCGATTGATTTCTGTGTTTCCTGGTAATGATACTTATTGATGCAATCTGAAGAATGCAAGAGTGAACTCGATGGTTGTTTTCATGGTGTAAAGATCAAACTGTTGTAAGACTTGATGTACTTCAATCGAAAGGAGAAATTTTATATGACGAATAGTCGATTGATTTCTGTGTTTCTTGGTAATGATACTTATTGATGCAATCTAAGGGATGCAAAAGTGAATTCAATGGCCGTTTTCATGGTGCAAGCATCAAACTGTCGTGAAACTTGACGTTGTTCGACTGAAGGGACGAATTTTATCTCACGGGTAGTCGATTGATTTCTGTGTTTCCTGGTAATGATACTTATTGATGCAATCTGAAGAATGCAAGAGTGAACTCGATGGTCGTTTTTATGGTGTAAAGATCAAACTGTTGTAAGACTTGACGTACTTCAATCGAAAGGAGAAATTTTATATGACGAATAGTCGATTGATTTCTGTGTCTCTTGGTAATGATACTTATTGATGCAATCTAACGAATGCAACAGTGAATTCGATGATCGTTTTCATAGTGCAAGGATCGAACTGTCGTGACACTCGACTGAAGGAACGAATTTTATTGTGACGGGTAGTCGATTGATTTCCGAGTTTCCATCTTGGTCAGACGACGAGAAGTACAAGCATGAACAAGTGGCGACTGTCACTAATGGGACGGGCGTTTCCCGTTTTTAGCGCGAGGGAATGAATGCAAAGAATTGCGAGGTTGGTGAAAAGTTCAGCAGAAGTAGGCGTTCTAATTCTTGGCGACGGAAGTTGTATGCCAGAAATGCGACGGAGAACGTCGGGATAATTCTTGGATGAAGGAATCGGATTGAGGGTGGAATTTACGTAAGACTCTTAACTCTGAGAGCGCTACACTCCGACTTCTGGACATCATGAGTTACTCCCTAATTAACGCTAACCAATGAATCTCGTATAAGTAGAAATTAACGGGGACATAATTGCATGAAATTCGAAGCGTAGAATCTGAAGTTCTTTTAATTTATCACAGTTTCGAATGTAAGTAGTTTGAACGGCAATTGGAAGTATTAGGTCGTTAGCACGGCCGACTACATCAATTATGAACATCAAAAATAAAGAGTAACGAAGACAATAGAATTGGTCAAAGGAAAGCATTTTGATTGATACGAGATAGGTCAGAGAGCATCGTTGAAATTCTCAATAGAGGTCGGTGTTGGTGTAAAGTTATACGGGCCCTGACTTTGGCATTGTACGGTACAATTTCAAGCAGCAGGAAGCTGCGATTGGTGTCAATGGCCGTCAGACGATAGAATCTTAATCCGTTTACCGAGATATTGGCGAAGGCTTCAACGGTTACACTAATGCCGTAGTAAGCGTATTGTCGTCGCTTACAATCGTCATTATCGCGAAATTCGTGTCGAGAGATTGAAACAGCCCCATTTAAACTGCATGAAGATTCGATACCTTACTGCCAACGGGACCGCTTAGGAGCATTAGTTTCAAACTGCACTCTATCTCACTAATAGATTGGCTACATTACGTAAATTTGGATTAAATGCTTTTTGCAGTAAAATTTGAAGATCATCACTTTGCTTTCGAAATAGCAGCAAATGGCATGGAAAGATTATTAATATAACACTTGTACTGGGACGGTAGATTGACGGTCTCACGAACCTCTTTTAATAAAAAAAGTGTATGTTAACAGTAAAACGAATGTAAATCGGATATAACGCCGATATCTTTTAGCTTGAACCCCACGCGTCACCCACGCCCAATTTCGAAAGTATTCCGCAACGATAAATCAACATGAACGGTACACGTGTTGCTCAAAATTGGAGTTAGCGTTACACATTTGCCATTACCGAGTCTCTTCCCCACTTTCGATCCCGTCGCCGTTTAAAATTGCCTCGTAACTTAACGAGGCAAATTGATAGCGCGCAAGTGTGTGCACGTGTCACGGTACACATAATAATTATTAGCGAGCCGGCGTTTCAGCGAAACTTGCAAATGCCACGTGGCGGATTAATCGGAAAATCGACTTTGCAGAAAATATGCACCGTCTGTGCTTCTACACCAACTGAGCATACGACGATTAATCTGGCGCCATTGCTTTATTTATTCACATGCGATTGATAGGCGTGAAACGTAACTAACGGTGTGTCGTAAGAAAAGAAAGATGTACGTTTTATGTGTATATTGTTACCCCGCGATGCGGAAGTGTCGTAAAAGTAGAAAACGAGTTCACACGGTTAGGTATTGATGGGATTAGGGATTGACTATATTGATTACTGTGATATAAATGCGGCGTAAGAATTAAATGGTACGCATTTTTTAATATATAAACTGGATTGCGTAGATTCTATTATGACAGATGTTCGGGTAAGCTTCGATCTCGAAGTTTTGAAGGTAACGTTAAATCTAGTTTTTGCTCAATTCATGCGATTGGTAGTTCCCGACATTGACTTTCATAGATCAACGTGACAACTCTGCTGGCAAATGAAATCCGCAGACGGGACAGGAAACTGCACTTGCAAGCGCAATTCACTAATCCGCCCAGTCGGTTTCCTTCTCGTTTGATTTATAAGCCCTTTTAGCAACGAAGGGAAATAAGTTCCGCGTATTCCGTTCAATTTTGAACGATCGCTAGCGATGGCTGAGAAGTGCTACATAACGAATACCGTACTGTTGCACTTCTTACAAAAAAAAAAGTACTTCGAACCAGAACAATCGATTGTCCACTGAACATGGCCATTAGTATAAACAAGAAGTCCATTTAATATTAGCGGCTTCGGACGGTACCCAGTACCGGACATTTGCTATATATTCCCAAACTGAATTGCGACGGAATCGTCCTTATGGCAAAACCTTGTCACGTTTCTAAAAGAATATGAAGAGCAATTTGTGAATCACGCAAATGATTTGACGAATCATTGTATGCCACTTATAAAAAAGAAATTTTTAAAGCTGACATATGACTTTAAGCTTCCTCATTGCTCCAAAACTGAGAAAGGATCAGCCGGCAAATATTTTTTTTATGATTTATGGCTATACACCCTTAGATGTCTCTAAGAACACCCGAATTTGCCAGCTTGACGCGAGCTGTTGGTTTTAACAAACAGCAAGTTCAACAACTTTTCCAAAACCTTGATAAGTTCATGAATGAATATGACTTCTCTCCTTCTGTTCGTACGCGTATTCGCTACTTGCGCACAAGGAGAGTGAAGACACTGGGTAGCGGTACACATTCACGAAAGTGTTTTATTGTCTTTATAATCACTGGTATAGCGCAAGGCGGCTATAAGAAGCGCGACAGAACAATGCGAGCGAGCGCAGAAGGAAAACGTAGAAAACGTGATGGACGCGTGTTCAGGCGGCCGGCAGGGGAGGTAAAGTTCTAGAAGGTTCCATAGAATGAGAGGAGAGAAAGAAAGGAAAACAGGAGAAGACGGTGGAAAAAGGGGGTGTGCGAGTGCGCACGGTGAAAGTGACAACACGTATAAAAATAGAACGCTTATCCTAAAGACGCAGAGAAGATATACACAAGACTAGAAACTAAGTACGGAACACATTCTAACATTTATAATTCCCACGAAACAGGAGTTAGTTGTGTTCAGAAACATCAAAAAGTCGTCTGTCCGGTACCAGGTGCCACTCACAACCAAGTATTATACCCAAGTTGACTGCTAGTTCGCGTGTAACATTCTGATGATATTATTTTGTTAATTTAGTTCAATTTCTATCATTGTTAACTTGTAATTAATATAGAAAAAAGAAATGAAAAAGAAAAATTATTTCCTTTAATTATCTGAGGAAAACCTTATCTGCTCTGTACTAGGAGACCCTACAGATTAGAACGAACATTTCTCAACTCCACCATTAATGCCTTATTTCCATATTCGGAACTTCGATCTGTCTGTTTCGCCGGAAAGACATCGGTTTCCGGCGGCGCGTCGGAAGTGGGAAAAACTCGGCGGAAGGTACTAGTAAACTGTAACCCAAGGTGGCAAAATCCGGGACCCCCTCGAAACTCTCTCGCGGCGCTCATCGAGGAACCGTCTAACGGAATTAAGCGGGTAGTTTCGTGAGTTACTAGCAATGCCGTTACATAGACAATAATTACGTAATTTTGAGGCAAGGCGCGCTCACCTCGCCAGTTTGCGGGAGGCTAATTTCGCGTGCAGGCAACTGAAGTTTCCATTAATAACAATGATTCGCGGCGTGCGCGCGCGGGTCTTCGGCGTGTTGCGAAACAGGAGGAATGGGCTTCTTGTCGGCAAAAATCGACCTCGTTCGACGATCGTTCGAGAACCGGGAAACGGGCGTGTCGTAAGTTTCCTCCCACAGCGGCCATTAATTATTCTCGTCATTAAACTTTCGCCATCGAGCGTTGGCGCGCTCGATTCTATCGATCGCTCACTCTCCTTATTCTGGCACAGGGTGTGCAAGTATGTGTGTGTGTGTGTTGCGATTTGTGTTCGAGAAATTGCTGACGGTAACCTGAAAATAATATGTCTCTGTATGTATGTCTGATAGATAATTATGTGCGTCTAATGAGAATCTGTCAAAGCTTTGCTTGCTCAGCAATGCAATTTATGCGCTGCGATATTGAGAAGTTTCCCAACCTTGCCTGTAAAGAAAATGCTTCTATGAGTCTTCTGGTGGCAGTGAAATTTTCTACTTTTCAAAGCAGTCTTCGAACGATATTACGCGTGGTGAACGATTTGAATGTGTCGGGTTAAGATGAGTGTTGCGGAAAGTTCGTTTTGCTTATTGAGATCAACTTACTCGATCCATTAATTGCGTCTAACTCGCGTCATGAATTAGGCGCGCTTAATCCAATGGAACTGCGGCACGGGTCATTGGATTCGATAAATAATCGATCACAGCCACCTCGTTCCGGAATTCCTATTTCGCCGTGCTTTGTCAGCGTTAATTAGAGCCTATGAGGAAATTAAGACTTTCTCCCGCCGCAAGGAGCTCGTTTGCCAGCGGTAATTGTTCCACTCGTTCCGAGTCAATTTATTCCTACCATTAATTTCGCCGAGCTTAAAGTTGTCATCAGGAATTCACTGTGCATACTTAACATTTTTGCGTCGGCAGTCGAGAGGGCATGGAAAATCTTGCACGTACGCGAGACGTAATATCTAACGGTGAAGATGGAATAGTTAACACGTACCTATTTTCTGAGCATGCATTAATGTTTGTGACGAAATCACTTTTCGTCCGATAACAAAATTATTTGTTTGTTTATTTTCTCTCTATTTTCAGTATATTTTTTTCCTTCCCCTTATTTTTTGTTTGTGCATGTGTTCATTATTCATTTTACCCTCTCTTGTTTTATCTTGTTTCATCTTGCTTGTTAGATAGTTATTTTAGTGTATCTTCTTCTTTCGTTTCTTAGCCTATCTTTGATCTTGTTTTCCCTGTTTTTCTTTTTGTTACATTTATGTTTATCTTTGTTTCAATTTCTATTTTTAAATATGTATACTTATATTCGTACAGTTATAGAATCACAGGTAACACTATTATTTTTCATTTCAACTTTTTCCAAAGTAAATATTTGTCACATTTAGAATAGTAATAATCGACCTGTTTATTTTTGTTATATAAGTCGCATAATTTACTTGATAATTATAAGCATTTGAAAAGGACACCCATTGGTGTTGGAACGTCAACCATTTTAATTTTAATGAATATCATTGGCCGGCATGTTACGCCATTAAAATTTTATTACATTACTACATACATTTATGTTCCTGTAAACCTCTTACTAAAATGGGTTCGTCCTGTAAATAAATAACGTAGAAATGAGAACAAATTAGAAAATAGTAATAATAATAAGCATCGCTTCATTCGGCAAATTACCATTTCCACGACGCATGGTTGAAATTAAGGGATCGATCCGATGACAGCCAGCTATAATCATGTCACCCGTCATCGCCGTCGATGATCGATCGCTCGTCCGGCTAGCGAGAAAATTTCAGCTTTTCCATCTGCCTCAGCGCCCATTAATTAATGCATACCGGCGAATATCGAATGCGTGTTTATTAAGCCCTCTTGGATTTCGCTACTGAACGGAACGGGAAAACGGTCCACTCTCGCCGGACAAATTATATTGTGTCAACCGTACGGAACGCCACGAAAATCGTCCGTAATCCGGGGCAGGCGAGCGACCGGTGGCTCGGTCGAGAGATTAGCGGATTCTGGGATTCGACGAACACAATACGGGCGCGATATCCGGCGTGCCGTGGCTGCTTTACGCGAATTTGCCGACAAATTTGTCGCTCCATCGTCGATCCGCCCGCGCGCGCCCCGAGTCACGCCCCGCCATTACAGTTTCGGAATTGCCAGCATTCACGTCGAACATGTTCCGCCTCGTGCGATTGAATGCAGAACTCGATCTTCCGCGGGTCCGCTTGGCGACTTTCGACTTCGCCATTTTTCGCACGTTTGCCGGCCAATTTTCCGATTGTCGCGGAGTGGTATAATGTGGGAACGTTTGACACACTCGCGGCCGACGTTATTGCACGAGTTTGCAACAAACGTGAGCTCGCCACCGTCGACCTACACGTACGCGTTCAAATGTCACGCGCCTAGTTCACTATCTTTCCGACTGACCGAGAACGGCGCACGCTCGGGGTACAACGATACCGTGTTCAACGATAAACCCCGACACTCCATTATGCGCGACATTTAATTGCGTTGATAATGCGTAATCTCGATCGGCCGCGTAATGAAATAATAACAGTGGCTGCGGTGTAATTTTTAGCTGATAAACGAAACGTCGCGAGAGGAAAAGGGGCTGTGCATGTTCTATGAGTTAATTACGTCCGAAATGCAGTTCATATTGAAAGACGCGATTTTAATAGGTTTAATATTAGAGACGTATAACGTGCGAAACGAGCGTCGGTTATCCTAATTAATTGGGAGACAAATTTGGTTTCGATAATCGGTTCTTCGGATAATCGGTTCGAAAAAATCAAATTTTTAATTATGTCATAAATCTCTTACAATGAGAATTTAAGCAATTTTTAATCTGAATGGTTTACAGGTAAAGGAATACATACCTAATAATAAAAGAAAAGTGCAATATCAAAAACTAGACGTTTTTAGGTATTGTGAAATTTTTGAATTCTCTTCAACACAAATATTTGTACAGTATTTCATTTTGACGGTTTGCCCATTCATGTTCTAATTTCTGAAAGTTTAATATTTTGGACTCACTGCTTCTAATGTTGCACATTCACCATTTTTAAAAGTTCAATATCCAACTTATCTTCTAATTTCAACACCAATCTTTTTCTTTTAACACTCATCATACCAATCAAATCTGTACGTATGAACGCACTAAATTGATACAAGATACTAAGTTCGGGCATTTGGCCCAACTAAGATACTACGATCCCATAGCACAAACATTATTAAATGCCTAGCTGACATACGTACATACGTGACTTATTCTATAATCGGATAATTGGTTACTCGGATAATCGGCACTCTACTGTAATTGACTGTGCGCACCGATCTCTGCAGCAAGGATGTCGACAGGAAGATCGAGCCTGATAAAATTCGGACACTTTTCGACCCGCAACATCCGCGGTGCGTTATCGAGGTCCGATCTTCGAGAGCGACCAGGTGCACCGATAATACGATTTATCGTCGATCGCGTTTACTTCTGGCATGAGGGCGCGCGAGGGGATGATGCCGTCCCGGCCAATGCGGAAAGTGAAAGCGCGGCCTGGCATAACTCATCCGACAGAGCAGCACGATAGTGCACGATTAACGTATTCCGCCGTGTCGATGCTTTCGAATGGCCCGCAGCACGCGAGAGCTCGCAGTTTCAGCTATATTCCACCGGGGGAAAAGCAGGAGCCTAATACCGACGAGCTTGATTTACTCGAGCCTACTGCGTACGGGCGGTCGATAATGGATATTATTTGAAGTAGTAAGCACTGTGATAAATCAGACATCAAACACGGTGCGTCGCCAGCAGAGAACTCTGAGTGACATTTCAGCAGCAGTGACGTTATTAGCGAAGGTTTCAGCGACATCTAGTAAGATTGGTTTGGTTGGAAAGTAGCAATGTAGGCACTTATTGTTAGGCTAAATATACAGGGTGTCTCAGGTGATTTTGACATCTTGATTTTTGTCGGAATTATTACTGGTGGGAAAAACTTCGTCAGAAGGAACTTGCTTTGTTTCGCGCCGACCATGTTCTGATGTTAGTAGCTTTCGGAGATTTGAAGGTCAACTTGGTTTTTTTTTTAAAGAAAAGAGTTCAAAATTGTGACATATTTCGATACCGCTCACCAAGTCCTCCGATATTTGCGTAAAATATTTTTTCCTATTACGGGGAGGCCCATTTTTTATTGGTCCGCCATTTTTTGGCCATTCCCGCTGTTTTTAAACTTATTAATTGTATTAATGTTAATTCTAACACCTTCAGAAATGATAAAATTTAAAAATAAAATTTAATTATTTATACTATTCGTTTATCTTAAACAGTTCAATTGGATAATATTGAAAATTAGTGCATGATTGTGCGATTTCAACCAATCGCCAATGTTGCACCAAAGTACACATTACCTAACCATAGCCCCCTTATTCCTATGTTCATGCTGTAGGTAGGTTGGAGTGAAATAATGCATATATCTTTCTCTCTCGTAGGATTTTGCCGAAACATGCCACTGCCGCGTGTCCAGTCTCCTATTATACTGTCTCTACCTTATTGTTAGACTAAATATATTTGGACTGCCAGTTGCTAGAAAAAACGAACTTCAGGCTGGTCGCAACAACAATAGTAACGCCAACACGAACGTAGAACTAAAATTTCCAGTATAGCATGTGCTTTGGCTATATTCAAGATTTTAGTTCTACGTTCTTGATAGCGCTACTGGGCTCTACTGGTGTTGTGACCAGCCTGAAGTTGGATTTTTCTAGCATCTGACAGTCCATATATATTTAGTCTAACGTCTCTACTACTGGTGTAAGAACCAACCTGAAGTTCACATTTCTTCGAAAGTGATACACAGCGAAATAAGTCAGACGGCCACCGCTGCACGATTCGACGCAACATTTTTGCTATTGGAAAGTTTTCATCGACCCAAGTGCCGTAACAATCGATTAATGCTTCTTTTCCTGCCAGATATTGATGCATTCGAATGGTAGAAAAAAAGGCAAGGTGCGCCCGTAATGCTAGGCTTGTCGGAAAGTTAGCCGGTCTGATGAACGACGTCGCATTAAGGCGAGCAAATGGTCAGTGAACACGACGCGACGCTGAGTCGACCCTGTTACATTTAAGCCGACTTCCGGCTCTTTCAACTCGCGCTTTTATCTCAACGAAGTTCACGCTCACGCGCCGTTGACACCTAATGAAATCAAGCCGACCGCCCACGCGACACGTCTTCTAACGCGCACGCAGCGCGTTGTTTATTGGATTTTCGGGGTAATTCAAGGTAAATACGGGGGGCTTCTTTTAACAAATATTAATCGCAGCCGATCACAATGCAATATTGATTTGTGGCTGTTGGATTCGAATTAGACTTTACCCGCCGACTTCGTCCGCGTGGAATTTGAATTTTATTGTTGTAATAGTTTCATTTTTCTGTGTAGTCGGGTAAATTATATATTTTTGTATACTACTCGTTAATCCCTTTCATTTGAAACACATTGGAAGGGGCGTCCCGAAGAAAAAAATAATCCGCCATCTTGGAATATTCGCCATATTAAATTGTTATGATGACGACACATACCCATAACCCGGAATCAGGTTACCTCTCTGACAAATTTCATCAAAATCGGCTGGGTAGTTTAGTCGCGAAGAAGTAACAGACATACAAACTCACTTTCGCATTTGTAATATTAGTTCGATTTTCTGCAAACCGCTCTACGAAATTTTCTATCAATCCGATGAGTTTGTACGAAATGCACGTATTCAGTGAATTTGGTATATACAGGGCGTTCAAAAAAAAAAACCATTCAATATTTATACAGTGCACAGAACACACTACACCGGGTAAAAACAATCTTAGTAAACATATGTCGAAAGGTTAACCGTTTCTGTGATAGAAACATTTTTGCATGTTAGTATCACTACTGGTTTTTCGATTCACAGGTGTTCTACGTGTCCTCCTTCCATTTCTATTCGCGCCTGGCATCCTCTTACAGAGTCGCAAAATCTCTTGAAAATTCCACATTTCTGTCGGATGATTGGGCAAGCATTCCGGAATCGATTTCGTAATTCTTCTGAGTCATTTATCGAAGAGTACACTTCGCTTTTCAAATAACCCAATAACAAAAAATTCAAAGGATGCAACTCGGAAGATTTAGCGGGACACGGTATATAAATACTAACAAGGGAACATAGGCAACCCGTAAATTCCGAAAACTGACATTTTGCATACAAGTAAAGTAGGCCATTGGTAACGCAACCTTATTTTTCGTTGTGGCCATAACTCGAGATTAAGGGATGAATCACCCCTTGCAAAAAATATCAGAATATTCTTTTTCGTAAAATATCTCAAAAATAGTAAGAGTTATTGGAATAAAGTGTAATTAAAAACTGTATCTCATAGTCACATCTACAAAACTGCGTAAAAAGTATTACTAAAAAAATGGTATATATAAATAATAATAATAATACATTTTTTGGTAACTATATAGATGCGATCAAGCGATTTAGTTTTTGATGAAACTTTTGACCGATATCTCTTACCATTCTTGAGATATTTAACGAAAAAGAAAATTCTGACTTTTTTTAAGGGGTGATTCACCCGTTTACAACGAGTTGTGGCACCAACGAAAAATAGGGTTATGTTACGAATGGCCTACTTTACGTGTGTGCAAAATTTAAGAATTTTTGGAATTTCCGGGTTGCCTATATTCCCTTGTAAGGTAGACATCGTACGCGATGTTAGATGTCAATCATCATACTGACATACATAAATGTCAATATCTCAAAAATGGTTGACCTTTAGACCTATGTTTACTAATTGTAAGACTTTTTTACTCGGTACAGCGTATTTTATGTACTGCACAAACATTGAACATTTATGTTTTGAACACCCTGTATTCTGACGTGAAATCAGAATGCACGTGTCTACACAATTGTATCCCGATTTTTCTTCTCGCACTCCACGCGCAGAACTTTCGTGTATAATTTCACTTGTTCCCGTTGGAGAACCCGAGCGCGACGTAAAGGACTAAACAGGAAGTAACAGTGGACATTTCATCGTGCACAAACTGTTCCTAACTTCAAGCAGGGACAAAATTTTAAATATATTCGGTGAAGGGTTAAACGATCCCTATCTCTCTCCCTTTCTGTTTACTTTACTATTTCTCTACCACGTTACCTATCTTCCTCCCCTGCCCTGTCCTACTCTTTCTGTCACCTTCTTTCTCATTCTCTTTACAGTTCACCTTTCACTGTTCGCTTTTCTCTCTTCAGCATTCGCGTGCCTAACAAACATCGTAAACAGTGGGGAGGGCAAATGAATTTTCGTCTAATTGCATTTTAATGCAAATGAGAGGAGGGAAGGAATGGGGAGGGGGATCGAGGTGGGAGGAGGGCTCTGCGTTGAAGGAATTAAGAATTGCAAGGCGGCAGTGCTTTTTATGCAGGCTAGCCTGCCGAGGTACTTTATTGGGAGCCGAAGCTGACGAATTTTACCGGCGATCACCGTCGAATAACGGGAGCGGACAGAAAAGCGTTTAATATCAATTACGTCCTACAATATTTGACGGAAAATTAAGTTGCCGCGCTTTCGTAAATAATCTTAAGACGTCGCACGGCGCTTATGACATTATATTCACGCTGACGTCGTGTCAAGCATTTCGAATCGCCCGTCAAACATTGATACTCCTCAAAATGAATATCAAAAGCCTTAGCGCAGACAACCGGTTATTGCATACTTCGAATATACCCTACATTCAAGCATGATCCTTCTTTCTTCGACTTTTAATCAAAAACATTATTACCGAGCACTCCTACAATTTTTGAATCGTCCAGTACAATCGCCGGCTGAAAAAGCGTCGCAGGATGATCTTCGAAGCTGCATATTACGTTCCGCGTTCCCCATTCTCGGGTCTACGAGGACCCGAGTAAGGTCTGTTATATGACTAATGAAATAAACGATTCTCTCGTAACGTTTAAATTGCGTACGGCCGGGGTCATTAATATGCACCGCGGGCCTCTGGGATTCCATAAGCTTTGATCAGCCTGATGGATTAGGACGGACTTTAATAACCCTAAACCGTTAATGGGCCGAGCAACCCTGAATTTATTGTTGCTCCCCTTTGGCATTGACGGCCGCCGCGCTGTCCCACGTGGGTGTGTGTGTAATCGGGCCACGCTGACACTTGGCAGCCGTTACGTCGCGAACCGGCGTGTCAACCGATCTGTTTCACGTGCAAATACGTTCAGACGTACCTTCGCTCTCGGTTCCACATTGTTTGCCCGTCTGCAAAAGAGTATGCGTCGACGTAATGGATTATCAATTTCGTTAATGCACGGACCCCGCCACTGGTACGCCATCTATAATTACCATTATGTTGTCTCGCGTCAGGTTCGTCGCATGACAGTTTGGGCTCGACGCTGTTTCTTCTCACGAGCGGGAAATAGTTTGAGTGAGAAGTTTCGGTGGGTTGGAAAAGGAAGTCAGGATTGTCGGGAAATTGTTGTGCTGCGTGAATTTTGTTTCAAAAATGAACGTTTGCTTCAAGTAGTAAGGAGTATGATATAACAGACAGAAATTTTGTTGTAATGATGGTTTTACAAGACGATAAGACCTTATAGAATTTTTAAAATTATATTGACATATAAGCAAATATTAATAATATATATAAAATATTTTCTTGGGGAAATAGTAATGCTATCTATCGAGATAATTATGCTATTGGTGAAAGCTTGTAAAAAGTGAAATAAGTCAAGATACGTGTGCGTAAGTTCAACCTTGACGTATAAGTGCTTTAATTAAGTGTGCCTTCTTCTTGGTTGAAACTCGAAATTTAGCATTTGTCCCGTCGCTCTACATGTTTCGAAACTCAAATCGTTTCCTCATCAGGAGTCTATAATTAATATTATGTTCCGAGACTAGTAGAACGAAGGCACGAATAATAAATTCCGATCTATAAAAGACACTCATAAGCCCGACTACCGTCACTACGAACTCGAAACAATCTACAACGCAAAACTGCCGTTTGGTGTAGAAATATGCTGCCTCCCTCGAGAGGGAAACGAGGAAATCGCAAACTCGTTCGGAGAATTGAGCAACTTTCCGTGACGTCGACGATCGATTTTATTGAAGGTGTAAAAGCTACGCGACACATCACGCTGCATGAAAATTCATTATGTTCACGTGCAAGTCTCTTCTCGGACGTATTTTGTCACACATATTCCGCAGTGCGGACATTTTTCTGACACATAAAGCTCGTCCCCGTGCACATCGGTCAGCGCGACGGTCTTCATCAATTTTCAACGTCCATACACGCGCCAATCCACCTTCGACGAGCGGCAAGTTGGATTTCAACGTCGGAAGCGTCGGACAGATGTTAATGGAGCCCGAACGTCGGTTCTCCATTACGCCATCGCGGAAAGCGGATGCGGCCGATTCCGAGAACAGTCCTGCGCGCCGAACGGGGAGAGGAATTTTCGCTGAAAACGAAAAGAACGCGTGCAAAAACCATGATTTGCTTTGCCATCCCGTTACTCACCGCGATGGAATCGTCCGCTTCTTCCTCGATCGTCCTGTCTGCTTCCGCACATTATTCTATTTTTATTGGACAGAGATAAGGATCCGTAATTGTGGCGTGACCGAGTGGCGGGGCGTCGATCTTCATTTATCTCCGACTTTCCTCTCATCCCTTCGCGTGCCTCTTACTCTCAGACGTGTTTTCCGCTGTGGCGACACGCTCCATTTTCCTCTGCCGTCCACTCAGCGAGAGTGGAGCATGAGTCGGACTCTGCTCGACCCGATGCAGATCTTTCATACAACTGCGCGAAACTCTCTCGTCGACTTATCGACCAAGTATATACATGCACAGAGCGTTTCAGCTGATTTTGACATCTTCATTTTGACGCTACTGTTACTGGTAGGAAAAAAATCATGAGACGAAAGTTGCTTGGTTTCGAACGGACCATAATGTGATGCTAGTAGCTTTTTTTATAAGTGGGGCCGTTTAGGAGAATTGGTCAGTTTGGTTTTTCTTAATGGAATGAGTTAAAAATTGTGACGTATTTCGATAGGCCTCACCAAGTCCCACAATATGTACATGAAACATTTTTTCCTATTACGGATTGATTAACGGGTATAGCAACTAACAGAGACGCGGTGACTTCATTGTATTACATTTCTCACTCCCATACTTGCGCGAACAGAGCGAACTTCCTGCAGCTACATATGTCAGTGTTATAACTTTTAAACTATACATAATAGGAAAAACTCTTCCAAATAAACGTTATGGGACTTGGTGAGCGCTACCCAAATATGTACAAAAACTTAACTCGTTCCATCTAAAAAACAAAGTTGACCTTGAAATCTACGAAACGCCTCCGCCAATGGACAAAAATTATGCATTACATAACGCATCCTTTAAAAGCGTACAAATTTTATACACCAAATTTTTCCATGCAATGCATACTTTACAAGTTACACATGCGTAAGTTGCGTGGACCACCCTGCATATATAAGTTTGCGATAACGTTTCGGGATTTTAAACACCACAAATATCTTTCGTCTCTCTTTCTCTCTCTCCCTTTCTATCTCTGTCCTTTTTCCACGCCGACCCGGACCGTTTTCCAAGGATCCTGAGAAGTAGTCAACGTTTCCCAACGATTTGCGAGAACGTGAGCGGTCGAAATGGAGACATCGAAGAAAAAGCCCTACGCTCGCCGGACCCAAGGATCGATCGACTTAACTCGCTCGACCCACTCATTTCTTACTTCCTTTCTTTCTCTTATTTTTTCATGCGTCCCTTCCATTCCGCCGAACCGCCCCATTCCACGAACGAGATCTCTCCCTCCAGTTCCTATTCTCCCGTACCCCTTTGAGCCGGCCTTTTTGCCGTGCACTCCTTTTGTGAAATCCGAAGCGAGGATTCGCAAATCGCGATATAGATAAGCTTTATAAAGGGTAGCGGGCCGCAGGCTTAAATCAATATGTGGAAGGTCTCGTTTCCGCTCGCCGATTGGCATTATACTCTACGCTGGTATAATCAATTCACGGATTTTCATTGGCGAGGTGCGCTTGGGATGCGAACACTCCCAAGAATTACGTCGGCTACTTACACGTATGTTGTATGTTGTGTCATTTCTTTTAGAGCCGGGAGAAAATCTAAGGTTACGCCATTCACGTAGAGAGAGCGTGTGCGTGTGTGCTGTGATGTGGGTGTGATTATGAGTGTATTGTTGGTCGTGATTAAGCGTAAGGAAACGGAGTAGCGATTTTGTTTTTGTCGTACGCTATTTTGTGTAGTTCGAAGAGACACACGCAAGTGTCGGGACGTTAGCGTTATTATTCTTTTATTTGTTTTTAATTATAACGGCGGCATTAAACAACTAAGTACTGGCGTAGTTCGAAGAGAATGTAATTTGTGTACTTGCTCAACTTTTTCACGGATAATAAATATTTCGGGCCAGGTGCAAATTATGATATTTTTGGTAGGATTCGTTGCCTTTGGATTTACATAACGAACGTTTTTAATATTTGATGTCTCGATGCGATCCAAACGTTGACATGTCGTTGCGCGAAGTTCGTCACACCAAAAACGCCCACTTGCAGGCATGATATCGTTTTAATAATGATCGCGCTCGGGGACAATATCAAATTAAAGCAATATCCGCTAATTGACGTTCAAACATTCCTCCCGCCCATACCAAATTGGGCGAATTAATTGCTTGTTACATTACAGATTCCCGCGGCTTTTCACGCGGTTACGTTCTTTTTTTTTTACCATCCCTCTGAATGTCGCGGTTTGCAGCAATTAAACTGTATTAACGTGACAGGATCGTTATTTATGCTATTCGCGTCGAGGAAAGTTAATTATTAAATCAGTTAGTACCGTTCAATTATACATGTCGTTTTACTAGTGGCATTCATTTAATGTTCCCATGGAATTATCTTTAATACTGCCACTTCGTAGACTATCAATTTCTAATTCGCCGAACGTGAATCGCGCGTACCATTATTTTCGTTGAGCTTCATTTGTCGCACCGTTTCCTTACATTATTTCGTGAATATTGTCACGTCTCTGTCGCGAGTAATTACGGAGGAGGTATTGTTCTCGCGATGAACGATGTTCTTGCATTTTTACCGTACTTCATTTTTCTTCCAAGGCGTTTAACACCGCCTCTAAAGCTCCGTTTTAATCATGTGTTCCGGACAATGAAGCTGCGTAACGGCTCGCGCGTCTTAAACGTTCCTTCGTCTCCCGCGGAAGCAGAAGAAAGAAAAACGAAGAGTCGGGGAAAATTTTAGAAGCACTTTTCCGCGAGCCTTCTGTTTCCTTTTTTTCCTCTGACCCACGCGGAACGTTCCTCGCGGAAGCTAACAAAAAGAGCTTACGGCGCACAGTGTTCCTTCTGTTCCATCTATTCCGTCTGCCAGTACTCATATAATTCTCCTGCTGGTGGCATCGCAGAAACCTCGTCCGTTTCCTTGATTATACCAGTCTTCCTTAGAAGACGAAGCCGAGGTACTACTTTGAAAGTATTCTCACCCTCTCGAAACGTCTGTTGTCACGAGCCCATATTACGTTTTTACTCATATTGTAACACATGATTACATGCCAAAATCTTTTAAAATGTGTCTTTCATCGACCCAGGTGCAAACAAAAAAAACATTCTATTTAACATACCAGAACACGCTAATGACCACGCTGTCGATGCTTTATTTAAGGTAGCATTGGACACACATAAGCAAAAAGCAAAAATTCTTAAAATTTTGAGGGACGATGTATTTTGATGTAATAAAAGAGCAGACTGCATATCTGAATTTGCAAATTGAAGCTCTTTTGTCATCGGGTTTAGCAGTTGTAGACTCAATATAAAAAATTCTGTGCTGTGTTACCAAATAATCGTAATTATTACCGTAAATATTATTCGAAATGGAAAGTCAATCTTTCGCAGTACCAATTACATATTAATCTTCCATTTGTCCATGTTCAACATACACTACATTATCCACATTTGTAAATACAGGGTGTCCAAATTTTTCCCGCCAAACTTCACCGACATATTCCACAAGCAAAAAAATAAGACAAAAATGTCATATAAACATAGACTTAAATGGTTCCAAAAATTTACGATGTATTTACAGGAATGAAGGAAAGTGAATACGAAATTAGTAATGCAATACATTCTATTTTCCGTAGATGTAAGTTCTGCATTCGTAATAACGGAACACATTTTGAAATGGAATTATAACTTTTAAATAAAGTATTTAAGAGCCTATATATTTATATGACATTTCCGTCTTATTTTTGCTTATATCATATGTCTGTACGTAAACATTCTCACCATGCAGCATGAACTTTTGACCAGACTGTCCGTCCGATTGCTCCTGAAAGGAAGACATTGCACATAATTCCCTCCTCTGTGCCCTCTTTCTCACAACATTCTTCCACAGCCCCCCTCCTCCCCAGCCCTGTCGCACTTCACCAACATTCCCGATGGTACTCACGTTCGGCGAATAAAACAGGAGTACTCGCCGCCGGTAAGAACTCATTTTATTCCCCAGTAACTCCCATACATTTCCTCGCTCCCATCCCCGGCGTGGGCTCTAAAATAATTTAAGCGACATTAACGCCCGTAAAAGGTGATCGACGTCCGATTCACCGGGCCAGCCAGCGGCGACAGTAAACTTCCCTGAAACACGGCTCCGGCTTACACGAGGTTCTGCACACCAGGGACGCGTATAGAAATATTCGAGCCCTAGGCACAACTGAAAGTTTGTTTTTATGCAAACAAGATTGAGGGTGGTACTTCATTAAGAAAATCACAATGATTGAAGTTGTGCTAATTTATATTGTTAGTTTGATATCACGCGAAAAATATAGAATGAAAATAAATTATAAATATTAAATTGTTTCACAAAATAAAATCTTTTTTCTTGTTTTTTCATCTACAAACTTGTTAATATTATCTTTATCACATAGAGTTTTTAGTATATGCTTTTCTATGCAGAGTATTGCCAGTGCGTCAAGCTTTTCTTCTCTAAAGGTATTGCATAAATAATTTGTTACCAGTTTTAACACGGTAAATGGGCGCTCTCTGGTTCGGCATTGCTTATCGGCAATGCTAAAAATAATCATAAAATGATAGTATGACCACCCGAGCGAAACGTAGACGAATGGTGCTAAACAGTAGGCACTCTTTTATATGTCAGTCCCCTGCCATTTAAGTATCGAGAAAAGATACTCTGATACTGCCCAAATATGATGTCGGGGCTGCAATTGGTATACAGGGTGATTCTGGCAATTGGGACGGACTATAACTCTTTTTTATACAATAATAGAGAAAAATGGTAGAGAGCAATATTGCATGGCGTACTAATTGTAAGTACTATCTTCCTATTACACCACTTTTGTTGCACATGCACCCATGCACCTTCCTGGTGCAATTATACTTTTCTTTTAAATGCAGCTTTACTTTTATTTAACAGTTATCGATTCTTCACGTTATTCTACGTATCAAAGTATTAGGGTAGGGTCAACTTGAAGACAATACTTTACGGAATATTCGACATTTTAGGTCGGAAATGTATTTTAGTAAAATTAGTGTTCTAACGAGAAACCTATCAGGAAAAGTGGTTTAGTACCTACAGTCCGACACCGTGGCCACCTTGTTCGCCTGGTATCAATCCTTTGGACATTTTTCTTTAGGGTTCTTTAAAGGACAAAATGTATTCACGGCCTTCGTGTCGGTGAATGACTGGAAAAGCGAATTAAACTGTATTGTTCGAATGTGAATATCAGTCAACTGAAAAATATAAATTAATATAATATAAAAAATATAAATTAAATAATTATAAAGAACATATCCAAACATGTCAGAAAATATTTGGAATGTAATGGTGAAAAATTTGAACACTTATTGTAAAGACCTAAAATTTCGAATATCTCATAAAGTATTGTCTTCAAGAAGACCCTACCCTAATACTTTTATACGTGCAGCAGTGAGAAGAATCAATAGATGAAATAGTGCTACATTTAAAAAAAAACGTGCAACGGCACGAGAAAGTTGCATCGATGCATGTGCGACAAAAGTGGTGCATAAAGAAGATATTAATTAGTACGCCATGCAATATTGTCCTCTACCATTTATCTCTATCATCATTTAAAAAACAATTATAGCCCGTCCCATTTGCCAGAATCACCCTGCACATCTATTACTAAATTTAGAAGTCGAAGGCCGCGGATTTATTTATTTCACCCATCAACGACAAACAATTGTGCGGGCCCTTCTTTTCAGCTGGCCCCCCGCACGTGCCTATCCTGCATCCTGCCCAGTGCTAAACGCGTTCCACGCTCGCCGACCATGAATCCTCGCGCTGTCGAGTCGGCAGGAACGCGCGCGCCGAAGCCGCGTCTCCTCATAAACCAGCTCCGTCCTTACGTTTTACGATTCTCAGCCAGCCCCGAAAATCTCCCGACCGCCATCGCCGATTTCACGATCCCTGCCGGCCGACAACGGGAGCTTACGCGAGGCCGGAAGTGTCGACGGAGGACAAGAAGCGTCGATAAGCCGCTCGCGTTTCCGCGAACCGCAAGAGTCCAGGCGTGTAACGATGGCGATGCGCTTGGGAAAGCGTCGCGTCGGACGAATGGGAATGCGTCGACACGAAAGTCTACTTCGTGCGGGTTGGCACTTACGAGGGGGACCTTTATGGAAATTGCGTATGGATTTTGTGGAATTTGATGTAGATGTGGTCCGGCCGCGGTGTCTGATCTGTATGGAAATTCAATCGGATCCGATGTCGAACGTCGATGAATAGACGCCCCGGAATGTTCTACGCGCTCGGCACGCACATCGGGAGCGGTCTACAATGGGCGCGGCTGTGCACAATTGGTGCGCTTGTTGGGATTCTCCGAGCAATATGATAATCATTTTCTGGGGAATTATGGAGATTCGTTGGTATCGCGATGTTACACGCGTCTGTGCCTCTTTCGGGATGATCAATCTGGAAAGCAGGTGAGTTCGTGAGGTAGCGTGACTAATGGAGAGTAGCAGCAATCTGTGCGTGGTATAGCTGATTTATATGACGCGGTATTAGTACAGATTTTGTGTTAACCCTTTGGCCTATAACCACGAGTCTGACTCGTGGCAAAGAATTTTTGTCGTAAACAAAAACCACGAGTCTGACTCCTGGTAAAGCATTTGTGTCATAAACGAAAACCACGAGTCTGACTCGTGGTAAAGAATTTATGTCATAAACGAAAATGACGAATCTGACTCCTGGTAAAGCATTTGTGTCATAAACGAAAACCACGAGTCTGAAAGTCTGAACAGCTGAATGGCACGGCGCGCGACCGACTTTCTTGTTTACTATGGCACGCGCAATTGGCAGATTCCGTGTAGGCCAAGGGGTTAAGGACGGACGATTTTAGGTATACACGCATTTTTTCGATAATCTTGAAGTAATCCGACGTTTCGTGTGACATTATTTAATACAGAATAATGAAGTGAAAAAGAAGGAAATCGGCTGCATCAAAGGATGTGGGTCAAGGTTCCGCCCCTTAATTTGCCTTCGCGCTTGGAAAGATAACAAGAGTGTCTTCACGACGAACAAACGAAAAACATACAATATGACGGTCAGTTGTGAAAATAACAGGCCCGCCTATGCCAAAGCACCATAATGATTCAACTTTGATAATTTGTTCTCGCCGTGACGTTTAACACGTTAACGAGAGTGTCGCGCAGCAGAAGAAATAAGAAAGGGTGCACAGCGCACACATGACTAAACGAGTAAACTCGCGCAGAGGTGTTGGCTGAGTATAACGAGCGAGTCGTGCATTTTTAATGGAAAACGTCCCGTGCCGTCGGTCTGTGGCGTCTGCGCAGTTCGTCATCGAGTGATCCACGAGGAAGTCGGCAAACATTTAATAACGCATTCGTCGTTCGGAAGACGAAGCTATCAATCTTAATACGAGTCGATAAAAATAACGACGCTGGCACTTATTGAGAGAGCGGCATCGACGCCGTGCATTAATCATCCCAGAATTCTTGGCCCTTTCGCAATTTTTCTCCCACTCCCTCCCACGCTCGCTACCCTCTTAACGAACTCTCTCGTCGTCGACGGGCATCGTTTCGAGAATCCTTTTGAAATCCTTTGACACTTTAATCCATCCGGTGAGAGAGGATGAGGGATAGCAAGTAATTAGCTGCGACGTAAAATGCGCCGGCAAAAAAAAATGCTTAATGAGAATGTACGATGTTTCTCGTAAATAATGTCACGCCCCGGTGTACTGAAGTGGCCGACGTCAGTTGCGATGAGGATGAGTTGATGGCGGCGTACTGAAATTATTACGGTCGTTGCTGCTTTGTAATGCGGACGAAGATAACGTGTGCGAATGTGAGGTTTGAATCGTTTTGTACTACTTAATGTTTCGACACACAAAGTTTTGCTGTACGTCGTAGCAGCTGATATTGGAATATATTTGTAAGTGGAAGCGAGCCGTCTGTAATGCAAACTTTGGAATATATACAGTTACTGCTAGTATAACTGTGTCGCGCTGAGCGAAGCAAGATGCATGCTATGTGTTCAAATTGCATATATAATAATTATTACCATTCTAAGTACCTACTAGTCCGATTCGATTTCGGAGCTTAGACAGACCACGCAAAGGGACTTTAATTAATCGTGACTAATTGCCCCTTCAATCTCGTCAGTTGCGCATGCACAAATCGTGGGTATACATCAAGATCCCCCAAATTGGCATGAAGTGCGGTCACTACGTGAATGTTGACCTTACATCCCTCTCGAAATTTGCTCTCACCTGCCGGGACGTCAATCCGCAACCTCAAAGAGCCTCTAATCTGCGAAATTCGAAATTTCAACACCGAACCCCGCCGAATTTCAAATGGCAAACGCAAAATCTTAGAAAGCTCTCCAAGATTTCCAGAATCGAACGTCCCACTGCGCACATAATACGCACAGATTTTCCGAGACATTCCTTTCCCTTGACCCGAGACTTTACGGCTCCTCCGAAACCATAAAATCTTTGACAGGTGAAGGGAAAGAAAAGCGAAATAATTCACTCTCATGACTCTGTTTTGTAGACGACGAGCCACGGGGCTCCTTAGATTTTTCCGTTTTTCTTCGCGGCTTTACGGACGTTTTACGGCCGCGGCCCGCGCGATAGATAATCCCCGTGACACGCTCGCCTCAAATTATCGCGAGCCCCATTTCATTCCGTCCCTCGGGGATAATATATGCGCCGTTACGCTCCCCGGCTGCATACATTTTTCGCGGTCGTTTCACTTTCTACGGCGACGCACCCCGGGTCGCCGCCGCTCCGAAGAGAATTGCGGCCAATTTTTGGCACGACCCTTCGACGCCGTCGCGACGCACGTGTTTTTTGCCTGGCGAACACTGCGAAAAGTGCACGACGGTCGGGCCGGACATTTTCGACGAGAGGATGTACCGTGACACGTGGGACCAACTTCGCGAGTGGGTGGAGGACGCAAAAATAGCGAAAAAAGTTCATACGGACATATGTCCTGTTTGACCTTGTTCGATAGTTATAGCCATTTTTTTCTGCACCGCCTCATTTTTGCCGAGTAGCCAGACAATTCCTGGACGAAAGATTTCCACAAAGATTGATAGGCCGTGGAGGACCTATTCCGTGGTCTGCTCGTTCTCCAGATTGAAGTCCATTGGACTTTTATTTCTGGGGCCACTTAAAAGCGTTTGTGCATTCGACACCGATTACTAGTGTTGATCTACTTCGTGCACGCATACGACGAGCTTGCCACCGAATTTCAAACACATCAGGAATTTTTGACAGAGTGCGTAATTCTGTTACGCGGCGACTGCAAGCTTGCGTACAGACTGGCGGAAGCCACCTCAAGCGCCTTCTCTGAAGGAAAGCTGTTATTGAGACAGAAAAATGGCTATAACTGTGAAACAAGGTCAAATAGGACATATGCCATAGGGCCGGTTTCACCAACGACGAATAACTGGTTATTCGTAGAATAAAGTTATTTGTCGGTTAAAATCGATGTTTTTCGTTTCACCAACTTCAGTCAGCGCTTATTCGACGAAATGATTGGTCTCGACACTCTCGTTAACTGACAAATAAATTTTATTGGCCGAATAACTATTTAGAGATTTATCAGTCGTTGGTTAAACCGGGCCTATATCAACTTTTTTTTGTTATTTTTGCCTGCTCTACCCACTTACGAAGTGAGTCTCACATGTTATGGTACACCCTGTATAGTATTTAGGATGGCCCAGAGAAACTTAAACACTGTTAGTGAAATGCGGTTTGTATATATATATATGCAACTGCTCTATCGCCTAGAGGTATTGGAATAGTCACAGAGCCTAGCGCGGACTGTGCCAATAAACCAAACGGGGCCGCTTACTTTCAAGCTACTGTTTCTTAAAATCCGAGCTTGGAAGAGGAGGGGCGGAAACTATCCTATTTCGCGAGAGAGTAGACGAGTAGAGGAGAGATGCTTGCTGCCCCGTCGATAGCTATCGAATTTCTAGCCGCTAAACCTTTTCCACGCGTCTCCCCCAACTTCTTCCTCCGACTTTCCTCCGACGCCGACAGACGGCCTGCATTTATTCGGCCGCCGCCAGCGCGTCAGATATGTATCGCACATATATGTGCCCGCGTATGTACATATTATACACGCCTGTCAACGACAGTTGATACATTGGATCACCCCCGTACTTACGTATTAAACGATACTTCAACGGTACCCTAACGGGCTTATAAATCAGGTTGTATCGGAACAGCGACGCGCAGTGCCCTGTTCACCGTTTAATGCCCTTCCTATCGCTCTCGGCGGGCACATTTTGCTCATCTGCCAGCTCGATAATCTTTATTGTACCTGCGCTTTCTTACATCGACGTCATCCGGGCATTTCTTTCTAACGCTCACTCTCTTTCTCTCTTCCCCCCCCCCCCCCCCTCTGTCTCTCTCTCCCTCTCCCTTTCCCTCTCCCTCTCTATCGTGTTACGTGCAAGCTTGAATAGTTGTAGGTGAACGATGTGGGCGAAGAATTTTTTTTTTTTTTTTTGTTCTCACAGACATATTTATATTTGATTCGATTGTGTCGACATTTTATGGTGCGTCTACATCTGAGCACGAACGCGCACGAGGCAGCCTGAGCATGACGTCATCAGAGGCGCGTGGATAAGCCGAGGCAAACCAATTCGATGGTTTCACGTTGCATTCATCGATCGATCGGTTCGCCGCCGTACGATAAAAAAATTCAGTGTGTTGGAGATTTATTCTAATGTTGGAGAATCTGTGTAGCTTGCTCGGACCGATCCGCAACTGTCTGAGCGCGTGAACGAGAAATCATTGGTGTGTTGGAGATTCATTCTGAATTTTTTCTCGTACGGCGGCGAGCCGATCGATCGATGAGTGCAATGTAAAACCATTGAATCGGTTAGCTCACGCGCCTCTGATGACGTCATGCTCAGGCTGCCTCGTGCGCGTTCGTGCTCAGATGTAGACGCACCTTTATTGGTACGCGTGGGCGGACGGAGAATATTCGATGCGCGAGTTTGGGCGTACGGCTGACAAGCGTTTCAAAGGCAGAGACTGCCGTTGACAGTTTTCGTCTTGAAGGAGTGGAAGTTGTCGCTCGGTTGGATCTTTCCGGGCAACGGGCGCAGGCAAGTGGAACGCTGATTACAGGCGGCAAAATCCGGGACTCGGGCTACATGTAAAGCGCTGCGTCTTCTTGCGCTCGCGACAATTACGCGGCACGGTGTTAGTTTGCCAGCCTGCGATTGGTTTGTGCCGTTCCGTGAGGAACAAGTCGGGCAGGTAATTCAGTCGGCGCTGCGATGGTGAGATTAAACGAGGTTGTTGATGCGGGGCTCGTCGTACTTTTTGCTAGATGCATCGTTGAACCTATGACTTGTCTCACAATCAGTTATATACAGGGTAATGTAGTTACTTAGTAATCGTGAGTTTAGGCTAGAGTTTCTGATTTTGAACGTTTATTGAAAATGCACGTGTATACGTGTAGTTAATGTATTCGTGTTTTAATCTATGTACTTCATAATACACGGGTACATGGGTATTGAAATACATGGATCGTAATATCTGTACGTGTAAACGTGCACGGACGTTCACGGGTACACGTGTATAGGAATTATATAATTTTACGTGTATTAATCCGTGCACCATATTTTATTCTTAATTAGATATCAGAATGTTCAGATTTGCAAATAAGTAAATAACTTGTGATACAATATAAAATAAAATATGGGGTATGGGTTAATACACGTGGGAGTATACATTTCGATACGTGTATCCTTGAACTTCAGTACACGAATACATGTAAAGATATTACGACCCGTGTACCCGTTTATTGAGAAGTACCCGGATTAAAGCACGGTTGTATTAATTACACGTGGACACCTATATTTTATATACACGTAAAATAGGGATCACTAGTTTAGACAAAACACGCGAAACTGAATACAGCTTAGATATTAAGCTAAATCAATATATGTCATAAGTTCGTCAACCATGAAGAGGGCATCACACATATTAATTTATTTAATATATACACCCTAACACAGTTTTATAAGGCATATATATATATATATATATGCCTTAGAAAAGTTGAATTTATATGACCGATCGGTACAATGAAACGAAGGCAGAACATGCCAAACTGTGTTAGGGTAACACAGATCGGTCATATAAATTCAACTTTTCTCACAACTAACATACAAAAATCGAGAGATCACTTAACCAAACAATACGAATGATCTGAGTGTTCCCGTGAAACTCGTCTTGCGAGGCATCGAAACTTGCCGTGCCCATAGGCCGCACGTCACGTTCCGACGAGTCGTTAAATTCAGACGGTCGGCGATCATTGGTCATCCATAGTCCGATCGTACTCACCCCGACCCGCGAGAAATGATTAACGATGGCAGGCATCGGGTCGAAGGATACACGTCTGATTTATAGACGATCCGCGCATTGGCCGCTTTATCTCGCGATCAGAGAGAAGTAGGGAGACGGAAAGAGAAGGCGCGAACGACAGGCAACGATCCCAAAGACCTCTGATGACGAAGGTGAGCGCGAGCGAAGCCGAGGCGCCTGAAGAATTCGATCTCGCGAGAGTGATAAAAAGCTCGGTGTCGCGTATGTCTCGCAGGGGAGTTGAATTTTTGCTGCGCCACTGCGCGTGTCTAAACTTTCTGCCGGCGCTTACACGAATTTATGTACACACACACACAGACGCACACACACCCCGACCGCGGACACGCACCCTGCGGCCTTTCGCCCGCACGTACTCATGTATCGTACACGTACAAGCATTATGTACTCTACTCCCCTTTTTCCCCAAGCTTTTATTTAGGTACATTTTCCACCTATACGCGAGCATGCATTTAAGGGCGTGGGCGACGGAGAGGCAAAAAGAAGCTTCGCGCAGGAATTCAGGTTCTAGACACCGGGGAGGATTTGCATAGAGAATGTACGTAGGAGTGGCCGCGCGAAGGACGAGGTTGAGTGAGAATTTGAAAGGATAGCTCCCCCCCACAGTCCGACGCTCTCCTTGAAACGGGAGAAATCAGCTTTCCGTGGACGAAGCCGTTTGTTCTTCGTATAAACGGCTCGCGCGGAATGGATAAGACTTCGGCTTGGGTGGTTCGTCTTCTACGACGTTGCGCTATCGACGAGTTAAGGGAAACGGGACGAACGAGAACGTGAGCCAGAGCTCGCGTTATCCGTGTCGCGTATCTGTCTGTCTGAAGAAACATATGACGTCGACCACGAATGGATTACGCTGGAAATTCGTGGGAACGGGCTGGGACGAATTAAATCGAACTGATGCGATTGATAAAATTGCGGGATACGTCGAAGAAGCGTGGGGAGTATAGCAGTAAAATGAGAAGTGTTTCGCGACGAGGGAAATTATTGGGAACGCTATGGAGTTTTGCTAGCAGGCACACGTGATTTCCTGCGACCGCATCGAAGCTTCTCGCACTATAATTCGGTATCGGTTCTTGAGTCCGGGCAATAGGCAAAGTGACGTCCGTTCGATGCGGAAAGTATTACGCGCGGCCGTATTGCTCGTCGCGCATTGTTTCGGTCAGAGAGTCCGTGACCGTTCGATGAAGCTATTACAGAAGTGGAACTCAGCAAAATCGGCAATATCGAGTATTAACTCCCACTCGCAAACCGCCCGCCGACCACCTGGCGTTCCAAATAAGACCAAAGACGTAAAAACGGTCAAGAGTACTTGGCTTTCCGGCCATTCATCACGCCAGATGCTCTCGATAACAAGCTTCCATTTCCAATCCCTGAAGAATTCTGAGATAATTGCTCGATTCGAGTCTTAACTTAGGCTGACAATACACTGAAATTGTTCCGTAGAAAACTGGAACAGCGTCAGGGCAATGGACGATCGTCGTTTTAATCAAAATCCATCAAACTATTCGCTTCTAAAATACATATATATTGCATTGAGGGGAAAAGAGGGGACCCAAGCGTTCTGAAACGTGTAGAGTAGAAATAACAAGATTTTCGGTGTACATCTACTGAGACTCTTCGGTGTACAGACTTTTGATTAAATGGGTGCTTATTATCCGGTTTTCGGTTTGTGGATTAACCGTACGCTCTGCTGTCGGCCGTATTATCCGGGATGTAACGGAAAAGAGTTCCAAACAAATAAACACATATGTGTGCATATGTGTCTTGTATATTTCTCTCTATTGTTTATGACTCAGATATAGGGCGATATTCATAGTCATATCTTAAAACTTAAGCCGTCTTAAGTCGAATTTAAAGAGTGATCATTGGTCGAAACGGTGCTTAAGATGGTCTTATGTCTTAAGGACTGACTATGAATACCTCTACTAAAGTTTATGTACGTATACATATTACTGTGCTACTTTGGATACAAAATAAATCTTAGTTAATGTTTTCACTCTCGTTTCTTGTATGTTTTCACCACAAATCTGTATAATAATATAAACTGGAAACCTCTGCACCGATTCCGCTATGTTGGTAGACAGAAAATGCTCACTTCAGATCTATCTGGATCTACCCTCTTCTATTTTTATTAAGTGAGTATTCGGGTTCCACCAACATGGCGGCCACAGGTTGAATTCGCCACACGTTTCCCTAAATCCCTATGCTATTTTGCATCCAGTGTATACATAGATCAGTGGTTTTCACACGTTTTCATTATGTTCGCATTATCCGTGATTTTCACTCATCCGGGCACCCATTCCTGGTCATGACCCCGGCTAATTAAAAATCTACTGTATATTGAATTAAAATTTCTGTTTGTCGTCGCATATACGACAACGCGCTGCGACGGCATTGAAACGAATCTAGCGCATAGATTTTCCACTGAATTCGTTTGACTAACCCCCCCCCCCCCCCCCCGCCTTCAGAGGGCCGGGGGGGGGGGGGAGGCCGTAGAGAAATGTGTGCGCACGTAATAAAGCAATCTGGACAAGAACGGCCGATCCGACCGCAGTTATTCAGGCGCGACCGTCAACTGGAACCCGAATTTTTACATTCAATCGAGGCCCCGTAGCTCGGAGGGAGGGAGCCTGTCAAACATTAATTCGGCAGACGTGAAGCAAAATTCAGGCCGCAGCGAGCCGCATCGTCGTGCACGAAAAATTCGGCGCACCGGAGTCGCATGTATTGGTGCGTCTACATCTGAGCACGAACGCGCACGAGGCAGCCTGAGCATGACGTCGTCAGAGGCACGTGAATAAGCCGAGGCAAACCGATTCGATGGTTTCACGTTGCATTCATCGATCGATCGGTTCGCCGCCGTACGAGAAAAAATGCAGTGTGTTGGAGATTTATTGTAATGTTGGAGAATCGGTGTAGCTTGCTCGGACCGATCCGCAACTGTCTGAGCGCGTGAACGAGAAATCATTGGTGTGTTGGAGATTCATTCTAGTATTGGAGAATCGGTGTAGCTTGCTCGGGTCGATCCGAGACTGTCGGATCGGACGCAGTGAGCAAATGTGGCCGATCCGCGACTGTCTCGGATCGGGCCGCACAGGTTACACCGATTCTCCAATCCTAGAATGAATCTCCAACACACCAATGATTTCTCGTTCACGCGCTCAGACAGTTGCGGATCGGTCCGAGCAAGCTACACCGATTCTCCATTACAATAAATCTCCAAAACACACTCTATTTTTTCTCGTACGGCGGCAAACCGATCGATCGATCAATGCAACGTGAAACCATCGAATCGGTTTGCCTCGATTTGCTCACGCGCCTCTGATGACGTCATGCTCAGGCTGCCTCGTGCGCGTTCGTGCTCAGATGTAGGAGCACCTTTATGAAATCGGCGCGCGCGCGCGCTTCGCACGTTCGCCGCGTTCCCGGCTCTTTCGTCGGCTATATGTGGTGGCTTTTAAACATGACTCCAATGCTTTCAAAAGACATTAGCGTCGGATCGAAGCACCTCCGCTCTCCTCTCGACCCCTTTTTCGGCGGACTTCATCGGGGATCGCTTCGGAAAATCGAGGAAACGCCAGTATTGGCAACCCCATCGATAACGCGATTAAGCTTAACGACCTTAGGTACGACGTCGGAGCGACGGGCTCGTCAAAAATTACTTTGCCCCGATAATGTTTGCATATTCGTTAACCCCGTCGAGGTTCGTCTGCGTCGATTGGAAATCCGTCAGCACGACGGATACAAGCGTGTTACGAGAGGCGGCGTTCGTGTTTTTATCCTTTTATGTCGGGCTCACGCTAGCGTTCGCGACGCTGCTCGTTAACCTGTTCGCGAACAGTTCTGCCCAATAGGGATGTTCGGTTCTCTTGAATGAATCGATTTCTGAGCCGATTTCCTGAAAAAATCGAAACTAAGAATCGATTCTTTTGGGGTAAATAATCGAGTTCAAGAGTAATAAATGCTGCAGATTCTCCTGGAAGAATCTATTTTTTGGGGTAAAGAATCGAGTTCAAGATTAATAAATTCTGCAAATTCTATTAAAAACTCCTTACAAAAAAATCTGTCCTGCAAGAATCGATTTTTTGGAGTTAAGAATTCATTCTTCCAAAAAACGAACAGCAGAAAATTGATTCGGAAGAATCGATCTTTTCTCCAAAAGAATTGATTTTTTGAAGAATCGAATCGGAATCGAACATCCCTACTGGCGAGTGTGGACTGGGCTACTGGGCATTACGTTGGGGCGTGCGTGTTCGTCAGCGTCTGTCTAAAGGTGCGTCTACATCTGAGCGCGAACGCGCACGAGGCAGCCTGAGCATGACGTCATCAGAGGCGCGTGAGCAAATCAATCGATCGATGAATGCAACGTGAAACCATCGACTCGGTTTGCCTCGGCTTATTCACGCGCCTCTGATGACGTCATGCTCAGGCTGCCTCGTGCGCGTTCGTGCTCAGATGTAGACGCACCTTTATGTTGTGTATATACCTATATATACGTATGCATATGCATATGCGTATGTACATATACGTATACACGTCGACCGTGCATCGCAGATTTGGACGAAAGAGACAGACAGAGACAACGGTGTTTGTATTGTAAAACAGGGAGTAAAATTAATAAAACGCTGCACGTCGAAGTTATTAATGTCGGGAAATGAAGTATTGTATATTGAAATCGAAAATTATGACGAAAGTGATGAACGCTAATGTTCAGGTTATAAAAGGGTGAATTCATTGTACATGTACTATGTACTCGAATTCCCAGCTGACGTAATAGTCCTTTTCTTCTGTGACAATCCGGATTTGAAGTGTACGCATATGCAATGTACAAATTGAGACGATCCTGCAGAAGTACTAGCAATGATCGAAACGATACTACAAATGATTCACCGCCAAACCTCTATCCCACAATCTCGAAAACCATTCTCCCAAAACAACTGTCCCTGAACGCTCATCTTCTCCATATTTCACGTGAGATACGAGATAAACCGAACCCGAAGTCCGTCGGTCGAGAGCGTCCCCAGCGCATTCCGCGTGTCTGAGTCCTCGCGAGCAGAATCACAAAAGTCTCGGCTACTTGAACAATTCCAACAGAGCCGGCTTCGCACCACTATTTCGTTCGCGCGCTAATGAAATTATCCGAAACGCCCACTTCCGCCATTGCGCTCATCCGATAACACGTTTCAAAATTCAAAAGCGTCGAACGAGTTCGCTGCTAAAATATCTCCGACGTAACATTAATTTCCCGACCAGCTCGCAATTTCGCCCCCTCGGGAGGCGAATACTTTCCGGAAGTTTAACTACCGATATTTTTTTTTTCCTCACTCCACTCTGAAACGTATAGTCCAGCCGGTCCAGGGTAGATCGACTATAATTCATCGTTGCCGAGCGACGGTAACTTCGGAACGGCGAACTTTTTTCACCTTCCCCTCCCTCCCCGCCGGAGCCGGTACCGATAGAACGTGAGACTCTCTTTTCGAGTCCGAGCCCGCGGCTACTTGGACCACTCTTCGAAGTGTCGCGGCAAAGGGTTTAATTAATCGAGTTCTTCGAGCGACGTCGAGAGCCTCGTCAAAAATCGCTTCTACGTGACTTCGACTCTCTCTCTCTCTCTCTCTCTCTCTCTCTCGACCATTTGTCCTCTTTCGTCTGCCGACCAATTAAAAATGGCGAGCAGATTCGATTGCGAGCGACTGCATGTCCGGAAAACGCGAGATCGGACGATTTAACATATAAATTGGAAGTGCGCGGGGCTAGGCGTCGATGCGGACTGATTGTGAGACCGACCGATTAACTCGCACTTTCCATACTGATCGAACGGTCTCAGATCATTCCCATTGTAATGCAATATCGGTCAGATCGAAGGGCGGCGGAGTTATGCAGAATTTGTTCTTGGATCGCGCGTGCCTCGACGCACATGGACTGTTGGTGGAAACAGGTGGGAGAAAGATGGTATGAAGAATTCGTCGGGTTATGTACAGGCATTCCTCACGACGTTATCTTCTCCAAAGTCTAACGTCGCGACCGGACAATTTTATTTTATACTTCCCATTTATGTTATCACAAACAACATCGCCCTGTGCCCCGCTTCTGCCACGAATTACGGTCCTACCCTCCGCAACGTACACACCGTGATCTCCACTTTTGTTCTGCGCTCTACTACGTGACCGGCCTAATCTTTTTATAGTTATCCGCGACCCGCGTGGGAAAGCAGTCTCGTAGATTTCCTCTTAATGACTCCCGCGGAGCAGGAATTATGCCCCATTATCGTGGGGCGGGCTGTTTCAGAAGACAATATTCAGGGTGGACCTGGGAGCAACACCTATTTCATTAACATTTTTCCTCTATAACAGAGTGCAGGGCGTTTTGCCGCGGGAAAAAGTTCTGCTTAACTGCGGCGCGGCACGAAAAGTCATCCTTTTAGCTCGCCAGCCGGACATTCCCGGTTCTCAGTGGCGTTGGCGGCGAGCACGACGATCCTTAAAACTGCATTCATATTCACATCTTCGGAAGAGTCGCGAGCGCTAGCCGCGTCTTGTGTCTCGCGGTAACGATTTTTAGTTCGAGAGCGCTTTAATTGAGCATCGAATGTCCTAGACGTCGTTATAGTCGCCAAACGTATCCCGCCGGATGCTAGTTGCGATTGCGGAACACGTTATTACGGTACGAACACGCGTTGTTACGTGAAAGCTGAACGAACATGTCTGTCCGGTGAATTTATACGTTCGACTTTTAGGAACGATATCGAATGTACGCAGGGTGAGCGACGTGTGTGTGTTAGGAGGAGTCGGACAGACAATCTTGTCGAAAGTTAATGCCACACGGTGAAAATGCATACATATTTACAAATGTTGATAGTGTAGTGTATGTTTTAGATGGACAAATGGAAGATTAATATGTAATTGGTACTGCAAAACTTTGACTTCTCATGTAAAATGTTATTAACGGTAAACATTACCATTATTCGGTAACGCAGCACAGAATTTTTGATACTGAGTGTACAACTGCTAAACCTGATGACAAAAGAGCTTCAATTGCGATTTTTCCATAAAGGTGCTCCTACATCTGAGCACGAACGCGCACGAGGCAGCCTGAGCATGACGTCATCACAGGCGCGTGAGCAAGCCGAGGCGAACTGATTCAATGGTTTCACGTTGTACTCATCGATGAATCGGTTCGCCGCCGTACGAGAAAAAATTCAGTGTGTTGGAGATTTATTCTAAAGGTGCTCCTACATCTGAGCACGAACGCGCACGAGGCAGCCTGAGCATGACGTCATCAGAGGCGCGTGAATAAGCCGAGGCAAACCGATTCGATGGTTTCACGTTGCATTCATCGATCGATCGGTTCGCCGCCGTACGAGAAAAAATTCAATGTGTTGGAGATTTATTCTAATGTTGGAGAATCGGTGTAGCTTGCTCGAACCGATCCGCAACTGTCTGAGCGCGTGAACGAAAAATCATTGGTGTGTTGGAGATTCATTCTAGTATTGGAGAATCGGTGTAGCTTGCTCGGGCCGATCCGAGACTGTCGGATCGGGCAGTGAGCATATGTGGCCGATCCGCGACTGTCTGAGCGCGTGAACGAGAAATCACACAACAATAACAACGATGTGTACATGGTCAAAAACACAGTCACAGTCACAGTCAATGAAACCAGCGTATAAAAGTCGGAAAAATGTCGGAAAAATGTTGGAAAAAAGTCGGAAAAATGTCGGAAAAAAGTCCGGAAAAAGTCGGAAAAATGTCGGAAAAACGTCGGAAAAACGTCGGAAAAAAGTCAGAAAAACGTCGGAAAAACGTCGGAAAAACGTCGGAAAAAAGTCGGAAAAACGTCGGAAAAACGTCGGAAAAATGTCGGAAAAACGTCGGAAAAACGTCGGAAAATTGTCTTTTTTCTGACATTTTTCGAACTTTTTTCCGACTTTTTTCCGACGTTTTTCCGACATTTTTCTGACTTTTTCCGGACTTTTTTCCGACATTTTTCCGACGTTTTTCCGACGTTTTTCCGACGTTTTTCCGACGTTTTTCCAACTTTTTTCCGACATTTTCCGACGTTTTTCCGACATTTTTCCGACGTTTTTCCGACATTTTTCCGACGTTTTTCCGACGTTTTTCCGACGTTTTTCCGACGTTTTTCCGACGTTTTTCCGACGTTTTTCCGACGTTTTCCGACGTTTTTCCGACGTTTTTCCGACGTTTTTCCGACGTTTTTCCGACGTTTTCCGACGTTTTCCGACGTTTTTCCGACGTTTTTCCGACGTTTTTCCGACGTTTTTCCGACGTTTTTCCGACGTTTTTCTGACTTTTTTCCGACGTTTTTCCGACATTTTTCCGACTTTTTTCCGACATTTTTCCGACTTTTTTCCAACATTTTTCCAACATTTTTCCGACTTTTATACGCTGGTTTCATTGACTGTGACTGTGACTGTGTTTTTGACCATGTACACATCGTTGTTATTGTTGTGTGATTTCTCGTTCACGCGCTCAGACAGTCGCGGTTCGGCCACATATGCTCACTGCCCGATCCGACAGTCTCGGATCGGCCCGAGCAAGCTACACCGATTCTCCAATACTAGAATGAATCTCCAACACACCAATGATTTTTCGTTCACGCGCTCAGACAGTTGCGGATCGGTTCGAGCAAGCTACACCGATTCTCCAACATTAGAATAAATCTCCAACACATTGAATTTTTTCTCGTACGGCGGCGAACCGATCGATCGATGAATGCAACGTGAAACCATCGAATCGGTTTGCCTCGGCTTATTCACGCGCCTCTGATGACGTCATGCTCAGGCTGCCCCTTGCGCGTTCGTGCTCAGATGTAGGAGCACCTTAAGAGACCGTGTTAAGTTAATAAATTATTATCTCATAAACTAGGTAGTAGGGAATTCTGAAATTTGGTAAGCTCCTTTATTACATTCAAACACATGAGCCCTCAAAGTTGCAAAAAATTCTGCGATTTTCTTATGTGTGTCCAATTCTCCTCCTTAATGTATAAATGCGAGCATCTCCACGTTTCGTTGTTGCGTGAAATACGCAAATGTGCGAGTATGCGAACGTCTGAAGTTTCGATACGTGTAACCTTGCACTTTGACTATGCGCGTTCACTGGCCGCATCGAAATTTCAGCTCGCGTCGCAGTGGAAATTAAATTGCCGATGGCCCGGATGTAGGTAGCGCTCGCAGGGCAAAAGTCTTTCCGTATACGATAATGCTTGCCTGCCCGTCGTCGTCTATATCGATTGCGGAAATCCGTCAACGCGAACGATAGACGCGTTACACGATGATGCGTCAACGTCACTCGTGTAACGTCCTATCGTAGATTTTCCGTTCAAACGGTCACGCACGCTGTGCTTGAATGTGACACGTGCATACGTAGGGAACCCGTATATACAGTGAGTAAAGAAAGTATTAGCACAGTCTTTAAATCAGAATAACTTTTTGAAAATACAACCAAACGACTTGAACTTTCTCGAGATGTTAGAAGGATTAGCTTGCTAGATAAAATGCAAGAGAAAATTTGAAAAAAATTACGATTGGTCGGATGTGCGAAGAAAGTTGGAAAGGTCACCTTTTTATCTGAGCCGATAATGCCATTTTTTAAATATGAGCTATATCAACATTAGCCAATTTCGATGAAATTTTCAGAATGTACATAACTAATATAAATCCACAAAATGAATTGCTTAAACTTTCATTATCGGCACAGATAAAAAGGCATTAAAAGGTGACATTTAGAATTTTCCTCACAAATCCGACCAAATACAATTTTTCTCAATTTCTCTTGTACATCATCTAGTAAACCAATCCTTCTAACTTCTCGAAAATGTTCTACACAGACATACCCTACCCCTACCTTATCCATCGCCTCACGCTGAAACAACACACAAATACACCTATTTCCCGAACCCACACCCCCTCAACATATCCAAAAATCATAACTTATTCTCCCACCTAAAACGATACGCCTAATAAACATCGATTCCGTATGAACCAATGAAAGAACTCGCCGCCACAAAACGGCCAGTCGTGCGCTTCCACACGCTCGAGTATTTTACAAGATTTCCACTTAATTATTCCTCTCAGTCATCCGCCCCCGCACGTCCATCGAATCCGGGTCGTATCGATGCACGCGCGTTCAAGTGCGCTCGCCCAGTGACGTCTTTACTTTGAAATACTGTCCCGTGTCCCGCGGCGCACTTCGGCCGCTTCGGGAAGTATTGACAGTGTCTTGATAACACGATCAGGCCTCACTCCGGCAACAGGCGCCTGGCCCTCGCGTACTCCATTACCGCGGGGCTAATCGTGTTAGCGCGTGCCGCATCCGTTGCATCCACCGTTCGGCATTAACGTACGTGTGGGTACACAAGCGCGGGCAGGGCAGTCGATTCTGCAGGCGAACGTCGTCGAACGTTCGTCGTTCGCTACCTTATTTGCCCCGGAATCCTTCGCGCGCTCCCGCTAAAAGGAAAGAGAGGGCTTTTTCACGACGACGCTTCGGGCCTCGGACCATCGAAAGGACCGGTTTCAAAGACGGGGAGTCTACTTTTATTCAACTGCATCAGTCCGAAGCGTATTGACGATGTTTGTCGTTTGCCGTGAGTGCGAAGGATTGCCCCAGGAATTCGGACCTTTCGAACGTTTCTCAATGCGCGACGTGATAACTCGAGGTATACTGCATAGGTAACGTTAGATGTCTTAGGGTTGGCTGTTCCACCTCTGGGTAGATTGTAAGGTAGGGTATCTGATAGAAAAAATTGTGAGGTGAGGTTGCTATGATTGGACCACTTAATTTCGATGAAGTGTTATTAATCAAATGTTATTCATAAATTAAAGCTAATGGTCTGTTTTAAATGTACCGGTAACATATTATTTATATTCCCAGTAATAGTCCAATAGAATTAACGGTTTTTGAAAAATAACAGAAAAACGAATGTGGTTATCGTTGCCTTTTTTGGACCACCGTTACCTTGACCAAACCACTGACAAGAGTACATGGGCAAAGAAGAAATTCCAAAAATTCTGAAATTTTGCACACATGTAAAGTAAGCCATCCGTAACACAAACTCTACTTTTCGTTGGTACCATAACTCGATATTTACGGGTAAATCGCCCCTTTGTTGTAAAATATCTCAAGAATGGTAAGATATAACAGAAAAAAAGTTGAATCGGAAACTATATATAACGCAGAAATCACCGAGTAAACACAAAATTTATTTGTCACTCACGATCATCACAATAGGTGCAACAACACTAGGTACAATTTTAACTATTAGGCACCCTACTTGACAGTTTGCACAAAGGTGGAATAATTGGCCCTTAATGTTCTCTCCGTCGATGCAAGTATAAGGAGCAGGTTAACCCTCGGATACCCACGATGGGTCAATTTGACCCGAAGCCTGAAGATCGTCATCCCATTTTTTGAGCAAAATCAAAATTTTTGCCTACCTACATTATAGCGACGTTGCAATGTATTTTAGACGTTGACAATTTGTTTATAAATTGTTTACAACTTTTTCGAGCAAAATTATAATTTTTTGCGACATGGTCGTCAGTGTTTTATAAATGGAATGGGTCAGACGTAGTAACCTAACTATTTTTGACCAAATTCCGCAGCATTTATTTCCAGGATTGTTACCTATAACACATAATCTAATAATTATAACAATAATGTTAGTGTTACGTTGGTCGCGTTGAATTTACTTTGAGGTTCTCGTTTCACATAAATCTAGACAAATAAAATGTTTATGAATTTAAAATGTCGGGTTGCTGTCCTGCAGGACGGGTCAAAATGACCCATCGTAGGATTGCGTGTCTCATTTTTCAGTCGGGTGTCCGAGGGTTAAACGGTTGCTTGGTCAGTCGTACGAACATTAAAGTCTATGTACGTGAAACTCGCGGTATCTATTGCGCACGGTCGTTTGGCGAAGCACAGCTCCTACTACTTTCGCAAAGAGTGTCGAACTTGAGGAGTCGAGGACTCAGATGTTGCGGCGAGTCGACGAACGGTCGGCAGCGGGAGCATGGTACAGACAGTTGTTCTCATTGAATTCAGCTCCTTCTCTCCGTCCGTCTTTCGGCATCAGCAAGAGGGGCGGAAAATCTCAAGTCGCCGTCTCATGTAGCGAGTCGTGAATAATGTCCGATCCGCCCGGAACGACAAACATCCTTAACATCCTTGAGTCAAGTCGAAGGCGCTTATCTCGCTCGTTAGACGTAAGCTTTAAGGATGGCCCACTCGCAGGCTATCATGACGACGCATCGGCTCCGACGAAAGCACGGAAATGTCGCGGGAAACGCGAGGGAAAATTAACGAGCGCCGCCATTCTTCCTGACGAGCGTTTGAATGAGCATGCCCGGCTCGCGCACCGACGTTCAGCGAAATAAAGATGCCCGTAAGGACGTACAGTCTAGTGCACTTTCATGTACACTTTAAGGGTGGGACTATTCGTCGAATTATCCGGTATCCGAATATTCGATCAGTTTACGTATTCGAATTGTAATAGAATATAATCCGAATATTGTTCAGTATTCTAAAACTCGAATACCGTAGTATTCAAATATTGTTCAATACTCGAATAATTTATCCGGTATCCGAATATTCGATCAGTTTACGTATTGGAATAGTAATCGAATATATTCCGAATATTGTTCAGTATTCGAATATCGTTCACTCATCGGCATTCATGCAGGAGAAAGCACATGCCGTGCTGCAAAGTGACACACTACTGATCGTGTATTCGGATAATGGGTGCTCGGCAACGATATTCGAATATTAAATTATTCGAATAGTCTCAGTCCTAGTTCGGATATGATATTTGAGTAATAATATGCGGACATTAAGCTATTCGAAGTTTGTTCGTACTATTCGAATATCGATGAAATATTCGGAAATTAAATTATTCAAATAGTTCCAGCCCTAGTACACACCCGTACGTACTCTTCTAACGCTTGTGCACATCGATAATGCGTTACAGCGTGGTACGTAGATCCGAAACGAGGCAAAGATAGGGCGCGCGGAGCACGGATAATTAAAAACGTGTTCCGCTAATTGAAACGACTCTTCAAGAAAACGTAAAAAGGCGGCTCGCCGGAAACTGACGCGGAGTTCATTTCGAGCGGGATCCGTGAGTAAAAAAATTCGGCAACAACGTAGCGACAGAGGCCTGAAACTGTTTTGCGCTCCTCGCAATGATTACCGTAGGGAATATTTATTTCCGTTGCACGGCGCCGGACCAAAAACGTTTAGTGCTTCCCTTAAAATGCAGCGAAAGGAAACACGTTCTCGTCGAGCAGTCTTCTTTTTGCACCGGCAAAGAGGTGAGGCTCTCTCGGGGAAGGAACGAAAACGGTGGGAAAATTAGTATTCTTCGGCCCGGCCCGCGTTTTAACAATGCCTTTGCCATTAAAATACCGCTAAGTAAGACCGGAATTACGTGACGTCGCTTGCGACTAAAAGTGAGACAGATACGTGGGCGCACAAATGAACGAAATAAAGCCGGTTGAAGTAACAGTCAGTATTAAGCAAAAGCATACTCGAATAACAGTTGAATAATGAATAAAATGAAATTTTCATTTTCATGAGCATTCATTCGTTGTTCAAATTGATAGACAGAATAAAGTGTCGCGAGTACGAATGATTATTATGCGGACGAAATCTTTGAATAACACGAAGCCAGTCGAATAATAATGCAAGATAAATGTTTATCCGAAACAATTTGAATAATGCCCGACTCTGGTGCAATCCTCGCGGCTGGGAACCGACGACGGAATGATCATTGGTAAGGAGTCGAAACAATCGTCGTCTCGCGCATAGGAGAGGTACCTGCAGTGTATTAGACTGCGGGCTGTTTGCATAAGGAAGATCTTTGTTGCAGAAGACGACTCGTTCGCTCGGATTACGGTGCGCGGCGGCTGGATTTCCTCCCTGTATTCTGATTCACTCTCTCTCATTCTCTCTCTATTTCTTCCTCCTTTTCTCGCTCTTTTACATAAACTTTGAAATCGTCGCTTTCGCTCTTTGTCTACATGTTTATCCGAGTCTTTGTCTTTCTATTACGGCTCCTTAGAAGTTTCTGTCACTCCCCCTATTTCCTTCCCTCTCTCTCCCTCTCTCTCCGTTCCCTTCATTTCCACTTCTCTTCTTCGTTGCGTCACTGTACCATTTTCTTTCTCACTTTCCCCTTTTCTCTGTTTCTCCCTTACTTTTTCATTTGGTCCTCCTCTCCCCAGTTCTTCCATTTTTCGTATTTCCTACCTCGCCTCTCTCCCTCTCAATCTTTGAGACCCTCTTTGTCCGCCCTTTCGCGTCTTCTCACTGTCAGTGAACTGGGTGGACAGGGAAACAGCGTATCGCTAGCTTTATTAATAGCTCGGCCATCGGTTCTTCGCGACACGCCCCGCGACCACCGAATCTTCACAGAACTGCGACAGATCGAGACAGTCGGCATACGCCGCCCTGTCGCCAAAGACGTCAAATCAATTTCAAAGAGACGCTCGCCGACGATGAATGCTCGCCGGCCATCTTTGCCCGATGAGAAATCGAACGATTTAACGTGGCGAGCTTTAATCCACGTCGCGCGACCTATTTTTGCGCCCGCGCCTGCGGGACGGAGATTGAAGGGTCTATAAAAGATGTACGCGGGCAGATTTTCGGATCTTTTACGAACCTCGAGTCCGTCCACGAACGAATCGTTTCTTGCGTAGCGGCGATAATAACGAGGAAGTCAACAATAATAAGGACGTATATTTTCGAACTCTCGAAGATATCGAGGGACGACAATAATAGAGTGAAGTCTGTAGGGAGGGATCGTAGGCAACTGCGAATAGTTTTTGAATTCGGCAATTTTTCCGACTGACACAGTTTTCTCTGTTAATATATACTTATCTTGAGGTCTATCCATATTTCACCGTACTTAAAGCGTTATCGTTGTGTTACTGTTATTTAATTTTTAGTTTTTTTTTTTTTAGTTTATAGCTTATTTCTTTTGTCTTTTATTTTTTTTTTTTTCTGTTTTTGCGTGGTCTAATTGGGTACTTTCTCCATTCTCGAACACTGTACAACTAAAGGGTTCTAGCCCGTCAATAAACGAATAAATAAAAAATAATAATAATAAATGTTCTTTTTGTGTTTTTGTTTTGTTATTATACCACCTATCGCAACGGAATCTCGATTTCTGTAGAAGCCAGGTTAACACGCGCACACACACGCGCGCCGCGCGCTAACGCTCCTGGTAAACGAATTTGCCGACCGATTATTTTTTCATTCCCTCCTGATGGTCAATGCCGAACGCAATATGTCAAAGAGATAGAGATTTGGCCGGAATTTGATAACCACTCGTCATCTCGTTCTGGGAATCGGATGGATTCGGCGGACGGACGGCTCGATTCGCGGCGCACGCCGCGTTTTAATAGACTTTACAGAAGAGTCATGTCCAGCTGTCGCGTCGCGGGGAACTGTCGTTTCGCAGCGGGGACTTTTCACCGATTATACGAGCGGAGCTGATGGCGATGTAATATCAGTCGGCGAAAATACTCGGCCAATTTACTTTTAATCGACCCTTGCAGCTGACCGCGCGCGGCATTCCTTTCATTCATTATCGTGGCTAACGAACGTTCACCGATCTTTTGAATCGTTCCACTCGTCAACGCAAAAGCCATTTCCGTAAGATGCGGCGAATTGTCATTAAACTCGGTCTCTGCTATTAGACGGTCAGCACATACACGGTTTGACATAATTCTACTTCAGTACACGTCCTACCTTCCTGCGCTACTCTCCAGTTATATTGCAATTTGTTTCTAGTTGTACTACACTGTCTCGCAGATTTGTAAAATAATCCGTTACGTTTCCCTTTCATTCTATCTGGTTTCGTTGTTCATCTGTTTAGGACTAGTTTTAAATCTTCTATCTCTTTCTCGTTCCACTCATATATTTCTTTTTATCTATTGCACGTTTCTTTATGTTTTGTTCTTATTCCGTATATTATATTATGTTACCTTCTCGTGTGTACAGTAGACTCTCGTTTAACGCGAGTTCTTACACCACGAATTCCTGTAAAGCGCTAAAGACATTGCGAATCCTGTCTTCATATAACGCGATTCATATTTCATTCGTAATTCAATTTTTATTAAATTTCAATGAAGTAAAAGATTTTTCATATACATTGATAATATGTTGTTTTCAATCAACTTCGTATAAACGCAATTTATTTAAAAAAAAAACTGACCTATCTGATAATACATAGAAAATGAAAGTTGGCATAGCAATAATCATTTCAAACGTGTTACTTTCTATTATTCGCGTTACACGAAAAATATTCCCGTACAGCATGAGTTCCTATAACGTGAATTCATTTAGCGCGTAACGTATTAACCGCTTTATACGGGAGTCTACTATACTGGTAATACATGTCTCTCAGTCTCTGTGTTAACGACGAACCGGAACTGAGAAAGTGCCGCCCCTTCTTTCGAAAATCAGAATGTTCGGCAATCTTTATGTGTATCGGCAATGCACATTGCCCTTAAGATAACTGCTTTATCAACACCCTCTCGCATATTATTTTTCCCAAAAACTGTACGTTGTACATTATCTTTAAACTAGGAATGTTTGATTTTCTTGAAAAAAAAAACGATTTTTGAATCGATTCTTTGAAAAAATCGGAACCAAAGTATCAATACAAGAATCAATTTATTCAGGTAAAATAATAGATCGAACTGTATTCTATTCTTAGTGTACAGTGGGCGTGTACCCGTAAATAAATGTTATTATTGTTATTAATACCAGTCAATTTATCTTGAAACGACTGATGGTTGGGTTTGGCTCAATAAACCACGTCAGACTCAACGAGGCTAATTTATTGACTTAAACTCGTCGTTAGTCTCCATCACTGTTATTAATACCACGGTCTCCGCTCTCATATTTTCCCGTTTCCGAACTGCTCAGAAACGGTCCACTGCCGACTTCCCGTCCAGTATCGATCCTCGAGGACAAGTTCCGACACGTCTCGGCAAAAAGTTGGGTGGCCGATCGCGACAATCGACTTTCTTCCGCTGTCGAGAACAACCCTTCGATCGGAAGGCCGGTTTTGTTCGGGAGAGTAAGCGAAAGGAAGTAACGTTCTCGCCCGGTGGAAAGGAGGACGACGGATATAATCTCGTGTTTTATGGCATTCCGGGAACGCTGGATATCTTTCCGCCGAACGAAGCGCCCGCCATCCCCGCTCAACCCATTTTCGTCAGCCCAAGGTTTGACTGTTTTGTTCAACGGATCCAACTTGCGAGTCGCTTCTGTTTCGACGCAATCACCGTTAACCCTTGAAGTGCACATGACGTTTGATCGAGATTTTCAATTCTGTTCATTGTCCCGAGCATCCGAATTGAGCCCATAGCAGATCGATTTCAAGTTAACAATAACCGTAGCAGGCCGGTCAAGTGACTGGGTCGGGATTTAATTTGGAGGTGTGCATTGATTATTTTGTTTTAGTTTAAAAGTTATGTTGTATATTATTTTCTACCATAAATTGTCAATTTCAAGAAAAAACAACGTCTATTTCGTAACCGGTCAAAGTTTTAATTTATAATGAAATAATCAATGTACAACTCCAAATTAAATCCTGACCCGGACACTTGACTTGAAAAAAAACTTCTTCCTTTTGCTTTTTTACAAATTATAAGACGAATGTGGATTTTTCCTAGTTTTATTAATCTTTTGTTTTTTTTCGCTTTTCACAGTTAACCTAATCTCTGTCAATCTCTTTCTCTTCCTGATATATAGCTGTACTTAGTCTTTGAAAAGGATCGGATAACTGATCGAAACGCCGGACAGAATCTTCCTTTATTTCTTCATGTAGACCGAGAGATACGCCAACGAATCCTTCGTATTAAACCTTGGACCCCGTCGACTAAAACAGAACAACACCACCATTTCTATTCTACCCACTACCACAAAAACGCTCATATCGCGCCGACTTGATTTTAACCAGAAATTGATATACAATTACCAATGCCACGATGTCGATATGAGATAAGAATGCAAAAGAGTTCATGAAAGTGTCGACGAACATTCCCGTCGAGTGCCGCCGCACGTGGACTGTAAACACGACCACTCCGCATGCGACGAGGTAGGACTCGTTGCGAATGCATAGAAGCGACTAATCATGCAACTCGTTCCGGACATTGTACCGCGCGGTAGTACAAAACGATTAGAAGTCGACCCTGAGCCACTGATTCAACCGACCCGATCGACGGTTCTAATTAGCGTGCATCTCTTGCTCCGGAAACGTCGTGGGCGGTTATACTTGCCAGCCGCGATGGAGCGTGACAGGCTTCAGAGTTTCAGACGAAAGCAGACTGTCGCGCGGGAAGAGTCTGCGGGGACGAAAAACGCGAGCGCTCCTCGGTAAACTCCTTCTCGCGGGACGCGATAAATCTCGACATCTCGAGCAAAGTGAAACTCCGGAAGGGTGTGTGCGTGTGTGTGTGTGTGTGTCTTTCTGTTGGCGGGGAAGGCGAACTTGGTGAGACGCGGCTGAAAATTCGACTCCCGGACCCGGACGGGCTCGTAAGAGCGTTGAGCGCGAATGTGTGGTTAGGTACGTGGGCAAGTTTTATCGTTCGTCCCGTTTAACGTTTATGCGCTCGCGATAATAGGAGATAATGAGATCTAAGCGCGGTGCGGAGTACTGTACAGAGAACGTCACTCTCTGTTCTCCGTGCCGTGTTTCATGGACTTTCTTCGTGCTTCTATCGCATAAATAGGTTCGAAGCTCGTTTGCACGTAACATACTGCCTCTAATTTGACGTGTGGTGACAAATCGGCTTTCACTCTGCTATCACATTTTCCGAATATTCAACGAACATAAGCCTGCGCTCGCCCGCCAGCCTTGAGCTTCCTGATTTCGTACGTCCGTCGCATACATATAGCACACATCCGCCTGCCAATGTCAAGCTCGGCAATTTACAATCAGATCGTGCCCCGATACCCGACGTTCGCGGCTTGTACGTTTATGACCCGAACGAAGAAAGCGACGGGACTTTCGCACGCGGCTTGCCCCGGAGCGAAGACGAAACTTGAGACAGCTCGCGCGGCCTGTTTTGTGTCGTGCGACAAAGGGGAGCGCCAGCGCCCGCGCGTTTCCGACGTCGACGACGACGACTATAACTCTTGCAAGCCCGTTACGTACGGACGGAATAAATTTTCTGCACCACCCGATCCCACCCACTCGCCCCCGAGAGACGCTCGCGCGCGTGCGAGAAAAACAACGAGGGCGCGGTCGTGAGCGGAGGGTGGCCGTTCGAGGTTCGAGGGCGGAAGGAAACGAATCGTCGTTTAGGGCCGAGATAAGCGATGCTAATCGCGACCGCCGAGCACGCTAATCGTCGCAAGTAACGACGCTAATTGTGCACCCCCCTCCCCCCGGTGTGCGGAGGATGGACCTTTTTATTTCGCTCGCTCTCGCGTCGCACTTCCGGCATCGGTGTCGACCTCGCGCAGATAGCCACGCGCCGCGGAAAAATTCATTGCTAATTAGGTAAGCCGGTGTGGCAAGTTTCTTTCGCGGCCGCGATAAGACGCGGCCGGTGGCCGAGTATTTTTCCGACACCAGCGATATGGGGGGGTACGAGTGAGTGGTGGAGGTTGTTTTCTTTTTATTTCTTGTCTGGTTTTTTGAATTTCTTTTTGGGGTGAGGTAAGGTTGCTATGATTGGACCACTTAACTTTGGTGCACTGTTGTTATTAAAATATTATTCATAAACTGAAACCGATGTACAGTGGTTGGTACGAGTGAGTGGTGGAGGTTGTTTTCTTTTTATTTCTTGTCTGGTTTTTTGAATTTCTTTTTGGGGTGAGGTGAGGTTGCTATGATTGGACCACTTAACTTTGGTGCACTGTTGTTATTAAAATATTATTCATAAACTGAAACCGATGTACAATGGTTGGTACGAGTGAGTGGTGGAGGTTGTTTTCTTTTTATTTCTTGTCTGGTTTTTTGAATTTCTTTTTGGGGTGAGGTAAGGTTGCTATGATTGGACCACTTAACTTTGGTGCACTGTTGTTATTAAAATATTATTCATAAACTGAAACCGATGTACAATGGTTGGTACGAGTGAGTGGTGGAGGTTGTTTTCTTTTTATTTCTTGTCTGGTTTTGTTAATTTCTTTTTGGGGTGAGGTAAGGTTGCTATGATTGGACCACTTAACTTTGATGCACTGTTGTTATTCAAATATTATTCATAAACTGAAACCGATATACAGTGGTTGGAATAGGGCCAATCAGCCGGATAAAGTTCATAATTTATTTTCGTAAGAGATATTGCTCACTATATGGGGTAATGTGCAGACAACGAGAATACTGATATTTCTCTGTCGGTATTTGCTCCAAAATAAATTTTACTTAGAAGCATTTGATAGCTGGTCAAACATGACATTTTTGTCAGACTCAGTGTGACATCTCATAGAAGAGTTTATTATAAATTAGTATCAACGAATATTATTAAAGTAAATTTCGCATTGAATTTGTTATAGTTTAAAGTGTAGCCCCATGATGGAAACTTACAACAAAAGTACGTTCAATTATTTAAATTAATTCTGTTAATTGATTTTCTTACTTAGATTATGTTTAAAATATACGGGCGGTTAATAATATACAAAAGCATTCAATAAACAGTGGTAATCGCGAAAATTCTTGTTGCTAGTATCACAATAGACTTTAAGAACGGAAAGACGTTAAGGTTTTACAGGAAATCAAATCTTTTAGCCTAAGAAATAATGTTATCATCGTAAAGAGGCATACATTTTCTACCGTATACTTGAGATATACAGAAAAATCTAGTTAATAAAATCGCACTTACATTCATTTTACTATTAGAAAAATATTATAGTAAGGACGCTATAAACACATCTGACTGTTTAAAAGCAGAAATCAATCAGCAAATCTATAAACAATACCGTGACGGTATTGTTATAAGTTTTGCACTCTAGAGTTGGTAATACTTACTCCACGAAGTGGGAAAAAATTTCTACCGATTCCTGACATGCGAACACGGTAGTGGTCCATTGATCGCAACCTTACCCTAAGTGTTTTTGATAAACAGCTGGGTTCGATTAATGGCCATTTGAGGCTTGTGGTATTCGATTCAGGAGGAGTCGCGTATTTTTCCGCGGGAATTTCCGGATTCCCCCGCGTTGCTGGCCGGGATCGACTAACCGAGATTCGTCGCTTTTTACAATCTGCACTGCGCTTCCGTGGCTTAGCGGAAACGTGTCGCACTTTTTTCATCTTAATTCCATTAGAGTTTCGCGTTTTTCGTCTTTCCGATTCAGGACGCGCCGATTCTGTTCTCTCTCTTTTCCCCCGTTTTTCTTGAATCTGGGAAGCTAAGCTGGGCGACAGGTGGAAGAAATCACAGTTAATGATCGTCAGATGTGACCTCGTCTCACAAAGCGCAGGAAACATAAACGTCATGCGGTAGGAACGTGAGATTTGATACTCTGTCATACGGGTTTGCATTCGAAACGACATGTGCTCCATGCTCTTCACACGACCAATACCTGCATCAGAATCATCGTCACAATTACATGCCGCACAACTATTATTACACTCGTCACAAAGCACCTGAAAGCGAGAACCGTTGATATCCTTACTCCCAACATTATGCAAACAGCTTCTTCCCTTCCTTCCATTTTTTTTCCCCCCCCATGCAACTACTTTATTCACCACGACCCGCGCGATTTCCGACGCGTCCTATACATGCCAAAGTTTACACAGCCCGCGCCGTACATTATAACCGGAGACGCGCGCATATTTGTGTACATCCGCGTGTACGTACAAACGTCGGCCGCATATTGCGCGGATTGCCGGGCGCGCGTTATGTAAATGTAGAAATTACACACGTCGCGGCCGGCTGTATTCCGTGTCACGCACGGCGAAAATTGAATAATGCATAAGCGAACCCCGGCTCGGGTCGGGCGGACGATTCCTTTCGTCGCCGCTAACGCGGGTATTGAGAAGATTAAGTGCGCCAGACGGGCCGAGCGATCTTCATTACACTTTAACGCTCCCGCCGCACTTCACGCACGGTTCTTCGGGGACCCTCGCGGAGTTGCCGTGGAATATTTTGAGGGCGGCTGCGTGTGCGAGCGATCGGCGCTTTATGATCGCTCGATTATCGTCGGAGGATTAATGTTACGTCGCAGGGCGCGAGTTAGATTCCAGGACGATACGGTGAGAGTGTGTCGGGAGACCGCGAGAACGTTGACGCTTTGAGTTGTCGGTTTTCAGATCAGCGTGGCAGTGATCTTTCTGATCTTCGAATGATTTCAAATGTTTTATTTGAAATTTATTTGATACTAATTTTCAACCATTTTGTTTTTATGAATTATATTAAATATTGCTCTCAAACGTTTGATTATGGCTCATGCCCTTTGTGTACAGGTTGTCCCAGCTGATGTCATCAGACGGAACTTGCTTGGTTTCGAGCGAACCATAATCTGATGTTAGTAGCATTTTTATATGTGGAGGCGTTTAGGAGATTTGAAGGTCAACTTGATTTTTTTTTATTGGAATGAGTTAAAAATTGTAATATGTTTCGGTGGCTTTCACCGAGTCCCATAATATGTACATGAAACATTGTTTCCTATCGCGCATCAGGTAACAGATATAACAAATCATACAGACGCGGTGACTTCATTGTATTACAGTTCTCACTCGCAGACTTACGTAAGTACAGTAAGTTTTGCGCATCTGTGCCAGTGTTATAACTTTGGAACTGTACATAATAGGAAAAAACACGTTAAATGAATGATGTGGGATTTGGTGAGAGCAATCGAAATATATTACAATTTTTAACTCATTCCATTAAAAAAAACCAAGTTGACCTTCAAATCTCCTAAACGCCTACAATTATAAAAATGCTACTAACATCAGATTATGCCCCACTCGAAACCATTCAACTCTTCTCTGAACCATTTTTTCCTAACAGTAATAATAACGACAAAATCAACATGTCAAAATCAGCTGAGACACCTTGCATAAGGGCGGAAGCTTAAGTAAAAAAAAAATGTATTACAATATATGACGCATATGTAAACTGGCAATTTAAACATGTCGAGTGTGACTCGACATACGAGCTCCTGTGATTAAAGAAAACAAGATATACATATCGAATAGACAACCACCTCCTTCTTCGAAATCCGTCGAAAGACTCGTCGAAAAAAGAGTGCAAAGAGTAGCACAGATTTTCGTTGGGTAAAAAGTAGGGCCATCACTTTGCATTGTCGAGCAAGATAGAAATTCCGAAGAAGAATTTCGAAGCCTCCAAGTATTTACTCCGTAACGCCTACCTGCGCGTATATTCGGAATTCAGATGAATAGGGTAAAATCCTGGAAAGAGGCTGCGAGGAACAACGGTCCCTGCTCGTCGAATCGACCCTGAATATTGGCCCTTTCGAAGGGAGAACTTTCGTCGATGGGAAGAGGCGCGAATAGGGCGACTCGCAGTTTGCATACTTTGCCACTACGGCGTACTGGTTGACAGTGGATTTCATTCCCGTTCGTTCGACCTCTGTATCGATCCCGCGCGGGTGGCACAATCATATTTCCTTTCTTCGACGTCCCCGCCGACCTTTCTGTCCACCGACGCACGCTGACGGTGACAAATTTGCAGATCAAGATACGAGAAACTTTCGACGTAACTTTCAAAATTCACGCCGGAGCAAATTTGAGATCGCGCCGACTCTGTGCGCGGCGTGGGTTTGTCGAATTTGACTTTGCTCCGTCGCACTTCCGCGCCATTTGCGTCAAGCATTTTCACGACGAGCGGTTCGATGTCGCAAATACTCTCTACCTATTTCTGATCTTATTGCGCACCGACGATGTTCAGAGTTCCGTGGTACTTAAACGCTTCGATAGCGGACAGCAGTGATTAAAAATAAGAATTTGTATCGAACGTACGACACTCCGTCCGCAATCAAATCCAGAAATATTGTTAGTCGCCAAAGCTGACGATTAGCTACATTTCATATTCTACATCAAACTAATTTTATTAAACTTAATTATGTTTACGTTGCTTCAAAAATGTTCTTGTTTTTTCTTTGTTTTATACATGTACATACATTCTTCACTCGTACTGTCATTTTCTTGCACGTCGCTTGTTAAAATGGGCTTCCCCGTAAATAAATTATTATTATTTTTTGACTGGACGCGGTTGACCTAAAAATCGGAAAATTGGAAACGCTCCGGGTTTTGTCCTACTCTTTGCCGCGGCAACGTCCGAGATACACATACGCGCACGTTTTTGCCCGGCCCGTAATTCCTTCGTACGCGCTCGCCACGCCAGATGCATCGACTGCAGTTACCGCGCGCACGTCGTTTTGCCTCCGACGACGTTTGCGCAAAATTGTCGCGTGCAGGCACGTGCCGAGCCATCGGCAGCGTACGGTTATTTACGACGAAAACAACGGGCGGAATTTTGATCAGCCCGCGGTCCGGGAAGCAGCTCTCATTACGATCGAATTTTCTCGCCGAAAGCGTAACCGTGTCAACTTCCGACGATCTTCGAACTGTCCTTCTTTCACGCTCTTCGAGTCAAGTGTAGGGGTAGTTCCCCAGTACCGTATGGTTAAGGTTTTCTTCAGATAATTAAAGAAAATAATTTTTTTTAATTTTTTTTTTATATTAATTACGAGTAAAGAATGATAGGAATTCAAGTTTGGTATAATTCTTTTTAGGCCGATTTACTGGCACCTAGTACCGGACAGAGGACTTCTTGATGCTTCTGAACACGACTGACTCCTGTTTCATGGCAATAATAAATGTTTGAAGGAGAGAAGTTATGTTAATTCAGGAGCTTTCCAAGATTTTCGAAGAAGTATTTAAGTTACTGTTTGTTAAAACCAACAGCACGCGTCAAGCTGGTAGATTCAGATGTTCCTAGAGATATCTCAGGGTGTCTAGCCATATAATCATAATCAAAATGTTTGCCGGCTGTTCCTTTCTCAGTTTTAGAACGATGAGGAAGCTTTAAATCAACTGCTGAGTCATATGTCAGCTTTATCTGCTCTTCATATTCTTTTCGATACGTGAAAAATTTACCTAGTTGAGGTTGTATTTGAATTTCTTTTCGAGATTTTAACAACATTATTTTATGAAAAAATGTGCTTCTTGGAATTCCGTTTCTTAAAGAGGTTTCTCTCAAACTAATTTCTTTACAATCATTTCGTTTAGTGCTGCTTTTAAACAGTCTTGATTCCACGCACCACTTTTTTTAATGTCCATGTTGTAGGTGTGGTTTCTAACGAGTGAAACCAAGATAATAAATCTCATTACAAACACGAACACACCGGGTCAAGATTTTGATTGCCCGGTACTAGGGGACCATATTTTGTCCGATACCAGGGGACAGTCAATCGATCAAGAAAAAACATTTTTCCGAGAAACAGTCCATTGTATATAAACAAACACGAAAGAATTGAAAAAGTACTTACCAAAGCGTATAAAAACACTACATAGATATTTATTTATTGCGACAATTTGCCAAATATATAACTCTGGACAATATATGATGCATCGACTTCACGCTACACACGATAATATCAATCGTTCTTCTGGCACAGGCAGAGACAACTAAAGCCTGTCGAAACCTGTCTTGTCCTGCCGCCTGCACTGCTTTTGCGATAAGGACGGTTCTGTTGCATTTCAGTTTAGGAATATATAGCGAATGTCCGGTACTAGCTGCCGGCCGAAGCTAGGGCAACTCCCGCTAAGGTGCTTGTAACTGAGAACGCACTGAAGTTCGATGCGTGACAGAGAGCCAATGGCGAAAGAATTTGTCGTCACGAAAGTGTTAATTAAGAGGTTACATATCTTTGACAGGCTTAAAAACCAGGCCGAAATGAATGACTGCTTATTATGGATAAAATCATGTTTTATTGAGAATGAAAACACATGTCTCGTAGAGTAGTGTTTTATGAATAATTGGAGCACAATTTGAAAATAAACTATCAACAATTGTGGTCTTGCCAGCGATCTTCCCGGATGCTGTTTCTAAAAACGATGTTTGCGGTCCTAGAAATATTTCGACCTCCTCTCATCATAGACAAAAAATAAATGTTTTTCCTTACACTAGATAAATAGGACGTGTGCGTATCATAGCCGATATGGGAAACATTGGTTTTTCAAGAAAAGTCAGCAATTCGTAGCAAAAAATATCTAATTTAATTAAAACAGAAAACTGTGCTATGTATGAAACAAAAACCTCTGATACGCACATGCCTTATGCAACTAATTTAAGAAAAAAAATTGGTTTTTTTGTTTTGAATGAGAAGGGGTCGAGATTTTCTTCGGATTGCAAACGTCGTTGTTTAAAACGCCGAATTATTCTCAAAACACTACTCTACGAGACATATATTTTCAATTTTAATTAAAACTGATTTTATCAAAACACCTTCATTAATTTCGGCCTAGGCTTAAGCCTCGTTCAAAGGCATGTAAGCGCTTCATCACTTTTCCCCATTCTTTGTACATCCTTTCGTTTTGCAAGCGGAAAATATGCGACGATAATATTTCGACAGTTTATCGATACGCGGGGCTTATCGAGTCACAGGGTATAGCTTCGGGCAATGGCACATTTCAGAAGTACTACGTCCGCTATTACGTCTCATTTCATATTTCCGTTAGGAAATTGATCTTTACTTTACTCCCGATCGGGCTCACGCGTATGCACCCTCGAGTTGAAACAATGTTCCTACCGAGGAAGCGCCAACTGTAGAATCGCGTCACTCGAACAATGCCAAGAACACTACTGTTCCCTTGGAAAATATTATTACGCAAACGCGATGGCGAAATAATATCGCGCCAGACGTCGTGGAACCGAGTGAAAACGGAATAAGCGGGACCCTGGATCATCGTGAAAATGAGGAAACGAAGCATTCCCTTTCTGTTCTTTGGTTCAAGCCCGTGTAATAGGTAGATTCAAATTTGCCCTCTTCTAGGTTAAGAAATTGCTGATATTTTTATTAATCACTCTAAATGTTTCGGAACGCTAGGTTTCCTTCATCAGGAGTCTATAATGAAACGAAAAGTATGAACATATTGCGGTGGGGGTGATCGTGATGAAATGCGTTCTATACAGGATGTCAAATACAATCGCAACCATTTTGTAACGATATTCGTTCTCGAGGTCATTTGAAGGTCGTGACGCAGACATATTCGCATGAACTTTTTCATCCATTACATCTACCACAGTGAATATCTCGTCTTCAAAATGGCCCTACCTTAATACGTTCATACGTAGAATAGTGAGAAGAATCGATAAATGTTAAAAAAAGTAGAGCTGCATTTAAAAACAAAGTGCATGTGCAATAAAAGTGGTGCAATAGGAAGTTAATAATTATTACGCCATCCAATATTGTCCTCTATCATGTTTCTCTATCATCATTTAAAAAAGAGCTATAGCCCATCCCAATTGCCAGAATCATCCTGTATCGAACGCATTTCATCACGATCACCCTCACCTCAATATATTTTCACACTTTTCGTTTCATTATAGACTCCGGACGAGGAAGCCCAGCGTTCCGAAACATGTAGAGTGATTAATAAAAACATCAGTAATTTCTCAACCTAGAAGCGGGCAAATTTGAATCCAACGTTTTCTATTCTAACATCATGCGAACCAACCGAACTAGCAGGGGGACTCTTATTGATCTTACACTCGCCTTCTTGAACTTCCTTCCGAAGGTAATAACATTTATTTCCGCTTAGCCGTCTCGTTGCATTTTTTCTCTAGAACAGACTCTACTTGACGAGGAAAGATTTTTTTTTTCCGGAAAATAGATGAATGATTTTAACGTTGCGTCGACGGAATGTTTATAGTCCTTTGGAGGGGGCCGGGGGGGGGGGGGGAGGTGCACGAATTCAGAATGGAATGTAATGTTCGAGGCGATATGAAATCGCGAAGGACTAATGGCCGAAACGTCACGCCGCCCTTTAGTCGTTCTCTTCCTCCCGATTCTCATCATCGATCGTGGGCGCTATTTTCAGACGAAGGGACGGGTAGACATTCAGCTGTTAATTGCTTTATTTTCGCCGTCCACTCGTCCTACCGCAACGCGTGGGCAACGTTTTACGTCCACTCGACATCCGCTCAACGACTCGATGACAATTCGTCGAGTTTGCATACACGTATTCCGCGTGTTATCATCCCGATCGAGTGTAGAAGGTATTTGAAAATTGGACGGTACAATTGCAGCGGCGTATTCTCCGCGCAGGAGCACGCTGGAAAACCCTTTCCATGGACACGTCAAGTCGAGGTGGCATTTGATTGATGATCTGTTTATTGGATCGTCAAGGAATGAGTGTCGTTTTTTCCGATCAATTAGTACGTATTAAATGCTTTTATCGACGCAGACATTCAGTCGTTAACTCAATCACAGTTCTTCGAGTACGCTTACACGAGCTCGCGTATTATCGTGTTTGTCGAGCGTAGAAGCGTAGAGAAGGTATAAAGTGAATCCAGTCCATACTTTCCTCCCAAATTACCGATTAATTGCTACGATTGATATATGCAATTTATAATTATAATATTGACATAATTTAAAAATGCAGAGGTGTATCGCGATATGGACCAGTGATGGCGAACCTATGACACGCGAAAACACTTTTGATGATACACGTCGTTTATAGACGTTCATCGTCTTCGAATTCTATGATATTTAAGAAAAAATACGAAACTTGTATTTTCTTATTTTAAATTTTCTCATTTGAAATAAATGTGATTAGAATGTAATTTGACTTCTTATGTACGATGCGCCACTATAGTGACTTTCGCGGATGTCATGCTTGTTGGGCTTGAAGTACACGAAATACCAGCCTTCAATTGAAGACTTAGCAAATGCAATTCAGCAACAAAAAATCCAGGAACAAAAATATATAATATGGTTGAATTTTTGTTCCTGGATTTTTCTCCGAACTTTGACACACCAAGCTTAAAAGTTCCGCCATCACTGATTTAGACAAACCTTTATCATTATTTTGCCATTGTACCGTGACTGTCATTAAAATAAATGACATTCTTGACTATTTACTCAATGGCTCGATGATCCTTTTACTCGAGTATCAAGAAACGAACGTCACCCATTTCAATAGCTCATCCCGCGCCATATCCTTTCGAACGCTTCTCGCGGCCGAAAATCGACGCCTCGCGATTGCAGGGCTTTTTGCGAAAGCACAAAGCTCCCGTCGCTTCACGGCTAATCCGACTGACCGCGAGCACAAACTAAATTAGTCGCGAGCGGCGTGCAAAAAGAGGGATCCGAATTCATTTACGCCGCCGGACCTAGGAATCGAGTAGGCTAGTGTGGCCCCCGTTGTCGCGGACCACCCCGACCCAGTACACGCCGAATTAGCGGACAAATTATACGAGCCACCTTTTTGCGTCCGCGCGTTTGCGTCTGAATAACAGCGAAGGTGGTTGGCGAGGCAGGCGGACAAAAAAGAGTGTCGGAGAATTCCTCGTCTGCCTCGCGCTCGCGAGATCCTGAATGGACGAGAACTGAAAGAGCCTGCTCGAGTATTCAATTGGCAAGATAAAGAAACGCGCGGATGCCGTGAGCGCCGCCTACGCGTGCGCTCCCTTGCATAGTCAATGCTACGCCGTCTTCGGAACGCTAACCTTATTACGAAATTCTAACTCACCGCCAGTCTCGCCGTCTCTTATGGATTTTTCGAATCTTCCCCACCTGAAATCGACATTTTCCGGCTTATAGATATCTCTGATGAGGTTTTATTTGAGGACAGACTCACGGCGTACTTCGTAGTGTGCGGCAGAGCGAATTATTGAACGCGGACAATAGTGATTAGCGAGTGAAATCATGGTTGCTGTTCGGGTTAAAATGTGTTCTACGTGTCCGCCTTCCATTTCTATACACGCTTGGCATTTTCTTAGAGACTCGCGCACTCTCTCGAAAATTACATATCTTTGTCGAACGATTCGACCACCATTCCGGATTCGGGTTCGTAATTCCTCTAAGTCATTTATCGAAGAATACACTTTGTTTTTCAAATATCCCGATACAATGAAATTCAAAGGGTTCAAATCGGGAATCTAGCGAAACGCGATTTATAAATACTAAGATGGGAACATAGGCAAACCCGGGATATCGAAAAATTCTGAAATTTTGCACATATGTGAAGTAGGCCATACGTAAGACATCTGCATTTTTCGTTGGTGCCATAAATCGATATTAATGGATAAATCAACCCTTGAGAACAAATCAGAATTTTCTTTTTCGTGAAATATCTCGGGAATGGTAAGAGATATCAGGAAAAAGTTTAATCGAAGACTTGGTCACATCTACACAAGTACGTGAAAATTATTTTAAGAATATTCATGATCTTATAATTATAAAAAAATTTTGAATTTCTTAGAAACAATTTTTACGCAGTGTCGTAGATTCGACCAGGCAATATAATGTTTGATTCAACTTTTTTCTGATACCTGTTACCATTCTGGAGATATTTCACGAAAAAGAAAATTCTGATTTCCTTTCAAGGGTTGATTCACACATTAATATCGAGTTATAGCACCAACAAAAACTAGGGTTGTGTTACGGATGGCCTAGTTTACACGTATACAAAATTCCAGAATGTTTCGAATTTCCGGGTTGCCTGTGTTCCCTTGAGAGTCAAAAACGGTATGAAAACAAAAATAGCAAAAATAAGTGTCGACATAGCCGAAACAGACGCATCGATCGAATACACGCAAAGTCTCTAGCCAGGTCTTATGCGGCTTTTCGAGCAAGACTTTACGGACACGTATTCTGTCTACAATGTGACAGCGTTGAAGCCAGACATTGGACCACGCGCCGCACATTCGCGATTATAATTCTTGCAGGACAGTTCCTGTCGGCTGACTTCGATTGGTTCATCGAGACCGAGAGTTTTCCTCGAAGCCAAACGTCGCCGCGGCATCGGTCCTAAACGGCGGGACAAACGTTTATTCTTGTTATTTGCGCACGAAACGTGTTCGCTATCGAAGTACGACATCTTCGGTCTATCTATAGAGACGGCCTCGTTTTCAGTATCCGCCTGCAACGCAACGTACATACATATGGCACGCCGTACAGTGAGATCAATTGTTCCGACGTCGCTCGGCGGACGTAAGACAAACGCCGAGAGCGACTACATAACTCGCGGTCGAAACTTCGACGATGCCCGTTGTCCGAGCGAGTATGAGTTACTACTTGGACGTGCATTTTCGTGCTCGCGGTCCGCGCACTTTTCCATGTTTCTAGGTTCCCCGCTCCCTCTTTTTGCTCGGCTCGCTCTGTGCAAAGTGTAGTGTGTGTCGAGGGCATGCATGGAACAACAAGTCGACGTTGCAGAACGTACTCGAAAAATCGGGCAGAAAATCGTCGGCGAAACTTCGCTCGATTTCGTGCGGCCAGCATATGCTTTTTTGCGGGAGTAATGTCGGAAAGCGTTATTTATTTGTTTTTGGATTGACATGGTGTGTTTAGGAATACTTATTAGTGTTTCTGAGTTTAAATGTGTAGTTAATATATCCGTGTTTTAATCCGTGTACTTCTTAATACACGGGTAGACAGGTATTGAAATACACGGATCGTAATGTCTGTACGTGTATCCATGTACATAAGATCACATTACACGTGTTAGGAATGTTATACTTTCACGTGTATTAGTCCGTGCACCATATTTTATTTTTAATTTGATATCATAATGTTTAGATCTGCAAAGAAGTAAATAATTTATGGTACAAATAATTTCTGATAATCTACTAGCATTTTCATTATTGCATAAATTTTCTAATTAAAGTTGAGTAGAAGTTTCTTTTATTTCAAAACAACAAATTGATAAATTATATCTTATTAACCAAAACCATAATGTTTCTTGCTTTCACCTGCAACCTAGTAAATTAAGTCTCATAATCAATTTACATATCAAAATATTCTAATATTTAATTATAAAATAAAATATGGGGTATGGGTTAATACACGTTAAACTATATTTCGATACATGTACTACACGTGTACACATATATTTTAGGTACGCGTGAGTGTAGATGAGTATGATGAAGTATGATCAGTAATGTTCGAAATGAATATTTCGAGGGGTGCGTAATGCGTGAGTATGTAGAACGATGGAATACTTTCGATCGTAAAAAAAAACGAACAAGCAATGAGAAGCCGTCATAATTGTGGCTGTGCGACGCAACTGATCGTTCTTCGCGTCCATGATTTCGGAATACCATACTCGCGAGGTGCCGTGAGCAAACAACGGGCGGCTTTACCGTAAATATGCATACGTCATCGAATCTGGATAATACGCACGGTGCAATTTCCGAAATTACGTAGGACGATTTTAATCATGTAATTACGTTCTCTCAATGCTCTCATCCAGCAGCGAACGACGAGGGTGGAATGCTCGCCTCTCGAAAATGAGTTAATGGTGATGATTTCCATGAGAGACTCTCTTCACCCCCCTCCGCCCTCAACCCCTCGTCCACCCTCATTCTCAATCAAACACTACGCGCGACGTGTTCGCGGCTTCGATTTACAATTCAGCTGAGGTATCCTAATTGGAACGATAGGATCTCTCGATCCCGTTTTATAATTGAATTCCTCATGCGGTCTTCTCACGCCCTCCCGCTCCTTTCATCCCCCTCCGATCCTGTCTCTTTCTTCTTCTTTCGTCACATACTGAATCGTGAAGATTCATCGTTAATTTTTCTGATGATCAGTCAAGTCGATTTTTAACGCGTTAAGGAGGAATCGGACGGACATAATGGTCAAATGTTAATGTATTTATTTAGTCTACTTCACGGGTGAAACCCATTGTGTTCACTAAGACAGGCAAAATATAGCATAAAGAATAACATGATAATAATACGTATTAAAGAAATATCGATACTAATAAACAAAAAAGAAAAGAAAATAGGAACATAATAAAAGTAGATATAATAGTTTGAGGGGGAGGAAAGAGAGAATTGTTCATCAAAATGAACAACGAGATAAAGACAAGAAGACATAACGGGATAACAGAGATATCAAAATTATAAAAAAGAAAAAGAAAGCAATAACCTGGGCAGTGATGGGATATGGAGTGGAGGTGTGGGGTTGGAAGGAAAGGAAAGAGGTAGAAGGACGATAGGAGAGATACCTAAGATGGACGATGGGACTGGACTGGAGGACACCAGGGTACAGTGTGAGAGAGGAGACGAAAAGGGGGAAGTTGAGAGTAAGGGCAGGAAGGAGGGCATGGGCGTTTGAGAGGAAATTGGAGGAAGGCAGGGGGGGTGAGGTAGCAAGGAAATGCTGGGAAGGAATGAAAACAAGATGGGCAAGGGGCAAGGTGATAGGTAAATGGGAAGAGGATAGAAGGGACTTCTTCGAGCAAAGAGGAATAGGAGGGGGACAAGAGGGAGAGGTGGAAACTTTTGAGGAATTGGAGAAGAAGGACATGGAGGAACAAAAAAAGGAAAGAGGAGAGGATTAAAACGTCAAAATATAATTGAAGTATATGAGGAAATAAAGGAAGAAGGAAGGCCGGGTTACATAGATAAAAAATGGTGCGAGGAAAGAAAGAAAAGACTGGCGAGGTATAGGATGGGAAACGAAATGAGACAGGGAAGGTATTGGGAAGGGGAAGGGGAAAGGAGTATGCAGACTATGTGGGGTAGAGGAAGAGACATGGGAACACATATGGGAGAGATGCGGAGGATGGGATTTCGCAGGAGAGAGGAAAGGGGGAATGGAGGCAAAAGGGGTGGGAAGTATTGGGGGGAGATGGAGAAGGGGAAAAATGGATTAAGGAATTGGAACGGGAAAGAGGGGAAAGAGAAAGGGAATGGCAAGGGGGGTGGGGGAAAAGTGAAAGAAGAGGAGTGAAGGGAATGAAGGTGTGGATGAGGATGAATGAAAGCGGAAATGGAGAGAAAGAGGGAAACGGAAGTCCGAGGAGAAGGTGAAGGGTAGAATTAGGAGATAGAAATAAGATAGATTGTAAGATAAGGTAAACGGCGAGAGGAAAGGAGAGAGGGTAGAGCGTGCGAAGAGAGAGAAGGAGAGAGAAAGTAGCAGCGGCCGGGAGAGGTAGAATAAGTTAATTATAAGGAATAGGTTAAGATAAATGTAAGAGGAGAGGAAAAGGAGTTGTGAAGGCGAAGCGTTTTGTAACCCGGAAGGGAACGAATAAACCATACATACATACAAGAAAGCAATAACCACGTTAATGCCACATGATGAAAATGTGTACATATTTACAAATGTGGATAAAGCAGTGTATGTTTAACTTGGACAAATGGAAGAGTAATGTGTAATTGGTACTACAAAAGATTGACTTTCCATTTAAAATAACATTTACGGTCAAGTTTATCATGATTCGGTAACACAGCGCAGAATTTTTTATATTGAGTGTACAACTGCTGAAGCTGATGACAAAAGAGTTACAGTTTGCGAGTTCTCCACAAGAGACCGTGCTAAATTAATAAATTATCCTCTTTTAAACTATGTAGTAGCGAATTCTGGAAGTTGGTATGCTCCTTTTATGTACGTCATCCTTAAAAATGTCAAGAATTTCTGCGATTTTCTTATGCGTGCCCAACTCCTCCTTAAGGACACACGTCATCAAACTATGTCTTTGTCCCGCTCACAACTTCACGTCAACGTGAGGACCTGAAGTATCGACCAGCGGTCTGTTAAATGTGAATGCATCATAAAATCAGTCAGGGAGGCACGAAAATTTCCACTGGCAGTCATTGCGTTGTTACCTGCGGACATTTAATTTTTCTCGTTCCAACATAGTCACGTAGCTTTCTCTTGGAATCCCTACCGTCGCTGTTTAGATTTAAAGATAAGGGCTGGAAAGAAGCGATATAGTCCTCACACAATATCTAAAATACTATATGGAATCTCACAAAAAATGGGATTCATTAATTCCAATCGCTATACATATAAGCTACCAATTTCACGCCACACGAACTGATCTCTGAAAATATAGCTCGTGCTCCCAGTGCATTTCCCGCGAAAAATTTAAACACTTACGAAGCTCATTTGACAACATTAGTCAAAAATATGACGAACGACCGCAGCATCACCGCCAATAAATATGAATTACGCCAAAACACGACCGAAAACATATTAGGATAGACAGTCGCAACCTTAGACTAAATATATATGAACTGCCAGTTACTAGGAAAAACCAACTTTAGGCTGGTCACAACACCAGTAGAGCCGAGTAGCACCATCAAGAACGTAGAATCAAAATTTACAATATAGTTTGTACTTTGGCTATATTCAAGATTTTAGTTCTATGATCTTGATGGCACTACTGGTGTTGGATCCAACTTAAAGTTGCTTTTTCCTAGGAACTACTAGTCTGTAGGTATTTAGTCTAAGGTTGCAACCGAGCAAATTCTCAGCGGGAGATCGGATGTACGTTGTGAAAGAACCCGGACGCATACACTTAATCCACATTACGTCGGTCCGTATAAAATAGCAGACACGAAAATCAATAAAAGAATACAAATCTTCTGCAAGGAGCACTCCGTGGGGTCTGATTATATCCGTGAAACTGGAATTCTACGCATTACAGCAGGCTGTATGGCTATCGCAGGCTCAACACAGTTCATCTCAACAGAAACATTAGAAATAAAAATCATCTCTCATATTCACCACCGGTTGCTATCGACTCAAAACTCATGACACTCCCTGCAGACCAATCTCATGAAGACGTAACAGAGGAGCTCAACCATGGAAATTACATAAAAACTTCAGCACACGACTGGAAGAACAGTGATGCGTCAATATCACTCCGGGAAATCGAGTAAAGGGCTGCGACAATAAGGACACGGATCGTGGCACGAAAAGCCACCCACACCATGTTGTACTCCGGAGACGAAATCTTCGCTATAATCTCTTTAATTTTGATCATCGTCATATTATATAAGTCAAAATTAAAATGCGGCTGCGGACACGCAACAACACCATTACAACCAAACTGAACAGCACATCTTACAAATCCGGTTCCAGCAGAAATATTGGAAATGAATCTCCTGAAACAAAACCCATTTATTCTTGAAAGAGAACTACTTGATTAAATAACCTCCACCCCTATACAGGATATACAAGAAGGACGCGAATTTCGGAAACCACCAGTTACGCTCAAGTCAACATCATTTAAGTCTCCACTCAAACTGAAAGGAACGCTGGACATCGCACTATTACGATCCAGACAGGATCCCAGGGAGTCTGGGTACCAGAACCACGACAAGGTCTCTTAATACGACCAAAAACATACCAGGAGACGCACCTCAACCGGACACGAAACATTAAAGGAACAAAGAAGAACAAGCAATCCCAAACAAGACGAACCTGCACCAGACATGCTGCGACTCAAACGGAAATAAACAGGAATGATATCTTGAAGCTCACTGTGAAATGTGAAACCACGAATGAATTAACTCTCGCGGCCATTACAGACGAAAATATAAGGTTCTGGATGCCTGGAGAGGGAGGCACACCCGACGACTTTTCGGAAAACCAGAAATAAACGGCACTATCCACCCCTGCATGGTAGGTCTGGAAAGCCTGCACCTTCAACATTAGGACATCAGTCCAACTTCATCCAAGAGCCATGGAGATCCGAGCCACGGCAGCCTATTTCAAAGCAAGCCAACCTATATAGCACCAGGGGCAAGTGCCACACAAAACTTCCAGTATCGAACCAGGAAGACTGCAAGTCCTGTGCGAGAGGACTCGAAACGTTCCAGCACTTGAAGATGTTCCAAGTGAAAGTCCACTATCTGCACGGCAGCCGCCGGGAGCCTACCACTTGCTCGTGCTACGGCGTTCTGCTGTTCGAGGAAAAACATGCCACGGAGTGCTTGAAATGCACGTGTGTCTATTGCAGACGTATCGCGAACCTGCTCGAGGAGTACTGAGGCCGAAAAATTTGAACACGAAATCCTTCACGTTCAACGTGGATTGGAGCTACAATATTCCGTCAGCTTCTGACGACGTCTCAGCACGATCATTCTTGAACCATTAGACATCAACCATCACCGGTAAGCAAGGACAAACGTAGAAGACGAGGTTCTCATAACACGAAAATCCTGGGACGAGAGGATCAACTTGCACCCCGCAGTCTAAGTAGTGAGGACAGAACTCAATACCATCGACGCAACTCAAGGGCGAACCAATGACGTGCAAAGCACAAAGGCCATCTACCTTTAAACATGCCGGGCGCAGGCAACCAAGTATCGACAACACTGATTAGTTTTAATATAGGTTAAGATCATAGCAGTGCGCTAATGCTTCCAGGGAAGATGTTATGTATGGACAATCTATTTTTCTCGTTCCTGCATAGAGTTAAGTAGTCTTCTCTTGGAGTCCCTACCGGCCTTGTTTACGTTTAAAGATAAGGGCTGTGGGAACAATCTTACAGTGTGACCAGCTGCACATATTCAGTCTGCCCTTTTTCATATTTTATCTTTTTTCCACACATACGTTTTCTTCAGATTTTTCAGTATAAAAAGGCAACCTTGAACAAGCTTCACCGCGCATTCGAATGTAACGTGGTTCCTTACAGCACTGTCAGCGAGGTCGGGCTAAGTTCCCTTTCGAGCAAAGTACTTGCGAGACTTCTGGATTGAGAACTCGCTGCAAGATCGAGCTCCGTCTCTTTCGCGCATATTAAGTAGAGTTCTTTCCAAAACTCACCGCAAGATCGGGCTGAAGTTTCCTCTTCGAGCATTTCAAGAAGTAGAATCTTCCACAAAACTCATTGCAAGATTGGGCTCACAGTTCCTCTCGAGCACACGTTAGTTTAAGCAACATCATATCGCCTAGCTTGTTACGCTAGTAGTTCGTAAGTTCCATCTTTGTTGAATACGCTTACTTTCAATTCAAGTCATACTCAGATTCACCTTTTTCTTTATATCTATTTTTCCATTTATGTTAGTTTCTGTGACTTCCCCACAGGGCGCTAGGGCAGTCTGGGGACATACTTCGGGACATGCTTTGGAGTGAGAATGGCTTGGTATTGGAGAAAAGGTGAACTTTATTCCTCCCAGTTTATGATATGAGGTGCACGCCACTTTACACTCTCCGCAGGTGATATAGTAGGTGCACACCACAGTTACCGAATAAGCTCGGATATGCGCGTCGTAGCAATAACGCGCGCGTTCGGATGCGAGTGCACGCACGCCGAACCGGAACAGTCGATGTGGCCGCTTATAAAACTTGGGACCGCAGTGCTCACGTAGGGCAGAAAGATTAAGATTGCGATGCGACTCGCGCGAAGCACGGACAGGTCGACCGCGAGAACTAAATCCCCGCCCTACTGTCCTACACGCAGCTTCCTGCGATTTCCGGGAAAGCCATCAAGCTGAAGGTATACAGGGTGATTCTGGCAATTGGGACGGGGTGTAACTGATTTTTGAATGATGATAGAGAAAAATGGTAGAGGACAATATTCCATGGCGTACTAAGTGCTATGTTCCTATTATACTACTTTTGTTGCACATGCACTGATGAACCTTCACGGTGTAATTGTACTTTTTTTTTAAAATACGTCTCTTCTCCGTATGACAGTACTAGGGTAGGGTCATCTTGAAGGCAAGATATTCGACACTTTAGATCAGAAATGTATTTTATTACACATATTAAACATTTCCGCCCTAAAATTTCGAATATCTCGTAAAGTATTGTTTTCAAGATGACCCTACCCTGTAGAGCTGCATTTAACAAAAAATCCAATTGCACCGGGAAGGTGCATCGGTGCACGTGCCACAAAAGTGGTATAATAGGAAGATAGATCTTAGTACGTCATGCAATATTGTCCTCTACCATTTTTCTCTATCATTATTTAAAAAAGACTTATAGCCCGTCTCAATTGCCAGAATCACCCTGTATAGGGCGTGTGTCGCCACGATCCGCCAATCTGGAGTTCGGCACGTAGGCTGAAATTGAGATGCGCGATATTCGCAGCCGAGGTCATCTCGTATGCGTTTGATTGCACAACCCGGTGCGATATGGTGTGACAGCAACGTCACACTCGCCACGCAGGCTCTTGCATTTTAACGTGCAAGACACGGCAACGTTCTATAAAATAATCTCAATCCCGAACAATTTACAATACAGGGTGAACCACGAATCGTGTTCAGTAGAGATCGCTCTGTTATTAGCAGTCCGATCGAAAATGTTGATATCAGGTGTAGCATGGTTTCGAGAGAGCGACCTAATTTGAGCGATGTTCGAAATGGTATCCATCAGCTGCAATGCACTCGCGTAGACACCGATTAAAAGACTGTTTAGCACTTTCTATGACCTCTGTACTGTTAGCTAAGCATACATCCAAAATTCTTTGTCGCATATCTTCCAGCGTTGTCGGAGCATGTGTATAAACTTCATGTTTCAATATACCCCATAAAAAACAATCAGACGGAGTAAATTTGGGCGAACGGCTGGCCAATTAACTACATCCCATTTTCTGTCTAGCGCTCGACGGACGTCACCAGAAGCGGAAAATGGAAAAAATGGAAAAAATGAAATACATGGAAAATGGAAAAAATGGAAAAATATGGAAAAAAAGTAATACATGTTATGTCGTGATACTTTTCTAATTCGTCTTGGAGTTTTCTAACAGACATGCGTAAAAAATTATAGAATCATTTGCATTAAAATGCATGCTAATCTTGAAAAGTCATGAAAAAAAATAGTTGACAAAACATTGAAAATAATCACGTTAAAGCTCTCTTCAAACCATGCTATACCCGATAAAAACATTTTCGATCGGACTGCTAATATCAGAGGAATCTCTACTGATCACGATTCGTGGTTCACCCTGTATATTGAATTTAACCGTAGCAATTGTGCTACTTCGTGCCACTTTCTCTCCCTTTCGAATAATCTTAATTTCGTGAGAAATTAGAGAGACCAGAGATAATCCTCAAGCCACTCGAGGAAAATCATCTACGAGTCAATTTCCCTTTACTTAAAACTCCGAAGTAGATTCCCCGGATTACCTGGGCCGAGCAACCACTACCTAGGAGTTCCTTTGTTTCGAAGCAGATTCTCCGACTTTCCTGGGACGAACAACCACTATCTAAGAGATCCCTAGGCCAAAAGACAGGTTCTCAGACTTCCCTGAGTCGGGCAACCATTGCTGAAGAGTTCCTTAGGTTCGAGACAGAGTGTCCGGCTTCCCTCAGACGGGCAACTACTGTTCGAGAACCACCATTCCGCTCCGAAATAGATTGCCCGGCTTTCCTGGGTCAGGCAACCACTATCTAGGAGATCCTTAGGCCCAAAGACAGGTCTGGGTCCCATACTTTCCTTAGGTACTCACTGCTGAAAAGTTCCTTAGGTTCAAGACAGATTTTCCGGCTTTCCTGGGTCGGGCAACAATGTTCGAGAATCGTCTTTTCTCTCCGAAATAAATTGTTCGGCTTTCCGGGGTCGAGCAATCACCATCTAGGAGACCCCAAGGCCCAAAGACAGGTTCCCCGACTTTCCTGAGTCGAGCAACCACTGTTGAAGAGTTTCTTATGTTTGGGACAGATTGTCCGTCTTTCCTAAGTCGGGCAACTACTATTCGAGAACCGCCTTTCTGCTTCGAAATAGATTCCGGCTTACCTTGGTCGGGCAGCCACTTAGAAGCTTAGAAAATGCTGTTCTGGAAACAGATTCTCTGACTTTCCTGAGTCGAACAACCACTATCTAAGAGATCCCTAGGCCAAAAGACAGGTTCTCAGACTTCCCTGAGTCGGGCAACCATTGCTGAAGAGTTCCTTAGGTTCGAGACAGAGTGTCCGGCTTCCCTCAGACGGGCAACTACTGTTCGAGAACCATCATTTCGCTCCGAAATAGATTGCCCGGCTTTCCTGGGTCAGGCAACCACTATCTAGGAGATCCCTAGGCCCAAAGACAGGTCTGGGTCCCATACTTTCCTGGGTTAGGCAACCACTGCTGAAGAGTTCCTTAGGTTCAAGACAGATTTTCCGGCTTTCCTGGGTCGGGCAACAATGTCCGAGAATCGTCTTTTCTCTCCGAAATAAATTGCTCGGCTTTCCGGGGTCGAGCAATCACCATCTAGCAGACCCCAAGGCCCAAAGACAGGTTTCCCGACTTTCCTGAGTCGGGCAACCACTGTTGAAGAGTTTCTTATGTTTGGGACAGATTGTCCGTCTTTCCTAAGTCGGGCAACTACTATTCGAGAACCGCGTTTCTGCTTCGAAATAGATTCCGGCTTACCTTGGTCGGGCAGCCACTTAGAAGCTTAGAAAATGCTGTTCTGGAAACAGATTCTCCGACTTTCCTGAGTCGGGCAACCAATGTCTAAAGAAGTTCCCTCCATACAGTAAGGCCCCGTCTGGGCATTACTGACCTATTTACCTACCACAAACTTATATTCGGCGTGAGGCTTAAGCACTCGCCACGTGCCCTAGCTCGTAGCAGCGTTAACGACGAAATCGTGACTCATTGTCAACCCGAGGATCGCGCGATATATCAGAAAACGTCGCCGTGCGCGTACGTCGAGATAGCGACGATTTATACGCATTCAAGTGAGGTAAACAGTGTGGCGGTCGAAAAAATAGCTTCTGCTCGCGAATTTCTTGTGGCGCCCATGAACCAACTAGACAAATCAAGAGTTTTGCCTTAAATTTGTCGCCCCTTGAACTCTTGAGAAGTATTTGTTTTTATTTGATGAAAGACATTTTTATTTTTATACAAAATGCGTGTTAAGTAGGCTCCGCACGCCGCGCAAGGTCTATCGGCTCTGCACCTGGAGTCTTCAAAAACCATCAGAAATAAAAAAAGGCTATAAAATTTCTGAAAGTACATGAATGTAGCTTCAGTCAGCGTACGGAAATTTTAATATTTTAATTATAGGCAAAATAGCGCACGTTTAAAGAAAACCTTCGAAAATTATCCACTAAGGGCCGGTTTCACCAACGACTGATAAATCTCTAAATAGTTATTCGGCCAATAAAATTTATTTGTCAGTTAACGAGAGTGTCGAGACCAATCATTTTGTCGAATAAGCGCTAACTGAAGTTGGTGAAACAAAAAACACCGATTTTAACCGACAAATAACTTTATTCTACGAATAACCACTTATTCGTCGTTGGTGAAACCGGCCTTAAAAGAAGTAAATTTTCTTAGGTATTCTTTGGGAAATATTAATGGTAACAAAAAATCCATACGCTTAACTGCAGATAGTGTATTTAGAAATGTTGTGTGAATATTCGAAGCCATTTGGACGTAAACCGGCTGAAAAAAGTGCTGGGACCTTTGTGGAAACGTAATTTCGAGATAAACGCGTTTAAAAATTTAGGTACTTACCTGGAGTTCCTTGCGACGCGCCACCAAAACGCCTGCGATTCTGCTATTTTCACGAATTTCAACATAATATTTTAGGCGACAACTCTCAGCATGACACACTTTCAGAATACATTAAAAAACAAAAGTTGATTTTTTTACGCCGTCACAGTGTTTATCTCCCTTATAGAATGATCTCTCTCCAACGTGTAATTTATGTTCCAGGTCCGACCAGGCTCGCCGGACTCTCCCGGAATTACGGACGTCAGACGTAAGACTTCGCGGAAGGATACCTCGAGCCGACTGTACTCGAACGGAACGCGGAAAGCTCAGAAGGGATCATCGTTCGATTCGCGGGAGCGCGGGGCAAGAATTCGAGCGACAAAAACGTAGATCTTTCTTTGGAAGTAATTCCTGGGCCATTGTTCGCCTCGAACTTGCCTCCGTCGATTCTTCCTGGGAATTTCTCACGCGAGAACTCTCGCGAGTGGCCGACTCTGCCGAGAGACTCTCTCGGACACGGAAACGGACTTAAACCTTTCGCTGGCAGACGAAGTTCGAAGGCGCGAGAGAGGCGAGTGTCGAGGGAAGTTTTCGTTCTGCTGCCAGGAAGGTTGTTGAAATTTGTGTTCGCATCTCGTCGACGTGTCCGACCAGGCGAGATTCACGGCGAGGAAATCCGCCGGCTCGATCCGCAGGAAAAATTCGCCTCTGTACAGCTGTGGACAGAACTGTCCAGAAGGGCGAGGACGAGACTCGTGTTGCGAGAAAATCTGCTGGTAAAGCTGATCCTTTTCAGTCGGACGCAACGTGAAATCGCCGGAAAGTGAAGTACAAGAGGAAAAGAGGTCGAAAAAAGAGGATCGCGAGAAGAAGAAAGAGAAGACCAAGAAGAACGTGCTGCAGAACTCAGGAAAAGTAGTATATATATATATAGACGTGGCGTACGCACGTTAAAGGAGTGATGTATTCCTATTAAAATTCCAGACAAGACCGAAGGAAATGAACAACGGTTCAAAGTAGCGCCGCGAGCGAGCGAACGGCGTCTGAAAGGAAAGTGTAAAGAGGCGTGGGCGTTGACGGCAGAGAGCGGTTAAAGAGAAGTGGGCAAGGAGAAAGGAGCTGAAAAGGGAAGAACGGTGCTCGGAGTGCCGTGGACCAGTCGCACTGGGAACTGCGTCGACGTAGTACGTCTAAGTCCGCCAACCTCCCAAAAGCGGACTCAATCTAGCGGAAAAATAAAACTCTCCCCCGCCACGACTTTTTACTCCTTCTTTTTTCATAAACAATACGTGACGCGAAAATTCTCGCCAGCCGCGCGTTCTCGGCTGAACAGTTTCGGAGGTCGTTGCGAGAGAAAAGCCCTCGAGCACGCGTCTCGAAACGTGATACGAAAGCGTGGGTGGCCTAATTCGGAGCCGCCGCGGGAAGAAATTGACGCTGAGTTATACAAGAATGAGGGAAAACGAAAGTGGGCGGATCGCGGGAAAAACGTCGAGTCGTTAAAGAACGTTCTCTCTCCCTCCCACGCGCCCTCCCGCTCTCCACCGGCCGATATTTAATCGGCCGGCTTGGCGCGCGCAGCGAATGCTCCCGACACACGAACCGACGCGTTCCTTTCGGCCGGCAAAATAGAGATGCAATTTACGGTCCCGTTTGGACAACGATTCGAACAGGCAGACTCGGGCCAACATCCACCATAAACATTACGGCACCCAGCCCCGACAAATACCCCTTACGACAGTCGAGAATTCCAAAACCTCAGAAAAAAAAAAAAACATAAACAAAAAGACAGAGTGTCATGAAAACAAATTGCTATTCCCAAAAGTTCGCGACCGCCGGAGTCGAAGGGAAGGAAGCGAATTGATCGGAGCGCCCGATCGATCACGGGTCTCCGCCGACCCCCCGCGCGGTCACCGTACTCTCTCGGCCATCGATAATCGTCGCGTGCACCAATGGCGCGTGCGGCGCTCGGTGGAAGGGCTTGAATCATCGGCATCGGCCGTGTGTCTCGTTATTGGGGAAAACGGCATTCATCTGCGGCCTCAGGTGGGGGAGTCTATGAAAACAGTATGGAGTCCGGCGGTTCAGCCAGCGGCGGGGACGTCGTTGTCGGACGGGACCCTGTTAAGGGCGACCGTGCATGAAACGGAAGTGGATGTGTCCTCGACGACAACTGCCGTCCTTTTCCGTCTCTTCGTCCCCCCCCCCCCCCACCCCTGACCTCTCAACCCACCCCTTCCACTCGCCATTTCGAACACACGCGTTCCAACTATAATCGCCGGTGCACGACCACCCCCGCGGCAATGCCTGCAGCGTTGCGGAACTAATGAAACGCCCGGCAGAACTCTTCCGTCGTCGTGGTCGCGCGAGAAGCTACGATCATTGCAACGAGTCTGATAAGCAGGGGAACGAGCTCGGATTAAGGATCCTCGGCATCGATCGTGAACAGTGACTCTTGGATTGGTCGTTCGGCGTGTCTTCGAGTGCAGTGCCCGTGAATCGGGATATTCGGGGTGGAAAAGGAATGCGGGTCGGCCGCCGCGAAAAATCGACCGGAAGTGAAGTGTCGGTGTGGTTCGAGCGAGTTTAGAATGGGCGAGCTGGTGAGCATTGGATTTCGGCAGCGAGGCAAAGCGGCGCGTCACGTGACTTCGTTGAAGTCGGGCTTGATTCGTGGTGAATCCGTTGGGATTATGTAATTGATCATCCGGACCCGGGGCGCGAGAGCCCCAAGTCACGTGTGTACTCTGGCCAGAATTCGTGCCCAGTTGTGGTAAGGGAAGTGCGACGCTGAAGCAGCGTCGATCGAACGTGATCTCCGACGTGCGAGTGGACCGGGAAGAATAGACGGGAAAAGGAAGAAGAAGAAGAAAAAGGACAAGACGGAGGGAAGCAGAAATGTCTCCGTGGCAGTAATTCTCAATACGTGTTCACAGACGGCGAGTCGGAGAATCGAAGTGTCCTGGTAATTTAGAACGTCCGGGGTTGGGACGGCGGGAGGAAAGAGTATCGTCGGCTCGTCGGCAGGTCCGCGAGAAGCTCGTTAAAGGATACTGCTGAAGAGTGCAGAAGAATCAGGCACGATGCAGTCTCTCGAGGACCTCTTCAATTCCACGCCGTGGAACGCTACGTCCACGTGGTGGGACAACTTCACGTGGGACAACGGGACGAACTCCACGGACTTGCAGTTGAGGAACCAGTTCATACTGCCCTGGTGGAGACAGATGATTTGGACGGTCCTGTTCGCCGGCATGATAACCGTCGCCACGGGCGGCAATCTGATTGTGATATGGATCGTGCTGGCGCACAAAAGAATGCGCACGGTCACGAATTACTTTCTGGTGAATCTCAGCATCGCCGACGCCATGGTGTCGACACTCAACGTCACGTTCAATTACACGTACATGCTGAACAGCCACTGGCCGTTCGGGACGCTCTACTGTAAGATATGCCAGTTCATCGCCGTGCTCACGATATGCGCCAGCGTGTTCACCCTGATGGCCATCTCTATCGACAGGTGAGGCAATATTAGAACATGAGATTCCGATACGAAACGTTCATTCCGTGATGCAGCGAAAATCGGATGCAAGATTTGGCCGTTGTTTGCCAATATCGCAAGCCGCGACCGATCTCGTTGTATTCGACTTCCACTGTACTGAGTTTAAGATATCGTTTTTCAATATTCCTGTACACTATTTCTTGCACTACTCCGCGGGTACGCTCACTTGGCAGGCTCGCCAATATTCAAACTGTACATTCTCTCCTCAGGAACGTATCGTATCGTTATGCCGCGTGGGCTGCTAGTGGCAGTTTATACTCCTCTTCCCACAAGCACAATTTAAGATTTATTGAAATAGTATACTGTTCAACAAATTAGACTATTAGACCAACAAGAGAACATGGGAAACCCGAAAATTCCCCAATTTCAGAAATTTGTTCGAAAAATAGCCTACTTTACCTGTATTTCTTTTTTTTCTTGCATGTGGAATGACCGTCGATAGAATGTAATAAAATTTGAATGGCGAAATATGCCGATTATATGGTTAATTATATAGAGCACCTACGCGCTTGCTGCGCGCACACACACACAAACCAAAATTCTCGTCTCTGCAATTGCACGATCTTCCTGATTTTGTCAGTTACACCTGGCCCTCTTACTGTAAACGGTGAGGATGTGTGTCAGTCTTTTCACGTGTTACAGCCACGAGGTCCCTCAACTAACTCACTGGCAACCACAGGTAGCACAATTATTTTTCATTTCAACTTCTTGCAATGCATTTATTTGTCGACATTTATAACAAGAATAGCCGACCTGTTTGTTTTTCTGATACAGGTTGGATAGTTTACACTTTAATCATAAGTTTTTGACAAGGACACGCATTGGTGTCGAAAAGTCAAGCATTAAAATTTAATAAATATGATTCACCGGCATATTACGCATATTTTGCACTTGTGAGCAATATTTCAGAATGTTGGGAATTTGCGGGTTGCCTACGTTCCCTTCTAACTGATTGACCAGACTTTTGAACAGCGTTTCAATACGACTTGTTCAGTGGTAAGTTCTAGAGCCCTGGGCTGGGTTTTGGGCATATCTCATATACGTCTGTTAGAAACACCGTGGTAGAAGGGCAGGAGGACGCACGTCTTGGGGTGGTCACTCCAGGCGGTGTCGGCTCATTTACAAAGGCCGGGCGATAGCCAGAACAATGATAGCGGTCGATGATATTTGGTTAGCTGGGTGGCAACCGTCGCCAGTTCTTAGGACTGCGGCATTGTATAGATATAAATATAGAGTATCGCAGACGTTACGAATCCGAGGCGGCAGCAAAAGGCCCGACGCTTTGTTGCGCGCCGCCAAGGAGATGCGTATTTCTTTGAGAAGGAGCGTGCTCGGGGCCGATGGCCTGACGTCATCGATGCCGCGTTGCACGTGCAAAGAGATAAACTGTCAAATAAAGGATCTGGCCACATATGTAGTGGGGAAAGACTTCTGACTCTCTGGCAAGAGGACGGTGTGAAGGAACACGGCACTTACCCCAGAACCGCAGCGTTGAAAACTTCTCAAAAATATTCTTAAATCGAACACGTCTTATAGGTGCGAAAGCCCTCGACGTCGGTCACATACGCACACCTTGCCTTTGATGACGTCACCATTACGACCAAGCTTCGATTTTCTCGGAATCAGGAGGTATTTCCCTATAATAACACGCACACCCCAACGGACGGTGAGAGTAGTGACGGATATAATCGAACAAGAAAATAACTGTTCCTAGCGATGGCTACAACCTAACACCACGATCAAACAAACTCGGACGCGGCTCGAAAACTCGACGACACCCTTCATCAGTTCCAGCGAGAATAGCGTCCACTCAACGCGGCCAGCTTTCCGACCGAAAACGCAGTGACACCATTAGAGCACCCTTCGTCACCCTTGCTCGCGCTCATCCTCATCGGTTTGACCGCCTAACCGACCAACCCCGGTCTCGGCCGTGCTTAACCGCGGTCCTCGATCTTCCGGCAGCAGAAAAGTCCGGCGTCTGTCGCGACCCTCGATCTCGATGCGTTCCTCTTGACGCAATGTTGTGCGTTTTGCTCGCGCAACGTCCAGAGAAAACGTTCGGCGCTAGCGAGCTCGTCTTCCGGCACACGGGGGCGCCGCAAGACAAACAGCCGAGAAATGTGTTTTCTCAGCTAGCTGACACCGGCTTAAGTGGGCGCCTGGCGTTAAAAGCGCGTCGGTCGAATGTCGGGAAAGGATTCCGGGTCGGGGGCATCGGTTTGGGGAGAGCACGCTCTCGCCAGGGATAACAGTGCGGAAGGACGTGCGTTCTGGCGTGGGTCAACATACGCACGACTGTATAGTGTATATAGGGCAGCTGCGGGCAATGTTTCGCGAGGGCAAGCGGCGACATTCTTCTGTGCGTGTGAGATGCCGTTCGAGTACTGGGATAGAAATTTGGAAGTATAATTTTTGTTTGTTTTTTATTATTTTTATACTTCATTTTTCACAAGTTGGCACATTGGGGCACAACCTAAGGGCGCTAACGGAATGCTCAAGTGAATATCATTTATTCAAATTGATGAGATCGTTCTGTTAAGTTATTAACTAAGTAAAAATGATAAGCATTAACACGGACAGATTTCAGATTACTAGCGCTGGGTGTCGTATCAAAAATGGGCTCCATTATTTGTTTTCAATTGCGTCAGAAATTTCTTACGGCCCTGATTCAATCCATGCACACATTCCGTATACATATGTGCACACTAGTATACTTGGCAATGATGCATACTAGCGTTTGTACCGCAGTTCAGGCTGAATACAAGCACTCAATTTACAATTTTATATTCACAATATTTTTTCTCCCGGACTAGACGGTAGAAAGTCCTTTTTTTTTTTAAATGTTTCTTGAATGTTAATCTACATCCTGGAATTTTTACAAAAAATGTTTAAGAATTGTTTTCGAGTTATTGTCAAAAAACTGTTTTGTATGATCATTACCATTGCTTTAGATGGAGAAAACGCTAAACTTTAATTGTTAATAACTCGAGTTCTAGACGGTGGATTAAGTTCATTTATAAGAAAAAAATGGTTATTTCTTAGAAATCTTTAATTTAAGTCCGGTTTAAAAAAAAGTTTAAGTAAAGTGATTCAGCGCTAGTAATACCTTAACGAATTGCACGCAGCCAAGTCCGGTTCCGAGAGCGGGGGTTGCGTACGGCAACCGTCGTCTGTTTCGGTAGGACTCCACTTACTGAACGCAGCCATGACCGGTACCAAGAGCGGTGGTGGCTTACGGTAAGGGTGTCGTTAGTCTGTGATGTTATATGGACGATCATTTACTGAACGCACTGTGCCCGGTACCGAGAGCGGGGGTGGCTTACGGTAAAGATCGAATTTATGCTTGGATGGAATGAATAACCATTTGCTAACGCAGGCGTGTCCGGTTCCGAGAGCGGGGGCGACGTACGGCAAAGGCTAAATGTATGTTTGATAGTGATTCGTGGATAGTAAGTCTTGGTGGCGAAGGAGCTTTTCTAATGGATCTCTTATAGGTTGACTGTTCTACACGTTTGATGCACGCGAATGCTTTTCCACTCGTTCGTGAGCCCTGAAGTCGTCATAGATACGCGGCTCGAGGTTCGTGTTTCCGAAGTCATCTCGAGTCGTTCGTTTCGACTTACGCCAGTGCGGTCCACGAGTGGGGCCCCTCACGCCGCTATTTCCACCTCCACTAGGTACAAATTCTTCCGTATGCCGATCATAACACACACCAGTGTGGCCAGAAGTCGCGCCGGGCACCAGCGGTGTTCGCGGGAGTGGGGATACGCGCAAGTGTACGTGCCCTGTCTGTGAGAGCTGCGTGGACTCCACACTCCACAGGACTCGCAGACAGGGCACGCACACTTGTGCGTATCCCCACTCCCGCGGTCACCGATGGTGCCCGGCGCCACTTCTGGCCACACTGACACACACTGAGCGTCCATCGTTTCCAGGGCAACGTTAGCTCGGTGGGGGAACCGAAAATGCCCCGGGGCACTTTCTTGGACCGCACTGACTTACGCCGTTCAGACGTATAGGTACAGCGTGTGATCTTTCGATGGCCAGAGGTTCTCAATTGGATCGCGTCAATAGCCTTGTAAGCTCGATATAGATCTCGCCTCGAGTAGAGCATTCCCGCTCCTTACATACCCAAATGTGTTGAGGGGAGGGTTTTACTCGAGTGATTTTGGTCGGCGGCCGGGAGTCGCTTCTCCTTCGGCGGCCGAAATATTACCGTTACTTTATTATAGTAGTGTGAGTATGACGGTGATTACAATTGGTGTGATCGATGAAGATGTATTTGTTTGGTTTGTCGGTGCGTGATGTTTGACCGTGTTGGCGGACGGTATAGAGGTGTTGGTGTGTATATGGCTCGGCATGTCGGTGAGTGATATGTGACTGTGTTGTACGGACGGTATAGTAGTGTCAGTGTGTACGGGTCTCGGCAAGTCGGTGCATGGTGTGTGAATATGGTGTGCGGACAGTATAGTAGTGTTGGTATATCTGTGTCTCGGCTAATTGTAAGTAATGTACGACAGGGGATGCACGGCGATCTACGCGGCTTTTATATACAGGCCAGTAGGTGATGCGTCTGGCCTATCGGTCTGTACGGGTACAATACTTTTAACATTTCCTGTTTCTGTTGCCACCCCGCAGGGGGGTCCCGCCCTTGGTGGTGGGGACCTTTGGGGCTTGGCGTACCCACGGACCTGACATACGCTTGTACTGGACCCTTAATCGGCTGCTGGGCTGTGGGTCCACTCGACCGGAGGATAATCGGTAGACGGGGTGGGGGGCCCACCGGTGGTAGTGGTAGGGTAGCGTGTGGGAACGTCCCACCCGCGTTGCCCTTAGCTGCCACCGGTCCCCCACATTTGGGACGGCACCCTGGGTACTAACTGAACATATCATCTAAGGCACCGGGGTTGCAATCGTCGTGGCAGTGGTGAAGCCATTGCTGGCTAGGGCTTGACATCCCGGTGTGGGAGCTGCACTCAATCAGCTCGCCTTACCATGGTTGGCAGAACTATGGGAGAGGTTTAGAAAGGCCTCGCCTCCACCAGTAAGATGAGGGGCCAGCAACCCGTATAGACTGGTAGCAATTTATTGCGCGTTGATCGGGCGACATCTCGATCATTTGAACGGGTGAGTGCGGAGTATGACCATCGTGTCGAGGTATCCGTCGGCCTGCGGGCCCACCCGAGCGAGCACAACAGATGTTTCTGTTGCCAGTGCAGAACGAAATTTTTCCAAATTAATGTTAATTAAAGCTTATCTGAAAACAAAAACGACACAGAAAAGACTTGATGGGCTAGCTACAATTTCTATTGAAAAAGTTTCACTCAATCAACTAGATATGATTGACTTAATAAATTATTTTACTACTGTAAAAGCTCGATATGCATTATTTAATGCTTAAGATTTCGACGTATATTTATATTTATGGAGATGCAATTTTTTTTTAAAATACTTGTTGATTGTTAGTATTTGATTTTATTATATTGATTCTAATGTATATTGCAATAATAGCAATAATAATAATAACATAAATGTGTGGGACCCAGATGAATTAATAAATTACGATTGTAAAACAAATCCAATAGCAAAATTTGTTAAGTCTTTCTATATATCGACATTTCACATATGCTGAAAGTGCGCAGTTATAAATATTAGCTTAGGGGCGCCATGCACTCGGGAGTAATACATGTAATTGTCCAAATGAGCAAGGATCTCGTTTTATCAACAAGATTAGCCGGACGAAGTGGGACGAAAATTAAGTACACGATTTTGGATTTAAACCGAATGTGAGGTGTTACAGTTTGTGTGTATGACCGTAAAGTAAATTTGGATCACGTAAGAAATGGTCTTGGTTTCCTAAGTATACGTTGAACCTAAGGAATAAATGTTTAGTACAATGTGTGACAACTGACATTGTTCAACTTTGAAAATGATTCAAGAGATAGGGATTAAAATTCGATGGAAGAGGCAGACAGAACTGTTGCATATGTATGTATTTTTTTGCGTATCGCTGCCTGCGTCATGCTCGCACAGTCATGATGTATGCGTATTCGTATAGCATGCTTTTAGGCATGTATTGATATATACGAACTATTGCATACGCTGTAAGAAGTCGTGCAAAACAACCTCACATTATTCCACATGATCCTACATTACCTTGAACGTTGGTCAGACAATGTAATAAGGGTAAAGGTAAAGATATATTAATCACGCCTTCAGGGATGAACGTTAATTCTATTTTCCGTATTTGTTTTTTTTCTAAGTACAGAATACTGTGTATATTGGCTAACTTTCGCTTGATCAGAGAAATCGAATTATGATGCCGCGAGCTATAAAGTTCCTGTAAGATATGACAGAAGTAATAAATATTCATTTATTTATTTATGACAGAAGTCTTAAATATGTAATTTTGCAAGATAACGAGTAACCCTACCATTCATCATCGAATCCGTAATGCATACGCGAACGTAGCATAAATGCAAATGAAATGTCCGTAGAGACTTTACTTGCACCCAATAAAAGCAAAAGAGTTCGTGGCGCGCGCAGTCGTTTTCGGTAACTTCAACAGGAACCGTCATACAGTCTTTCTTTTCAAAGTTTCACGTTTTCAAGAGTCATCCGTCAAAAGTTTGCTTGGAACTGAAATCGAAGTGAAGCCTTTCTCTCGACCAGCTTCACAAGCTCAGAATCATCCAAAGTACCTCAAACTTCCCGATTCGTCCATTCCTAGAATCGTCTCATCGAAAGTTGTGCTTCGCGATTTCGATACAACCGTTTCGTCCAATTCATTTGACTCACGTCTTCGACAAAGTTCTCCCACGTCTCCCTACCTCGTAGTACCGAATCATCGGAAGCGAGTCGAAAAGTGTCAGGATGGACTTCTTGTCCGTTGCCCTCGCCGCTTTGGGCTGCGGCCTCTTTATCTATTACTACTGCTTCCACAGACTGAACTATTTCAAAAACGCCGGCGTCCTTCACACAAAGCCGATTCCCATAGTGGGCAATTTATTTCGCTCGATATTCCAAGACGTGGCAATATCCGACTTGATCATGGAAGTCTACAACATGTACCCGGACGCGAAGTACGTGGGCTTCTTCGAGCTGATGCGCCCCGCCGTGATACTACGCGACGTGGAGCTGATAAAAGCGATCACCATGAAGAACTTCGATCACTTCCCCAACCGCGCGGGCTTCATCGACAAGCTGAACGATCCGATTCTCAGCCGAAATCTGGTGTCCCTGGAGAACGACGAGTGGCGCAGGATGCGGCTGACCATGACGTCGGCCTTCACTTCGAGCAAACTGAAGACCATGTTCAAGCTGATGTCGGACTGCGCGAAGAACCTAGCAACGTACCTAGCCGAGCAGCCGGCCGACAAAGGGGTGATTGAAATGAAAGGGCTGACCAGCAAATATGCGAACGACATCATCGCGACCTGCGCGTTCGGCTTGAGCGTCGATTCGCTGCGAAATCCGGGGAACGACTTCTGGACGCACGGCAAGGACATAACGAAGTTCGATCGACACCGCTCGCTCATCTACTTCCTCACGCGAAACCACCCGGTCATCAGCCGGTGCCTGGGCGTGAAGCTGATCAAGGAAGACGTGCGCGCCTTCTTCATGAGCACCATCGAGTCGACGGTCCGCGCGCGAGAGGAGCACGGCCTTACCCGGCCGGACATGATTCAGGTGATGATGCAGATGCGAGAAAAGGACGGCCGCCAAGCCCTCAGCATGCTGGACATGATCCCGCAGGCGTTCGCCTTCTACTTCGCCGGCTTCGAGACTGTCTCGACGATGCTGACCTTCCTCACCTACCAGCTCGTCACTAATCCACGCGTTTACCAGCAACTGCAGGCCGAGGTGGATCGTGTGGACCGTAGTTGCCACGGGGAGCTGTCCTACGACGATCTCAACGACCTGGTGTACTTGGACGCGGTGATCAACGAGACTCTACGTCTGCATCCGCCCTCGCGCTTCTTCGACCGCGCCTGCACCAAGGACTACGAACTGCCGCCGGCCTTACCCGGTGCCAAGCCATTTTTGCTGCGCAAAGGAGACGTTGTCTGGGTGCCGGTTTACGCGGTTCAGCGCGACCCAAGATACTTCGACGAGCCGGACGTCTTCAAGCCTGAACGGTTCCTTGAGCAGGGCAGGAAGCTCACGGGCAATGTCGCCTTCATCCCGTTCGGCAGAGGGCCGAGAGCGTGCATCGGGCAGCAATTCGCTATGTTCGAGACGAAAGCGTTCGTCTTTCATCTCCTCACCAAGTGTCAGCTGAGGAGCTGCGCGAAAACGCCGGATCCGCTCGTTTTAAGGGGAATGTCGTTTTCGGTCATAGTCGAGGGTGGTATGTGGCTCGATGTTAGAGCGAGGGAAAGGCAGGTTAATGGCAACGTGTTGGCGTGAAGTCAGACCATGGTCCGACGTCGTGGGAGTTTTATTATTACTTTAAGTTGTTTTATGCATATAAAGTAAGGTTGCGATCATTGGACCAGTGTCATTATTCGACCACTATCAGGTTCGCATGATAGAAATCGGTTGAAATCGGTTGAAATTTTTCCTCACTTGGTGGAGTAAGTATTACCAACTCTAGAGTGCAAAACATATTAACAATGCCATGAGGGCTCACCATAACTAAAACTGAAACGGATGTAAGTGCGATTCTGTTGACTAGATTTTATTGTACATCTCAAGTGTTTGGTGGAAAATTTATCCCTCTTTACAACGATACCATTATGTCCTAGTATTGAGTTGGTAGACAAAAACACTAGTTGAGTTGGTAAAACTGGACAGTAATCCCCGGCAGTGATGTTTCTGGCTGCGCTTTTTCGCGCATGCTCAGTGCAATTCAGGAAAAATGCAGGGACGAAGCATGCAGTGCGGCCTATTGCGGCCCCAACCAATTTTTTTTAAATAATATTTGGGCGGAGGGATAAAACAGGACCTCTTTTTCATGAATTTTCGCACGTACCTTAAGCAAAATTTCACGCGCATGCGCGAGAAAGTGTTAAATAAACAAATGTATGTGAGCATGGAAGCACTTAACCCGTATGAATAGTAAGAGGCTGATTAACAATTTAGCTAAACCTCTTAAATAACAGTTCTCTTATTTACTGTGTATCACAAACTTAGTCCCACAAAACCTTAACACTTAGGGCAGTGTGATGTACGGGCGGGGCCCCTTACACGGCTACTGCCACCTCCTCTAGTTACAAGTACTTCTGTCCTTGTTGTCGCATCGCGTTAGTCATGTGAAACAATATCAAGCGTCGTCCGTTTCCATGACAACGATAGATTGTTAGGGAAACCGACGGGCTCCCGAATCGCACCTAGGTGCTGTCACCAGTGATCTCAGAAGTGGCATCCTGCCGCATGCGGCACGCGTGGTGGGGGAAGAGAGAGAAGTAGTATGCGGCAGGATGCCACTTCTGGGATCACTGGCTGTCACCGTACCGCTTTCGACAGTGGTACGTTTCTTATATACACGGCCGCGAGTGGTGACTGTTTCGCGGTCCGGCAGTCCGCCGCATGAATTTGCCAAGTGTTCGGGCGGTCGGGTTCGTTTTTCTTATTCTCGCGATCTCTTTACTTGTATGGGGATCGCAGGATTGAGGACGGTGCGGTCATAGAGCGTTTGAATGTGCTAGTTATAATATATTGTCCGTAAAAATTATTATAGTAATAATTTGTTACATCTAATCTTATTTTATAATTTGGCCGACTTAGGCAATTCGTCTAATGTACTTCGCTACCAATACAGGTAATTAGGGTTTCATGGGTTGCGTAAGTGATCCTTAGTCGTTAGGTGTTTATTCGTCAGTCGTGAACCAATTAAGCGTAGCTATGGCCGGTACCAAGAGCGGAGGTAGCGTACGTTAACGGTTCGATAGGTTGTTTGACGAATTGCACGCAACCAAGTCCGGTTCAGAGAGCGGGGGTGGCGTACGGCAACCGTCGTCTGTTCTATGTGACTCCACTTACGAATCGCAGCCGTGACCGGTGCCAAGAGCGGTGGCAGCTTACGGTAAAAATCAAGTTATGAATGTATGAAATGTATAACCATTTGCAATCGCAGCCGTGTCCGGTTCAGAGAGCGGGGATGGCGTACGGCAGTGCGGTCCACGAGTGGGGCCCCTCACGCCGCTATTTCCACCTCCACTAGGTACAAATTCTTCCGTATGCCGATCATAACACACACCAGTGTGGCCAGAAGTCGCGCCGGGCACCAGCGGTGTTCGCGGGAGTGGGGATACGCGCAAGTGTACGTGCCCTGTCTGTGAGAGCTGCGTGGACTCCACACTCCACAGGACTCGCAGACAGGGCACGCACACTTGTGCGTATCCCCACTCCCGCGGTCACCGATGGTGCCCGGCGCCACTTCTGGCCACACCGACACACACTGAGCGTCCATCGTTTCCAGGGCAACGGTAGCTCGGTGGGGGAACCGTAAATGCCCCGGGGCACTTTCTTGGACCGCACTGGCGTACGGCAAAGGTTATTGAATGAGTGATAGTGGAAAATGTGGATGTGAATTTTTGGTGGCGAAGGTCTTTGTTTTATCTATAGATCTAGTGTGATAGTCTGAAGCACGCGAGTGCCTTTGCACTAGTTCGCGAGCCCTGAGGGGGCGGTCGTAGAATTTATACGCGGCCTAAGGATCGTTTCTACAAATTCTTCTTAGGTCGTCCGTATGGGACTACGCCGTTCAGACGTATTAAGTACAGCGTATGATCTATGTTATTCGATAGCCAGAGGATCTCAGTAGGATCGCATCGACAGCTTTGAGCTCGAAATAAATCTCGCCTCGAGTAGAGCATTCCCGCGCCTTATATACCCAAATGGGCTGAGGGGAAGGTTCTACTCGAGTGACTTTGGTCGGTGGCCGGGAGTCGCTTCTCCTTCGGCGGCCGAAATAGTCCCGTTACATTATTTTCGGTGTATGAGTATGACGGTGATACAATAGGTGTGATTGATGAAGATGTGTTTGTTTGATTTGTCGGTGCCTGATGTTTGAAAGTGTTGTACGGACAGTATAGTAGTGTTGGCGTGTATGTGTCTCGGCATGTTGGTGCGTGATGTGTGAATGTTGTGTGCGGACAGTAGAGTAGTGTTAGCGTGTATATGTCTGGGCAAGTAAGTAATGCACGGCGAAGGCGTTTTTATACAGGCCAGTAGGTGATGCGTCTGGCCTATCGGTCTGTACGGTTACAGTGCGATGCGTAGACCACGCTGACTTAGGGTGTTACGAGCCATGGCCTGACGTGGTGAGGATTTTTGTCAGTGCCGGTAGGAAAGAAATATAAGTGAGAGGAGTGGGCGGCTAAGTACAGGCCGCGTCCGATTTTTCACGGCTGCACCCTGCACGTCGCTACCCTTCGTGATGCCCTTCTAACAGCTCTCCGTACTCCTTCGCGGAAATACGTGTTGCCGGTCGAAAGGAGGAGAGAGGGGGTTTAGGAAAATCACTTCAAGCCTCGGCCGGTTTTTCACGGCTGCACCTATCGGTAGATTCGGTTTTTGAGTCACTACCCCAGGCCTCGTCCGATTTTTCACGGCTGCACCCTGGGCAAGTAAACTCGAAAGGATAGCTGACAAGGGCCTCGTCCGATTTTTCACGGCTGCACCCCTTGCGCAACTTTGAGGATAGTGGATATTGTTATTTCTTTTAGACTCGTTGGTTCCCTTGAGCGGTAAAGGGAAACCTCGTTCGTAGGATTCGAGTACTAGGCGATTGAATAACGCTATGGCAAAGAATTATGGAAAACAAATAAGTAGAATATATATTGAATAAAATAAATACACAAAAAAGCAGTTAAATATAAAACACACAACGATAATTTAACTACTATTTCGAATAACGTTAATAAGATACGGCGCGAATACATGAACAGAAAACGATAATTGACTAGAACGTATTATTTGGTTTTAAAGGAAAGAGCTGACTTGAGAACTAAACCTACACACCGAAGTGTGGCAGAACGATTAAGACTAATAATGCGCGGAATATTCACAAGTTATTCCTCGCCAGAAATCGCGGTCAGCGAAAAGACACTCGTTTCTAAAGCTACCGGACTCTGATTTAAAACTAGACACGCTCGGAACACGCACATTCACTCTTTTCTAAGTATGTAAAACGCTTGGGAATTTCGTAAGCAGACCCTTGCACGGTATTTTTCTGAAGCTGTTTGAACTCGTGAGGCCTGGCGGAGCCTTCTTTTATACGATTAGACCTTAGGCAAGGGGTCTCGAGATGTAAGGAAGTAGTGTATCGCGGTGGGGCGCATTTTCGGGGAAGAGCACGTTCCCAACCGTCGTTATGCACTCGCTGTGCACGTGATCGCGCGTGGCCACTGCGCTTTGTTTGGGTGTACGTTACTAGGCGGGCGCGTCGCTAGATCGAGCGCGTCACTGGATCGAGTGCGTCACTATGTTTCTCGGTGCGTGCTGACGTCACAGTGGGGTAAGCAGGTACGACGTCATGGGCCGCAGCGCTGGTCGGCGGCGCGGTACGTTACAAAATTACGATTGTAAAACAAATCCAATAGCAAAATTTGTTAAGTCTTTCTATATATCGACATTTAACATATGCTGAAAGGGCGCAGTTATAAATATTAGCTTAGGGGCGCCATGCACTCGAGAGTAATACATGTAATTGTCCCAATGAGCAAGGATCTCGTTTTATCAACGAGATTAGCCGGACGAAGTTGGACGAAAATTAAGAACACGATTTTGGATTTGAACCGAATGTGAGGTGCTACAGTTTGTGTGTATGACCGTAAAGTAAATTTGGATCACGTAAGAAATGGTCTTGGTTTCCTAAGTATACGTTGAACCTAAGGAATAAATATTTAGTAAAATGTGTGACAACTGACATTGTTCAACTTTGAAAATGATTTAAGAGATAGGGATTAAAATTCGATGGAAGAAGTAGACAGAACTGTTGCATATGTATGTATTTATTTGCGTCGTGGTGCTTGCGTCATGGTCGCACAGACATGATGTATGCGTATTCGTATAGCATGCTTTTAGGCATGTATTGATACATACGAACTATTGCATACGCTGTACGAAGTAGTGCAAAACAACTTCACATTATTCTACATGACCTACATTACGTTGGACGTTGGTCAGACAATGTAAACGTAAAGATATATCACGTTAATTAATCACGCCTTCAGGGATGAACGTTAATTCTATTTTCCGCATTTGTTTTTTTTCTAAGTACAGAATACTGTGTATATTGGCTAACTTTCGCTTGATTCCTGTCAGATATGACAGAAGTAATAAATATTTATTTATTTATTTATTTATGACAGAAGTCTTAAATATGTAATTTTGCAAGATAACGGGTAACCCAACCATTCATCATCGAATCCGTAATGCATACGCAAACATAGCATACATGCAAATGAAATTGACGTAGAGACTTTACTTGCACCCAATAAAAGCAAAAGAGTTCGTGGCGCGCGCAGTCGTTTTCGGTAACTTCAACAGGAACCGTCATACAGTCTTTCTTTTCAAAGTTTCACGTTTTCAAGAGTCAGCCGTCAAAAGTTTGCTTGGAACTGAAATCGAAGCGAAGCCTTTCTCTCGTCGAGCTTCACAAGCTCAGAATCATCCAAAGTACCTCAAACTTCCCGATTCATCCATTCCTAGAATCGTCTCATCGAAAGTTGTGCTTCGCGATTTCGATACAACTGTTTCGTCCGATTCATTTGACTCACGTCGTCGACAAAGTTCTCCCACGTCTCCCTACCTCGTAGTACCGAATCATCGGAAGCGAGTCGAAAAGTGTCAGGATGGACTTCTTGTCCGTTGCCCTCGCCGCTTTGGGCTGCAGCCTCTTCATCTATTACTACTGCTTCCACGGACTGAACTATTTCAAAAACGCCGGCATCCTTCACAAAAAGCCGATTCCCATAGTAGGCAACTTATTTCGCTTGATATTCCAAGACGTACCAACGTCCGACTTGATCATGGAAGTCTACAACATGCACCCGGACGCGAAGTACGTGGGCTTCTTCGAGCTGATGCGCCCCGCCGTGATACTACGCGACGTGGAGCTGATAAAAGCGATTACCATGAAGAACTTCGATCACTTCCCCAACCGCGCGGGCTTCATCGACAAGCTGAACGATCCGATTCTCAGCCGAAATCTGGTGTCCCTGGAGAACGACGAGTGGCGCAGGATGCGGCTGACCATGACGTCGGCCTTCACTTCGAGCAAACTGAAGACCATGTTCAAGCTGATGTCGGACTGCGCGAAGAATCTAGCAACGTACCTAGCCGAGCAGCCGGTCGACAAAGGGGTGATTGAAATGAAAGGGCTGACCAGCAAATACGCGAACGACATCATCGCGACCTGCGTGTTCGGTTTCAGCGTCGATTCGCTGCGAAATCCGGGGAACGACTTCTGGACGCACGGCAAGGACGTGACGAAGTTCGATCGAATCCGCACGCTCATCTTCTTTCTCACGCGAAATCACCCGGTCATTAGTCGGTGGCTGGGCGTGAAGCTGATCAAGGAAGACGCGCGCGCCTTCTTCAAGCGCACCATCGAGTCGACGGTCCGCGCGCGAGAGGAGCACGGCCTCACCCGGCCGGACATGATTCAGCTGATGATGCAGATGCGAGAAAAGGACGGCCGTCAAGCCCTCAGCATGCTGGACATGATATCGCAGGCATTTGTCTTCTACTTCGGCGGCTTCGAGACCGTCTCGACGCTGATGACCTTCATCACCTACGAGGTCGCCACTAATCCACGCGTTTACCAGCAACTGCAGGCCGAGGTGGATCGTGTGGCCCGTAGTTGCCACGGGGAGCTGTCCTACGACGATCTCAACGACCTGGTGTACTTGGACGCGGTGATCAACGAGACTCTACGTCTGCATCCGCCCTTGCGCTTATTCGACCGCGCTTGCTCCAAGGACTACGAACTGCCGCCGGCCTTGCCCGGTGCCAAGCCATTTTTGCTCCGTAAAGGAGACATTGTCTGGTTGCCGGTTTACGCGGTTCAGCGCGACCCAAGATACTTCGACGAGCCGGACGTCTTCAAGCCCGAACGCTTCCTCGAGCAGGGCAGAAAGCTCACGGGCAATGTCGCCTTCATCCCGTTCGGCAGAGGGCCGAGAGCGTGCATCGGGCAACAATTCGCTATGTTCGAGACGAAAGCGTTCGTCTTTCATCTCCTCACCAAGTGCCAGTTGATAACCTGCGCGAAAACGCCGGATCCGCTCGTTGTAAGGGGAATGTCGTTTTCGGTCATAGTCGAGGGCGGCATGTGGCTCGATGTTAGAGCGAGAGAAAGGCAGGTTAATGGCGACGTGTCGGCGTGAAGTCAGACCATGGTCCGACGTCGTGGGAGTTTTATTATTAATTTAAGTTGTTTTATGCATATAGAGTAAAATTGCGATCATTGGACCAGTGTGATTATTCGACCACTATCAGGTTCGCATGATAGAAATCGGTTGAAATTTTTCCTCACTTGGTGGAGTAAGTATTACCAACTTTAGAGTGCAAAACGTATTAACAACGCCATGAGGGCTCACCATAACTAAAACTGAAACGAATGTAAGTGCGTTCTACAATGATACCATTATTTCCTAGTGTTGAGTTGTTAGACAAAAACACTAGTTCAGTTGACAAAACTGTACAGTTCCCCCCGAGAGAAAACAGCTTAGTTCCGTATCCGGCAAATAAGAACGTGTGAGAGCAAAGCGAGGAAGTGTAAAATAAATAAATGTATGTGAGCATGGAGGCATTTATTCCGTATGGATACTAAAAGGCTGGTTAACAATAAAGCTAAACTACTTAAACAACAGTGTTACGTCCTGCGTCCTCCATCCGCCTTTTCTATGACCATATTCTCGCAACGGGTTCATCGCACCGCCTATCCTCCCATTAGCAGCAAGTCGCGCATAGACGAAATATGAGCCGGCGCACCGCGCCACCGAAATTCCTCCACGTAACGCTGACGCCCGTCTGGAACGTAGCCCGCGCCACGCGGAGGAATGACCTTGCGACCGCGCACAATAGAACAATAAAGATACAAGTAGAAATATAAGAATGCTGATGCCGAATCAGCCCGCAGGCCAACCACCCAACAACCGATCAGCAATCCGCGACAATATAGATCCGAGTATACCAACGCCAATTCCACGAAGCACGTAGCGACCGTCAGCAAAATCTACCGTTTAAATAGGCTTACAACCGTAAGGCGAGTGCTCTTTACCGCGATTATTCAAAGGTTGTTCCGACTTCAGACGCGCAGCGAGCAGTGTTAATGGTAATTATGCGGTTCAGGGGACCCACCTCCGATTTGGACGGGCTTGGAGTATGTTATATATTTCGACATTCTGAACAACTTTTTCCTCTACATTTATGCGCGCTTGACCTTTGTTTCGGAGTTATTAGCAAAAAACTTTTGTTATAAGTACGCTTCGTTTTACTGTAAGCGGTTGTGGTATGCTGTTGATGTCCGGCTTACCTAGCGTACAACAACAACACTTGGTGGGGGGGAGTGGGCAAGGCTGTCTAATGTTAATTCCAAGTTCTAAGTCATATGAAAAAGAAAATAGAGTGACGCCTGTACTTTTAATTGGAATCGTTGTTGCAATGAGAGGGTTGTTATATATTTATCCGCGCCGAAGGCGCGTCAAGCGTTGCAGATGAACGCTGTCGTTCGGCACAGAAAACATAAACATGATCTTACCGTGGAGCAATTCTGACTTTCAATTACAATTATACAGCATTGCCCACTCCTGCCCCTCCCCCCCTAACTGCCCAACCACACCAACAGCCAAAACATACTCTGAAACTACCTACAATCTTACATAGATGAGGCTCCAATAATGAACATGTTTTCGCTAATAACTCTGAAACGAAGGTCAAGCGCGCATAAATGTAGAGAAAAAAGTTGTTCAGAATGTCGAAATATATAACATACTCCAAGCCCGACCAAATCGGAGGTGGGTCCCCTGAACCGCATATTTACGAAATTATCCGTAGTAAGTACTAAAATATTTTTGTATAAATATCGTTTGTTGTCGTGTAATGAATAATTAAAAAAAAAATTATTCTGTGAAAAAAAATTGAATCATGGCTGGCCGCGAACCTACGAAAAAAAGTACTCGAACGCGTCCACGAGCGACGACGAGTCAATCCCAAACTCTCCTGGATTCACTTTTCGCTGGATCGCGCTCTGCTTAACGCGGTGGTGCCCGATTTGCCTTCCGGCTGAAAGAACGCAATGGTACGTGCGATGCCTTATGCGAAATCTGACACCACTGTCACCGGCCTGTGTGCGGAACGAAGACGCAACGCCGCGACTGCATGTCGAACAAAGACGCAACGCGCGATGTTGGTTGAAAGGGGACGGAGCATAGTTCTGTCCTTCTTATGTGTCGTCACGATACCTGACGTCACACGACATTGGTGGAAGAGAGACGCAGCATAGTTCCGTCCTTCTCTCCACGCAGCTCTCACAGACAGGACACGCGCACTTGCGCCTATCCCCACTCCCGGGGGCACCAATGGTACTCGGGGCCACTTCTGGCCACACTGCTCGGGGCCTAACGTCAAGCGCTGGCCACGTGCGAACAAAGAACCTGAATCTAATTTACACTTTACACTTTTACACTGTATGCACAATTTAATGAAGATAATGCTTATTGGAATGAGTTCAATGGTGATTTGAAAAGGTTTAACGAAGGTGTGAGTCCTTTGCGATACACTGAAAGTGGTTTAACTCAAAATAAGAAAATTATAAGAATTATCTTAGAGAACCCTTAGACACAGGACTGCGCATCTCGCGACTTTACAGTCGCAAGGTTGATTCTTGCGTTCGCACGAGAGGTTTTTCATACATCTTTTTACAGAATTGGCCAAGTGGCGGTCAATCCTATGTACAAGCATTTCGAAGACGTGCGGATGGTCTCGCTCACTGTACAGGCGATGTCGCGCAGGAGTCATTGTCTGAATATTATTTGAAAATTAAGTGTAGGGTGTGTTACGTCCTACGTCCTCCACCCGCCACAATTTTTTGCTTTTCTATATTATTCAAGAATATCTAGTCGATCATTCTCGCCGCAGTCTCCCGTTCGCTCAGTAGTTCTAAGATTTACTCTAATCTAACTTTACGAATGAAGTGCGGTTCTCACGAGCCCCCGTTAGCGATAAGACACGGCACGCGCGACAAGTAGAGGTAACTTACACCCGAGCGATAGGCAAGACGACGCGAGTAGGGAACAAGTGAAACGTACAAGAAAAGCTCCGCCGAATTCTCTTCGCTGCGCGACCGGACAACCGCCAAGTAATGCAACCTGTCAGAAAAGGAATTCCAAAAGATAAGATACGTGTAGCCAAGTCCTGGGAAAGGCATCTGTCGCGCCGTTCCCAGGATATAACGCTGATGCAGTGTCAGCATGCGAATGCCGCTCAGCGGAGCACGGCGTCTATATAGGGCAGTACGAGACCCTTTTCGGACACTCTTGGTCGCTACGACACTCTTGGTCACGAAAAGCACCTGTACGCGCTCTTTTGATTACGACAAGTGTTAATACGCGCGCTCTTGCCTACGACAGTCACTTGCGAATTATTTTACTTCAATTCAATTCAGTGCGTGAAGTGCTCCGAATAGCACCGTTGTTCACACTCAAGAATTCAAGCGCGGGTGCGAAGCGCAACACCCGACTTAGCGTTCATCTCCAGTAATCTTTCAAGTCTAAAGAATAGAATCAAGTTAAGTCACGTCGAGTCAATCGAATTAAGTTAACTCCAAGCGAATAATCAATACGATAAAATCAGTGCCATTGTTCCTGCATCTCGCCAGGCAACACCAGGTTTGTGTAACCAACTAAACTTTGTAATCTGGACCGCTCTAGGCCACCAGCGTGGTGAAGCCTCCGAAATTCAGCTAATTATAAGTCAACTGCGTGATCGAGACACTGCGTCTAGTCTCGATCTCCGATTCTCCGGTCGCGATAACGAAGTGGAGCCGTTCTATTCCAAATTGTAGGGTTCGATCAATTAATAAACACCATGTACACAATCTCGTGAGTCACCTATTGCACACCCATCCTCGCAACACTACACGTACACCCGTGTAAAACTTGGTTATCGGAGTGTTCTCTGAGTGTAATTAGACAGGGGATCTCATCCCTTTTCTTCCCGCGATCCCGAAACCGCCGTGCGCATAAATCGAGTGGTCCTTGCTGCCGCCTTCGAGCCTGTGCCTGAGTCGTCTCACGGGCAATTCCGTGGGCACCGTCGAACCTCTGAGTTCCGGTAACCCCGCAGCAACTCTTTTGCTGCGACTTCAGCTCACAGGTTTCGTTGGCTCGCGGCCGGGCCCCCTCGCTACCACCGTGGCTCCTCAACCACTTTCGGCGCACCACGGTTCGGGCCCGAGCCCAGTGGTCATACCCACGGATCGCAACTATTCTCTCACTCAAACCATACTACGAATACGAGAGGAATATACCTAAAATATAAGATGATGTTATGGCACTCGCAGATCGGAGCATGAAAATGAAAGGAAAATATCGAAAACATACGTCCTCGTATGCGACGAAAGAATTGCTCCATAACATTCAAGTGTATTACGCTCATACGAGTGCTTAGAAAATGTTTATAATAACGTCGGGACGTAACATTATCAATGAACCACAAACGAGTCTCCACCATTGGACCGGTCCAATCATGGGAAGAGTTTTATAATATTTTTATTATTTTATTAATTTTTGCTTTTTTCACCTCGAACTATATGCCGGGAACGAAAATAATACGGCATTGGCGTTAGAAGCTGTAAGAGAACATTAAGTAGAATACAATTAATTGTATGCCAAGAATGATTACACGAAGATTGCGCTTGCGTAACAAAATCAGCAAAAAATATATATATTGCTCGTTCAAAATTTAAATAGATCCAGTATTCATTTTTCTTTAAATTCGTCGTAATTTTGCAAATATTTATTCTTTGTCTTTATCTTCTTTTCACTGCGTAAACTGTTCCTTTTATTATTATTATTATTATTATTATTATTATTATTATTATTATTATTATTACTATTACTACTACCACTACTCCTATTATTATTTTTTTTTTATTGTGTTATTTTTTGTCTGTATAATTTGTAGTGTAAAATAGATGTGTACTCATAAACTAAATAAATAAAATGAAAGTTTGAAAATGATTCAAGAGATAGGGATTAAAATTCGATGGAAGAGGCAGCCAGACTTGTTGCATATATATTTATGCAACATTTGCGTATCGGTGCCTGTGTCATGCTCGCACAGACATGATATATGCGTATTCGTATACTATTGCATAAGGGCATAAGCTGTACGAAGTCGTGCAAAACAACCTCACATTATTCCACGTAATCCTACATTACCTTGAATGTTGATCAGACAATGTAATAAGGGTAAACGTAAAGATATTTCACGTTATTTAATCACGTCTTCGGGGATAAACGTTAATTCTATTTTCCGCATTTGTTTTTTTTTCTAATTGTAAGTACAGAATACTGTGTGTATTGGCTAACTTTCACTTGATTAGAGAAATCACATTATGATGCCACGAGCTATAAAGATACTGCCAGATATGGCAGAAGCCATAAATATTCATCTTGCAAGATAACAAGCAACCCTAATACCATTCATCATCGAATCCGTAATACATATGCAACCGTAGCATACATGCAAATGAAACATCCGTAGAGACTTTACTTGCACCCAATAAAAGCAAAAGAGTTCGTGGCGCGCGCAGTCGTTTCCGGTAACTTCAACAGGAACCGTCATACAGTCTTTCTTTTCAAAGTTTCACGTTTTCAAGAGTCAGCCGTCAAAAGTTTGCTTGGAACTGAAATCGAAGTGAAGCCTTTCTCTCGACGAGCCTCACAAGCTCAGAATCATCCAAAGTACCCCAAACTTCCCGATTCATCCATTCCTAGAATCGTCTCATCGAAGGTTGTGCTTCGCGATTTCCATACAACCGTTTCGTCCAATTCATTTGACTCACGTCTTCGACAAAGTTCCCCCACGTTTCCCTGCTTCGTAGTACCGAATCATCCGAAGTTACCCGAAAAGGGTCAGGATGGACTCCTTGTCCGTTGCTCTCGCCGCTTTGGCCTGCGGCCTCATCATCTATTACTACTGCTTCCACGGACTGAACTATTTCAAAAACGCCGGCGTCCTTCACAAAAAGCCGATTCCCGTAGTGGGCAACTTATTTCGCTCGATATTCCAAGACGTCGCAGTGTCCGACTTGATCACGGAAGTTTACAACATACACCCAGACGCAAAGTACGTGGGCTTCTTCGAGCTGATGCGCCCCGCTGTGATACTACGCGACGAGGAGCTGATAAAAACGATCACCATAAAGAACTTCGACCACTTCCTCAACCACACGGGCTTCATCGACCAGCTGAACGACCCAATTCTCGGCCGAAATCTGATATCCCTGGAGAACGACGAGTGGCGCAGGATGCGGCTGACCATGACGCCGGCCTTCACCTCGAGCAAACTGAAGATCATGTTTAAGCTGATGTCGGACTGTGCGAAGAATCTGGCAACGTACCTAGCGGAGCAGCCGGCCGACAAAGGGGTGGTCGAAATGAAAGAGTTGACCAGCAGATACGCGAACGACATCATCGCGACCTACGCGTTCGGCGTGAGCGTCGACTCGATGCGGAATCCGCGGAACAACTTCTGGATGCACAGCAAGGACGTGGCGAATTTCGATCGACTCCGCACGCTCATCTTCTTTCTCACGCGAAACCACCCGGTTATCACCCGGTGGCTGGGCGTGAAGCTGATCAAGGAGGACGCGCGCGCCTTCTTCAAGAGCACCATCGAGTCGGCGGTCCGCGCGCGAGAGGAGCACGGCCTCTCTCGGCCGGACATGATTCAGGTGATGATGGAGGCGCTAGACAAGGACGGCCGCCAAGCCCTCAGCATGCCGGATATGATCTCGCAGGCGTTCGTCTTCTACCTCGCCGGATTCGAGACTGTCTCGACGGTGATGACCTTCCTCACCTACGAGCTCGTCACCAATCCACGCGTCTACCAGCAAGTGCAGGCCGAAGTGGATCGTGTGGACCGCAGTTGCCACGGGGAGCTGTCCTACGACGATCTCAACGACCTGGTGTATTTGGAGGCTGTGATCAACGAGACTCTGCGTCTGCATCCGCCCGCGCGCTACTTCAACCGCGCCTGCTCCAAAGACTACGAACTGCCGCCGGCCTTGCCCGGTGCCAAGCCGTTTTTGCTGCGCAAAGGAGACGCCGTCTGGGTGCCGGTTCACGCGGTTCACCGTGACCCGAGATACTTCGACGAGCCGGACGTCTTCAAGCCCGAACGCTTCCTCGAGCAGGGCAGGAAGCCCACGGGCAGTGCCGCCTTCATGCCGTTCGGCAGAGGGCCCAGAGTGTGCATCGGGCAACGATTCGCTATGCTCGAGACAAAAGCGTTCGCCTTTCATCTCCTCACCAAGTGCCAGCTGAGGAGCTGCGCGAAAACGCCGGATCCGCTCGTTCTAAGGGGAATGTCGTTCTCGGTCATAGTCGAGGGTGGCATGTGGCTCGATGTTAAGGCGAGAGAAAGGCAGGTTAATAGCGACGTGTCGGTGTGAAGTCGACCTATTTTTCGAAAACGGTTAATTCTATTGGGCTATTAGTGGGAATATAAATACTAGGTTACTAGTATATTTAAAAGAGGCCATTGGCTTTAATGTATGAATAATAGTTTATTAATAATACTGCCTCAAATTTAAGTGGTCCAATCATAGCAACCTTACCCTACGTATACGTCGAGATCGTGACGAAAAGGCAATACATACTCACGTTAGCAGGTCATGTGTTGACCACGAGGTAACTCTGTGGAACCCGCCGATAATGACCTAGACGTAGAGTACACATAAGCATCTCATTCATGCGATAATTAATAGTAGCACGTTTTACGGGTAGATCTCGTTAATTTTAGGTGCACTGCTCATTACGTGCCCTTAACACAGTATATGCATGTACTTAAAATGCAGTTTTTACAAGTGGACAGAGCTTAACAATGTCGAAACGAAAGAGAAGCGGCTGCTTACAGTAGTGTTAAAATGGCAATAAATAATTCTTCTAGCCAACGGTCCCGCGTCTGCCTAGCCGTGCGAAATGTGCCCCGCCCGCCATTGTATCATAGTAGAAGGTGGCCAACCGCGTACGGCTTCGTTGTTGGGAACAATACCGATACCACCCACATTAAACTGGATACCGCCGAAATTAATTCGCACGATAAATCCGCGGACGTGCTTTTCGAATCGGTGCGTTCGAGTATGTGCAAACCGTACCCTGAATATTTCATAATTTGCGGCAAATAGAACAATCCCAATATATAGAATGTTAACCGAACACTACAAAGTTCTATTCGATATTACATCGTTCTCAATTCCGAGCCGTGCAATGTACGAAATTCCATCCAGACGTACACAAATCGAAATACGACGTACAACAAAAATACAAAAACTATCTCGTCGCCGAATCATTCCTTAAGCAGGTGCCATGTATTACGAATCATCCTGTAGCACGCACGAACAACTTTGCATACACGTCGTCCATTGGGCGCGTTTATCTACCATGACACGAGGGAGCGTCCGGGGAAGGTAAATTTCACTGCCTTCACTTGGCCCGTAAAAAATTAAACCCAGATTTTCGACCCAAGCACTTTCCAATATACGGCGGAACGCGGGACAGGATTTTTATTGACCGCCCCATATATCCGCGGCCGAGAAACGTCGCAAAAGGCGACCATAACAAGACACGCGCGCGCCTGCCGCGGCGTTCCTTACTTCCGGCAGGGCTGCTAAGGATAAAATTAATTTCTGAATCACGTCCTCTTCCTCTTCTCGTTGTCCTGCCAGTTTTGCCCTGCGAATCAACAACCAGGGTAAGACCCATTTTTTTTTACAGCTTTTTTACAAAATTTCAAGAGTAGTTTCTACATGTTCACGGGTAACTTTCCACTGAATCGACCGATTTTGTTGATTTTGCATACATTTGAACGAGGACGCTCCAGCGGTGGTTTCATGTCAATTTTATAAAATTGTAATAAAAAATATTCATTTTTTAATCCATTTCTTTACCAGCAAATTACTATCCCGGGGTTGGTCGGGTTACAGTTAAATGTAACTAAAAATTCAAAAATAAAAACCTTTTTAAAGAAAGTATCGCCAACTACAAAACTGCTCTAAAAAGTATGAAATAATTTGCAACTTTTGAGGTCGGCGTCGAGATAGAAACAATGTGAAATAATGTGGAAAACGATGTGGTGTGACATACCGCGCCGCCGAGGGCCTGAGCAGCGCCAGCGACCAGCGCTACGGCCCGTGACGTCATACCTGCGCCTAAATGCAGTGACGTTTCAGCCCCAATCATACATAGTGACGTCACCCCCGATCACATGACCCCATTGAACTATATACTACCTGGAATGCGCATGGATGCAGGAACAGCCGCGCCTCGCTGTTAGACAGAGAAGAAAGACATTTTGGTATTCTGTCTCACTCTTACCACTGGACCTTTGGGACATACAGTCGATTTGCGCCTTTCGACGTAAGTTCCACAGAGATTTGACTAGATATGACCGGTTCGAAAAGAGTTGCTCTCTTCTGTTTAGATATTTCAGTAGGTAATGTCAGTATGTCACAGAAATTAATGTATATGATCACAAAACAAAGTAAAAAATATTATGAAACGCATTAAAATTACACATGATTTTTTCTTTTAGAGGTAGTGAAGGTTAATTGTTAATATATATCGAAATTGCTTTCCTTTGGGAATTGTTCATGCTGGATGTAAAAATATAATATTTGCTAATTTTTTTTTTTTTTTTCCAAATAGATATAGGCAATAAATAAAATAAATATTACAATAATTTTGATTGATATTATTAATTTTGTTTGAGAAAGTATCCTTTTTAACAGACTTCAAAAATGCACTGAAAAATATAAAATAATATTCGATTTTTTAAGTCGGTGTTACTTTTTTTTAAGTTTTTTTATGCGTTTGAAAGTAGTGTTTCCTCGTTCAGGTTCACCCATTAACATTTTACGAATAGAATAATACATATACTGGTAATTAACAAGTTTCACATGCTATTGCCACAGTCAGAAATTGTAATAGATGCCTGATTGATGTACACATTTGGAATTATCTCTCTGTATACAAATTGCAAATTATGAAATGTATATAGTCTATATTTCTTGTATGGGAACAGTTTTTCTTCAAACGCATCCTGTTTTTATTACGACTTACCATAAACGCTTTTGTCAAAAGGATAGTACAGCAAAGATAGTTCAGTTCCGCATATTTTAACGGCGTACACAACATTATTGAAAGGGTAGTACAGGTAACAAAGGACAGAATACCAAAATATCTTCTTTCTCTCTCGGCGCGGCTCGACTGCTGCTCTACATACGGCCGTGCGCATTCCAGATATTCTATATTTCAATGCATGAAACACTGTGACGCTTGTGTGCGTGATCACGTGCAGTGCGAGTGGACAGCAACCGTCAGTTTTGTCGGTTGGCCGCACGTGCAGTGATGCCAGAAAGCGAGAAAGGAGCAGCAGCACGCCGAGTGGTGAGGGCCATGCGGTAAAAGTGTGTGCGTGCCGTGTCTGCGAGCGTCTTTCGCGACATTCAACTGTGACAATTATCACATATCACATGCATGGCCCCCACCACTCGGCGTGCTGCTGCTGCTTTTTCGCTTTCTGGCATCACTGCGCACGTGTTGTTTACGCCGAATTTGTGCCCCCAGCGTCCTGCATCTCTTCCGGACACCTCATGCCCCCTGACCAAGACTTTTTAAGTATATAAAGGGCTGCGCCGTGGGCCCTCGCTAGTCGGCTGTAGAAAAGCATAGCAAGGGCCAACCTGCGCGTGTCCCGAGCAACTTACGAGATTTCAGTATATCTCATCGCTTTTCGCCACTGCATTCTTAGCAAGGGCCAACTTGTGCATGTCCCGAGCAACGTTTCTCAATTTCTCATTCTTACTCTCACTTATTCTCCAACTTACTCTCCAACTTACTTACATAACAACTTACAGTTGTATATCGCTAGTCAATTCACATTTTAGTAAACTATATTGTTGTTTTATATTTTATTCTTGTTACGTTTTCATATAGATACTGGTTGTTATTTTTGTATACATTTTATTCAATATATTTATTCATTTATTCTCATAATTCTGGATCGTCTCATCCTTTCGCCACCCGGCGCTCAAATTTCACGAACGAGGTTCTCTGTGCCGCTCGAGAGAACCAACGAGTCAAAATCACATATTCCTCAATCCTTAAAGTTTGCAAGGGGTGCAGCAGGTAACACTGACGAGGCCCTTGTCAACTATCCTCTCGGGCCTATTAACTCAGTGTGCTGCCGTGAAAAATTGGACGAGGCCTGGGTTAGTGACCTACCAACCGTATCTACCGAGAGGTGCAGCAGGTACAACTCACGAGGCTCGAGGAAATGATCCGCTGCCCCTCTATCCCTTTTCTGACCGGTACCTCGGACTCTCGCAAGGGAGTAGGGAGAGGCGGAAAGAAGGTGTCACTAATTGCAATAGTAGTGACGCGACGGCGCAGGGTGCCGCGGTGAAGCATCCGTTGAGGCCTGCGTTAAACTCCTCACTCCTCTCATTTATCTCACTTCCGAATGCGCTGAGAAAACTAAGATCCTCACGTCAGTGCGTGGCTCGTAACAGTGAAATAATAAAAAATCCTACATTACCTTGAACGTTGGTAAGACAATGTAATAAGGTTAAACGCAAAGATATTTCACATTATTTAATCACGTGTTCGGGGATTAACGTTAATTCTACTTTTGGCAATTTTTTTTTTTTTTCAAAGTACAAAATACTGTGTATATTGGCTAACTTTCACTCGATCAGAGATATCAAATTACGATGCCGCGAGCTGTAAAGTTACTGCCAGATATGACCGAAGTCATAAATATTCATTTTGCAAGATAACAATGTAATAAGTGTAAACGTAAAGATATTTGACGTCATTTAATCACGTCTTCGGAGATAAACGTTTATCCTATTCTCCGCATTTTTTTTTTTTCACGGTACAGAATACTTTGTATATTGGCTAACTTTCACTCGATCAGAGATATCAAATTACGATGCCGCGAGGTATAAAGTTACTGCCAGATATGACAGAAGTCATAAATATTCATTTTGCAAGATAACAATGTAATAAGTGTAAACGTAAAGATATTTGACGTCATTTAATCACGTCTTCGGAGATAAACGTTTATCCTATTCTCCGCATTTTTTTTTTTTCACGGTACAGAATACTTTGTATATTGGCTAACTTTCACTCGATCAGAGATATCAAATTACGATGCCGCGAGGTATAAAGTTACTGCCAGATATGACAGAAGTCATAAATATTCATTTTGCAAGATAACAAGATAACCCTAATACCATTCATCATCGAATCCGTAATGCATACGCAAACGCAGCGCACACGTGTGAATGAAATATCCGTAGAGACTTTACTTTCACACAATAAAAACAAAAAACTTCGTGGTGCGCTCAGACGTTTTCGATAACTTCAACAGGAACCGTCATACAGTCTTTCTTTTCTAAGTTTCAAGTTTTCAAGAGTCAGTCGTCAAAAGTTTGCTTGGAACTGAAATCGAGGCGAAGCCTTTCTCTCGTCGAGCTGCACAAGCTCAGAATCATCCAAAGTACCTCAAACTTCCCGATTCGTCCATTCCTAGAATCGAATCATCAAAAGTTGTGCTTCGCGATTTCGATACAACCGTTTCATCCAATTCATTTGCTTCACGTCTTCGAAAAAGTTCTCCCACGTTTCCCTACCTCGTAGTACCGAATCATCCGAAGTTACCCGAAAAGGGTCAGGATGGACTCCTTGTCCGTTGCTCTCGCTGCTTTGGTCTGCGGCCTCATCATCTATTACTATTGCTTCCACGGACTGAACTATTTCAAAAACGCCGGTGTCCTTCACAAAAAGCCGATTCCCATAGTGGGCAACTTATTTCGCTCAATATTCCAAGACGTCGCAGTGTTCGACTTGATCACGGAAGTCTACAACATGCATCCGGACGCGAAGTACGTGGGCTTCTTCGAGCTGATGCGCCCCGCCGTGATACTACGCGACGAGGAGCTGATAAAAGCGATCACCATAAAGAACTTCGACCACTTCCCCAACCACACAGGCTTCGTCGACAGGCTGAACGACCCAATTCTCGGGCGAAATCTGGTGTCCCTGGAGAACGACGAGTGGCGCAGGATGCGGCAGACCATGACGTCGGCCTTCACCTCGAGCAAACTGAAGATCATGTTTAAGCTGATGTCGGACTGCGCGAAGAATCTGACAACGTACCTAGCGGAGCAGCCGGCCGACAAAGGGGTGGTCGAAATGAAAGAGTTGACCAGCAGATACGCGAACGACATCATCGCGACCTGCGCGTTCGGCGTGAGCGTCGACTCGATGCGAAATCCGCGGAACGACTTCTGGGCGCACGGCAAGGACGTGACGAATTTCGATCGACTCCGCACGCTCATCTTCTTCCTCACGCGAAACCACCCGGTTATCACCCGGTGGCTGGGCGTGAAGCTGATCAAGGAGGACGCGCGCGCCTTCTTCAAGAGCACCATCGAGTCGACGGTCCGAGCGCGAGAGGAGCACGGCCTCTCTCGGCCGGACATGATTCAGGTGATGATGCAGGCACTAGACAAGGACGGCCGCCAAGCCCTCAGCATGCTGGACATGATCTCGCAGGCGTTCGTCTTCTACTTCGCCGGTTTCGAGACTGTCTCGACCTTGATGACCTTCCTCACCTACCAGCTCGTCACCAATCCACGCGTCTACCAGCAACTGCAGGCCGAAGTGGATCGTGTGGACCGCAGTTGCCACGGGGAGCTGTCCTACGACGATCTCAACGACCTGGTGTACTTGGAGGCTGTGATCAACGAGACTCTACGTCTGCATCCGCCCGCGGGCTTCTTCAACCGCGCCTGCTCCAAAGACTACGAACTGCCGCCGGCCTTGCCCGGTGCCAAGCCGTTTTTGCTGCGCAAAGGAGACGCCGTCTGGGTACCGGTTTACGCGGTTCAGCGTGACCCGAGATACTTCGACGAGCCGGACGTCTTCAAGCCCGAACGCTTCCTCGAGCAGGGCAGGAAGCTTACGGGCAGTGTCGCCTTCCTGCCATTCGGGAGAGGGCCCAGAGCGTGCATCGGGCAACGATTCGCTATGTTCGAGACGAAAGCATTTGCCTTTCATCTCCTCACCAAGTGCCAGCTGCGGAGCTGCGCGAAAACGCCGGATCCGCTCGTTGTAAGGGGAATGTCGTTCTCGGTCATAGTCGAGGGTGGCATGTGGCTCGATGTTAGGGCGAGAGAAAGGCAGGTTAATAGCGACGTGTCGGTGTGAAGTCGACCTATTTTTCGAAAACGGTTAATTCTATTGTGCTGTTACTGGGAATATAAATACTATGTTACTAGTATATTTAAAAGAGACCATTGGTTTTAATGTATGAATAATAGTTTATTTATAATAATAGTTTATTAATAATAATAGTTTATTAATAATACTGCATCAAATTTAAGTGGTCCAATCATAGCAACCTTATCCTACGTATACTTCGAGATCGTAACGTATTTGTTACTAGGTGGTTTCGCTATTTGCCTGCTCATACGACCGGCATCATATGCATATTCAACGTACATGCTATGTGTTTCGTGTATGTTGGGAAACAAAAATCTTATATCGATAGACAGGAGTCGAAATTTTGAACTTTGATCGAAAATCAACTGCTTGTACAGATAATCTAGGAGATTACGTTGGTATCGGAGGTACGAAAAACAAGGCACGCGGTGAACATTGTTGCTTACTTTAGTAAAACCACGATAAGGAAATTAACTGTCTAGTACAGTGCGGTCCACGAGTGGGGCCCCTCACGCCGCTATTACCACCTCCACTAGGTACAAGTTTTTCTGTATGCCGATCATAACACACACCAATGTGGCCAGAAGTCGCACGCACACTGAGCGTCCGTCGTTTCCAGGGCAACAGTAGCTCGGTGGGGGAACCGAAAATGCCCCGGGGCACTTTCTTGGACCGCACTGGTCTAGTATGAACGACTTCGGAATGTCAAACGATTGTATAATTTGCATCAACTTGACGAAAAGGCAATACATACTCACGTTAGCAGGTCATGTGTTGACGACGAGGCAACTCTGTGGAACCCGCCGATAATGTAATAACTTACTAATATGGAAGCTTAACACTACAGCAGGACCTAGACGTAGAGTACACATAAGCATCTCATTCATGCGATAATTAATAGTAGCACGTTTTACGGGTAGATCTCGTTAATTTTATGTGCACTGCTCATTACGTGCCCTTATCACAGTATATGCATGTACTTACAATGCAGTTTTTACAAGTGGACAGAGGTTAACAATGTCGAAACGAGAGAGAAGCGGCTGCTTACACTAATCTGTTAAAATGGCAATAAATAATTCTTCTAGCCAACGGTCCCGCATCTGCCTAGCCGTGCGAAATGTGCCCCGCCCGCCATTGTATCATAGTAGAAGGTGGCCAACCGCGTACGGCTTCGTTGTTGGGAACAATACCGATACCACCCACATTAAACTAGATACCGCCGAAATTAATTCGCACGATAAATCCGCGGACGTGTTTTCCGAATCGGTGCGTTCGAGTATGTGCAAACCGTACCCTGAATATTTCATAATTTGCGGCAAATAGAACGATCCCAATATATAGAATGTTAACCGAACACTACAAAGTTCTATTCGATATTACATCGTTCTCAATTCCGAGCCGTGTAACGTACGAAATTCCATCCAGACGTACAAAAATCGAAATACGACGTACAACAAAAATACAAAAACTATCTCGTCCCCGAAACATTCCTTAAGCAGGTGCCATGTATTACGAATCATCCTGTAGCACGCACGAACAACTCTGCATACACGTCGTCCATCAGGCGCGTTTATCTACCATGACACGAGGGAGCGTCCGGGGAAGGTAAATTTCACTCCCTTCACTTGGCCCGTAAAAAATAAAACCCAGATTTACGACCCAAGCACTTTCCAATATACGGCGGAACGCGGGACAGGATTTTTATTGACCGCCCCATATATCCGCGGCCGAGGAATGTCGCAGAAAGCAAGCGTAACAAGGTTCGCGCGCCTCCCACGGCGTTCCTTACTTCCGGCAGGGCTGCTAAGGGTGAAATTAATTTCTGACTCACGCCCCTTTCCTCTTCCCGTTGTCCTGCCAGTCTCGCCCTGCGAATCAACAACCAGGGTAAGACGCGGCGAGGATAATTTTTTACCGACGTCAAGAAAGAACGAGATTCTCTATTCGACAGGTATGTTCAATTTTTTTTTCTTTCTTTTTTTAAGTATGTTCACCCATAACTCACTAACGGGTTGTCGGACCTTGATGGTTCTTGATTAATATGAAAGAGCCTGTTCTCCGATTAATCCCATTTAAGTTTAGAAAATTTTCGACACCGAAAACCCATTTTTTTACAGCTTTTTCATAAAATTTCGAGAGTTGTTTCTACATGGTAACTTTCCACCGGATTGACCGATTTTGTATATTTGGGATATAATTGAACGAGGACGGTCCAGCGGTGGTCCCATGTCAATTTTATAAAACTGTAATAAAAAATACCCATCCATTTCGTTACTAGCAAATTACTAGCCCGCGGTTGGTCGGGTTACATTTAAATGTAACTAAAAATTGAAAATAAAAACCTTTTTAAAGAAAGTATCACCAACTACAAAATTGCTCTAAATGATATGAAATTATTTTATACGTCGAGATAGAAACAAAAGAACACTTAAAACGATTTCTAAGGTGCAGTATTGGGGGGGGGGGGGGGGTAAGGCGCAAGAGGGGGTGGAAGGGTATCTGGAAATTCAGTTAGCTTGTAAGCACACTCTAAACTTTGTATTGTAGTCATTCAATTTTCAAATTGAAACACAAAAATTGAAAATTATTTCATTCTTTTCAGAGCAGTTTTGAAGTCGGCGATACTTCTTTTTAAAGTTTTTCGATTTAAGATTATTTTTAACATTATCAATAAGCAAGAGCGCTCATTTTCCGCGTTAAATCTGGTAACGAATTATTTAGGCAAAACCCCTTCAGAAGAAGAGTTTAAGGCACTGGCAATACTCTACACAGAAAATATTATTTGTCGACGTAAAAACATGGAAAAAACGTGTTTAATTTTGTAAAACAATTTAATACTTATAATTCATTTTCATTTCATATTTTCGGTGTGACATCAAACTGAGCATATAAATTAACACAACTTGAACCAATGACATTGTTTTAGTGAAGTATCACCCGCATTCTTGTTTATATAAAAACTGACCCGACTTTCAGTTGTGCCTAAAACCCGAAAAATTGAGGGCACGTTGAAAACATAATCGCGGCCGCCATCTGCCGGGCATTTCTAGGAGCTCGAGCGATGAATTCTTGCCACGAAGGGGTGGTGTGCACCATCGAGGGTGCCGGCACCTGAGCGATAGCTTTTTGTTTTCCCGACGAAACAAACGCGAGACCACTCTCGACAGACTGTTGCGCACTGCCCGTCGATTATAATTGTCGGCCGAGCTCCATTTGTCTTAATCGACGCTCGTCCGTATATTCCGAGTCGATGCAGCACATCTGCGATCGGTCGGTTCTTAAACGCGCCGATTGCGCGGTACATACTCAGCAATGCTTCGTTAGGATGAGAAATTATGGTTTCCTACGCTTCGTTTCTGACCGTGCGTATTTCATTTCGGATCTGTTCGAATTCCTCCGACCATAACATGTCAGAGTGATTCGTTAAAAAATGTATGGGGTAAAATTGCGATTACTGGACGGGTATCGTGTGTACGCATGTTAGGAATCGGTAGAAATATTTTCCTACTTCATGAAGTAAGTTGAGTAAGTATTGCCAACCTTAGAATGCAAAACTTATTAACAATACAGTAACGGCTGGCGTAAATCGGGGATTTGTGCCTTTAATCAGTCAGTTGTATTTATAATGTTCCTAGTATAATAATTTCCTGAAACTAAAACAAATGTAAGTGTGACTTTATTTACTAGATTTGATTGTACGTTTTGTTGTTTGTTAGGATAGTTGGTCTAGGCAAGATTTTCTGTGCAACCCATTTATTAGAAAATATGCACAGTTGGTACCAGTGGACCACCAACGAAACTCCATCATTAGACCGGTGCAATCACTTTATAACATATTTATTACTTTACAAAGTTTTGCGTTTTTTATCCCAGAATGCCAAAGAGGGTTAATTATTGTATTATATTTTATCTGTATAATTAATTTGTAGCGTAAACTGGATGCGTACCCATAAATGAAATAAATAAAAATAAAATAAAATGAATTGTTATACAAACCGTTATAATTTTTCTAAAATCCAATCAAGGCAACTGTGGTCCGAAGAATGCAACGACAACTAAATTTGTTTTTCTATTATTTTTCGAAGACGGTTAATTCCATTGGACTATTAGTTGGAATATAAATACTGTATTACTAACGGGTAGCTCATCGGGTACGCCGGGTTCAAATTTTCCAGCATTATTTTTATATTTAAGTTAGTAACCCTAACATCTGACATTTGTAATCTGCAGTCGTTGAGATTATTAAAAATGGATCGCTATACAAAAGTGTTCCGTACTTAGTTTCTGGTCGTGTATATAGCGTCTCTGCGTTCTGTAGGATAAGCATTCTATTCTTACACGTGTTGTCCCTTTCACCGTGTGCACTCGCAAACCTCATTTTTCCACCATCTTCTCCTGTTTTCCTTTCCTTCTCTCCTCTCCTCCTATGGAACCTTCTGGAACTTTACCTCCCCTGCCGGCGGCCGGGAGACACGTCCATCACGTGATGAGGCCCAAACTTGCGATTGGCCGGAGTCGCGTCCCACCGCTCGCCTTTTCTCGCGCGAACACTTTTCGCGAGGACGACTGCCCGTTTTTCCGGCAGTCTAAATCCAAGTGCTGAATAAGAGTTACGAACACAATATATCTATTTTCCACCAGTTTCTTTGCGCTCGCGCGCATCTTTCTTTCGCGGATCTTCTAGCCTCTTTGCGCTTGCTCGCATTCTGTACGAGTGCTGTAATACCCAATGATTATAAAGCGAATAAACACTTTGTGGACGTATACCGCTGTCTGGTGTATTTACTCTCCTCGTGCGCAAGTTCCGAATACGCATGCGTTAAAAAGAACAACGCATTGTTATTATTAAAACACATTACAAGTTTGGCGAAAGTTAATGAATCCACCGTTCGATGATTAATTAAGAAATTTGATGAAACTGGTTGGGTTAAGGACAAACAAATAAGCAGAACCTTTTGCAACGAATTCCGCTATGCCAGCACAGCCGCATCATATTCCAGAATTAATCCCAACATGTCTACTTTATAAATCAATCAAAATTGCTCAATTAAATAATAATTTACTGTGTTTCATTTTAAAATTAAATCCAGCATACCCGATGGACCACTCGGTAGTATAGAGGGTGAACCTCGAATCGGGATCAGTAGAGATTACTCTGTTATTAGCAGCCCAATCGAAAATGTTTTTATCAGCTGTAGTATGGTTTCAAAAGAGCTTTAACGTGATTATTGTCAACTTTTTGGCAACTTTTTTATCAGGATTTTTCAAGATCATCTTGACATTTTTTCAAATATACCTATAATTTCTTTACACCCATCTGTTACATGATTTCAGTACGAATTCGGTGAGTATCATATAACGTAACATGTGTTACTTTCTTTTCATCGGGGTCGAAAAAGCTGATAGAAATATCCTGGTTAAAAGAACTTTGTATTACAAAGAGTATCGTAAGCTACGCCGTTCTACGCGTTCCGATGTTGTTGATGGATCGAAAGTATTGATTTGACCTCTTGCCTACTGCTTGTAAACTACAACAAATTCAATACGAAACTTATTTTAATAATATTTGTTGATACTAATTTCTAATAAACTCTTGTAAAAGATGTCACGCTGAGTCTAACAATTGTAAGTAAAACAGATTTATACAGCAAATACCAACAGAGAAATATCCGTATTCTCGTTGTCTGCACACCACCCCATATAGTGAGCATTTATTTCTAACGAAAATAAGTTATGAGTACTGTCCGGCTTAGCCTTATTCGAAACACTGTGCGTCGGTTTCAATTTATGAACAATATTTCATTAAAAACACTGCATGAAAGTTTGGTGGCCCGATCATAGCAATCTTACCTTAAAACCAAAAAAGCACACCGTCACCCTTACTCGGCTGACGCCTATCGACAACCCAATCGGACCCGACCTCGCGAAACGACCGGAGGAATTGATTTGGCAGGGGGTTAACCGGGGTTGAAGTTCACACTCTATGCTAATCGCGTCGATTGGATTCTCTTCACGTAGAGGGAGAAGAACTCGTCCCCCTCTTCGTTTTCTCGAGCGCGGGATTGTCGGCAAATTAATTGGCCCGCGCGCGATATCTGTTTAACTTTCGCGGCCAGCGAAAGAATTGAATTACGGATTCACCGCGCGACATGATTCCGAACAGTTTCGGAGCGTTCGTTGAGCCCAGGTCGAACGGCGAGTAAGTGATTCTCTTCCCGAAAATTGCTCGTCCACCCCTGGACCCGACAGCTGAGTTATATTTTTCCGATACGCTCGTAAAAAGAAAGAGAGAGAGAGCAGCTTCTGTTTCCTCTCGCCCTTCGATCTTTTTAATTCTGCCCGGCCTGCCCGCTCCAAGCATGGCGGCCGTTTATCGGGGTCCGTAATAAGTTTTCCGTGAGGGAGGTGGACTCAGCCAACTCCCTTGCTTTCGCACGAATTTTACGAAAATCGTTTAATATATTTTGACGCACGTCCCTTGCGGCGCGATTAATAATTCTGGGATCGTTTAGGGGGCGAATAATGGTTCGCGAAGGGAAGTGGTCTTCGGGGAGGTTTGTCAAGTGTTTACCTTGCCGTCGAGCAGCACTGTCTTTCGCGAGCGACTGTCACATCGACTGTGTGCAAATTTTCATGATCCAATCGAAGCTCGCGGCTAAGTGAAGTGAGACTATGACATGTGAGCATTTGATAACATACAGAGTAATTGCGTTTGTCCAATGCTCCAAACACGAACATTTTAAAGGTTTGGTTGGAAGGAAATCTGCCGATTTATAAAGCTTGCACCTATAGCACTCTTCTCCGCTGTGCATATATACTTATTACACGCGCGCGTACAAAGGTTGTCGGAAAAATGGTCGGGAGAACAGTAGATACAGAAAGCGACTCACCAGGAACTCGCCCTCGCCCGTAAACCGAAGCGTATAACAAATGGAAATTGGTTCTCGCGGTAATGCATATCCGCATGGAAAATGGGAAAACCGTTCTCATTGGATGCGCTCGCTGACAGATCGCATTAGCGGCTGAAAGACTGTTTGAATAATCGCCTTCCTTTTTGCACGTCCCTATCCGCCGAGAGTAGACTGTCGAGAGTGTCTGCCATCGCGGACTCGAAGCTCATTTAATGGCGAGTCGTGTACAGACTACTTGGGCTCTGACGGAGAATTATTCTGACATAAGATCGCTGCTGTCGAACATATCGGACGGAATGCCTCGACGCGAAGTTCACAATAAGAAAAAACTGTTAATATATCGTAGTATAAGTAAGAACCCATCGATCCCCGATTACAGGTTAGGGATGTTTGATTCCGATTCGATTCTTCGAAAAATCGATTATTTGCTTTCCGATTTTTTGACGAACGAAATCTTTTCGCCTCAAAAATACAATCTTTCAAGATCGACTTTTTTATTCGAATTTTTTAAGAGAATCTGCAACTTGATTCTTTTCCCCTTGCTCTCTGCAATTAATCTTGAACTCGATCGTTTACCCCCAAAACATTAGATTTTACCCCAAAAGAATCGATTCTTTGATTTCGATTTCTTCAGAGAATCGATCCTCACGACACGATTCCGAATCGATTCAAAGATCAATAGTGGACTTAATGAGCGACCGACTCAATCCCTTCTGACGCGAGGAGACCACTTTAAAGAGTACACACGACGTGAAAATAAACGCCGGCCAAGACCGAACGCGTCCGTGCGTCACGAATTGTTGCACAGTCGAGGATCGCGCCGCGATCAAAGGCCGCGGCCACGGATTCCAGTCTTCTCCCGTTCTCACTCGAATCTGATGCACGCTCGCGGCTTCGCCCACCCTCCGGTCAGCGGGTGCAAATCCTTTGCAAACACGAGCGAAGGGAAAAAGCAACGCAAACGCTTGATCTCGGTATGTGCGCCCATCGGCTCGTTCTCGACCGGGAATATCGTCGGGCCGAGAGAGAGTGGCGAGCACTCTCGAGAGCTCGCCAGCCAATTTCTCTCCTCTCCGCCCGTGGCTCGTAGCTTTTCATTCTGCTCGCTGTAGAGCTTTTTCGCCCGCGTGTCTTGCCCTCTCGCCCGTAGTTCGCGGTACGTCCCCGCGGCAGCTCAATTCCCACGACGAAGCTCAATTTTCTCCGCGCATCTCGGCTGACCGTCAGGTATAAGCGAGTTTACACTTTTTCGTCGCTCAGGAGCGCGTCTAGAAATTTTCGGGGTCGAATAGGTACGAATGAAAGTCAAGTCCTGTTTTGTGTAAACAAGAATGGGGGTGATACTTCGTTGAAAACAACCTCAATGGTTGAAATTGTGTTAATTAATATAGTTAATTTGATATTACGCCAAAAATATAAGATGAAAGTAGATTATGAATATTAAATTGTTTTACAAAATTAAGAATGTTTTTTTTTCTTGTTTTTATATCGATAAACAACAGTGGGTTTATTTATCTCGCGTAGCAATGACAAATACCTTTGTGCGGGCCCCTCTTTTGAGCGGACCCTAGCCACTCGACTATTTTGCCCAGTGCAGGGACGCGTCTAGAAATTTTTGGGGTTCTAGGTACGAATGAAAGTCAAGTCCTGTTTTGTGTAAACAAGAATGGGGGTGATACTTCGTTGAAAACAACCTCAATGGTTGAAATTGTGTTAATTAATATTATTAATTTGATATCACGCCAAAAATATAGAATGAAAGTAGATTATGAATATTAAATTGTTTTACAAAATTAAGAATGTTTTTTTTTTCTTGTTTTTATATCGATAAACAACAGTGGGTTTGTTTATCTCGCGTAGCAATGACAAATACCTTTGTGCGGGCCTTTCTTTTGAGCGGACCCTAGGCACTCGACTATTTTGCCCAGTGCGGGACGCGTCTAGAAATTTTCGGGGTTCTAGGTACGAATGAAAGTCAAGTCCTGTTTTGTATAAACAAGAATGGGGGTGTTACTTCGTTAAAAACAACCTCAATGGTTGAAATTGTGTTAATTAATATTATTAATTTGATATCACGCCAAAAATATAAGATGAAAATAAATTATAAATATTAAATTGTTTCACAAAATTAACAATGTCTATTCTTGTTTTTACAATGACAAACTTATTAATAACATCTTCATAACAAAGATTTTTTAATATATCTTTTCTATGTAGAGTATTGCCAGTGCGTTAAGCTTTTCTTCTGAAAGGGTACTGCGTGAATATTTTTCTACAAATTTTAACACGGAAAATGAGCGCTCTCCTTCGGCATTGCTTATTGGCAATGTTAAAAATAATCTTAAAATGATAGCGTGACCGACACGAGCGAAACATAGAGGAACGGTACTAAATTGTAAAGACTTTTTTATATGCCAATCCTCGGCCACCAAAATATTGCCAAAAGTTGCCCTGATACTGCCCAAATATGACGTCGTCGTTGAAATTGGTATATATTTTTGAGTAAATTTATAAATATCTGTGTACGAGCCCTGGGCACGTGCCTATTTTGCCTAGTGGTAAACGCAGCCCTGGCCGTGCCCGTCCTGAATTCCCGGCGCGCCTTCTGTTTTGTTGAAAAACGAGCGACGCTGGACGCGGCTGGAAATTTGATCGTTCAGAGAATTGCGACACTTTTTTCGTTGCAGCAGGTGTACCGCGGAGTCTGGTTCTTTTTAGGCTTCATCAGTTCGCAAAATTAATCGGCTCTGTGTACTTTGCGGACGAGTCAATTTGTACTGATGTATTTACGCTGTTTATGGTGAGAATATAAAAGAACCTGTTTATTGTTTTGAATGACAAATTGACTTGGAATTACAATGAAGATAAACTGTCTTGTGAGAAAGTATTGTAACAAGAGTGTACTCTATCGGTGTGGCCGGTCACTTAATGACCAAATACACCGAAAGAGACTACGTTCGCTGATGGAAATTCGCTAGGTGTCAGTCGCTAGGCTCTCTGTTTCTGACTGACCTGTGTCGCCAGAACGGAAAGGTTTTCGGGAATCTTAGAGGGCCCGGTGGCCAAATGAGTCACGCGTACAGACCGCGTTAATCCCCTGGTGCATTTTCTCAACACCCGTCTTGTAGGACTCGACGACGCAGCGTGCTCGTGATTATCGTAAACGTAAAGTATTAATGGACTGCTCAATCGGAAACATCGACGCGGTGTCGAATAATTGCATTCACACGCGTTTTTTATTATCGTCGCATAACACGTGGCGAGCTTCTCGGGAATCAGGATGACAGCTGACTGAACAACAGCGGCACGCGTTGAATGATAGCAAATTGCAAGCGCTCGCTGTGAAATCGATGAAATTACGTAACCTGCGCGGCACCGATGGAAGTTTGTTAAATCATGCATTTGCGGGAAATTTGTACGCGTCACAAGTTCGAAGTGGTATTGAAACTAAAGGCTCTCTCGTGAACCAAAAATGCTTCGCAATTAAGTACCAAAATTAGATATCAAAGAAAATGATTATTTGTCCAATTTTTCAACAAGGAACTTTCCCTCTGTTCCACATCTCGGGCCCGTCGGGATGCCGTCTTGAAAAATGGATGTGGTTGTCAATGGATGGTACAGAACTACTGAACTGAATACGGTCACTATTGCTTCTTGCACAGAGGAAAAGCAACGGCTTAAAGGGCTGCTTGTGCAGCCGTGTACTCTGACTCCTCCGACCTTAATACCTACAGATGCAACGTTCTCAATGCCGAGACCTGGGGATTTCAATCCGGGAGCTAAGGACATTCAATTCGTAGTTTGTAGACTTCAATAAACTCGAAAACGTGAAATCCTAGTGTATCGGCCGTTAGATTAGAAATCCACCGATCGTCAATCCTTAAAACCTTCCACCACGAACCACAGACTAGGGCTGGGACTGTTCGTCGAATTATTCGGTATCCGAATATTCGATCAGTTTACGTATTTGAATAGTCATCGAATATTTTTCGTATACTCGAATACTGTCCAAATATTGTTCAATACTCGAATACTGAAGAATTTGAATATTGTTCACTAATCGGTACTCATAGCGTTCGATACCAAGTTCGTAGTTTGGATACTGTATTCAAAGATTAAATAATTCGAATAGTTCCAGATCCAGTTCGGATACGATATTCGAGTAACAATATTCGGATATTAAGATATTCGAAGTTTATTCGTGCTATTCGAATATCGATCAAATATGCGAATATTAAATTATCCGAACAATCTCAGCCCTACACAGATTAAGGATGTTCGATTCTCTTGAAAGAATCGATTTTTTAATCAATTCAGAATCGAATCATGAGGATCGATTCTCTGAAAAAATCGGAACAAAAGAATCGATTCTTTTGGGTGAAGAACGGAGTTCAAGATCAAGAATAATAAACGAGGCAGATACCGTTAAAAAATTCAAATAAAGGAATAGATCTTGGAAGAATCTACTATTTTGGGGTAAAGAATAGAGTTCGAGATTAATAAACGTTGTACAATTTCTTAAGAAATCTAAATAAAACATAAATCTTGGAAGAATTGATTTTTTGGGGTAAAGAATCGAGTTCAAGATTAATAGCTGTAGATTAAATGTTGTAGATTCTTTTAAAAAATCCATATAAAAAAATCGACTTTACGGGGAAAAGAATCGATTCTTCAAAAAAAAAAATGGGCTACCAAAAAATAAATTCTTCAAAGAATTGAATCGGAATCGAACATCCCTACCACAGCCCCCATAACTCTAACCCCTGCCACCATAACCCTACCCATAAAAGACCTCCGAAAGTTACATTCCTCAACCTTCAAGCGTCCAACGACTTTAAAGTCCCACAGTCTTCCCCATGAATCACGTACTGAGCCCACCAAAAAACACTCTTACACTCAAACCCTCCGACCTTCTCTAATCTCATTATTAACAAGTTCTCAAGAACCTAATAAACTCGCGACGCGCGGATGCTCCGACGACGACCACAGACCGGCTACGATTCTGGAAATTTTCTCGATTCCTTCGAATGAGTGGGCGAGCGAGTAAGCAAACATTCCTCCACCGTCTCGATCTCGAGAGGAATCGAATCGCACGTCGATCGCTGGTCGTCCTCGTACCGGGAATTCAATTTTCCGAAACGATCGCGACGATGCCGTGGAGCAGAACGATTACGAGGATTTCGGCCGATTAAGCGATCAAGGTCGCGCCGACCCGGTCGACGACGACGGGCCGGGAGTGAACGAAACGAGACGCAGACGGAGCGAATCCCTTTAATGAGTAATGAGATTGGACGCCGCTTTAACGAGCGCCATTACGGAGCAGAAGCTCCGATTACTGGTCGGCCCGAAATCGAGAACGATCGAGGGGGAGCTAGACGGCGAGCTGGATGTCGATGCTCGAGACGACGGTCAGAGTTTGCGGAAACAGCTTGGATATTACGAGACAACTCGTTGTTTTTAAGGAGGAATTTTGAGGGATCACGTGTTTTGATGTAATAAAGGAGCATACTAAATTTCAGAATTCTGAAGATAATAATTTATTAATTTAACACGGTGTCTTATGGAGAAATCGCGAGTGAAGCTCTTTTGTCATCAGATTCAGCAGTTGTACAGTCAATATAAAAAGCTCTGTGCTTTGTTACCGAATAATAGTAATTTTTTCCGTAAATAATATTTCAAATGGAAAGTCAATCTTTTGTAGTGCCAATTGCGTATTGATCTTCCTTTCCTCAAGTGATATTAATTTTTGACCAGGTTGTCTGTCTCCTATTCCTTCTTAAGGAAAAACAGTGGAGTCGATGATGCGCAGGCTGCTTTGTTATCAAGCGGCCGCACGTGCAGCTCTCACAATGGGCGTTTGATTCGACGTGTGTCATCATGTTTTCCAACACTTCTCACAATATTATTTTTTTCAAAATAATATGCTTCGGCACCTATGGATAACCGAGACTGTGAATTGAACCGATCAGAGTCGCTGTTTCAACGAAACACAAAGTAATCGCAAAGAGGGTAAACGATTAGCTAACCAGAGTTAAAATATTCTTGGTCGAACGCAGCGCAACTTAATCACGATTAAAGCCTCGATTAAAGTTAATGATTAGTTAAGCATGTATTTAATCATGGCTGGTGAAACCTTAGGTATGATTAGGGGTTGGATTTAGTTGCTCTCGAAATACTTCTCCGTTAAATCAAATGTATTGGAACTTTATTTTGGAAATCATCGTTGTAAACCTAGTAGAATGACAGCTCTCAGGGCGGATAGCGAAACTTTCTTGAAACCTGATGCAGTTTAGAAGATTCTGTGTTAGTGTTACGAAATGCACACACCAGGACCTAACCGAAGATTCTTTATTTTACGCGGAACATAAACCGGAAGCGATGCGATCGATACGGAAGGTTTTCGATTCAAGGATCGGGGTAACAAAACTTTTTCTACTGTGCTTGATAACCATTATTGAAATTGTTTGTGTTTCTTAGTTTAACTCAATTGTTTTGTTTCCCTTGTTTTCTCTTTTTCTTGAACTACAGTGGGTTTAAAAAGTATTTTTACAGTCTTTATGGCAATATAACTTTCTTAAAATTGAACTAAACGACTTGAGCTTTCACGAGAAATTATAAGGATTAGTTTGCTAGATAACATACAAAAAACATTGGAATAAAATGCAGCTGGTCGGATTTACTAAGATCTTTTGAAACTTTTTACTTGAGCTGAAAATGAAAATGTAAAAAATGCATTTTGAAGATTTATATTAGTTATGCACATGCTGAAAATTGTATGGAAATCGGTTAATGTTGCTATAAGCTATAAACGTTTAAAGATGTAAAAATCTTCCGATTTATCATAATTTTAGGCTGAAAGTCGTGAAAATCTTCAACGTTTATATCTTATAGCAACATTAAAAGATTTTGAAAAAATGTTTAGATGTATATAACTAATATAAATTTCCAAAAGGCATTTTTTAAATTTTCATTATCATTTCAGATAAAACAATTTCAAAAGGTGACCTTTACAATTGTTTTCGTGAATCAAGCCAAATGTAATTTTGTTCAAAATTCTTTTCGTATGTTATCTAGCAAACTAATCCTACTAATTTCTCGAAGAAGCTCAAGTCATTTCGCTCAATTTTTGAAACGTTATTTTTCTTTACAGACTATACAAATACTTTTTGAACCCACTGCATTATCATTGTCATTATATCATTACTGTTATTATTCACTTGTAGTAATATTATTCGTTCCATAATATTCTACACACTGGATCTTTCCCGTACAATTGCATTATATAAATAAATAGTTACAAATCGCGGATAAACATTTCGAATTCTGCCGATACGGAACTCTGAGCCGAAAAATTCCGAATTCCCCGCACCCTCATCCGCTTATACCGCAGCATGTCGGCGTCGATTCGAAACACTTGAATCCGGGCATAACGCGCGAAGAAATCGACCCAGACTCCATTTTTGCTTCTCGCCCACCTACCTACCTACCTGCGTCCCATGTATCCAATTTCCGCGCACTCATCCGCCATTTCCGCCCGTGGATTGTCCCGCACGGAGGACGTGTGAGTTTGAACTCGTCGTTCAACCTGTTGACACGCGGCGAACACAGCGAGCGAGTCAGTTCGTTGTTGGACAGGAAAGCCGACCTTCTTCGAGAGTTGGTTTTTTTCCGATCCATCGGAACGATATCCTCAGGCTCTTAGCAGGTCGAGTTGAGCTTCCGCGTGCCACTTCCGGTTCGCAAGTGGAACAGCGAGAGAACGTGAGAGAATCCGCTGCAAGTCGAGACGCGAGACCGGCCTCGCATTGGCGTCAGCGCGCTCCTCCAGATATTTCAATATCTTCGAGAAGTTGCGTGCAAATATTGACCGGAATTGGTTTCCGCGAGGAGAGCTAGCCTCGCCAGAGATGGCGCGTCTTTTCCGACAGGGACATATGAAATTCCTTCGCGGCCCGGCACACGGGCCCTGCTTTATAACTTCCGAGAACGACCCCTCTGCCTGCGCTTTGCTCCAATGCACGCGTGCGCGAGGACGGCGATGTCGTCACACTGATTACATCGGCCGTTCGCGGATCGACGGAAATGTTTTCTGGCATTGGCGTTTATACTTGTACAGTGGGCGGAGGAACGTGAAATACGAAGCGCTTCGGGATTATTTGTTCCGGCGTTACAATTTATTGTTCCGCGTAATTTATTGCAAGGTAAGGTTGCTATGATTGGACCACTTATGTGCGCAAATTTGTGTGAAAATACAAATCTGAGATTCATGACCGACGTGTGTCTTGTAAAAGTAAATTAAAGGAAGTCTACAATTAAAACTAGCTCGCCTTTCTTAACTTACATCGTATTACACGTATGCGACAATACTATCAAGTTTGCAACAGTAACATTGTTTAATCTACGTCCAGAGAATGAAGATAAGGTAAGGTTGCTATTATTGGACCACTTAACTTTGATGCAGTGTTATTAATAAAATATTATTCATCAATTAAAACCAATGGACTCTTTTAAATGTATTAGTGACAAAGTATTTATATTCCCACTAATAGTCCAGTAGAATTAACCGTTTTCAAAAGATTACAGAAAATACGAATGTGGTTGTCATTATTTTCATTGGGCCACCGTTGTTTTGACTGGATCACTAAAACTTTAGAAAAACAAATAACAATTTGTAAATTAATTATACAGATAATATATAGCATAATAATAAGAAAAATCATAATATGGTGTACAAAGGTAGCTTGTAGGACCAATGTCATACTAGTTTTATTCCAGATATAATAATTACTCCTCTTTGCCATTCTGCAATGAAAACCGCAAAAATGTATAAAATAATAAATATGTCGTAAAATTGTTCTCATGATTCGACCGGTCCAATGACGGAGAGTTGTTGGTGGTCCATTGATAGCAACTATGCATCTTTTCCAAAAAATGGATTTCACAGAAAACCTAACCTTTTAGACTAAGATATAATGTTATCGTTGTAAAGCGGGATAATTTTTCTACCATATACTTGCGTATAGTAAGGACGCTATAAACATATCTAACTGTTTAAACGCAGAAACCACCGATTAACGTCAACCGTCACAGTATTGTTTATAAGTTTTGCACTCTAGAGTTGGTAGTACTTACTCCACTCAGCGGGAAAATATTTCTACCATTTCCTAACATGCCAACACGATAGTGATCCAATGATCGCAACCTTACCCTACTTTGCACATTCGGATCTTTTTCTCTTGTTTGTTTTTTAAATAGAGTTTACAAGGATCGTAACGCATGTATACGTGTGCTTGGCTTATAAACTAAAAGGAACCAAATTTATAAAGTTGAAAAAAAGAAAGAAAGATATTTGAGAGGAAAGAAAATTAAATGCGCAATATGTTTGATAAACTAAAATGTAGACATTACGAATGCTCCAAATTACAAAAAGAAACTGGCACGCACACAGATTCTGATCTTATTAACAACGACTGCTAGGTTATCAGTCTTGGCGTGAAACGGTGAGTCATGCCATCTATATTTTAAGAGGCACTCGCGGGTTCACTTTGAAAGTGTAACGTGTTTGTTGTTTATTAATGTCAGAACTGGAACTACGCTGTTGCAAGCCGCAAGCCTGCGACTTAGGAATGGGACCCAACGCAGGCCACAGATTGTTTCTCGAATAAAGACAGGAACACAAGAACCAACGTTGCTTTCAGCGGGCGAGTAAACCGCAACGACGGCGTTGAAAATTTGCGAGGCGAATCGACGTCGCAAACTAGTCACTAACAGTGTTTCGAAACAGTGAACTATGGCTGCCAAAGTGGACAACGAAAGTGTCTGCAATTAGAAACGTCCAATAAACGCACCGTGCGTTCAGCTGAGAAAGGGAGATCAAAAATGAGTCGGAAACGTAGATCGATTTGTGAACGAGGGGCAAGAATATGTATTAAAAATTGCCGCGGCGAACGCATAGAATGGCGCCGAGAAATTGGCCAGTGTTAAAGCTATACCTTGAACCGCGACATTAAACGATAAGAATCTCCTGATATTCGAGAAACGATCCGTGTTAGTTATCTCTCTCGCCTGTGTTAAAGCAAACCGGATGCAGGCCGGGAATTGTTAGCCACCGCTGACCTGGAATGGAATCTCAAAATCTCGTCAAAATTAGAGCAGAATGCTCGTGTGAATATCGTACGAAACTCATGACACGGGTCTGCAGAAAAATTCACTCTTCGCCTTAAAATACCTACGTGTACATTCCTTTGAAATAATCAGACGACGCTCTCGTTTAAGGAGTCTAGGAAAGGTTTGAACGGCCGAAAAAGTGACACGGCACTATGTGATATTCGAATGACCCTTGCGGTTGATTGAATGAACATATACGAAATTGATTTTTCATCAGGTTTTTAATACATTCTTCATAAGGGAACCAAGCTTTGAAATTTCCTTAAAATTTTAATAATTGAAAAATACATTTGTACTTGAAGAAGACCGTGCGATTTGCGCACTGTTTCCTTTTTGCCGCGATTCCGGATAAACGAGTTTTAGTTTCACGATTTTTTGACCGACTTCGAAAAATGACTAGGTTCTCTACTGGACATGTATATAGTTTTTTTTTGTATATAGGTTTGCCCATAAATCGATCGGATTGACCGATTTTCATGATTCATGCTTCATATGAACAAGGTTATTTTCCCACTGGTCCGATTTAAGTGGCGAAAAAATTCAACTAAAACCCGTTTTTTAAACAGCTTTGTCACCAATTTCGAGAATAATTTCAACATGTACCCGCGTAACTTTCCATCAGCTCCACCGGTTTGGATGATTTTGGATACGTTTGGAAGAGGACAGTTTCGTGCTGGTTCTTTATCAATTTTCAAAAATTTTAATAACGAATACCCATCTTTTAATCAACTTCACAAAAGATGATTTTGTACGCTCTTAGTTATCCAAATTTGATTTTGATGTTGTTAGCAAAAACTGATGCCAACAATATCACAACCAAATTTAATCAACTTCTTTACTAGCAAATTACTAGCTCGATCTTAATCGAGTTACTGTTGATACGAAATGTAACTAAAAATTAAAAAAAAAAAACACCGACTTCAAAAATGAGCTAAAATTGATGAAATAATTTTCTCATTTGACGTCGGTGCCGAGATAGAAACAAAAAAAAAACACTAAAATCGATTTCTAAGGGTGCGGGGAGGGGGGGGGGATGCCTAAAAATTCAATTAGTCTGTAGGCACCCTGTGTACATTGTATTCTAGTCATTCCATAAACGAAACAAATAATAGATATTTTTTCGCCAATACATAGGTTCTTTTGTTTCTATTTCGGCACCGACGTCAAAAAAGGAAATTATTTAATACTTTTTAGCATTCTCTTGAAGTCGGTGTTATTGTTTTTTTTTGCAAGTTTTTGATCTTGCGTCAGTTGGTTAGCAAGATTCTTTTCAATAAACCAAAACTGAATTTCCGAAAAATATAATTGAAATATTCAAGTTATTTGTTGTTATAACGGTGTTAAAAATTGAATTATTACGTGGGGACTGGCTCGGTTTATATATTTTGTCCTTATCTTCAATTCAAAGCAAGAATCAAGTCGATATCTTTAACCGTTCTTGACTTATCGCGGCAAAGCTACGGAAAAATGATGCTTTGAGAAAAAGGCAGTTAAAGTTTGAGAAGAGAACTCGAAGTGACACTTTCCGCTGTCTCGAACCGAATGTTCCGAATATCAATATTTCTCTTGCGCCAAAATCTTCTTAAAAGATCTTAATAACAATAAAGAAGATTTATCTTCTTTATTATTTATTGCTCACATGATGACGCCCATTTAGACATTAACACGTCAAATCAGAAAATGACAAACTTAACCTAGTCTGATCACGCGAGATAAAAACGTACCGAGAGAAAAAACAAAACACCTAAAAATATACAATGAGACGCTAAGGTGAACAAGAGTACAAAGATGATATAAAATAGAATATCATGATGTAACAATAAGATGGAATGAACTTGTACAACGACAAACAGTACACAGCCATTACCAAAACCAATTCGAATAAATAATAAATGAAATAACTGCATACCCACATGAACAAAACGCAGTAAGTAAAAGAAAAAAACAAAAAAATACATCAATTAAAAACAAAGATATATATATACACTAAATAAAAACATAACTAGATAAATAAATAACATATGACTAAACAACGAACACCGCAACAACATAAATATGAACACAGAGAAGATTTCTGATGCAAAGAATGAGTATAATCTAAAAACAAATATCCCGTTCTCCGAATTTTCAAATCTCTCCAGTCCCCTCAATACGCACCTGACGAGAGCGCTCTCGCAAGAAAAGGGTCAACGGAAACACCGACGAGGCGCAAACTCCAAACTGCACAATCTTCGATCTTCCGTCGTCCGGAGCAGGACGCCCGAACGAATGCCATCCCGAGTCATGACACTGATCGACAAGAATGGTCCGCGATCCCAGGAGCAGCGAACGTCGGCGCTTCTCGCCAGAACCAACCTGCTCCTCGGCGCGTTAAAGCGGATAGATCAGTGTGCTGCAAGGAACGTCGCCAGAAACTCGAGCGCCGGCCGCAAGTAGAGCGACGATGTCGATCAAAGTGCGCTCGACGTCCTCGAGAACGACGCCGAGCGCTCCGCGCCAAAGTGGCAATTCGAACCTGGCTGACTCGAACGGCTCGCTCGATCGGCCCGGAACGAAGGCGTCGACGTGAACGAAGTGGATGAAAAGGCGAGCGTTATGAGCGGACAGGAGAGATGACGGGAAATCAGTTGCACGACTGCCAGGAGCCAGGGGCCGGCCGATGAAGTTCTCGGAGAACGATCGTCGCGCTCGAGTGCGAATCAAAGTTCGGGAGCATGTTTTTGTCGGGCGTTCGGCCAGCGAAGCGGGACAGGAATTCGGCGCGACTCGGGAATAAAGCGTTTCTGTTCTCCGGGAGCGTAGGAACAAGTGATGCCAGAAAGCGAAAAAGTAACAGCAGCACGCCGAGTGGTGGGGGCAGTGATCCCAGAAGTGGCATCCTGCCGTACACAGAGATGTAGTATGCGTGCATGTCCGTGAGAGCTAGAAGCCAATCGAGTGGCGCGTAGCTCTCACGGACACGACGCATACTACTTCTCTCTCTTCCCCCACCACGCGTGCCGCATGCGGCAGGATGCCACTTCTGAGATCACTGGGTGGGAGCCATGCGGTAAGTGTGTGCGTGCCGTGTCTGCGAGCGTCTTTCGCGACGTTCAACTGTGACAATTGTCACATATCACATGCATGGCCCCCATCACTCGGCGTGCTGCTGTTACTTTTCGCTTCCTGGCATCAGTTAGGAACTCGGGAGATGACCATTGTATGCGAAACAGGAAACGTATTTTGCGAGCGTGTTTCTTAAGGCAGCTGCATGAAATACGGATTGCGCGGTAACGTGCGCGGAAATCGACTGTAGAAAGAAACTGGTAGCGATGCGGAAAGGAAACGTTTCTGTACTTTCGACCGCCTGGAGGAGTGCAAACTTGCATTGCTTGCGATACGAGGAATATTTTCCATTAAATATTTCGACGCAAGAGAAAATATCGCGATAAAACTTTGTTCGTGTTTAAGACAGTGTCCTGGTTTGGAGGGTAAAAAAAAATTGTTTTTTTTTTTCTTTAATCGATAGTTAATGTATGGGGGATACGTCCCGAAGGTTTCAGAGGTCAATTCGAAGTATGTTGTCGGGTAGTGATCCAAAAACTGTGAAACGTTACGCGGGCGCCGACAGCTGTTTGTGAGTGGCGCAAAGCCGAAGTTACTAGGTAATTGAAGTCTTTCACGCATCCTCCTCGTGTCATTCGACTGGATAGAGAGAAACATATTCTTCCGATTTATGACGACACACTCAAAACTCCGACGAGAATTTCAATTAAATGGTGTTAATTACTCTAAGACTTGAATTTTGGTGCTAAAATTTTCCAAATTGCCGCCTATACGGTTTAATGATGATGTAGTTATTGGAAACGAATATTGACCAGCACTGCAAGATATTCGCCGATCTGAGCGACGCGCAACGAATCACGTGGGAGGACTGCTTGTAGACTCTAATAAATGCAGCAACATTATTTTTTTTAAGAAAATGAAGGACTACCGTTTAGACCAGGCATAGCTGATTAGCATTGGATTACTGTAAGTTACCAGTAATTGATATTTTCCGATCGAAAACTTTAAAGTGCCTTTTCTCGCATTCTTGTTTTTGTGATTTCTCCAAATTGACGGGCGTGATATCGAAAAAACTATTTACCCTAACGACCAAACCAAAGTTTATTCTCTCGGGTACTGAAAACCATCCTAAATGAACTAAGAACATCCGCAAAAAAGTAATTCCTTACTACCTTCTTTTAAGCCCGAAATTTATGAGGATTTCAATTTTTTTAGCGTTTGTTTAGTTCATGGTCAATAAAACTATGTAAACTGAAAATAACTGTGTTTTTTTTTTATTTCATACAAGAATATTACCGCCAATTAGAGACTCCAGCGGCGAATAACTCCGCCATTTTGCGACAATTTTACGAGAACAAATTTTTGTCATATTTTTCGACAAAATAGAAGCTTCGCTGTTTCTCTGTCCATTAAACAAATCGCGAAGAATCACCTTATTTTTAGTCTTCCAAATTAGAACACTACCTTAAATGACACACGTAACGCGCGGCAATATTTTCGCCAGCTATTTTCGCACCGCCCGCGGCCCGTACGTAGAAAAACAGCGACACCTGACGCGGCAGCGAAGGTAACCGAACCTGTTGAGTCCCAACCTGTTGCCGGGGCTAAACAGCACGAAACACCGCGGCCGCAATCTTCCGCGACCCACACTTCTGGCAATCAAAGTTCCGACTTCGAGGAGGCTGTCAAATGGAACGGGCACGACGTTCCATCAGCGAGATCGTCGAGCAATCGGTTGCCTTTCAAAGTGGGAAGTTCAATGAGGCGGGACACGTTAGAGGTTAGAGGTGGGTGTCGAGACGTCAATAATCGGAGCAACTTTGATTACAAGTTCGACGGCATTGAGAAACGGCGAGGAATTACGAGGAATGGAGGGCCAGCTCAGGAATCCAGCTGTGCACCTGCATATATCACGCTCGCTGAATTAGTTTTACGTTCGATCGACAAGCGGGACACTGTGGACGGTAGTGCATACTCTGTAACGTGAATGCTGCTCAGAATTCAGAGGCGAGTGTCTATTAAAATTCAAATGTGAGCATTAACGAGAAGGGATCGGTGTCAACAATCGAAAGAGTCTTGATCATGATTCGGGCACTGTTAAAGAAGTTTATGACAGTGGCTAATATTTTCGGACTAAAATCGTCGATATTGAAAGTACGATGAGAACGGATTTTACGAAGCTTTGCGTGTACTCTATGAAGGTCGAGATGTTCAGAAATGAAACGCACGCATGCCGACTGAATCTGTTTTAAAATCGATTGACAGGCATGACAGCGTCCGGCAGGAATCGATATTCGGATGCGAGCGTTGATCAAAATTCAAACGTAAACATCAATCAAAATGCAAATGCGATTGTAGACTAGTATCGAAGCGTCAATAATCGAAACAACGTTCACTACAGTTTGAACCCCACCATGCAACGCGGCGGGATGTCGACGCATGAAATTGCTCGCGCGACAAAACACAAGATTCTTTTCCCGAGCCACCATTAACCGTTAACACAGAGTTCATTATCACGGCCAATCGAGATTTAGCCGGAAAAAGCTCGACCGTAATTCGCATGAAGTCGTTCGCGATCAGCGACAACTTCGATTACAGTTTCAGCTCTGTCGAAGGATACGCAAGCAGAATGTCAGAATTGAGCAGCTACGCTGGGACAGAATCATCCCGGAATCGGAACAATCAAAGAGCATCGACGTTAACGAGCAGCGCAACGCGAACGTCAATGGAAATTCAAGCGCGAACGTAAACCACAACGTGAATTTCAATCAAAATGCCTATGGTGCTGTGCCGCCAGCGCCCCGAGGGACCGATTAAAATTCCTCTGCCAACCGGCCGACTATCCACTCTGCAATCGATCCGAGACGAAAACACGGCCCGAATTGAGCGAGAACCACTGTGCGAATCTTAATCGCGATGCTAATGCGTTACGTCACGAACATTGACAGCGTAAACGTTGATCGCGATTACGTTGTGCGCGTCGATCAGCTCACTGGGACGAGTATCATTCGATACGCTGCTGGCTTGACGTCCCGCGTCGATACGATCGAAATTCCGGGTTAAGCGTGAGTCGTGATAATTCACGGTTGTGCAAATTGGAAATTCTGTTTGGCGAATCCTGCGATCGTTTTCAGACAGCAATCGAGGACTGTACGCGTCGTTTATGTACTTCGACTCGTAGTATATATATATATATATATATATCTATATATATGTGTTGTAGCGTGACAACGTTACTTCGAGGTGGGATCACAGGTAACAAAAATAACAGTGTCGTCGTGATTACTCTTTATTAGTTCCACGCTCTGTGCGTGCTTTGCTGGGACTAAACAACCGCACGACGCGTAGCGACATCGTGCGTTGGAAAAACGAAAATGGTGACAACGCCTGTTGCCAGGGGCCCGAACAGTCCCGTATCGCCAAGGCGGTAAAGGGGGCCGTAACGCATCACAACAATATGTATAGCGATTTATCTCGTGGGCTAATTACAGTAAGACCCCGCTTAACGCGGGGAATACGTTCCAATAAGTTCCAGCGCTAAACGAAACAGCGTTAAACGAGGTCATCTTAACACGTACATAATGGGGATACGTGAAACAGAACAGAGAATAAGAAAATTTATCACTTTTTTGTAACATTTATTGTTAAATACTTTTTTATTGCATTAATTATAGAGTTATTTATTCCTAATATCGATTTTTATTAATAAAACATTCATGAAAATAAAAAAAAAGTCGGGTAAAGTTATATTTGTGATGAGGAAGGTCCTTCTTCATTTAAAATTTTTGTTTTTTTGGGAAGAAGCCATCTAACGTCGTTTGCCTTTTCCTGTTTCGTTCAGTAAGCAGTTGTCGATAGCAAGACACCGCATCAATGACACTTCGTCTTATAGTGGGCACCGCTTGTGGTTCGGGCATGCCCGCTTCATGTGCTCACATATATAACAAACACCAATACCGCGTGCGATTTCGGGGAATCCCATACTACCGCGTAATAGTGAAACAGCGTTAAGCGGAGCAGCGTTAAGCGGGGTCTTACTGTATATATATAAATTTAAGAGATCAATTTCTTTGAGAACCCACTAAGGGCAGTGTGGTCACGGTGGGGCCCCCTCACGCGGCTGCTTCCACCTCCACTAGCTGGAAGCAACACCGACCCCCCCCTCCCCTCCCCCCATATACCCTACCGGCTCAGCGCAAGCGATCATGTGACGCACTCAGCGTCGTCCGTCACCATAACAACGGGTAGTCGGGTGGGGACTCGAAATCGCACCTAGGTGCGCGGATCTTGGACCACACTGCACTAGGGGCTTTCAAGGATAAAGTAAAATTTGTGGATCCTAATGCGAATGTTTATAGTTCCGCACATCCGGTAATTTAGAATCTTAATTTAGGATTAGTATAAATTCTGTTTATCTCATGTATTCGTATTTTATACTCGTCCATACATGTATCAAAGTGTGATAACCGTACATAAATAGATATACAGGTTGAGGCGCCTAAGACCGGCCACCTGAATAACTCGGCTGCTAGTGGTGATAGAAAATAATGTACTAGACGGAAAAAACTTGCTTGGTTTCGAGGGGGCCATAATATGATTGTAGGATCGGAAAAAGTAAACTGCATTGGGCGGACTCGAACCGCGTCCTATGGATCCGCAGGCAGGCGCGCTACGCACTGCGCCACCGACACCTTACGTCTTTAATGCGCCTTTCGGCTTCTTAAGCCGCTCGCGCGCGCTCCTTTGTTTCTTCTCCGATCCCCACCGTTCTTTATAGGGGACTCCGTCCCCACATGATATTAGTAGCATTTTTATATGTGGAGGCATTTAGGAAATTTGAAGGTCAACTTGGTTTTTTTAAATGGACTGTGTTAAAAATTGTAACTATTACATTTATTATATATAGAACTCACTAGGGACTCTCAAGAATAAAGTAAAATTAGCTGTTTGTAATGCCAATATTTATAGTGCACCACGTGGGCTATCGAAATATGTTACAATTTATATATAATATATATACAAACAGAATTTGTACTGATCCTAAATAAAGATACTAAGTTACCAGACGTGCTGCACTACAAATATTGGCATTACATAATGCTAATTTTACTTTATTTGTGAGAGCACCTAGTGAGTTCTATATATAATATATATATATATAATTATTACACATACATGTATATATATATATATAAACAGAATTTGCACTAAATCTAAATTAAGATACTAAATTACCGGATGTGCGGAACTACAAATTATGGCATTAAGAACTACTAATTTTACTTCATTCTTAAAAACCCCCAGAGAGTTCTCGAAGAAATTTATCTCGTGAGCAATCGGATTCGATTAACCTAACTGTAAGATGCATAGATGGTTTTGCACTTAGATAAATCGATCAATGGAAATTTTCTTAAGGACTTTTCGTGGTGGAGCATTGAGCAAAAGTAATTCTAGAATTCTAGAATTCTAGTAATTCTATATAAAATTTGATATAGGAAGATTACGTCCAAAATATATCTCCGTTGCTCCAGCGAGAATGGATCAAAATAAGTTAGAACCGGATCGTAGTTGTGACAAGTGAAGGGCATGAGTCTATCGGATTTCCAGGACAGGTAACATAAAAATATGTGTTGAATTCTTTCGAAGGCAGTGATGTGTAACTTATGATATGGATTCCAAGTAGGACTACTGTGTTCAAGGTGAGGAAGAACTAGAGACTAGAGCGTTAGAAAGAACTCTTAGGGTGTGCGGTATTATAAAGTATTATTCCAAATTCGGCTCGATGCGTGCTCAGCCAAATCTTACGATCGCTCACAAACACTAACTTACAACGCGTATGAGCCAGTTCCGTTCGTAGGAAATGTTTCGCTACCGTCTAATAGGAATTCGATACTCCGACATTACCACGGACGTAATCCGAATTGTAGTTCAAACGTAAATCGTGAAATTAACAATTATGCAAATGATGAACTTAGTTCGGCGAAGCTCGGAGCCGTTTTCAAACGCTAATTCACAACCGCCACTTCCATTCGTACCAAATGTTCCTTCCCACCCAATACGAAAGCTCACCTCAAGCCCCGGCCACAATGCGAGCTTATACGTGCACATGAACTACAACGCTAATTACAACCGAAACGAGCACGTGAATGGAAACGAGCGCGGCGAAACCATTGAACAAGCATCCAGTTTCAAAGCCACGAATGTGGCTGGATTTCAGAGTAATCAGAATCAGGCCAATGGAAGGAACCAATCTTCGTAGCGGCCTCGCAAGACGGCCGAACGTGAGTGCGAACGTGCAAAGTGCGAGAGCACATTGCAATTCTGAAGCGAACTTCAGTGCCAAGGTGAGCCCAAATGCGGATTCGGATATTTCGAATGATTCGGCGATCAGGACCGAGGACGATCCACTCGCACCGATCGGTCCAACTGGCAAATTCGGAGCTGGGAATCACGCATTCAATTCTGATTCCACGAGCGCCGCAAGCCGATCGATCGGCACGCACAGTCGACATATTTAAAATTCTCCCGATCCCCACTCAATTGCCGCCTAATTACCGGATTTCTCTGAATCGAGCTCGACAGAAATGAATTTACCGTCCGACGAACGAAAATCGTGGACATAAACAGCGAGCATCGACGCGCGATAACGAAGTTAGCGTCAAAGTTAATCCGTGATCGATGCGACAGACTTGTTTCGTTGTTCCGCTCGGCACAAAGCGATGGGCCGTAAATCGTGCACCCGGCGAAGCTCGACGAATCGAAATGCCGCGAGCACAGTCGCCGTGTCGTACGCTTCCGTCGTATTTTACATCTACGCTCGCGTATTGAGACATAAAGAGGAGCGTGGAGCTCATTTTCGACGCTCACGTTTCGTTCGGCACGAAATGCGCTCGTTAAACTTAGCTTTGCAAGGGAGACGAGTCGTTGAACGCCGAAGCACGAGGCGTTTGTTTGGCGATGGCACGGCAGAGAGAGGAGTGCGTACGGAAAACGCATTATGCCGGTCTGACGACGATACCGTGACAAAAGGAATCGGCTTTTACATAATTCCGCGCGAAGCACGTCCCGGGAAGACTGGGATAATCTAGTTGCGAATTCACTCCGGTGCCTTACGACGGCCTGCATTTTAAATTGTGTTCCTACGACAGCCTCGCCAGGCGTCTCCTTCAAAGAAACGCGGTTCATCGGATTTATTCATATCGTCGTATCCTTTAAACTCCCCGGACGAGGGAGCGAACGAGAGGACGTGGCAGACGGGAAGAAGCGGTTTCCTTTGGCATCTCGAGCGAACCGAACTCGCGTAATTCTTCGAAAACGCGTGTTGTTATTTATGCCTTCCTATCACATTTTCCCATTCAGTCAGTGCATTAAGGTATTGCTAGCGCTGAATCACTTTACTTCAACTTTTTTTTAAACCAGACTTAAATTGAAGATTTTTAAAAAATAACCATATTTTTCTTACAAATGAACTTGATCCACCGTCTAGAACTCGAGTTATTAACAATTAAAGTTTAGCGTTTTCTCCATCTAAAGCAGTGTTTCTCAACCTTTTTTGGTTGACGGCGCACGAAAAATATCTGGAATTAGTTGCGGCACACCTGAATATAAAAAACGTATCGCGATCTTGTCCACCGATACACCGACAATGTGTGAACGCAGCACGGTGAGACGTTTCTTTCGCCGATACTACCATTTAAAAAAGATTTTTTTAGAAACCGTTGAGGTAATTACAAGTACTATTTCAAAGCTACAAAATACATGCAATTTTAATTATTTATCAAAAACCCTCGCGGTACATTTGGCAATATCTCGCGGCACACTAGTGTGCCGCGGCACACGGGTTGAGAAACACGGATCTAAAGCAATGGTAATGATCACGACAAAACGGTTTTTTGATAATAACTCGAAAACGGAACTTTTTTTTAAAAAATTCCAGGTTGTAGATTAACATTCGAGGAACATTTTAAAAGATAAAAAAAAATACTTTTCACCGTCTAATTCAGGAGAAAAAAAATTGTAAATATAAAATTGTAAATTGAGTGCTTGTGTTCAGCCTGAACTGCGGTACAAACGCTAGTATGCATTATTGCCAAGTATACTAGTGTGCACATATGTATACGGAATGTGTGCATGGATTGAATCAGGGCCGTGAGAAATTTCTGACGCAATTGAAAACAAATAATGAAGCCCCTTTTTGATACGGCACCCAGCGCTAGTAATACCTTAAGGTGCGTCCAGATGATGAGTTGTGGCACATATAAGTGTGGATGTGTGGAAGTTGGTCAGGTGGAAAAAAATGACTGCCGAACGGCTTCTGCCGCTCGCTCAGGGTAGCGGTCCGTCAAAGAAAATTCGAACTCATTGTGTAGCGAGAGAATGAAAGGACAGATAAGTAAACTGAGAGGCCAATCAACAGAGTGGATGTGCGATTAGAGACCGTTTACGTGGGACTAAAGCCATATACGCACTGATACGAACAGTAGATGGTCATCTGCACATAGAAAAAATGAAGTTCTTTGCAGAAATGATGAAAAACAGCTGCGAGGGGCTTTAGAAAAATCTGTTCTGACGATTTTATCAGAGCGACCTTGTTGTGCAAACTACGTTAATCGCTTTGAAGCGTAATCAACCCCGTGGTGCAAATATCAACTTGTGGCGGGAGATGCATAAGTAGTAATGAATATTACATGCAAATAGTTAAACAGTGAGAAAAGAATTTTGAAATACAATACATTTTTAATGAGTTTGATCTTACAATCATAAATAAATTGTAGTGCCTTGAATATGGCGTAAGTTGGAAATAATAATTAGTAAAATCGATTAAATATTGCCAGGAATGAAGATAAATGATGTGATTTTTAACTACGAAACGCTTTTAAAATACACAGGTTATCACCATTTTTAACCGACTTCAAAAAGTTTCTTCATGTCTAACACGACGTAACATTGGCACTGCCTGGCACTGACTATATACTACGTCACTGGAAACACTTATTATACCTGGATATACCCCCTTCATTAGTTCATTCTCGTTTCCATATGCAATGTTGCATCCTGTATATATATAGATCAGTGAGTGTAACGCGTGCGCGAGACCGAAAAGTACATAAAAGCGTGCGAGGTGTACGCGTGCGCGAGACCGAACAGCAAATAAAAGCGCTCGAGGTGTATCGCGCACGTTGAATCATCGAAAGAGGGTCGTTGGCAAATTTTAACAATACCTTTCGACGTCCGTTTTTTTTTTGTTACCCCTGTTTGCCGATCGGCGACGCGTTCGAAGCTCCTGGCAAACATGTCGAGTAAATCTGCTCGGTGGTGACATATGCGTAAAACGGTATATTTAACAGCAAACAAAAATATATAAACATATGTTTCCCGGGTATACATTTATGTGGTATTTCGACACGAGAGCAACGCTTGGTAAATAAAGGTCTAAAATGAATGACACTTCCACTCGTCGTAGGCAGAAAAATCGATTGCAGATACTGACGAGTATAAATTAGCTGCACTCGTCGCGGCTCCGTCTTATTCTTTTCATCGCTTCACATTTAGCACGCGGAAAATCAGCCAGCGCTGCGGGCACTTATAACGATAGTGCAGTGCATTATCGACCGTCCCGGAACCTTGCACTCCGCTGATGAACCTCCGACGAAGGAAATGCCGTTAGCAACGGACTAAGAAGCAGGAACCGCCTCTGAAACCTCTTTGTTCCGCCAAAATTCCGGAAAAGTCGCTTCCAATCGAGACCTTCTCGTCCGCGCCACGAACTTGTCCGCGACGCTCGGGCCGGGCACAGAAAGAGGCAAGGTTGACGGGGTCCACATTGTAGTGGCAATTTTTCCGAGAGCACCCCTACAACCCGTCGCGACACGCGACGTAGCCCGACAGAAAAAAAAAAGCGTACACGCGAATGATAAAGCCCCGCGACTCCCGGCACGGGACCTTATTCGACGTTTTCATTTACGACGAGAGAGCGAGGGAGGACAAATGTCGGTGGGGAAACTTTTTCATTCGTACGGGAGCGCACGACCCAGTTTTAACGCTGATTCTTGCTCCCCTCCCCTCTGCCCATTCTCTTGTCGCTCGTTTAAAGAACGAGTCGCGTGAATAGGGGACGTTATAATGACGGCTGTCTATACTGTTCGTACGTGTCCGGGTTATTTCGACGATCGATCTTTTCCCTTCAGTACGAACTACGAACTGCTCTGATAATCAAATTTGTGCGTGTGCATCCAATAGATTCTACTAGTTCTGCCCACAATCTATCGGCAACTGAAATGCTGAAAATGAGCTGGAGAAATGTATCTATACAGGGTGAGTCACGCGACGTGACGATTCCGAATGATTCGTACGGTATGTAGTGTTCGAAGAAGTGTTTCGGGCAAAAGTTGTGTTACGTCCGGTCGAGGCTTTTTAAATTGTAGAAAGCCCAAGAATGGACGAGCGGTCCGCCGTGCGAATGGGCGTAACGTTAAATAAATTTGTATGAACTAATAATATTGATTATTATTACGCGTAGACGGGACGGGTGGGAACCTTCATAGCTATACTTTTGCTGACCGACCTGTCTAGTTTGGCTTTTAATTGTATAATGATAATTTAGAATGATATACTAAACGGAAAAGTTATTTAGTTTGTTGTTAACTGTGTTGAGAAATTTTCTGTTTAAGAGATTGGCAATACTTGACCCTAGGGTATATAGATATAGATATATAAGACGCAATAAAATAAGTAGTTGGCGCCATGTTATGTTCAGAAAGAAAGAAAAATGGGTGGTGTAAAGAACAGTGTCGAAAAGTATAATAAAAGTGTGAGACAAAATATCAAAATTGTTGTGAAATATTTCAACATAATATAAAAGGATAGTATTAGAAAACATATGAAAAATAAGAATTAAAGCAGAAGACCAGATGGTTGCGGATAATTCAGATTACGAATCCTAACAAACTGAAAAGATCGCATTTAGTTATCGGCAGGACTTATAGGATCCGTGTGTCCCTGAAGACCCGTGCAGGTCCCGAATCGCTTGTGAGGTTATATTGAATAATACGGTGTTACGCACTATCTGGTTAGGTGTGACGACACAACATAAAATAAATCAAATATAAAGTATATGTGGAAAGTAAAGATAGATATATTACAGGAAAAATATTGAGTTCGACAAATAGCTAATAGAATACTGCAATAGATAGTGTTACAGTGTTTTGAGTGAAGTGCATATGCGCGACAATGATGCGCCTTAAGATGAATGCTATCTACAAAGCGCAAGAATAGCGTTCTCGATATTTTACAATGATTGGCTTAAACGCTGTTAACAATTCTCGTTTCGCGGTTTCGACAATTAAGCAGGTTAACAATCCATCGATTTAACAAATCCACAATCGTTATGTTCGGTAGTAGGAAAGTATTGATATCACATCAGTCAACGGCCGTGCCCTTAGGATCTCTCCAGTGCGATACAAACATTACAACCATTCATACTATATATACACATTCATACTCGCCGCTTGCTCGCGTTTCGGATTCGGTTGTATTAGGTGGGACGACAATAATTCCAAGGTGAGGGATTTTCCAGTACACATTACTGCTCAACAGTACCGCGTATGCGATAGGCGTAAGCCGTACTATACAAATATATTGGCGCATACGAGGCCCGGAGTAAGGAAAATAAGAAAAATATACTAATCATAGGAAAATATACTAATAAAAAGAAAAGCAAAAATTACGCTGGGACGTAACAGTTGCTCGGTTACGAAGGGAGCATTCAATAGTATAATTAGTTTTTATGCTGTTTTACTTCTTTATCGAGATATGCGGGTCGCCGTCATATTTTTTAATGCGATGCTTGAATTTTCTTTCGGAATTGTGGTAAAGTATCGAATTTTGCGTAAAAAATAATTAATCTTTATAGGATCTAAAATGAATAATTACTGAGGTATCAACGCCCAGCCCAAACTGCTGAAGCCAAAATAATGAAATTTCAGGAGGTATATTCCATCCATGACGTCAGCACCCACTAAGAAGGGGTTTGTCGAAATTCAACCCCTATTTCTGTATATATATATATATATATATATATATATATATAGAATCCCCAATTAACCTGGCGTAGTCCAAGTGTACGATCGGTCCACATAACTATAACCTTTGAAGTACTGCTACTGTATGCATTATTTATTTTTTTGCATCCTGACTTTTCCTGTAGACTTATATATTCATGATTATATCGCTTACGTTCATTATACGATGGTCTACTGACATCAATTTTATATCCTCGAAAGTACTTTGAGACAACACCGTCGACATTGTGCTAATTACAAATAGCTCATTAGACCCAAACCGAACATTAAAAATGAATACCATGCCGTAGCGAAGCATGGATATGAAGCTAGTAGGATATAAAAACGAAGCCGGTTTAAACGCTAACGTTTCTTCTCCCTCCCTTCTCTCCCCCTTATACCCCCGTTTAGAACTAGTCGTATGAATGAGGAACATTTCAAAGATAGTCCGTACCCATCCCCCTCGTAACCGGCATTTACGAGCCTCGTAAACTCTAGGAGAGCGGTATCGATAATAAAATCGCGCGAATTCGACGTCGAGAAAATGTCGCGAGCGAGCACTTATCGTCGTCGGAGGCTTGTCTTCCGCGGCGAGATGTCGGCGAAAGTTTTCGCGCGGGTTTTCAGAGGACAGCGACAGCTTGGAAGCACAGACAGGCTTGTTTTTTCGACAGGCCACGCTTCACGTTTCAATTTCTCATGTAGAGTTCGTCCGCCAAGTTACGATGTTGGTCGATCACGCTACTCACAGCATTCCTCTCTCTGTCTCTCTCTCTCTCTCTCTCACACGCACTCCTTCTGTTACTCACCCTCTCCTTACGTCTGTCTCCACATCACACACGTTTCCCCGGCAAGCTGCCACTATCTCTGGAAAGTTTCGAGAGCGCCGGAACCCTACAACTTGCCGCTTTGTATCGAAGATATCTTGACCTGAAATAGATGCCATGCCGTCACTGTCTTCGATGTTCCCTCGACGGGCGAATATAACAGTACGCGCGGGTATGTGCCTGTGCCTAGGTACCAGCGCACGTGGATGAGCGTGTTGAAACACGCAGACAGTGTTCGTTATGTGGACGCCTCTCCTGGCTGGCGGCTCGCAGTGAAACGGAGCCGACGTGGCAGACTCGTGAACGTCGCTGACGCTTCGTCGTTCCTACGTGTCCTCGCCATACTGACGAATTCATCTTCGTTCCGCTAATCAAGCTTGCAGTCTGGGAGCTCGGCGAAAAGTTCGGCACTCGGCAAACGTTGACGTGACGTTGCCGTGCAAACTTGCGGATTTTTATGTGTAGCAACCTTTTGTCCTGTCCGCAGAATTCTGTTCATTCCCCAGCACTAGACGGTATTTTTGTCTGACGTCAAAAAAGGAGGAGTTCTATTCGACATGTTTTTTTTTCTTTTCTTTTGTGAGTATGTTTACCCATAACTCTCGACCGGGTTCTCGGATTTTGATGGTTCTTGGTTCATATAAAGGGACCTACTCTCCCATTTAGATTTCGAACATTTTCGACAACCAAAACCTATTTTTAACAGCTTTTTCACAAAACGAGAGAAGTTTCTACATGTTCAAGGGTAACATTCGACCGGGTTGACAGATGTTGATGGTTTTGGATACATTCGAAAGAGGACACTATCGTGGTAGTTCCATGACAATTTTAAAAAATTCTAATACAGAATACGCATCTGTTAATCCAGTTCTTTACTAGCAAATTACAAGCCCGAGGTTTGAATGTATATATATATATATACATGTTTTGTATGCCTCCGCACTTCCACTCTACGGGCGACCCGATCTATTACGTCCGCAACCATGAGCCGGCACGCATTGCCACTAAACTGTGTAACACCATTAGTTATGTAAGTAAGCTTATAATAAACTACTCTACCATAATTCATAGGCGACTATGTCCATCACTACTCTTGGCGTACCGAGGTGGAATCGGTTTCAAAAAATAAAAAACCTTTAAAAAAAAATGACACCGACTTCGAAACTGTACTAAAAAGTACAAAATAATTAAAAATGTTTGCGGTTTGCGTCGAAATAGAAACAAGAGAACACTTAAATCGATTTCTTTAAGTAAGTACACTCTGAACTTTGTATCGCAGTCATTCGACAAACGAAACAAATTATAAACATTTCTCCCGCCAATTGATGGAGTCCTTTGTTTCTGTCTCAGTACCAACCACAGAAAGTGAAAATTATTTCATACATTTTACTGCAGTTTTGAGGTCGGCGTTCCTTCTTTCTTCAAAAGCTTTTTATATTCATGAATAAACATGAGCTCAGTTCGCCACGAAAAGAAAGTGACGCGACGCGTCTCGACTCGAAAATTAGAGATGTTGATACAGCCAAAGGTGCCCTCGTCGAAAGAGAACCTTCGAGCGCGGTTGAATGTTCGTTGAAGATGCTCGGTGCCCTCGCGCAACTTCCACGCCAACTTTAGTGCCGTCAAGATAAGCATGAAATTAGCCCCCGCAGCTAGTATTTAAACTCGGCAACGGCCTCGGCCCTCGAAGCGGTGACATAAAATATACATTCTAAACGCCGGGACTTGCGTAACGTTTCGCGAGAGCGTCGAGTGCCTCGCGCCAAAAGTTCCGCGCCGCCGAGCTCGACGTACCCTTCCATGAGACTCCAGTGGCGTCGGTGCAGACGTAATCGCGCGATTCTTATTCCCCCAAGCAAGCGGACGCCCGAGCCGACTCGGACATATTTTATCTCGGCGCGACGTAACTTTGAGCGGTGTGAGAGGCTCCTCGCTCTTGGCATCCCGTAATCGCAGTGCCGACACGGCTGATTCAATGCGAGCGGGCGAGAAGTTTTTGCGCGCCCTGCTCTCGCGCCGCATACTGATTGTCGATTTTATACGGACGCCGCCAGTGGGACTTGTTGAAGTGGCGCCAGGCCATCGCGGTGGGCATTATAGAAATCGAATTCGTTGGTTATTCATTCGCGGCCGCGGGTTCGAAGTCGTGGACGCTAATCTATGTACGTGTTACGGGCAATGTGTTCAACGTGGCATTCTATACAGTGCACGGTCATTATACAGAATGCCCACGTGGAATTGTGTAAAATGCCCGTAACAAGTTTCGGTCAATCTATAAAATGTCCGGTTATTATACAGAATGACCATGTTGAACACATCGTCCGTAACATATACACTGGATGTAACGTAGTATACAAAAACATGTACTGAGTTGAATCTGTGACCGCCATGTTTAGAGAACCCGAATACTCACTTCAAAATGGTGACTATTGTGAGTCAGTGAATGAAGAGGGTATATCTGAAGTGCTTTGACTGTATAAGTATGGGGACGCGAGGCAGTGGTCGTCATGTTTCGGCAAAATCTTAAGAGGGAGAAAAAAATGTGCATGGTTTCACTCTTAGATTAAATATATATGGACTAGCAGTTCGTAGCGAAACCAACTTCGAGTTGGTTCAACAAGTTCAACACCAGAAGAGCCTAGTAGCGCCATCAAGATCCAAAACTGAAATCTTGAATATATATAAGTCGAATTTAGCTGCAATATCAATCCGAAGCCAAGTGCATACTATACTGAAGATTTTAGTTCTTGGATCTTGATGGCGCTACTAGTCTTTTCTGGTGTTGGAACCAACCTGAAGTTAGTTTTTCCTAGCAACTGATAGCCCATATATATTTAGTCCTTTGATTATGTAAGTACGGATTGCTATCCGTCCTGTATGAACTGTAGTACGCGTATTCCAACATATGCAGCGCTCCCGGTTTTCAATCGGTACCAACTAACTAAAAAGATGAACAAGGTGCAACTTCTAGAGTAACGAAATATGCGCGAAATTCAAATAGTCAATAACATACTCGTAAACGTTTTGCCACATGTTTGCGCATATATGAACGTTTATCGGCACACAGTGTGCTTAAATTGTAGTTACCGTTTCCGTCGTTGGAAACCGATGGCGCTGTAGTTTGCTTATATCTTGGAATACACCTAACGTTAGCAATTAGCAGTCAATATTTATATAGTCAAAGCTGAAGTGAGTATTTTCAGTGATGTTTATGTACTATTGATTACATTTGAATCACCCGCTACAACCTGAGTATTCGGAGTTTCTAAACATGGCGGATTCGGTCTCTAATCGGCACAGATGTTTCGCATTGGATCGTGCATCCAATGTATATACTGTAGAGCGTAGATTATCCCAACATCGATAATCCGAAACGTCGATTGTGTGAATATCGATTATCCGATTATAGAATGAGTCACGTATGTACGTATGTCAGCTAGGGTTGTGCGAATTTAGTGCGTTCATACGTATATTTTTACTCATATAATGAGTGTTAAAAGAAAAGGATTGGTGTTGAAATTAGAAGATAAGCTGGACATTATTGAACGTTTAAAACATTTTTTAATGTGTCTCTAATTGAGCGAAAGAATATAATGTTGGAAGTTCCACAATTAGCAACATTAAAAGCAGTGAATCGAAATTATTAAACTTTTAACAGAAATTAAATAATGAATGGGCAAACCATAAAAATGAAATAGATGCTGTACAAATGTTTATGTTAAAGAGTCTTTGATATTGTACTTTCCTTGTTATTAGGTATGTATTTGTTTACGTATAACCCCTTTCGGATTAAAAAGTTGCTTGACTTCTAATTGATTTATTACAAAATTACAAATTTTATTTTTTCGAACTGATTATTCGAAAAACCGATTATCGAAACAAGTTTTCCTCCCAATTAATTCGGATAACCGACGCTCTATTGTATAGATCAGTGGTGGTGAAACGTCTAAGCACGTCGTCTTTAATATCTCGTACAGCGAGCAGCGAGTCATTTCGCACTTTGCTATGCTCTTGCAAGCTTTCCTGTATTTTCCGTGCCGTTCTCATATTCCGCACACTTTCAATGCTGCGAATTTCGAAGAAGTCGATACAATCGTTCTGGGATCATGGAATGTAATTCATGCTTTTAGTTTAAGTTTAAATGATAGGGTGCCGGACGTCCGCACATGCGCGGCTCTCGCCGGATAAAAAGAAATAATAATTGGGAGAAAATTATGTGCACGTATTTGTGTGAAAATAAAAATGTGAAATTCATAAGAACCGACGTGTGTCTTGGCAAAAAACTTAAAGAAAATATACAAAAAAACTGGGTTGCATTTCTTAACTTACTCATGCTTTTGCATAGTACGTACACATATGCGACAATACTATAAAGTTTGCAACAGTAATATTGTTTAATCTACGTTCCAAAAATGAAAATATGGTAAGTTTGCTATAATTGGACCACAAAACTTCAATGTAGTGTTATTAATGAAATATTATTCATAAATTAAAACCAATAGTCTCTTTTAAATGTTCTGGTAGCACAGTATTTATATTTCCACTGATAGTACAATAAAATTAACCGTTTTTGAAAAACATAACAGAAAAACGATTGTGGTTATCGTCGCCTTCTTTGGACCATTAAGTTGTCATCTTGGAACTTTAAAAACATTAATTCAGAGGTACGTCATTAGGTATATTAATTCATTTTAATTCATTTTTATTTATTTCATTTATGAGTACACACCCATTTTACACGATAAATAATTATACAGATAACACATAACATGATAATAATAATAATATAATGTACAGAATCAGCTTGTACGGCCAAAGACACATTAATCTCATTACAGGAATAGTGATTACTCCCCTTTGCCATTCTGGGATATAAACCCAAACCTTTATAAAATAACAAAAGTGTCATAGAATTGCTTTTAGCCTAAGAAATAATGTTATCGTTATAAAAATAGATAAATTTTCTACCATATGCTTGAGATGTACAAAAAAATCCAGGTAATAAAATCGCACTTACATTCGTTTCAATTTTAGGAAAATATAGTTAGAACGCTATGAACACATTTGACTGTTTAAGCATAAATCACCGATTTTCGTCAGCCGTCACGGAATTGTTTATAAGTTTTGCACTCTACATTTGGTAATACTTACTCCATGAAGTGGGAAAACATTTCTACCGATTCCTACCATGCGAACATGATAATGGTCCAATGATTGCAACCTCACCCTCTCAAGTATCGACTTAACATCTCCGTAACAAGTCGATCATAGAAATCAAATTTTCTTTTGTCCACACTGCCGCTAGCGACAGTAGCGAGCTCCAGTTCCATCGTACCCGGTATCAGAAAAGCGATACTATCCGGCGATGTCATTATCAACCCGCGAGACGGCTCGATTCGGGTAAAAGATGACAGTTTTTCGAGCAACAACTGGAAACACGTCACTCGGGTAAGAGCGCAGGAAAGCTCGAGTGTCTTTATCGAACAAAAGGCACGGAAGAGAAAGGAGGATCAAGACGTAACTTACTCAAGATCCCAGGGGCGAATGTATCATTGAGGGTAGAAAATCCTTGCAAAGTCAGACTGGCGTTCTCTCTCTCTCTAAATATGTATATATATACATATACACTGCCGTTACAGAAAGCTCGAGGCAATTTGCGGATCGGCCTCTCACCCCCACGGTTGCATCAGGATAATAAATGGCAAGGAACGCATACTCGTAGTACACACGAGGCCTGGGGGGAGTAAATGCGGCTCCGGCTTGTGGGAATTTGGCCACAGGTGAGGCCGAGGAATTATGCGAAGTATGCCAAGTACTCGAGCAACGTCGATCGTACACTTCCGGCCAGTAAGCTTGATTATTACGTCATTAATACCCACCCGCGCCCTCCTCCTGCTCCTCACGATAATCTGATTCTGCGGACGAACGTTCGTGCCAACGTACTCATTGTTGCTGATCGATGCTTGAACTGCACGCTGCGTCGGCTGCGTACCTAGCCGCTTTCTTTCTCGCGCAGAAACATTTCGTAAAAGCTTACTGTGATGTCGGCCTATTCCTATTGGCATCAACTATGTTACTTCGAGATACGCGAAATTCGATAAAGGAAGATCGATGGAATCGAAAGCTAATCAGTTCAAAATGACCTTTATTATAACTGACCGATAAAGTGACGATGTCTGAATCAAATCTGTACTTAGTCTAACTGCTGCTATACTTAAACTACTCTTATATACATTTGTTCATGGACGTGATAGTGGAAGATCGGGGGTAGGAAAGAGAAAAGATCTCTCGGAAAATTGGAAAGCGGGTTGGTTCTCGGAGCCCTGAAAAAACTTATTTGTGTAAGGGAAAGTTTTTGGGATGTATTGGGAAGGGTTGAACTGTGGGCCTTGGTGCGAGGTATGGGACGAGGACAAGGAACGAGTAATTTATGGGGTCCGGTCGGATGCACTCATGAAGGAGTAAGATCCAGGAAAAAGAACGACTGCGTAACAGTACGACGCAATTCGCGGACAGAGAAGTGCCTCGAGGCATGAAGCGATTTGTTTCGGCCGCGCGTCCCGCCGTTACGTCGGATTTGATGTCATTACCCTCTTTGTCCCGCTTCCTTTACGGCGCCAGCTTTTAATCGCGTAACGTATCGCGTTCCATCCTCCGACGTTTTATTCCCGCCGGCATGCTGCAGTAATTCCGCGCGAGTGCGGAGTGCACGTTATGAGCGGCGTGTTTACGCAATTTATGTGCCGTAGGGATCGAGGAATCGCTAGGTTGGGAATTAGTGAATGTGCGCGAAACTTGGCCCCGCCGACCGAGCGACTTTCATATCTCACTTTTCTCGAACTCCGGGAGATATAGCTGGCGGAAGAGCGGAGATTTGTGTCTCGACCAGTGAGTCGAGATAGTCGGGGCCAAAAATCTGCCATTTTCCCCTCGGCGTGTCTACGCTCGCGTATTTTCGTGCGGCTCGAGGTCGAGCTCGTGAGAACGTACATTTTTGAACGATCGCGCTCCCGTCGCAGTCGTTCGTAAACTCGTTTTCCAAAGTTATAGCTCCCCGATAACCGAATTCAACTGTTTTCCAGCATCGAACCTGCCCGCCCACCTGATCGCGTCACTGAACGATTACTAGCTCCCGCCGACGCGAATTCGTTCGTCGTAATCTGGTTTTCATGCCGGGCGCGTTAATAAGTTTGCGAATTTAAACGCTCCGCCGGACAACGCCTTCGAAAGCCCGCCAGGCTGCTCTTAATTAGCCGGATGAGGGGTGTTCGAGCGGGAGTCGATCGTTCCGGCGTGCTATGAACTTCGCACGAATTTTCAGCGACAGTCTTTCGTGGCTCAAAAGCCTGGTCCTGACTGGGCAACAGTCGCCTGATACGCGCGACTGACGACATGCTGGTCGGATACATTGGTTTTTTCGTGGATACATGTTGCCGACTTTTTTCCATGTTAATTACATGCAAACAATATCGAATACCGGTATTGTCCGTTTGGATCCGGTATTGCAATCGATAGTCTGGACAAACAGAAGATTAATATATAATTGATACTACAAACGATTGATTTTCCGTATAAAATAATATTTACGGTAAAGATTACCCTTATTCGGTAACACGGCTCAGAATTTTTTATATTGACCGTACAACTGCTGAACCTGATGATAAAAGAGCTTCAATTGCGATTTCTTCATAAGAGATCGTGTTAAATTAATAAATTCTTATCTTCTAAGCTATGCAGCAGGGAATTCTGATATTTCGTATCCCTCCAAATTTCAAGGATTTCTGAAATTTACTTATGCGTGTCCAGTTCCTCCTTAATAGACTTAAAACTCAATTTCATACGCGGCACAAACTCGACCCATTGGTTTCTCATCCTCGACAAACTGCTTTCCGTAACGGTCGAGTCGCTCCTGAAAGTATGAAAGTCGCCTAACGGACTGGCATTAATTAAATACTCTTCCGGGCGATTTCCTTTCTTTGCACGCAACGACTGATAATGGGACGAGGCAAATGACTGGGTAAATACTCCCTCGCCCCACCCACTTCCCCAACCCCACTCGCTCGCTCGCTTTCTAACCGAGTTACGGCATGCCGTCCTCGCCCTCAACTTCGCGCTCCTTCTCCCAGCCTCAATTTCATTCTTCCCCCACTCCACGGCGAAAAGCTTTGAAAACGAAACTGGCCGTTTCCGGGAGATCCGTCGTTACGGTAAAGTCTCTCGCACTTTCAATCCACGTTCGAGATCCGCTCTAACAATAAGTTTTACAGTTGTCTCGCGAAGTCACGGAGCACACTTCCACGCACGGCTTCCCATCGCCAGGCCATCGCATCTACATGCGCGCGTAGGTTATTTTATGCGACTGGCAACTTTGCTTTACTTTTATTTCAAACCGGCGGCCGCGATACGCCGGCTAGATTCTCAATGAGGAGCGTTCTGAGTTACGATGCAGCTGACTGAAGCCCGCCCCCGGCTGCTTGAGCAAAATCTTGCGCCCTCGTAAACGTTTTCCGTGTGGCGAGCTAGTGTCGGCACTGCCGACTCGGCAGGCATGTGGATTCGTGCAGACACAGACGAGGTATAGGATGAACTCATCATCTTATAGGACATTGTGTCGCACTGTTAGGTTGTAGCCATCGCTAGAAATAGTAATTTCGTTGTTAGATTATATCCGTCACTACTCTCACCACCGTCCGTTGAGGTATGCATCTTATTTTAGATGTTATTATCCATTCGGATAATTTAATATTCGGATATGTGGGGACGGAGTCCCCTATAAAGAACGGTGGGGATCGGAGGGAAACAAAGGAGCGCGCGCGAGCGGCTTAGGAAGCCGAAAGGCGCATTTAAGACGTAAGGTGTCGGTGGCGCAGTGTGTAGCGCGCCTGCCTGCGGATCCAAAGGACGCGGTTCGAGTCCGCCCGATACAGTGTTTTACTTTTTCCGATCCTACAGATATTATGATATTCGAATATTATTACTCGAAAATCGTATCCGAACCGGGTCTGGGACTATGTGAATAATTGAATATTTTAATATGGTATTCGAACTACGAACTTCGTATCAAACACTGCGAGAGTACCGTCAACAATACTCTCAAATTCTTTTCAGTATTTGAGTATTGAACAATATTTGGATAGTATTCGAGTATCCGAATTACATTTGGATAATTTTCGAGTATCCGAATTATATTTGGATAGTATTCGAGTATCCGAATTATATTTGGATAGTATTCGATTATCCGAATTATATCCGATGACTATTCGTATACGTAAACTGATCGAATATTCGGATACCGTATAATTCGACGACTAGCCCCACCCCCATTGCGTACGTCACCGACGCTAAGAGCTTTCTAGGTGGTAGTTTCTAAAGTAGTAGGTTCGGTTTTGAACATGGCTTATACACAGTGTCAGATGATTTTCTGTACAAACGTCGTCAGCGTATTCTACGCACAAATATAAGACAAAAATGTTAATTGAAAATCGACCGATAAGGCTTTATTACAAAGTTATGACATAAATTGTAAGACTGTCTAAATGTGCTTATTTTAGTTTCCCCCACAGATAACAATCCACTATTGATGTGTAGATTATTTCGTTGACCGTTTCCAGTATTATGTGGATAGATTTTAAGTTAGCGTGTCTTACGGTCTCAAATAGATGAAAAGTTGTCCGACGTTTCGATCGGTATCCGATCCTTCTCACGACGACAAGAACGTCCCTGAGAAGGATCGAATACCGATCTAAACGTCGGACAACTTTTCATCTATTTGAGACCGTAAGACACGCCAACTTAAAATCTATCCACATAATCCACTATTGAGGGTAATGTTTATTTAACCAATTTTTAGCACAATGTGTAGCACATTTGCAAAGTCTTACAATCTCGTAAGTATCTTGTAAGATCGATTCTTTAGATCCGAATTTTTCAGACAATCGTACATCTGTAATAACGGAACGACGTACGTAATAAAACATGTATGAACTACGTCAGAAATAGGGCAAATCCTGATATTTTGCTTTGATTCGACGCGCTTAAAATAGCGCTTACCGAGGAAAGTTAAGCTAGTACACACTTGCACAGCAACGAAACACGATCTGCCTTGCTGATGATTCCCGTTTGATTGCCTTCGCGTTGCCACATATAATGACGCTCGCTCGCCATGCATTCGCAGGTATCACGCTTGATGAATATCGACGCGCGTTATCACAAATAACGGAGCGCCGCGGTGTCCATCAATTATTCCCGAGTACGGCGGAAATATATCGACTAATCGAGTTTAGGATTCGCGCGAACTGATTCGCGTTATTTACAGAACGAGCCGTAATTACCAGAAGCGCCGTTGTCTGCCGGCGGCGCGGCCTGTTGACTCTGTCTGCGCGACATTTGTCAGATTACGGAAAAATTCGAGTGCGCGTTCGATGGAAAATCATTAAGCGAGCGACGAGCATTAAACAGCTTACGTAAACCGGCGTCCTCTTATTCGAGGATTTACGTGCCGGTCATTACGGAGGAACGCGCTATACGTCCTTCTCGTGTTTCGCTCATTTCATCAAGCCGGCGTGTTCGCGACACAGAACCAGAAGTGCCGAATCCATTAACGCGTATATCGGCCTCATTACGCTCTCCAGATTTACGTACGATATACGAGCGTGTTCCGGACTGTCGGAAGGAAATCCAACCCTTTCGCCGTCGAAGGCGGCTACGTAGGTGGGGACAGGTGTGTTTGTAGACGTAAGCGTATATATCTATACGTGGGCGTGTATTATTATACTGTTTGATAATGTTGCTGTTGGACCGTGTGTAAACACGCGTAAGTGTTCGCGTGCAATCTATCTGTTTGTCTAATTAGTTGTGACGGCGTCTTAGTTTTAGGGCGAGTACATAATTCGAGGACTTGTGCGTATACAGTGTGTGGCGTGTGTCGAAGATCCTGTTGGTCTTGAAAATCGTTCGTTATGCATCATGAAATACGTTCTATTGTGGGTCGGTGCAGGATGAGCGCGTCTTCGCGGTTTGAAAAGAAATTAGGACGTCAATTCGGACGATCGGCGTAAATTTACGTCATGATTATTCACCAGCGCTACACACTTCGAATTAAGAGTCACACTAAATAATGTGTTCACTATTAAAATAAGTACAAATAAGAAGTAAAAAATGGTGTGTCGTGTGCTGTGTTAGTCAGTAGCAAGGAATGAAACGAGACTGATCTGCAGGAAAGAAAATGCCGATTTCTGTAGGTGGTAGAAGGAGTAGTGGAAGTAGGTATATATATATGATGAAGAATAGGGACAATGGAGTAAAAAGAGGTATCGCACCGAGAATAAATATTACCGAAAAAAAAACAATGTAGAGGCCAGGTATAGAAATTTGGGGGAATAAGTTAGCAAGGAATATAGGAAATATTACAAAGAAAAGAAACAAAAAGATATATAGGTGTTCGTGGAATCGGAATGGTGCTATGTAACACGTCGCATACGTAACACGGCTGTCTTATTATGAATGAAGTAAGTACGTGTAACGTTTAAATCCTTCAACTTTCGTTATGTACAAAGTACGTACACTCACGTTTCGCATATTCGTGATCAGTTTATACGACAAATTTTTACGACAGACCTCTCGAGCTGGAGCGGAATAAAAATGAGGATCGGGCAGAATTTAACGTACATCCGAAATGAATATGTAGGCGACCCTTAACGTAATTTCCCTGGTTCATCCGCGCGATCCATTCAGCCGCGAGGCATTCGCTCGTCCGACCTCTTGGAGAAACTTTCTAGCAGCAGTTCCGTCGTCGGTGCGCGACGAAAAAGCTGACGCGCCCCGACCCGATCTATTATCCCAATGCTCGGACGCGCTCGTCGTCCGGAAAATTTACGAGAAGATCTGCATCGCGCAAAACCGCGGCTCCGATATGCTCGCCACTAAGTCCGTGCCTAAGCTGCGATCCATTGTCTTTCACGCACTCCATGTCCGTTAACCGCTCTTCGTAATAATAAAAGGCGAACAAAAGCAATTCGTAAAAGAACCCAGATTCGTTCTCATCGACTCTTATATCGTGCGGGGTGCAGCTAAAATTTATAAATGGATTTGAAGGTACTGAATGCGTTTTAATCAGTTAACGACCTCTTTGAAAAATGTGTACGTAAATTGCGTCACAAGAATTAAGCGATGAGGAGTATACTCGTCAAACAGAGAGTATGTGTGGCTGTTATAACATGAAATTAAGGTGTAATGAAATGAGTTTTATTTTTTAATTTGATTACTAACATTTATTTATTTACTTAAGTTAATTTCAATTACTTAGTTTAAGATGCTGTCGTGGAATGGTATTGAGTAAAGTGGTGAAATTCCGCAATAGAGGACTGTGTTCAGTATCGCAGTTTTTTGTGTGAACCTTCGCATTTTTTATTACCTGGTGCGCCATTTATTTGCATAGGCTAAAGCAATGTATAAACCCGTTATTGCTTCAGTGATGACTATCAAACGAAAACAGTACATTTAAAACAAAAAAATTCATAGTATGTACCGTTGTTTCATAATAATTATTTATATTTTTTATTTGTTCCTTTTATTTCGTGTTGGCCTCCAAATATTTCAAACATCTTGAAGTTTACGAATATATTTTAGCTTTCACTACAATTGCAATTTAACCAGCAAATTATAACTACTTTTTACGCATCACGAGTATACTAGTCATAACACAAAATATTGCCATTTCTCATGACTCGTATACTCGTCAAAAGCAGCTAACTGATTAAATATGCACGGTCATAGGGCGAACAAACGAAGCTACGCATAGGGAAGCAAGGAATTTAATTAATGCGAATTCCCGGAAAAAGCCGATATATCGACTGGAGGTATTTTTTTTTTGCGAATTTAATAAGAGCTGATTTATGAGTTGGCGGATATTAAAAGAGTTAACTACGCATAACCGAGTGTTTTGCCTGTCATAGTCTCTGTCTCGCGTAAACGCGTCTACAGTAATGAACAGTGCTAATTTTGAACGAGGTCTGCATTCTGGAGTACACAAAAAGCGTTCTAGGTGGAAAAGTAAGCTGACGTGAGTTTCAACAAGTTCAAGTCTTAGAAAAACCCATTACGCGCGGCGTCCATTGAATCGATCATTCTCAGTTTCGTTAAACAGGCCAAAGATTTGATTATCAACCAGAAGCGCGGTCGGCGCGAACGGAGAAAAACACGAGAGATGCTCGGGCAAGAAAAAAGTGGCGAGGGTGGGCAAGTAGATAATGCTGCCGGGCATTTCGAGCGGGGCGAACTTCCGATTTGAGAAAATTGTATTACCGACTTTCGTAACTCGTAAAGTTGGCCGGAGTCTAATTCTCGCGCGCGTCGCCCGCCGATTTCCTTTATCGCCACCCTCGCTTCTCTATTTTATGCGACGGAACGTTTGAGTTCGGGAAAGTTGGTCGGCCTATTTGGATCTCGCTTGATCGCGATCGGAGATAATAATTTTTCGTTCACTCGTGGGTGAGCTAATTATTTTACGAGATCCCGCATTAAAGCTTGGTAACTTTTAGAACGCATTGAGCGGTATTCAAAGTCAGGTCTTACGACTTAAGACTGTGTTAAGTCGAATTTAGGGAGTGATGATTGGTCAAAACGGTGCTTAATATGGTCTATGATGTTAAGTCGTATACGTTACAGACATCCGTGCACATTCTCACTCCTCACGCACACCAACACTTCTCGACACAAACACCGCTGATACTTTACTTGCGCTAATTTTCGATAAGATTTTCAACACGGTAAAATACGATGGAATGCGATATTATGAAATAAGTCAGTTGCGAACGACGCACAATGGACGGTATTCATGGTAAAGTCTTACGACTTAAGACTGTCTTAAGTCGAATTTAGAGAGTGATCATCGGTCAAAACGGTGCTTAATATGGTCTTAAGTCGAATTTAGAGAGTGATCATTGGTCAAAACGGTGCTGAATGTCGTCTTAAGTTTTAAGACTCGACCATGAATACCGCCCATTGTGCTTTCTCGTTCGCAACTGACTTATTTCATAATATCGCATTTAATCGTATTTTACCGTGTTGAAAATCTTATCGAAAATTAGCGCAAGTAAAGTAACAGCGGTATGGTGTCGAGAAGTGTTGGTGTGCGTGAGAAGTGAGAATGCGCATGGATGTCGGTAATTAATGCGATGCAAGCGACGAGCAGTTCGGTGCGCATAGCGCATGGTCTGACTGAAAGGTTCTCGATCATAGCTTATACTTATTTCATTATATCGCGCAAAAAAAATCATCCAAGGTCCACCCTGTCTAATTCGCCATCGGTACACGATTACCAAACAACGTTACCGTTCTCCACCACGATATCGTCATTCGGCGTAATAATGGAAATGTCAGCAAAACGAATAAACAGGCCACGGCGCGCTTTAAATGAAACGCAGCGAGTTTGGTATGGTCGCATGAAAGCGTACGTAACAGGCCGTATCCTCCCTCATTCCGCCGAAACACGCGCGCACGTATCGCTTTATAGACTAGGTCCCATAATGGAACGACACCGAGAGACGTACGCTTTATGCGAACCCGCGCGCAGAGGTCGAAAAAAGAACAAAAGGAAAGAGAAGAAAAAAGGCGAGAGAAGCGTGAGGAGCGAACAGAAAGAGAGGAACAGGCGAGAAAAGCGGCGAGGGATAGAGTATGGGAGTGTTCGATTCTCTTGAAAGAATCGATTTTTTAAGCGATTCACGATCGACTCTCTGAAACAATCGAAACCAAAGAATCGATTCTTTCGGGGTAAAGAATCGAGGTTAAGTTCAATAATAATAAATGCTGCAGATTCCCTCTAAAACTCCAAATAAAAGAATAGAAGAATGTATTTTTGGGGGCAAACAATCGAGTTCAAGATTACTGAACGCTGCAGATTCTCTTAAAAAAAAAAATACATTACAAAAAAATCCGTCTTGGAAGATTCGATTGTTTGGGGGTAAAGAACCGATTTCTCCGAAAATCGGATCGCAAAGAATCGATTTATTGAAGAATCGAATTGGAATAGCGAAGTGAAACGGGCAGAGGCTGTTCTGAAATCCATTCTTTAATATCCAGACCGGCAGACGGCTCCGCGCAAGAGGACGAATCTAGGCCTCATGGCACAATCACGTACCTAACTTCGAACGACTCCCCACTCCCCCTTTTTCTCAGAGCTTCCACTCTACTTCCGTTCCATGCGCGCGGACTCTTTCCTTACAACGCCCTACGTTCGGTCGAGACTCGCCAGTTAGCTGTCAAAGAAGCGCGACCGGCTGCGAGAGTGCGGCTTTGAACTTCTTGTCCGAGAAAAGTCGGACTCGCCGTACGCGCGGAAGACTCGTGTAGTCGTGTGCCGTCTGCGCTGAACAGTGTTCAATTCTCAACGGCGCAACTTTCAGCCTTTGTCACGAAGACTTGCGCGAGCTAGATGCAATTCCGTCTTCGGTAGAAGAGCCCGCTTCATACTGCATCGGTGTAGCGTCCGGACAAGAGGGTTCAAAGTAGGGATTTTCGATTCCGATCGATTCCACCGAATCGATTCTTTGTGACCTGATTTTTGGAAGAATCGATTCTTTTCCTCATAAATCAATTTTTTTATTTGAATTTCTTAAGAGAATCTCCATCATTCATTCATTTTAAATTCGATTCCTCCGAGATCGATTTTTTTATTTGAATTTGCAAGAGATTGCAATTTTGAACTCGATTCGTTACCCGGAAAATCGTTTCTTTTATTTGGATTTTGAAGAGCGTCTGCAGCATTTACTAATTTTGAACTCGATTCTTTACCCCAAAAGATCGATTCATCCGTGGTCGATTCTTTTGTACCGTAACCTCGGTGTGACACGATAATAATTGCACCAGGCAGTGATTGTGCTTGGAAATATGCTTGAATGACGGATAAGAAATGGGGTAACGAAATATGGCGATGGGTCACGACGGAAAAATTTCTAGTTTGGAGCAAAGATGGATGTGGATGCTCCACGGCGTTGGAGATACAATGAGCGCGAAACATATCTGCATCGAAGATTCGCGCGACGCATTTCCACTTTGCGACGTAGAGGCATCTAATATACGGCCTCAAAGATGCTCAACTGAGGGGTCGTTTCGACACGTCCCATAAAGACTTTATAGCCGAGCTAGGCCAAAGGTACACTTTATACGAGATATATCAAACAATAAATAATACGATCGCCGAAGCGTCTGCATCATTCACGCATTCGCGTATAACTTTAACTGCAGGCAGCGTATAGAACACAGATGACAGCCGATTCGTCGAATGTAAGACCATCGTCGACCAGTGTCGTCGTCGTATATCATTTTTTGTTCTAATCATAGTATGGTACGAGTGCCAAATATAAGGCGGCGAATTTGGGTTTGAGAAACAAAACGATGTGTTACATAACGTATTGCAGGCGAATCATAAGATAGTCCCATTTTGAGAGACTGAAATTACTATTTTACATTTTGGAATAATTCGCTGATACACGGATGTTATTAAGAAAATCACGAGAAATGTATCGAGAAGAAATATTTGCAAGTGGAATGTTATCTGCGTCGTGTTAACATATTAAATGTCGCGTTACTGAACAAATGGCTACAGTATGTTGTATTTGTAGAATATTTAGGCACTGTCAAAAGATAACTGATTATTATTATTTGACGCTCGTGATGAATGTTTAAAGGATTAAAATTATGCGATATTCTCGATAGCGCGTATTGTTTTCCGCGAACGGAGCGGTGATTAATAATAATGCCGGACATACCGAGCGGCTTATATTTATCACTTTATTATGAATTGTCGACGTTACAAATGGCTCGCGAGCGGCAAGTGCGAATAAACGCGTGCGCGTTCATATAATATCGCAATCGCTGTCGAGGATACTAATGTGACGTTTCCGTTTTAGCGCAAAATTATTCATATGCAGACACGCGACATATGGCCTTTCGCGAGCAATGGAGAAATATATAATTATCCATGCATTCGTCCATTTAAACGTCTAATCTTTGTTCAACGACGATACGCATCTCCTTCAGTTTTTCAGGCAAACATCTTACCTTTTTTCTCAAGGGATGATACAATTTCCTATGCTTTTTTTGTATCTGCTGTACCGCTGTGAACCTTCTTTACAAGTTATTTTTCGAATCAGTTAACCTGCTGTGAATTTATCAACGTACAAGCCTGCCAACCAGAGGTAGTCATTATTCGATGCACAAACATAGGTGACGGCAACTGTAAGAGTTTACGAAGTCAAATATTTAAAAACGTAGGTATCTAATCGGGCTGACAATCACCACGAGCCGCTGACAAATGTTGCTCAAACATAAATTACCGTCGACCGACATGTTTTTTCTCGCCTGCCCACGCGATGCGGAAACAAGTGCCACTTTATGCGCTGTCCTATTAAACCCCAATGCATGCATCCGGAATTGACTTCAGTATACCAACAACGCAAAAACCAAAAAACCAGCCATTCCATCATTCCACTTCTATCCACTCCTACATTTCTTTTTCTACGAATTCTCACGCGATGACGAAGCAGGGTAGAAAGAAAAACGTGCGAACACGTTTGCTAACGTCGCGAGGCAGGAGACAGGAGGTCCAAATTAATCGGATGAAATTTCGTTTGCAGGTACATGGCCATCGTGAATCCGTTGAGGCCACGTATGGGCAAACGAGCAACGCTGTGCGTGGCGATCGTTATCTGGATGGTCGGCGCGATCCTCTCCTTGCCGATGCTGCTTTTCTACACGACCTACACGCAGAACTTCGCTAACGGGGAGGTGCGCGTCATATGCTACAGCGACTGGCCTAACAGGGACGAGGACGGTCTCAGCTACGACGAATACTTGTGAGCAAGTTGTCGTACTCTAGCATGGCGGATGTCTCTCCACTTTCGGGCTAATAAAACTCGTACCGTACGCGATCGTAATGTAAAGAGAGTTCTAACGATAGTCGTGACAAAAGAAGAAGCGAAAAGTAAGAGTGTGACGATTCTCTCTTGGCAGGACTCGAAGCAAAGCTACAATGACGATTTATTTTTAACCGACTTCAAAAATGGAGGATGTTATCTATTCGACATCTATTCTTTTTTTTATTTTTTTTTTTTTTTTTGTGATTTTTTTCACCCGTAAATTCTCGAACGGGTTTTCGGGTCTGGATGGTTCTTAGTCCATATGGAAGGACCTATTCTCCCATTGGTCCCATTTTTTACAGCTTTTTCACAAAATTTGGAGAGTAGTCTCTAGGTGTTCACGGGTAACTTTCGACTGGGTTGACCGATTTTGATGATTTTGAATATGTTTGAGAGAGGACACTCCCGCGGTGGTCCTATGTCAATTTAACAAATTTCTAACTAATACCCATTTTTCTAATCTAAAGTTTTTTCACCTCCGCAGCGACCTCAAAAATCGAAAATTATTTCGTACTTTTTAATGCAGTTTCGAAGTCGGTGATACTTTTTTTTTTTAAAGCTTTTTATGTTACAATTAACTAAAAGCATTTTCTGATAAAAGTGTAACACTTTGGTACGGAGCGAAGTGAAATCGGTAATGACAATTGTTATCAATAACCGAAGATATCTTTTGACGAACCACAGTTACCTTGACGCGAATACACGGCAAGAATTATGACGACGATCTCTGTCCTTCTCGTTCGCCGAAATCGTTTGCTGGCCCAGTGCGAGGAGCTTTACCCGCGAAATTTTCTTTAGCATCGCCTTAAACTCAACCAGCCGTAAAAGTAAGATCTGCGTTCGTCGAGGTCTGGATGCCATTCAATGGGACAGCAGCAGAAAAGCGTGGGCGTGATTCGGTAAATCTATCTGCACACACGCGTAGTATCAGTGGCTGTCACTTTTTTCGAGCCGCCTAAAGTGGCCCCGGCCCTCGTGCCGGCGGCAATAATGCGTGCGAATGTGATTGCGAATTCAACAGAGCGAAATGTATGGCGAGGGTAAGCGGTGTCTGTGAGCGAACGACCCTCAGCTCGAGACGCTGTAGACGGCGCTGAAGGTTTTAACGTTGTCGGCGCACTACGAAGTACGAGGAGCTGCTTTGACGGCTTCGGTCGACGAGAATTCTATCCTCTTTACGTCAATCCTCCTCCCGTAAACGAGGTGCGCGTGAAAAGAATGACAAAAGCCAAGCATGTCTCTCGCTTCTTCCTTTTAATTGTGACCTCAGAGTTCAGAGGAGTTACGCGAATTCCGAGGCACTTTGCGGCGGACAAAAACGGCCTCTAACAATCCGCAGGATGAAGCCAGTTCGAATGTAGGGATGTTCGATTCCGATTTGATTATTCAATAAATCGATTCTTTTGGTTAAATGATCGTTTCTTTAATAAATCGATTCTTTTGGTCAAAGGATCGTTTCTTTAATAAATCGATTCTTTTGGTCAAAAGATCGTTTCTTTAATAAATCGATTCGTTTGGTCAAAGGATCGTTTCTTTAATAAATCGATTCTTTTGGTCAAAGGATCGCTTCTTTAATAAATCGATGCTTTTGGTCAAAAGATCGTTTCTTTAATAAATCGATTCTTTTGGTCAAAGGATCGTTTCTTTAATAAATCGATTCTTTTGGTCAAAAGATCGTTTCTTTAATACATCGATTCTTTTGGTCAAAGGATCGTTTCTTTAATAAATAGATTCTTTTGGTCAAAGGATCGTTTCTTTAATAAATCGATTCTTTTGGTCAAAAGATCGTTTCTTCAATAAATCGATTGTTTTGGTCAAAAGATCGGTTTTTCTGAGTCGATTTTTTGTTGGCTGATTTTTGAAAGAATCGATTATTTTCCGTAAAAATTCGATTTTTTTGATTTAGGTTCTTTTAAAAGTATCTGCAGCATTTATTAGGTTTTAAATCGATTCTTTGCCTCAAAAAAATCTATTCTTCCAACATTGACTGTTTTATTTCGATTTCTTAAAAGAATCCGCAACGTTTATTATTTTTGAACTTGAACTCGGTTCTTTACCCCAAGGTTCTGATTTTTTCAGAGATGGTTCGATTCTGAATCGATTAAAAAATCGATTCTTTCAAGAGAATCGAACGTCCCTAGTTCGAATGATGAATATTAGTACTTTGAAAGATGAGTGACATGGTGTAGTTGTTTTCTTTTCGCCAGGAACGAAGGTAGTATTATTGGTGTTTGTTTGTTTTAAGCTTGACTAATTATGTTACACTGGTTTCGGCGGTAGAACCTCTTTCGCCCACGTATTTATGTACAAATTCAGAATTCGTTGCGGCGCGAAGTAAAATTCCATGAAATTTAAATTAGAACTCTGCGAAGTGGATACCATGAATATTCGGGTTATTTTTAACATTGTATGAGAATATAAAAGAACGAATTGAGATAAAGCGTTATCAGTTCAAAACAGCGTGTTCGGCGCATAGCTTAGTTTGTGTCCGAACGTCGTTAATATTAATAAATATCAGCAATATGAATAAACATTAAGTCAGCAAATGCTAACGTCTACAGTGGACCGACGAACGGATACCTCGATCATTTGTTCTAATATACCATGACTCGAAAATTATAAGGCGTGTCATCTATATTAATGCAACATTTCACTTCTTGCATCATAGTGTGAGTCGACTCCCCGCGCGATCTACATGCATTCTCAAAATATTCCATAGACACATATTCGAACGTTTCCACAAAAAAAAAGAACCCGGAAAGAAATCCAATCAAACATATACTTTGATCCTTCGCTCGGACAAATAATTGAACTTGAAAGAGCAGGAATTTAAACGTCTTCTCGCACGCGTTCGTATTTACGTATTGAAATCAAGTCCCTTCGCGCCTGCTATGTCAAACCAAACAGATGTAAGCAAGCAATTTAGTGCACCCCTTCCTAACCCCCCCCCCCACCCCCATGCTAAAAGCGGCGAGTTCAGTCAGAGTTCGGGGCAACCCCGGAATTTCACCCTCCTTACATCTGTAACCCTCATAAACGACTTTCGCGCACACAAAGAGAGACGCATAAAAATTGCTCCCCTACCTCACCCGTTTCCATTCGAACATCTCATTTCACCCTCGCGAAAATTACGTCGATTTAGAAGTAGCATATTTCTTGCCGTCCCCGCTTACTTTTTTCGGCAAAAACGCCCGTCAGACTAATTTTTGGCGTACATTCATGTCGCACGATGGCAGTTTGTCTCGTGACGTATAATGAAATTTTGGACGCACAGGGACGCTTTTTTCGCGCGCCAAGTGACGTCCCATGATGTACAATAAAGTTTGATCGGTGTTAGCGGAGCTTTTTTGGCGTGCGACGTTATATTTGTAGGCAAAGCAAAGTTTCACGATGGAAGTCAAATTACGCATTCTCCGGACGGTTAGAGTTTTCGATGTTTTGCGAGTCCTGATGTTTTATGAGGACATGAGGACGCGCGCGATATCACGCGATCACGAGAAAGTAAAGTTGCGAACTGTGATCGTGCGAGTGGTTTACGGCATTTGAACGGGTCAGCCTGTCGGTCAGCAGCTTTATCGTAAAACGAATAATGCTGTCGTATTTCAATTAACAGCAAGTTGCCGAACAACGAATACCGTGAACTCTAACCTCTACCTGCAAAGTATAAAAATTTCGATTAACACTCTTTCAACCTCGCATTACGGACAACGCGGAATACGACGCAGGGTGAATTTTACTCAGCGCCAAAGAGCTGCAACCCATCATACATAATATGGCGGTTAACGTCACTCGGCACAAAACTTAACCTTACTTTTGCATTGTCAAGGAAACGCAGAGTGTCGATATTGGTGCCAGCTACTAAAACTTTCAGTTTACTGGGAATTGGAATTTAGTAATTGTAAGGATGGAAAACATAGGTGGAAAACATTGGTCGATAGGGAAAGGAAATATTTATTTGTGAGATACTAATTTCTCACTTTTTTCACCATTGCACAGAGCACGCTCAATTTTTCTTGCACTGACCTCATACCAGCAGCGACGCGCTCGAAAAACAAAATGTACCGTGCATACTGGGTTGCCGCTGACCCAGTGCCTGGGTCAAACATCCCCCAGGTGCAGGCGTCGTAATTGCGAGGATTAACAATTAATCGTCCGAGGTGATGTTTATTAGAGATGTTCGATTCCGATTCAATTCTTCAAAAAATCGATTCATTTAGTTAAAAGATTGATTCTTCCAAATCGATTCTTTGCTAACCCATTTGCCGAAGGATCGATTCTTCCGAGGTCGATTGTTTTGTTTAGATTTTTTTCAGAGAATTTGCACCGTTTATTTATCTTGATCTTAATTCTTTACCCTGAAAATAGATTCTTCCAAGATCGACTGTTTTATTTGGATTTATTTAAGAGAATCTGCGGAATTCATTACTCTTGAACTCGATGCTTTGTCCAAAAAGAATCGATTTTTGCGGGGATCGATTCTTTGGTTTAGATTTTTTCAAAGAACCGATTCTTTGGGTTCGATTTTGTGAAAAAATCACTTCTTTGTTTTGATTCTGTCAAAAAACCGTTCCTTTGGTTTCGAATTTTTCAAAGATTCGATTCTTGGTTTCGATTTTTTCAAAGAATCGATTCTTGGTTTCGATTTTCTCAAAGACTCAATTCTCATGATACGATTCCGTATCGATGAAAAACTCGATTCTTTCAAGAGAATCAAACACCCCTACCGTCAATCCACCGGACACCGTAAAACTCTTCCCGTTTCTATCGCCGCAGGAAGGAAGGACACTTGAAAGAAGAGACCCAAACCCGCCCACCAAACAACACCAGTCCCCGTAACAGAATCCTCTGATCCAGTCCGCGCTTAGGTGCGAGCGCGGCACGCGTATAATTGCGATACCGAATTTCAGACTCGTCTCTAGCAAACGAGAGAAATGTTCGGTCCCGAACGACGCTCGTTCCGCGCGCGGCGCCTGAACTTTGTATAATAATGGCTTTGGCGAACTGCTATGCATCGCCTGGCCGACCAAAATTCGTCCATGAGTTGCGGGGTGACCTGCCCGCAGAGCGTACACACTTTTGCCCCGGCGATAGGTGGATATCGCGGCATGTAGCGGCAATTAGAAGGTTTTGTTACTTACAGCCCGAGTAAGCACGAGGGTTGTTTGCCCGGCTAGTTGTGGCTCCTCAAGCAGCGGCGCGCGTTGGATGTCGGACGAACGTTTGCCGAATGCCTTGAATTCTGAGCAGCATCCGCCTTCAGACTTCAGACGTGGCCGGAGAATGCTTCCTTAATGAAAAGCCATCTTACATTCTGCGTCCCATGGCGTAATACGTTTCCTATAAAAATGAAGAGGGAACTGCGAGCGGCGCTGAATAATTTGAAGCGCGCGTCCGCGGTACGTATGCAAATGGAATTATAAAGGGAGCGAAGAAATTCAGCGGGGAAAAAGGCGGACGGGTTGATATAATTGCGCGTGACGTTTTGTAAATTTACATGTGACGTCTCGCTGGCTTTTACTTTGCGCGGCGCGTCTGGCGCGACGGGTTTTTAAATTCCTCCCTTTTACTGTGCAGCGAGATTGGACTTTTGAAAACGCGTCTCGTCACGCGAGCTCGACAAAGCCGGGTAAATGAGGTGGCGCGCATCAAAAAAGTGCGCTCGCGAGGACTTGAGCGTCGATTGGTCATTTTTCGATGGAAACCTTTGACTCGTCCGAATGACCCACTCAATCTTGGTAATTAACGGTCGGGAACGGTTTATTAATTGCTATCGTGCATTACTGTAAAATGGTCAATTACGTCCGTATGCCCACTCGAACGGACCATTCTTCAAGCGATCGTTCAGCTCTAACTTCGTACCATGGAAACCGTTAATCTCTGCTGAAACTTGCTTCTCCAAAAGTTCGCCGAAGCTCGACTGTTTGTAATAAGAATCTTTACAAGCTCCCGCTCTGTTTCTGTCCTACTCTAATAGCGCCTCTCGCTCGGGCGATCGGTCTACATTGAATTCTAATTGCCTCGCCAAGTTCCCCTGTTTCTATGGATAGCGTCGAACTCTATCAGGCCAGCACGAAATTCCCAATGTTGGCGGGTTCGACTCGTAAATCATCGACGGCGATCGACCGTGCCAGGACTATTATTATTAATTACTGTTGTTCGCCAACGGCATCGAAGCGAGAACGCGACTCCCACGAAAGTACATTTTAATGTGGATTTCGCAGACAGGTCGGACTCAATTGCGAGCCGTGTTCTCCGACAGAAACGCGAGCACTAATTAAACCTTCGTAACAGATATCTCGATACGTCGTTGGCAAGTTCGGGAAATTGATCAGGCGAGTTTGCGATCTTAATGCGGACAACGAGCGTCGTTGCGAATCGATTGATTTGATTCTCCTTGAAACATACAGGGTGTTTCCGAAATCGTGGTACATTGTCAACCGGCAAAGGGGTCAAGGCCGGCCATGATGGGAACGGAACGGGTGCAAGGCAAATTTACGCGGATAAGTAACTGACAGTAAGCTTCAGTCAGAAAAAGGGGCTTACGGCAGGAAAAACAGTATTTCTGCTAGGTTTGTTGCCTTGAAAAGCAAGAGTATGTTTCGATTTGGCAGAAGAAGAACCTAAAACCTCTCTAGAAGAATTTATCTCTTAAGAATTTACAAATAGAAAAGGGGCTCAAAAACATATCCAATATTATCTCAAGTTTTAAATTAATGACAAGTATCAAAAATGTAGAAAATGGTGAGTAACGATATTAACCACAAGATTTTGTAAGACTTTATAATAATGATGTAGACAAAGATTTAATTCAAGAAATTAATCGTTAAAAAAATTAATTTTGCATGAAAAATAAGTGATCAGTGCACAGGATGTATTGCAATTTATTTTAAATAACAATTATATTGAAATTTTCCCGAATGTCGTAGTACTAAAAATGTTGTTTACATTGCCTGTAACGGTAGCAAGTGCAGAACATTTATTTAGCAAACTAAAAATGTCTGCGAAACGATTGAACGTCCTTGCGGTGTTAAGTATAGAAAATATTTATAGAATAAAGAAAAAATCTTTTATATTTAATTACTTTTTTATAATGAAATATAATTAAAAAGCATGTTATCGTTTTTATGTAATACTGGAGTTTTCGTTTATATATTATGGTTCTTAACAAATTATTTCAGTTATGTTGTTTATTATTGTTCGTTTATTTAAAAACATTTTTGTATGATTAAGATTTTTGGAAGCCCAAAAAGTCGAATATATAGAATAACGTACTTACAATTAGACGAAATTTGCTTTGGTCGCACGAGCTGGATCATGACCACAATGAAGTCTCATATGAAAAAACATTATTCTATATTTTTGACTCAATTTGATGCGAGGAATCACCCTCCTGCCGCTTGGACCACGCTTTCGAAAAAGCCCTATATCGTTACACCTCGCATGACTTCGCTGGGTAATTTTGACCCAGGGGTCAGGACTACCAGGAGTTGATCGTGCTCCGTGCGATCGTCAAAAACTGGGAAATAAGCATCTCGCGAATAAATATATTCCTTTCCTATCAATCATTGTCTACATTTTCCATTCTTAGCAGTAAACCGAAGGTTTCAGAATCTATCACATATATCGACACTCTGCACTTCATCAACAATACGAAAGTAAGGTTAAGTTGTGTACCGAATGACGTTGTCCGCCATATTGTCTACAGTGGGTTGCAGCTCCCTGGCGCTGTGCAAAATTCACCCAGCGTCGTATTCGCGCCAAAATCTAATCCGTCAGACTCAATTGCGTTTTACGAGAGCAATCAACAAATACTCTTCTCTTACAAACACAGCGTGATTTCCCTGTCACGAAAGAATACGGCGTTCGGTCTGACTGCCAGGCAGCCTACCATCGGAACAGTCTCCCGGCTATTATCTGACGGCCAGTAATTACATAAGGCGTTCAATACTGCGTTGCTTCATCCGCCCGGCTCGCCAAAGAGTCCCTTCTGAAATAATCCATCCAATCCACGCGAAGAGACCCCTATCGCAAACGGCGAACCGACTCCGCCCATAATTGCGTTTCAACGTCCGCGGAGAGACAAGAAAAAAAGAAAGCGGCCGTCGTTCCAAGCCCCGAGCTCGCCTAATAAAATCAATCGAACTCGCCGGCCAGTAATTAGTCGTGCGCCTGGCCGGAGCGACGTGTAAACGAAGTGCCGTTTTTTTCGAGCACCCAGTGAAGTCGCGGCAGCGAGGAAGTCAACAATCGAAATGATTCGCTGAATACGAAGCGTTATCTCGAGATACCAGTCATTGGCTGTCGGGGTGAAAAACGGGAGACAGAGGGAGTGAGCCGTGGGCCGGCAGCAATTAAGCGAATGCAAAAGACACTCTCGCTAACGAGGTTAACCATTTAATTTGATCAGGTCGCCCGAACGGGCGACAGTTCTCGCGATTTAATGGCATCGGAAGGGCTCCGTCTTGGAGTCCCTTCTCACCTCGTTTGTCTTTAATTACCCGCCCGCGACGGTTTGACAGAGCGAGGCTTGGGCGAGAAATGGATAGATATCGGTAGTACAATGTGACGATTTATCGACTCGCCCTACATTCGCGCCATTTTAAGGGGACCATTGTCATCCCGGACTCGTTCGGCGAGCGCGGAGCGGCTTCGATGTCGCAGAGCCGTCGTTGCTGCGCAAAATAAAGTATCAACATGCCTGCCCTGCTGGCGCACTCACTTGACAAGTTTGATCGGTGTCCGTTCGGCGCGAGTCGGGCACTTAATTGCGCGGCAAATCGATTTACGACTTAAATCCCGTTTAAGCGTGTTACCGGCAGCCAATTAGATTTCGTTTAACAAACGGTTATTACGGCCGGGTCAATGAATTAATTATGAAACGAGGCGTGCGTTATGCTGTACATATTATGGAGCTTGCAAATGAGACTGTATGAATTTGCAGCGCTAATGCGTGACACGCGCGCGAGTGGTGGGAGTATGAAGGCGGGAAGAAATTAAAGGAAGGGACGAATGTCAATAAAATTAGATGCCATAGGAGGATACAAAGAGTTCCTTCTCGAGCGTCTCAAAGCTCCCGACTCCAGCTCTGCGTCCGGATCCTATAAGCCTTCTACTCTCGGCCAAAGCGCAATCCCACTTACGCTAAGCCAATCTGCATGCATTATCGTAACATTTACCCGTCCAACCCGGACTTCCGCGTTAGCGTAAGAATTCCGTATATGCGTCTCGCCTAGTTACGGCGTATCAAACCGTGCAAGCCTGGAATTCACTTTAACCCAGCCCGTTGCAAGAGGTAGACGCAAGGAAATTCCTGTGCCAGCCATAGAAGCCTTTTCTGTATTATTTCGAGGACGCCTAATTTACTTCCTCATTCAATCCGGAAAATTAGTGCTGATAAGATGTAAAAGGATTTAGTGTTTTTAAAGAAGGCAAGATGAGAATCGGTGGGGAAACTGTAAAATATAATAATCACAAAGAAATTCTTCACTGCCATATATCATATATAATAATCGCAAACAATTTCTTCACTGCCAGAAGGACAGAATAAGATGGTCATTTTTCTCTGTCTCTCCTTTGCAGCGTAACACATGGGGTTAATGCACATGCTCCACGCAGCATAATATACACGAGCGTATTTTTGCAGAGCTTGCGCATTACCCCCATGTGCTCCGCTGCAAAAAAAAGAGCCAGAGAGAAGCGACCATCTTCTGGCTTTCCCGTGTTGTCTTCAATTTCCATGCATTGCTGGATAGGGTGCGCGCAGTCCATGTACATATATAAGGTCTTCAGAGTAGTAGAGTTAGATTTTTTCTCCGTCCTTCTCTATTTTATCGTATTCTTTGACTATATAAGTATGGACTGTAGATTGCGTACTTGACACCTGTCCCAAATACGCCACCGCTATCACGAACTACCAACTATAATTCTAAGGTACAGTATATGAAAAGCGCACGAAATTGAAATAGTCGATGACATATCCATACACACTTCACTCCGTATTCATGATTACATATTTATTTGCACTTATATGTTAACTGTGAATTCGATGAAATAGAAGATGTTTCATCATATTATTATACGGTCAATATTATTGACGTCTTATTATAAATATATCACAAATATGAGCACAACTATAAAATTGGTACCACATACCGAAATACACAATAAAAAGTAAACGGAGAAACTAGGAATTTCTTTAAATGAATATGTGTCTGTGAGGAAACGAAAGAATACGCAAACCATCAGTGGCGAAACCGTGATCTTGATTAATCACAAACAATTTTTTGCACGCCTTAAAACGCAAAACGCGCAACCCTCAATTATCTCCCCATAAATCGCCCGTTCATTCCGACGCGATTGATATCGCCGGCGACGATTAACGGTGCATCGGAATCCGAAACCTCGTTTATCGTCCAGAAGGCTCGTCGAATGAAATTAATCGTCGCGAACAAAGCGGCCGACGTTCGCGAAGCCGCCGCAAAAGAGTTATATTCAACGCTCGCTTCAACCCTCCCACCCCAACCCCTCCTTAACTCCCCCGCCAATGCACCCCGCGAACGTTTCTCATCGCGTGTCTTAATTAGCATGATTAACGAGCGCGCCGCGATTAATCACGTTTGTCAGACTGTCAACAGGCGAGAATGCAGGGGTAGTGTTTTCCTCGTCGCGCAGCAAACCGAAAGGCGTAGGCATTTTTCACGCAGCAAATTTCGTTTATTCGAAGCCACCCTCGCGTCGTTTTAACGAGCTAATTATCCGAATTGCCTTCGTTAGGCGAGGCGGGCCGCACGACGCGAGAGCGCAAATAATTGTTCAGCTTTCGGCTGGCTTGCCGGTCCCGTCCAGGCTCGCTCGCCTCATAAATTAATAATACCGCACGTAATAGCCGGCCGAGCGTCGAGTCTTTGTTGGCCCCGCAACAACTAGTTTCGCGGATCATTGAAATCGTTAATGACAAACGGAACGGGATCGTGCGGTCGCCCTCGGTAGTGGAAAATGATGTTTGTGGCCGGCAAAGGGCGCCGTTCAACTTGACGCGGATAATGGGATTATCGTGATGATCCTTTGATTTCCAAGATATGTTATTGCACCGGGCACAGCTTTTATGAGAGAGCGCTTCATAGGCTGGGTTTAATTGTTCGCGGTATCGTCGCTTTCGGGTCATGTTATTTAAGAGGATATATAAAGATATATAATATATTATATAAGGGGACTGGGCAGTCGGATTTGTCGAACGTGAAGGCTTCACCAGGGAATTTATGACAAACGAATGAATGCGAATTGAAACTTTTCCTTCAGGAAAATGTTTGCTAAGGTCGCCAGCTGCAAGACAACAAAGTTTGCTGTTGAAAATATGTAATGAACAAAACGTTGGGTGATGGACACAAACAGGCTTCAGATTCTTGTTCAGAGCATCAAAATCTATAAGGAACTCTTAACAAATTTCGGAAAACATGAAAAAAGTAAAAATTTGTTAGACGGTGAAATACGATGTGCATGTTTACGTGTGTGTACCGATATTCAAATTATTGATGAGGAAGGGCTAAGGACACCTGTATTTTCTTGAGTTACACAGTACATTTGTTTTAATAAAGCGTATTGGTCAGGAATAACCTAAAACACGATTTTTGTTTATTTTTACACCAGGTACAACGTCATCTTTATGATACTGACGTACTTCCTGCCGATCGGCTCGATGACTTTCACGTATGCCAGAGTCGGTCTCGAACTGTGGGGTTCGCAGAGCATCGGCGAGGCGACGGCGCGCCAGCTGGAAAACATTCGTAACAAGCGAAGGGTACGTACGTCCGTCATTTATTACACGATAATTTATTATACGATACTAATTAAACAGCGCCGGCCTGGCAATTCTATCGCGCAATTAAAAGCACTGCAATACGGATGAACGTCAAAGGTAGCATTGTCCTATCAAAAAAAAAAAAACAGCCCTTTGCTATGCCAAAGGACATTTTTCCCTTGGCGCCCATTCTTCTCTCGAACGGAATTCAAAGAAATTCGTGAAGCGCACTCGGAACGTTGCTCGTCATTCCATTCGTCCGATATTGACATTCGTCATGGTGCGCGCGCACGACGATGTACAGTAGGTTAGCATTCACTATTTATATGAAGTGACACGTAAAATTCTTCGTCGTAATCGAAAGCTTGACAACTAAAAAAAATGCCTCGAGTAACGGCCGCCTGATCATACGCGTATTCGGCAAAGCATCAAGGAACGTAACTTATCAGCAAGTAAACAAGTACCAAGTGAAGGGCTCTTAATTAGCGACGTTAATCAGCTAGCTCGCATGCGACCAAAGTACACAGTCGTTCGAACTGCACCGGCGGCGATGAACTTTAAACAGCCTGCCAAGTACGAAGTGCGAGGGGACATAGGCAGACCGTGAACACCCTTCATTTTCTAACTCTCAAGCTCGTCGGGCATTCGGTAAGAGAAATTATATAAGCGATCCTGACCAAATAACTTTATGCAATTTCCAATCACGCTCACACTTCCTTCACTTCCACCTTATCCCGCCACTTTCAATGGTCCTTCAACCAGAGCCAGCTCAAGGTACCGGCAACACGGGCAGTTGTTCGGGGCGCCATGTGCTTAGAGATGCCTAACAAGGATCTTCGAATAGAAAAAAAGAAGTGAAAATAAATGTAAAAAGAGCGCGAGGCGGGCGGGTCGTCAAAGGGTCCCTCCCGACAGGACAGCGTGGTTCAAGCATCACGCGCTGATAACGCTTGATATTTCACATGATCGGCATCTTTGATTATACAACTATGGACTGCCAGTTGCTAATTTCACGTCGGTAGTACGGGTTCCAGCGCTCCAAGTTACGCGTACTACGATTCTAATGGTACAGTATGCGCACAAAATTGAGAATCCCGGGCTGCCATGGAGTGTGTGGGCTCTACGTGATTTGACTTAATATTGTGCAAGACTGTACTTCAAATGTGTTTGTTCGCGTAACTGGGGGCGCTGGTGGCTGGGAACCATAGCTCTGCCAGTTCCCCAACCTGAACCAGCAGTCCATACTTACATAGTCAAAGGTCTACAGCATTTACTAATCTTGATGACAAACGCGATTTGACAGGGAGGACAGAGCCAGCAAGAGACTTGTAGCTAGTCGAGGTGGCAGAAGCCGTGTGAGGGGCCCTGTTTGTACTTGTCGATTTTTTAATTTTGATTTGATCGTATTCTTTAATGTTTTGTTCGAGCTCTTTCTACGTAATTTATATTGCAGCTATTTTTTCTCTCTCTCTCTCTCTCTCTTTCTCTCTCTTAGCTTACTTTTTATTCGACCAGTTATACATTTCTGAATGCTGTCGCTATTTACTCAACGCTGAAACGTATGACCTCTTTCTATATACTTTGCAATAGTCTTCACCACGCACTCTCACCCCTTCTTTCCCTCTCTCTATCTTAGGCCTTCCCATCGCAAGTTTTCGTTTATATATTAAGGAACCTATGTAATTTTGAGTATGGAATTTTTCGCTTTGGAACAGTAGTCTAACAGAATCTCTCATACCATTCACGTCGAACCATCTACAAAATTGTCGTCAATTGTCGCATAGTTATTCAGTTTTTCTTGTACCGAGATACCAATTTGTTTTTATTCTATTTTTACAATAAATGATATTTTGTTTACCAACCAACGAAGAATCCAGGCGTAATTAATTACAAACGAAACCTAATTCGTGAAGTGGCGTGTGAAGCTAAGCTACCAGACGTAAGCTAATGGTTCATACTGTCTAAGTACTGGTTGAGAAAAACAATATCATTCTTCACCGTCTGTTAAAAAACAACCTAGATAATAAACTCATTTCCATATTTTTTGATTTTTCCTTGTGAACATTCTTATAATTATACTTAAAAAGGGCGCCGAAGTTCAGCTTGCCCTGGGCGCCAGCAACCATAGGGCCGGCCCTGCGTTCGACGTCACCCCGATAAATTCGCGCGCCTCGAATACACGAAAGGATATCTCGAGCGCGCAATTCTCACACTTCGCCAATTCAGTCGCACTCGTCGCATTCGTAACTCTCCCCGGCATTGATATGCGATCGCTATGCGAGGGGCGCATTGATATTCCATCGAGAACGATTTCTTATCCGTCCGACCACGGTTTTTCGGTGGGACAGGGTACGAACAGATAGCGGTGCTCGAAGTTATCCGCGGGATTCGCCGCTGGCGGCGTGAAAAATCGACCACGATCCCGGATAAATAGACGCTCAACGGCGTAAGTACGTACCGTGGAACAAGATTTTCCGCCGAGGAAAGTCGGATGAAGGAGCCTCGCCGTTGGCTGAGAACGGAGCCCACCAGGAAAATATGTTATTCCACACCGTCGATCGCAATTTTCGCCGCCCACGATTCCTCACGCGCCGTGTTCAATTCGCACGGAAACCTGATTACGAGAACAATTTGAGAAAGGCTGTTCCGCGGGTAGACTAGTAGAGTCAGATTTTTTCTTCGACTGTATATTATCATGTTATACGGATGCTGTAGCTAAGCCAATTCTTTACTCGTGCCGTGTTCAGTTCACACGGAATCCTGATTACGAGAACAATTTGAGAAAGGCTGTTCCGTGCGTAGACTAGTAGAGTCAGATTTTTTCTTCGTTTTTCTCTATATTATTATGTTCCTTGATTATATAAGTATGGACTGTGAATTGCGTACTTTGCACCTGGTCGAAATACGCCAGCGCTACCACGAGCTATCAACTATAATTTTACCTTAGACTATATGAAAAGCACACGATGTTCATATATTCGATGTCATATCCATACACGCTTTGCTGCGTATTTATGATTACGTATTTTTTATGTTATTTGTGAATTTGATGAAATAGAAAATGTTTCATCATATTGTTATACGGTCAATATTATTGGCGTCTTATTATAAATATGAGCACAACTATAAAATTGGTTGTACATACCGCAGTACATAATAAAAAGTAGAAGGAGGAAATAGGATTTTTTTGTAATAAATATGTGTCTGTAAAGGAACGAAAGAATATACAAAACATTCATAAAATAATTATTTTTATTGCCCTCTAAAATAAATTGATTTTAACAACGGGCGGTATTCAGAGTCAGATCATTAGACCGTCTTAACTGTTAAGACCTGACTATGAATACCGCTTAGTGATTTTCTTGCAAACGCACCTTCACATTACAGTTGGTACCATGCGGGGGCGCTGTCAATTTGAAACTTACATTTTACACGTGTGGAGTTAGCTCGCAGCACATATTAGCAATTCATATGCTTATATAGTCAAGGATCATGTTGTACAGATGCTGTACCGAACCCAATTCTTCACTCGTGCCGTGTCCAGTTTACATCAAATCCTAATTACGAGAAGAACTTGAGAAACGCTGTTCCGCGGGTAGCCTAGTAGAATCATATTTTTCCTGCGTCCGTCCGTATATTATCATGTTATACAGATACTGTACCTATATGTGTTTTAACAGGCGCTAATGCATTGTTCCATTAAGCTTGCTCAGAAGATTAATTTCAGCGACGGGTTCAGCGGGTAACAGGAGGAAAACGGGAAAAAAATGGTGCACTCGTAACGACGTAGCTGTAACCATTGAACGCTCGCTTTTTCGCCTTATCTTATCGTACGTTTACATTGAATGAACGCGTTAACAGTTGGCAAGCCGTTAACGACGCGACGAGTCGATATTAAGCGACGATATGAAGCTGCTCGATAATATTGGTCCCATCGAAACTCGTAAACCGACCTTATCGTCCCCGTTTTACTGTCCAGCCTGAATTCCTCCTTCACTTCACTCGGTTATGACTGACACCTGGCCCTAAGAAAACGCGGCCCTTTCTTAACGGCACATACCCTCGTGCTACTTCTTGCCGACTTCGTCCAGGCCCTCCACTTCTCCGTCTCCAAACTCAATGTCCACCTAAAAGTTAAAGTGGCATCGAAACTCTTTTAGACTCCAACTGCGTCCTTTAATTATTCGCCAGGTAAGAAAGTCGCCGGAACAGTTTCCTTTCTCTGTCGCCTGCTTCGAGCGGTTAATTACTTTTCTGCAACTCCTGAACTCGCCACCAACCAGTTTTCTCGCTCCTCGATACGCCGCGATGCGGAACTTATCCCTAAAGGATCTGACACAGTTATCTGTGTCGGAATAGTCTGAAGAATTTTTTGCAAACCAATAAAAATTGTCTAACTTGTATACTTACGGCCTGATTGTTCTTCAAAGTGGAAAAAAGGCTGTTTTTTTCAAAATTCAATTACTCAAAATCTCGAGCCAATTTTGAAAAACGGGTTTCAGATTCGTTTTCAGCGGGTCAAGATTAATCGAAATTGGCTATTTTCGTTCAAAAGGCAAAAACAAAGTCCAATTTTGTTGTCCAGTGAATCAGAGTCACGAAAGCGTCAACAAGGTTGAGTCAGTGACGCCATTTTTCCACAAAATCAATTACGCGGAATTGAATTATGATGTATAACACTTTGTCACTATACTGCTTTCAAGATACAATGTATTTACTTGAAGTTGTATAAAGTACAGACACATCGATAGCGGTCGTTTAAAATCGCGCCACATCTAGTACCTTTATTAAATACAAAACTTACACAAAAAACACCCACTTCAAAACTGCCTTAATAAGTACGAAATAATGTTTAATTTTTTAGTACGGGGCCGAAATATAAAGAAAAGAACCCATCAATTGACGAAATAAATATTTGCAATTTGTTTCGTTTATCCAATGCCTACAATACAAAGTTCGGAGTGTGCTTACAGGCTAATTAAATTTCAAGGCACCCCCTCCCTCCCCTTGCCACCTTACACCCACCACCCTCTTACCCGTCTCCGTCAGCCCCTCTTGCACCCTCGCCCCGCTACCCCTGTACCGGCCCTTAGAAATCGATTTAAGTGTTTTTTCGTTTTTATCTCGGCGCCGAACTCAAAAATTGAAAATTATTTCGTACCCTTCATGCAGTTTTTTGAAGTCGGTGTAACTATTTAAAACAAAAAATTTATTTTTAACTTTTAGTTACATTTAACGGTAACGCGACCAACCTCGGACTTACTAGTAAATTACTATTTACTAGTAGAGAAGTGGATTGAAAGATGGGTATTCTTTATTAGAATTTTTTAAAATTGCCGTTGAACCATCGCGGGAGTGTCTTCTTTCAAACGAATCCGAAATCATCCAAATCGGTCAACCCAGTGGAAAGTTACGCGTGAACATGTAGAAACTATTCCCGAAATTTGGTGAAAAAGCTGTTTAAATCATGGGTCTTCATTGACAAAATTTGTCGAAATTTGAAATTACACCCCTGGCAAAATAGGCCCTTTCATATGAACCAAGAACCATCAAGATCCGACAACCCGTTCAAGAGTTATAAGTGAAAACGCGTAAAAAAAAAGATATATATATGTATACACATGTCGAATAGATAACCTCCTCTTTTTGAAGCCGGTTAAAAATGGCGGAACCTATCAAAATCAACACATCAGCTTCGTGACTCTGATTAATTATAGTGTCTCTACTCGCCGCTATCCTCGCTGCTCACCTCGTCACTATAGTCGTCTACTTAAACTTAAGACATACCTGCAGATACTCGCTTTGCTTCTGAAAAAAGATAGCGTGCCATCGATTTTCGCGTGACGTGCCGTTAAAGCTGCCAGCCGCGTCCAGGAAAAAGACTCGGGGCCGCTCTTAAACGACAACGCAAGCCGCAGACACGCCAAACGGCATTATACCTTGGCTGCGCGGACCTACCTATAACACCGAACGGGAGTTTAAACGTTAAGCCCCTCTATAACTCGTAATTAGACGATCCCACGGGTTAGCCTGATTCCAGCAGGACGGTCTCACGATCATCTCACCCCCGCCTCCACATCCTGCCTCCTCGCCCGACTCTCAATCGCTCGCGACACTTTGACTCCGACTTCCAGCTGCTACCCGCCGATAAACTTCCCGACCGGAGACTTCCGTCGATCTTCGGCACGTTCTTCGTCAAACGACGACGCCGACGTCAGCACTTACTTAACTCGCCCCGGGGGAGAGATGCGCGTCAAGTCGGCTGAGGGCGGGGAAGGGGACGGAAATTAATTCGCCACTCGCGAACGACTTACGAGCCGATCCTGCCCGCCCCCCGCGCACCGAGATATAAATGTGCGGAAAAAGTTCAGTGCCGTTTATGGAGCAGTTTAGGACGTGTAATCTTGATGCGAGCGACGGACGTCGAGGGAACGAGCGCGCGCTGGTTAAAGCAGTCTTGCCCGAAGATGAATGCGAGGATTAAAGTGTCTTAAAGGGTTCGACGGGCGGGTGTTGCGAGGCAGCTTTTCTTTTTGCTGTAAAATTGTATTTTTTCTGGCGAGACACGCGATGACACGTATGAATGTCACATTCTTTTTTATTAGGAATTATGTGCACTTTATTTTTGTCTAGTAATTATTTCTTTTTGTTCGGGGTGAGGCTCCGTATCACTGTTTAATTTCGCGGCTTCGTTTATGGGGTCTGCATGTACGTATGGCTGTAGATTTAATAAACACTCTTTCAAAATAGAAAAAAGGTTTGATGGCGTCCGCGGGCCAGTTTGTTTTTCTCGTGAAATTCATTATTCTTTCTGGCCGAGTTTAATAAGGGAGAGGTCAAACGAGCGAGACACTTCATTTTATTTTCATTACGTGCATTTGATCTTTTGTTTTGTTACGTTCTTTACTCTTTCTCTTTGTCCGGCGTTGGACCGCGCCTGTGCAAACGTCTGGCCCCATACTACTGCGAAACGGCCTTTTAGTTTATGAGGCAATGCATTGTGATATCCTCATCACTTTCAATAAACTCTCTTCTACAAACAAGGTTCGATGCGTTTGCTCGGTTTCGAACGCGTAGATTGTGTTTGTATATAATGCTAATGGATGCCACGCGCAAATAGTTAACGTAAGTAAAAGATGCATTTCTTTTAGTGCATCCTACATTTACATATTATGCAAATACTGTACATTTATTTACGCTCTTTGTTTTCCGTTGCCATCAGCGGGAAGGAAAATGACAGATGAGGACAAACAGAACGAAAGTGCTGAGAATACATTCGTTAGTGCGGCGAACGACTCGAATGCGTGGCGCAGATTAGTCCCACCCCCTTGCGCCGAGCGTGCCTATACATTCCCCAACATCGCGGTCGACTCTATTTATCGCCGGCCGAGTATTTAATCGTCCCGCGAAATCGCTGTCTGGCCAGTCGCACTCTTTTCAATTAAAGCGCAATCAAAACGTAATCTGCGCGTCGTAAAAAGGCGCGCCAAATGGAGCCCGGGGAAATGTGCGCTTAGCGTTTAATGAATGTTAGTAGGTCGGAAATGCAATCAATTGGTACGGAAAAATGGTCGAGGCAATGGGAATATATTAGTGCGTGCTCGTAATGTAAGCGCGAACAGCGAAAAGTCCTTCCGGTTGAAGGGAAGTCCATAAATCTTGCGGCAATCTCGGTAACCTATCGCTATCAGCGATTTGCATAATAGGAAAAGACATAAGGGCTTATGGCATCGCGGATATGTACGTGTTAAAAATGGTCGGGAACGAATACCGCGCAGTGCCGACTACGTCCAACGGCCTCCTCTCCGGCTTGCTAAGCACGCGAAACTAGCGTTTCTTTATCGCGGCAATGTAAAACCGCCGCGCCGGAATCTAATTACGTCGCGCACTAAAATTTATCGCCGTTCTGTCCTCGTGAGTCAACGCAACATTAATGGAACGTGAAAGAGGAAATGCTTGGTTCGAAATTTCTGAAAGTCTTCCATTATCGATCAGTAGCGTCCGCGTTCTTATTGTTAATCTGCGCGAATTTCGAGCACGTCATTAACGCATAGACCTTATATAATTATAAGGTTGACGGTACACATGTGCCTGCAAATTAGGGCGGGAGTATTCGTCGAATTATCCGGTATCTGAATATTCGATCAGGTTACGTGTTCGAATAGTCATCGGATATATTATGAATACCTGAATACTATCCAAGTATTGTTCAGGATTCGAATATTCGAATACCGATGTAGTCGAATATTGTTCAGTACTCGAATACCGAAGTAGTCGAATATTGTTCAATACTTGAATACCGAAGTAGTCGAATATTATTCAATACTGTGGGGACGGAGTCCCCTATAAAGAACGGTGGGGATCGGAGGGAAACAAAGGAGCGCGCGCGAGCGGCTTAAGAAGCCGAAAGGCGCATTTAAGACGTAAGGTGTCGGTGGCGCAGTGTGTAGCGCGCCTGCTTGCGGATCCAAAGGACGCGGTTCGAGTCCGCCCGATACAGTTTACTTTTTCCGATCCTACAATACTTGAATACCAAAGTAGTCGAATTCAATACTCGAATACCAAAGTAGCCAAATATTGTTCAATACTCGAATACCAAAGTAGCCAAATATTGTTCAATACTCGAATACCGAAGAATTCGAATATTGTTCGATGCTCGAATACATCATCCGGTATCCGAATATTCGACCAGTTTACATATTAAAATAGTCATTGAATACATTTCGAATACCCGAATATTATCCGAATATTGTTTACTACTCGGATACTCAAATACTGAAGTAGTCAAATATTGTTCAATACTCGAATATTTCAAATACTGTTCAATTCTCGAATACTTCATCCGGTATCCGAATATTCGATCAGTTTACGTATTCGAATAGACGACAAATATATTTCGACTACCCGAGTACTATCCGAACATTGTTCAGTATTCGAATGCTTGAATACTTAAATACCGAAGTATTCGAATATTTTTCACTCATCGGTATTCGGATAATGGGTGTTTAGATACGGTATTCGAATAATAGTTATTCGGATATTAAGATATTCGGAGTTAATTCGTACTATTCGATTATTGATGAAATATTCCAATATTAAATTATTCGAATAGTCTCAGCCTTACTGCAAATATGAAATTCTAGCTACGCGAGCTGTCAAGTTTCTTCAAAATTTCGCGTGTCTCCCCATTTTATCCTAGTATCACAGTGGTCCAGCCGTTTTTAGCCGTGTTCCACTCTCTCCAGTTTTCTTTGCCGCACGTTCGCGTAAACGCAAACGCACACAATCCGAAATGCCTGTCATCCGTAATCCGTCCGCAGGCGTAACGAGGGTCAGCTGCGCGGCGCAGAAACAAAAGCGAGCGCACCTTTCATGCACGTTTAAAGTTGAAACACTCGGAACAAGCGAAACGTGGAACATGGCGCAGCTAACGAGCGTAATAATTGCCGACGCCTAACCGTTCGAAATTTGAATTATTCGCCGTACGGGGGCGAAAATCGTAGACTTGCATGGTATACTACGGTATTCAAAGCTAGGTCTTACGACTTAAGACCGTCTTAAATCGAATTTAGAAAGTAGTCATTTGCCAAAACTGTGCTTAAGACAGTCTTATGTCTCAAGACCTGACCGCCCAATGGGCGGCGCCCATAGAGAGTTTCGTGTCTAGCCAAATGCGAGAATCGTTTATGCGCGGGAATAAGAAAACGCCGCCTGACCGCGTCTGTCGCGCGAAGTAAAGAGAAAAGGAAACTTCTTTGCCGGAGAAACGTCTTCCAGTCTCTGAACAAATTCATCTGGGAGAGACTCGACGCTCTTAATGAGCAGAATAATTACCTGCACCTGGCCGTATGATATCGAAGTTAGTCAGGTGAAGAGGTATACTGCGGAAGGAACTCCCGACGACAAGAAACCGTCTCCAAAGGACGCTGACAAATTAAGACACAGTAATATTCGATTCTCCACGAACTAGTCAACGAATAAATTCTCTTCCCGCAAAACTCGGCTATGAATCCCAAATATACACGCAATGCAATAAATTGTACGCACCGAGTACATAATAGATCTTCTGCTCCGTGTCGTGCACAGTACTTTGATCTTTATAGAAGACAAAAAATGAACACACTCTCTACATGAAACCCTATCAAATTCCGGAGCGGAAGTCGCTGGGCGCACAGACGCACCAAATGAGGTGACATACTCAGAAACACAGAGTCTTTTGTCCGCAAGTACGGAGAAATCTTGTTCGACGATGGCTCTCGGTGTGTCCAAGTGGCTCTATTGGATTTCGATTAGGCGACAAAGGGCCACCACTCTCCTCTATATGCGGAATCGCTGGCGTATTCCGGGGCACACGCATACAGCGGCACACGTATGATGTGTGTCGGCCGGGGTGACCCGTACGCATAAGGATGTGCGAGAGGTTGAAACAGACTCGGGAAGAGAGGACGGAAAATTGGAGAAGGAGTATAGAGAGGAGCCGCTGCCAAGCTTGCCTCGTCCAGGAACCCCATGTGTTCAGATTGAGATGCAGACAGATTGGAACAAGGATTCCGAGCTATAGCAGACGCGAACATAGAGAAACAACGGCCTCGGACGGAAGCGGATGGTGAATGGAAGAGGAGAGAGAGAGAGCAACACAAATTACTTCTAACCCCCGACTGCACATGTTCTTGGAAATGTCCAGGAAAACCGTTATCTGCCGACTATTCCTCGCTCGTAATTTCGCGGTTGGTTAGACGTTATAGAATGCCGTCGGAAAATAAGGCCCGGTATTTTGAGAAATTTATTTCTCCTGGTACGGATAGACGTATGGAAGACGTCCAGTATGAAATCCATCAGTAGAGAGTTCTATGCATTTCTAAAACGACTATATGTCGTTATGCTTTTATTAAAATTGTCGCGTATGTGTACAGGAAAATTGGTAAATTGATAAATTGATTCAGGGTGTACGTAGAAGAAATAGACATACCGAAATTAATTCGACTACCGAAGGACAAATATTTGCGTATACAAACTTAGACGGCACGTCATCTGCAAACAAGGAATATTGGACGGCGTCACGGGAGAGAAACTAGATTATGAGGACGCCGTAAATAGGTAGCAATGAAGAGAACCGCGTGTGTGCATACTCATATGTACGAATGTACGAATCCATGCAACGCCCATTTCTACGATGCGTCTGGTACTACGCAGCAGAGTCATTTTCTTGTGTACGATCTTTTCGCCGATAGTCTACGTACTAACACTACTTCGTGCCATGCTGCACGGTATTGTCTCATAGCCGCATCACACACCCTCACATATTATGTTGCGACGCCCATAACACACGTACAGTCGCCGTGAAATAGTACATACAAAATAGACTCCACACTCGAAGCATTCGGTGCGCGTCGCTTGGAAGGAACGCCAGGAGCAGGGCCGCTGCGTGCGGGTGTACAAAATGTGCCACGCACACGGGCGCCGAGTTAAGGGGGCGCTATTTCTACGGCAACTGAAATAGGGAATTCATTTTTAAGTCACACAATTTGAAGAAGCTTTCAGTTCGACTGTCCATAATTTAAAACAAAAAATATAATTCGAAATATTTTCGATGACTATTCGAATATATATATAATTTTCGGATAGTATTCGGGTATTCGAAATATATTCGATGACTATTCGTGGGCAAGTTGCGTGGACCACCCTGTATGTATATATTGTGGGCAATATCATTCGGCTGCTCGCGAACGTTGCAGTAGCTGAGCGTTCCCTCGTAACCGTTCCGTGTTTGTTTACAGCAGATTATTAGACAAAAGACATTCGCGCGAGATACAAAGGCTCGACTTTAATTTCTACCCAATATATATATACATAATAAATATACATAATAATAAATTATGTATTATATATATATTATATATACATAGTAATATAATATACATATTATATATATTAATTATGTATATATTTATTATGTATATATATATTGGGTAGAAATTAAAGTCGAGCCTTTGTATCTCGCGCGAATGTCTTTTGTCTAATAATCTGCTGTAAACAAACACGGAACGATTACGAGCGAACGCTCTTTTATATATATATACATACAGGGTGGTCCACGCAACTTGCACACGAATACTCATCGAATATATTTCGAATACCCGAATACTATCCGAAAATTGTTCAGTATTCGAATACTAGAGCAGTATTGGGGGCAATTTTTTAAAAGTTGCCACACGGGCGCCTGATATCCGCGCAGCGGCCCTAGCCAGGAGAAAATAGCGTAAGTAATATTTCGCGTCTGGACAAAGCCTAATGTAAAGATGCGAACTTATCAACCGGTCCGGATAGCGGGGACGAGTCGCGTTCTCGACAGGATAGATTATAAATGAAGTTCTGCGTTGCGTGCGGGACAGAAAAAATGTACCGAAGTCACGCACCGTTCGTAGACGAACGCTCGTAAGAATGACACTTTTACGGTATGATTTGTCGAGGAGATCTCCACCAAGGACGACACTTTTTTCGCGCGCAGCTAAATGTCAAGATTTAGGTGCAGCACGAATTTACGGGGACGTCTCGCGTGGCGCGAATCAGGCGCGCCGGCAATAAAGCGGCCGGTTATGCATGCGTAAAAATGAACAGCATTCCGCTCGTTGTTTCGATTCGAGATACGCTTCGTCCCTGACGCTGCTATTTTCGACGCGAAGGAGGGATGCCAATGAGACGTGCCGCTTTAATCTCGAACGACTGTTCGAAAAAGAGGGAGGTATGACAAAAAACAAACAAATATTCACGTCGAATGGAAAACCTCCGTCTTTTTTTGAAGTCGGTTTAAAATGAGGACGACAAAGAAAGTCCGAAAAATAAGTAGAACAAAGGAGAAGCGAGGAGGGAGGAGAAATTGAAAACGAGGAGCAGATAGAGGGTGAAACGGAGACAAGCAAGTGACGGACGGGAGGAGAGTAGACCGTGTAACAGGAAGAGAGGAAGCATGGACAAAAATGAAAAGAAAGTATGGAACGAAAAAGGGGAGTGAAACGTTCAATGGCACGGGACGGGACGAACGAGAGTAAGGAACGAGAGGTACATGCACGATGTACACGCGAGGCACGGAGAGAAGAAGGCGGGCATAAAAAGAACGGGACGGAAAAGAAGGACACAGCCGCGCTACATGCATTGAAAGTGCACGTCGTAAACTTCGAAAGGAACGCTAGCTTTTAGCGCCGAGCGACGCGACTCGCCGACAAGTACAGTGATTAAGAGGCATCCGCCTGGCGAATGCGTCGCGGCAGGACAGTACTGACAGTAGTCGCGGCGTCAAAAAAGAGTCGCGGGGACATAATAAAAGCGCGCAATTCGGCAATAATTTTCGTGCATCTCTCGGCGGCGACTCGCTGCTTCGCCATTTCATTCTCATGAGTTCTCCATTAGGCGAGTGTGCCTGTCCCGATTATCCGTGAGCTTTCTCTCTCCCTCTCTCTCTCGATCATATGACACAACAACAGAACGGACGGAGACGACTCCGGGACACGAGTCCGGATTTCCGCGGGAAGAGATTAAAAGCACGCGCGCGACGATTGCAATCGCGATAAAAGGGGCGCGAGGGGTGGAGGGTGGCGCGATCGAAAATTCAAAGCCGACCGGACCCGGGCGGGACTCGTCGTTTTGGTCGGCCGTCCCGCTGCTCGCAGCGAAGTAATGGCCAATAAAAATTGTCTATCTAGGTCAGGGGTTCCCAAAGTGCGGCGCGCAAACCCTAGAAATGCGGCCCCCGATGTCAGATCGTCCGCGATCTTGAATTCATAGATAATTTACAATAATTTACATTTAAAGAATTACAGATTAAATTTCAAGTTACGAGGTAGGGTAAGGTTGCTATGATTGGACCATTTTACTTTGATGCAGTATTATTAATAAAGTATTATTTATAAACTAAAACCAATGGGGGCTTTTAAATGTATTACTAACATAGTATTTATATTCACATTAATAGTCCAATAGAACTATATAGCAGCAAAACGAACGTGGTTGTCGTTGCCTTGATTGGAACGCAAAGTTACCATCATTGGACTTTGGACAAATTTTAATGATTTGTACATTCATTTCATTTCATTTTTTTAATTTTATTTATGGGTTCATAAGCATTTTACCCTATAAATTAATTATACAGATAAAGTATAACATAATAATATTAATATAATGTACAGCATATAGCTTGTAAAGCCAATGACATACTGATCGAACTGATCGAATTACAGGAAAATGTCGAAGCCAAGGATCCTTATCGCAACAATTCCTTAATTGATCTTTATAAGGGATTATTGTTACAAACCGAAAACAAATGTTTTCATTATTTGTAAGCACTATATATACGAAGAAACTATCTCAATCATGAGTATTAATAAGTCCAAATTGAGATTAAAATTAACTGATAAACATTTGCAAGCGGTGTTAACAATACATTTAACCGATTTAGAACCAAGTCTCAATAATATCATTAAAACAAAAACCGCACAAGTCACACACTTCACATCGATAAATTTATTATTTTTTTCTTCTTTTATTTGGAATTATTTAGTTATTTTTGTTTAATTACTTTTGAAATGTGTTAATAAACAGTTTGTAATGAAGAGCAATTATTGTCATAAATAAAGAACGATTGTGTTACAAAATTAGTATGAATATTTCCCTTATGTCTACCTTTCTATCGATTCGATCATATTTGTCCGTAGCACTTTTTCTTTGGCCCGGCAAATATTTTGGAATTCACAATTTAACCTACCTCGATAAAACTTTGGGAACCCCTGATCTAGGTCGTCGTAAGAGGGTTAATGAGGGACAGAATTAGAAATCGTAAGATACACGAACGCGACAAAGATGGCGAACATGGAATACCGGCGAGGAGTAACGTCGGGGGGGGAGTAAACGAAATTGCGGTTTTCTCTTAAAGGCCGTCGACGTTGCACTGGAAGAACACTTTAAACTTGCGCCTCGCAACGTAATTCACTCGTCATTGTCGGACTTCACTTTGCCCAATCGCTCCCCTATAAAATTGTAGTATTACCCGGCGAACGCAACGATTACTTACTCTGCCGCTTTCTTATCCTTAGTTGAATCTCGTAACGGAATTGGAATCATTTCAAGCCCTCGCAGAAAGTTAGCGAGTGAGAAACGCGTTTCAAGCGTTTACGCCTACCTTTCCTGGTTCAGTCGGCAGGAATGATTAAAGTCGTCAATTTGTCATAGGCACGAGTAGTCCGTAATGCGATTCGAGTCGGCTCGAAGTATAAGGGAGAGTAGGCAAAATCGTACTACTTAAGGAATTTATTTGATTCATTTATTGATCGCGACGTCTGTGAGCAATATTTAATGTTTATTGCACCTCCTGATTGCACGTTTAATATTCTTTTGTTAAAAAAGCATATATTTTACGCCGTTCTTTAACACCCTGCAAACGATACAACTTAGGAAGCCTATCTCCCAAATCGTACCACTCTGTTCCCATAATTATACCAACATCAGTAATTGCAAATAAGGACATGGAAATAATACAAAATTCATTTTAGAGCATTAATCTTTTTTTTTTTAATAAAATGTATAATCATCAAAAATAAACAAACATTAAATATGAACAAATAAAAACAGATAAATTACTGTGGGCCTAACGCCTAACACCGTTGAATATATAAATTGTACAAACTAAGAGAATTACCCTAGAAAAACTTTTTTTAATATAAATAACGAAAATTTCTTTCGGCATCCACGTAACGAACTGTAGGTACCAGCAACGTACTGGAACGATTTTTGAAACTTTGCTAACTTCTTCAAAAATCGACATGACTTTAACAATAAATACAAAATATTCCTGAAACGAATGTAAATAAGCAACATACTCTCACAAACCACAATGCAACAATCCAAATTTTGGTCTGTAACACTAATCGGTCATTTAGTTCATGTACTTGTCACTAAGCTATTTGTCACTGATTAGATAATGAAAAAAGTGGAGGGTTCGATTTAGGTAACCGGTACGCATTCGACTACTCTCCCCTATGTCATCCTTAACAAAATTATTCCGCGCAAGAAATTGATTCCGCCGGGACGGCAGCGTGGGCGTGAGGTGCTCGAAGAAAATCGACGCGGTTATCTAAGAGGATTCGGCCGGCGCCGGGACGGTCGGATAACCAGATTTTTCGGGCTACACTCGCACTTTTACGACGTCGACGATGTACACCGGGACGGCGCCCAAGGGTCAGTGCCGGTGCTGATGCTGGTGGTTTCGCGGTTTTCGTCCGCACGAGATAGGAGACGGGAGGGAAGGTGGGAAACTATTCGGCGGTTTTCTCTCCAGCGAATGGTCTCTTTCGCCTCTCGCGGCCTATCTGCGCCGAAACTACCCTCCGACCCTCTCGCCTCTGCACCCTCCTCGCCGTTTCCCACGGTCCACCGCTTATGCGAAATAGGTTAAACATCAGCGGCGATCACGGTTACCGATATTAGCACAGAAACTGATTTAATGGCGGAATGTTATTGTCTTCATATCGAATCCAAGTTTCCGATGTCAGCACAGAAGCCGATTTAATGACGAAGTATTATTGTCTTCATATCGAATCCAAGTTGCCGATGTCAGCACAGAAGCCGATTTAATGACGGAGTATTATTGTCTTCATATCGAATCCAAGTTTCCGATGTTAGCACAGAAACCGATTGATTTTCGAAGTATTATTGTCTTCATATCGAATCCAAGTTTCCGATGTTAGCACAGAAACCGTTTTAATGACGGAGTATTATTGTCTTCATATCGAATCCAAGTTTCCAATGTTAGCACAGAAACCGATTTAATGGCCCGGAGTATTATTGTTTTCATATCGAATCCAAGTTTCCGATGTCAGCACAGAAGCCGATTTAATGACGAAGTATTATTGTCTTCATATCGAATCCAAGTTTCCGATGTCAGCACAGAAGCCGATTTAATGACGGAGTATTATTGTTTTCATATCGAATCCAAGTTTCCGATGTTAGCACAGAAACCGTTTTAATGACGGAGTATTATTGTCTTCATATCGAATCCAAGTTTCCAATGTTAGCACAGAAATCGATTTAATGGCCCGGAGTATTATTGTCTTCATATCGAATCCAAGTTTCCGATGTTAGCACAGAAACCGATTGATTTTCGGAGTATTATTATTTTCATATGGAATCTAATTCATTTAACGGCCCAAAATATTAACACCTTTCGAAATTTCATTCTTTGCAGCCTGAATTTTTCTGTTCATTTATTCAATCGGTCTTAATGAATGTTTTCATACACACGCGGCCTTCGCATAACATTTCAATATTTGTATATATTTGATTATGCTAAATTAAGAACATCCTTACGTAACCGTTACATAACTCATCAGTAGATCCGGATTGAAGTTCGATACGAAAGCGCAGGTATTTTGGGATCCTTTACAACGCAGTCGCTAATTCTCACACCAATGAGTCTTCCAGTCCTTTCTCTCCCCCATTTTCACTTCTTGGAAAACGCAGCCATTACATTTCTCTTCCGCTCTCTATAACCACATCTACCTATGCCAACCTTCAGGTGAAGATATTGCCCTTTTTTCTCTGTGAAGTATTCAGAAATTTAGTCTAAAACATATTCTCGAACAGCAAACACTTACTCTTCTAGTCGTCAGTTTGTAAAGTGAATCACACATAACGCAGTCTTACTCACGATCCACGTGTATCGCAACAGTCACAATAAATGCTGTACCGTTATTAATAGTTAAATATAGAACCATAGTGAAATAAAACTGTGTATTTTCAGTTAGTGGCACATCCTTTAATTAGTCAATGCTGCATGTGTTACTCGCGCTTGAAAAAATAATTAACGTAGCTCGTAAATTGCACAATCTAACAAATGTTTCGTTAGTACAAAGAGTTTCGCCACTCAGCGAATGTATACGTAACCAGTAGGTAGTATGACAAGATGTAGTATAAAATACATTGAGTAGACGGTGATATGGAAAATATGCGAGGAGTTATAATGCATCCGCAGATTATGTATTTTGTATAAATATGCTGTACACACGGTGCACAATATATCTGTACTTGCCCACCGAAGCACTTTGGTGCATGCACCGCACGGAGGACAGAAACTGTTCGCGGTTTGCCATCAACCAAATAACACGATTTCGGCCAGTAACCCTTTAAACGTCTCTTTCGCAGAGACACGTGGAGACATTTATGACCAAAAGCGCGAACGATGCGCTGACACACTTTATCGTGCCGCTCGTTTATCACAAGACACCGAGTACTTTGACAGGCCACTTCTACTTCATCACAGTTGTTCAGGTCTCTCCGTTTCAGCGGAACGCTAAATTGTTAAGTAATAAACGTTACAAGAATTTTCAAACGCCTCCATCACTCTTCACAAGTTCCTCCTCGCCAATATAGTGCGACGCATTTTGGGTCAATAAAAAACTTGTAGAAAAAAGTAACACCGACCTCAAAACGGCACTAAAAAGTATGAAACAACTTGCAATTTTTGAGGTCGACGCTGAGATAGAAAGAAAAGAACCCATCAATTGGGGAAGGAAATGTTTATAATTTGTTTCGGTTATCGAATGACTACAATACAAAGTTCAGAGTGTGTTTGCAAGGTAATTCAATTTCAAGGCATCCCCTCCCAGCCCCGTTGTTTCTATCTCCGCACTGACAGCTAAAATTAAAAATTATTTCATTCTTTTTAGTGCAGTTTTGAAGTTGGTGTTACTTTTATTTAAAAGTTTTTAATTTTTTAATTTTTAGTTACATTTCACAGTAACCCGACCAACCTCGGGTCAGTGATGCGTTAGTAAAGAAGTGGAGAAAAATATTGGTATTTTTTAATAGAATTTTTTAAAATTAACATTGCGCCACCGCGGAAGTGTCCTCTTTCAAACGTATCCAATATCATCCAAATCGATCAACCCGGTGGAAAGTTACGCGTGAACATATAGAAACTACTCTCGAAATTTTGTGAAAAAACTGTTTAAAAAGTGGATCTTCGTTGTCGAAATTTTTCAAAATTTAGATTGGGCCAGTGGCAAAATAGGCCCTTTCATATGTACTAAGAACCATCAAGATCCTACAACCCGTTCGCGAGTTTTGGTTGAACATACATAAAAAAAATAAAAAAATATTAAATATACATATCGAATAGAGAACCTCCTTTTTTGAAGTCAGTCGAAAATGTCACGGCCGCTCGATCACCGACATCGTCTGTCGCTGCGGCCCGGAATGTGCCGGGAACGAATATCAATTTGACAAAATTTGTGAAACTACTCCACTCAGTAGAATTAATTGAACGGTACACACCGGCGGCCTACATTTTATCGTCTTCGTTCCGCCAATCAAATTGTGTCGGACCCCCATTTTACGAGCACTCTCGTTACAGCTACCGCTGGCGGAATTCTTAGGTATCGACCTCGTTCATGGGGCTTCTGCATGATCACGTTTCTCAAACAACCAACAACTGTCCTTTATATCAAGATTTATTTTTCCGTGAATTAGAACAAAATTTCTATCCACGCTTCACGCTCCCTCGTTTCTCAAGCACCGGCGACAGTTCATATCACAAAGCAAGCACGCGATGGTTTAAACTGCAGTGCAAGTGCAACATTAGCGGATGCTAATCGAACTGCAACATAAATCTGCGCGTCCAACCTTCTAGCTGCGCGTTACATGTTTGCGTGAAGATTCCAATCTTGACTAAATGTTATGATAGTTACGACCGTTTGGTCTGATGTAAGAAGAAGGTAATGGCGGGATGTTCGGTCTAATTTTGATAATTGTTGCTAAAATTACAGTTCTGTAATCGACTCCGCACGTGTGTGTGGATCCTGCTCATTGGATAATTGTGTTCTGTCTGAAATAATAATTTGGCATAGAAAAAAGAATTTGAAAGAAAAGTGACGTGTGTCAACGTAGGGATGACCTCAACGTACAATTTTTATCTCAAATAAATATAACTAAAAACAGTCTAATAGAAAGTAAAAACAGAGAAGACCTACATAAAAAGAATAAAATCAATTGTAAATTATATATGCGTTTCAGGTCAATAGAAAATAGTAAAATTAAAAATGGGGAAAATCCGATAGAAATAATATTAATAACAATAAGCAATCCGTTTGTTATCTTGTTACAATATGCTTATTAGTTATTTCTTTAGTTCAGTTTTTCTTTCCCCACAATATTTCTTTTCATTTGGCGATCCATGCGACCACGTGCCCACTTAATTATTACTCACTAATTTGTAAGATTTGTTTATTCTTATTAATATTATTTCTATTGGTCTGTCCCTATTTTTATTTTCATTATTTTCTATTGGCATTAAAAGCATATATCATTTATAATAGTTTTTTTTCCATATAAATCTTCTCTGTCTTTACTCTCTATTATACAATTGTGTTTTTAGCTACATTTATTTCAGATAACAACTGTACGTTGGGGTCATCCCTACATTGACACAAGTCACTTTTCTTATAAATACTTTTTTCTATCCCAAGTTATTATTTCAGACAGAACACAATTATCCAATGATCAGGATCCACGCACAGAATTGAACCGTATGAACTTGATTGCAGTAGGGTAGAGCGGGACTTAAAGGTCCGCGGGTCAAAATGTCCACCATAAGTATTTTAATAACCAGTGACGCATTGACTAATTTCGTTGCCAAGGTGATAATAAGTGAGTGCTACAAACAAAACAAAGCATGCTTGTCATCTGTCCAACGCTGCTACAAAAAGATACACGACCTCGCCTCGAAATTCGGACGAAAGTAAAATTTTTCTTTCCTTTCCTTTGTGGTCTATAGTCATATATCACTTTTACCGGTTGCCTATAAGGGTTGAATAACTTCAATCATTTATTTGGCTTTTTTAATATGTAATTAGTTTTTCACTGGAATCAACGGACAATTTTTTATAACCTAATAATAAAAGCAAAAGTGGTTAGGGCTAAAAGGTCCATCGTGGACTTTATAGGCCTAATAATATAGCAGCAGCGTCCCTGGCGAAGGCTGGATTGAATGTAATCTTTGCAAAAACTGGACACACGAAAAATGTGTTGGAAATAAAGCCCAGACCACTTACTACTTCGTTTGTCAAAACTGTGATTCCGACTATGATAGTGTGTAAGATGATCCTACAATTCTCAGTATATATAAGTTTGGAATACCCTGTGATATTAATATTTGTATTTTAGATAATAATTCAATGAATTAATTAATAATTTGGTCATTTTTTAATGAACCTAATAAGAGTAAAGATGCTGATCCTATTTACCCCACCTGTGGGGCAAAAAGGTCCAGACGGTATAATTAACAACAATTGCTTAAATTCGCACTTCCCTTTAAATTTCTTACATTACATCATAATGTTTACATAGCTAAATAATTTTACTATCGTTTTTTTTTAATCTATTCAAAAAATTTTGCATCTAGTCAAAAATGGACCTTTTAGCCCCGCCCTAGCCTACCGTAATTCTAGCAACAATCAAAATTAGACCGAACATCCCGCTATTACCTTCTTCATGCATTTCAATCCTGACGCTCGAAATTTCATGGACGCCGAGAAAAAAGAGTGCAGGGTGTCGACACAATTTGGTTCGTCAGAGGAGAGCGCGCAAGTAGAAGTGGTCCATTAGCAGTCAGACACGTTCCAAGCCGCTCAACTTCCGATGAGACGCGAGAAAGCGTGCGCGCATCGCGGATATTTCCGTCGCCCGCATTACTCGGGCCGCTGCATTTTTCAGGCGTGTTAAAAAGTTCAGAACGACCAAACGCGCGACCTGCTCATTTGCGAGCGCGCCCTCGCTAAGTTCGGCGCTGAAATGATTCGCTCGCCGGCGAACGAGGAGGACGTCGCGAGAGGTTCGAGTACTCGCTCGTCGAAAGATGATTGTGCAGTCGGACGGCACAAACTTCGGACCCGGACTCGATAATCGTCGGTAATGATACTTTCGCGATTAACGAGCGACGTCGAGGATTATTGCTCGGATTGCGAAGATCATTTTACGTTCGGCGCGGAGAGGTGAGACGAATGCTGCGACGACTTTCCACGTTCCGCCGGCTGACACGTCTGCCATTGACACTTTTTCAGCGATAACGACTTGATTGTAATGATTACGTTGTCCCGCGTATGGGACGGTCGCTGGTCGTTGGCTTGTGTGCATGGTCGTTTGTTTCCTCGGAAGACATTGGACATTGTGCCCGCGCAAAATGGAGAACGCGGAAAATTCTAATATTGGCCAACGAGAGTTTTGCGGAATTGATGAAATTGTTGTCACGTGGAGGATTTAACAGTGGGTCTTAAGGTTAACGATACACGTTACGATGCACGAGAAGATTGAAGCTAAAAATGAGCAGCGACCGAAATTCAATCGAATTCTTCTTAAATCCGTGTGTTATTTGTTTAAAAATATATGTTTAGCAAAGTTCACCTAGCAAAAGATATTATCTTCCTACCGTCGCTACTGGGAAACTGAGGAAGATTTTAGATTCGACTTCGACGATTTATAAAAGAAATTTAACAGGCCATTCTGCCAGTAATTGAGTAAATGAACAGTTCCAACATCGTTAAAAGCTCATAAAATAGATATTAATCACGGAGTCCCGCATTAAGCAGCCGAATTGCAATTTGAAAGATACTTAACTAGCTAACGTGACTACCAAAAATGGCAGATTGAGTGATCGAGGGAAATGTACGCGATTCGATCGGTGAAATTAGTTTTGATTCGAGTAAAACTGGAAATATTCGCATATTTTAATATTCGAATAGTACGAATAAACTTCGAATACCTTAATATCCAACTATTATTACTCGAATATTGTATCCGAACTAGGTCTGGGATTATTCGAATAATTCAATATTTGAATATCATATCCGAACTACGAATTTGGAATCGAACACTACGAGTATCAATGAGTGAGCAATATTCAACTTCCTTAGTATTCGAGCATAGAACAATACCCCTATACTTCACTATACAACCGCTCTTTATACGGCATTTCGCTGTAACGGCCTTTTTTAATTATGGCACTTTTTCGATTTACGACCCACAACGTTTCGATATACGGCCAAAATAAATGCTGTACTGTTAGCGACCTTCTATATAGCTTCAGCTTCTCCCTTTAGGCGGCACTGCTACGTTTTGCCTCACGAAAATATGAGGAACGTTTGGCACCACATTGTATAAAAATAATTGATTCGTTATACGGCTTCTTCGCTTTACGGCCAACTTTTCCGGAACGTATCTAGACCGTAAAGCGAGGTATAGCTGTATTTAAATAGTTCTCAAGTATTCGAATTATATCCGATGACTATTCGAATGCATAAACCGATCGAATATTCGCATACCGGATAATTCGGCGAATAATCTCAGCCCTCATTTCGAGCAAAAAACATCTGAAGACCGTGACACTGATCCACCATTCTACACAAAATCAGTACATATGTCGAGAAGAATTTTACGTGCGACACCTGGCGTTAGCCTTCATTCACACGGCCCCCTGTTACGCAAGCGTAAACAAAATCAGTACAATTGAATTTCAAACAAACTTTGTCTTTCTCATCATGCAATAAAGAAAACGAAAAACAAATTGACGCCCGTAGGAACAATTCCGCGCCGGCCGATATCAAGCCACTTCAGATGAGAACAGCACGTTTCGCGATTAAAGATTTAAGAGAGGGAAATCAGAAGCAGGCAACTCGAAAGCCGCGACAGCGATGCGTCATTTATCAGAGCTGTACGAGTTGAGGCCGGGATATAATTAAGGCCAAGGAAAGGTGAATCTCGCTCGCCGCCCGTCCCTTGCCGGCCGCATTATCCGGCATGCTTTTCTTCATTGTCCCCCCCCCACCTCGCCAACAACGAGCCGTTCCACCAAAAGTTTTCCTATTATTCTTTCAGGAGCGCCGCCGCGCGAGCATAGTTGCCACTCTCGAACCGTCCCGTTCACCCTTTCTAAAAAGGAACCCTCAACACGAAATTCTATTATAATCATAATACGCGCGACGTCTATTCGGGCCTGCGAAGCTAACGTCAATTCCGTCCTGATGGATTTAGATTCTTTTCTTCGTTTTTTTGTCCGTGCGAGAACGAAAGATTCGGAAGGTAAGTGGACGAGACACGCTTCGTCGTGGCAATTACAGCGACAAACTCGACCGAGTCGCGAAGACTAATCTCGGCAGAAAGAGGGGGGGAGAGAGAGAGAGAGAGAGAGAAAGAGAGAGAGCTATCCATTTTTCTCCCCACTATGACGCAGATCGTCGTACTTTTTTCGAGCCGCAGACGGTGGCGGTCGCGTTTTTTGGCATGAATTCCGGCATGAAACGAGCTGTTATTAGTGTCTTCAATCGCGGAAGAAGGAATTTTTATACTTCTCCCCGACCGCTGACGTCTGCTGCCCGACTGAAATCATTCCATGCGCTCTGTGTGTCGACCTAATATTTCGTTTCGCCCTTTCCTTCCGGCCGAGACAGAAACAAAGAGAAAGGGACAGCGAGAAGAGGGAGAGAGAGTACAGAAAAAGCAATTTTCTGCAATCGATTCCTGACAGATATTTTAACGACCATCGCTGCCGTTCCGCGGACATATAGGCATACCTGTACACATATGTCGACACACCCACACACGCGCGCGCACACAATTTTAGGTACAATAGGCAAAAGGCATAATTGCCTGGACAGCAAGTTCTGCTAAACTAAATGATTCAACGTTTCCCTTCGGTTAAACAAGGCTCCGCGTACCCGCCCGATAGTTCTCCTTTAATTTCAAAACATCCCGTGCACTTCACACGCAATCCATGATGAACTGACGCGATCATACTCTCGGCACACGACGCTGAGATCTCTCCTCGACTCTGTCAAAACTCCTCGCATTGTTCTCGAGAGCGCGGGTTTATGCTCTCGCGCGCCCACGTGTGCGCGAAAATCTTCAATTTGAGAGTGCCGGTGTAACTTCGGGCGCAAGGGTCGAACTGCGAGAATGCGAGGAAAGTTATGCGTCGTGCCCTTTGCGCCGGCGCCCAACTTGTGTTCTTCTTGCCGCCCTTATTTGTCAGGGAAAAAGCGGCGTACCTTTGGAGGATACGCTTCTTTTGCTTCCTCGAGAATTATGTTAAAACATGAGCGGGACATGAAGCGATGTACGAATACAATCGTGAGCAATGTGCATAATAATACGTGGTCGATTTAATATGTACCTGATCTGTTTCAAGTATAGAAATAAGGAAAAAAGGAAGTATTCTCGAGGACAAATGAAGAAGTGAAAACGGCAGTCGTCGGACTGTTCACATTAATTCTTCTCTGATGCTCCACCTTCTGTACATCTGAGTTTACAAAGAGAGAGAGAGAGAGAGAGAGAGAGAAACAGAGAGAGACAGAGAGAGATGATAATACGTGGTCGAATTAATATGTACATGATCTCTTTCACCTATAGAAATAAGGAAAAAAGGAAGTATTCTCGAGGACAAGTGAAGAAGTGAAAACGGTAGTCATCGGACTGTTCACATTACTTAACCCCTTGGGTACATTTGACGTCTGAGACACGTCATTCACTTTTTTCCCCTAGGAGCGGATGACGTGTTTAAGACGTCAAACCAAAAATTAAACTCTTGGATACATTTGACGTCTGAGAGACGTCATTCACAACAAAAAACCAATTACTAATAATTATGCATCTTGAGATCGCAAATGAAGAAGCCGAAAATGCATATGTATTGGTCAAAAAGATATGCAATAAGTACTCCAATTTTTGCCAGCACTATGGCATAAAATTTTATAAACTCTGCGAATCTACATCAGGTTATTGTATTCGTTTCAAAATTTATGTTGGCAAGGATAAAATCAAGGAGTGTAATCATGGAAGTGGCACAGCCTATTTTAAAAAAAGGTTTCACATGCAAATATTTTCTCAAATAAATCCGTACCCAAGGGGTTAATTGTTCTCCGATACTTCACCTTCTGTACATCTGAGTTTACAGAAAGAGAGAGAAAGAGAGAGACAGAGAGAGATTAAGCCCGAACTGCTTTTTAGCCCTGAGATTTCGTTTCTAATCAAGACCAAGAATGCATTCGGCGAGTCGATAAGATTGTTCGCGGAATTAAGGAAGAATTCCGACGAAGTTTAGTCGGTCATGCAGGGCGAGCGAAATGAAACGAAAGGACAATTGGATGTTCAACCGCACCGGTGGTTCATATTAGGTATGTGCATGCAGGTATCGCTTTTCCCCAGAGCGGAACATGCAAATTTTCAGCTGACTTCCTTGAATACATAACCGCGCGTATGGCGTGGAAGACACTTGGGGAACAGAGTGGATATATTCGGAACGTATCGAAGCCGAACTTCGAATTTCAAGCACGGCTGGATGGATGTGGGCGAATATATATATATATATTCTGTGCGCAAATCATTCCGCTCCCAGCAGCCGTCTGAGGTCGGGATATGGAAGGCGTCGGGCGGGAAATTGAATGCAACAACGGGACACGTCCGTTTAACCATAAATTTCGACGGCGTGGCCGCGACAGCGAGGGAAATGAGCTACGTAAATCGGGCTAACTTACCATGGATATAATCTAATTGTTACTGTAATTGTTCCGGCACCATGTAAACTTGCTTTGAAATTAACGTCAAGCAACAATGTGGTGAGAGAGAGAGAGAGAGAGAGAGAGAGAGAGAGAGAGAAGGGACAAAGAGCAGCTTTCTCTGTTCTTCGACTACACGAATCTAATTTAACACTTTGCATTCCTTTGTCGAGTGCGACTCATAATCAGTTCTACCCAGATATCATACCCTTAAAAATTACAAAATGTAAGAAAAATATAAATAAAACGGGTTTTTATTGAATTTGGTCCTTCCTTTACTCATTTAAATTGTCTTATTTTTTACTTAAAAACAAATACAAATTACAACAAAGTTCGAGAGCTATATTTGATATAATTAGTAAACAAAATTGTTTAAAATAAGTAGCAGTCAAGGAACTGTCCCTTGAAGTAAGTTTCAAATAGAACACTTAAAACAATAGGGAGTTATTGGCAACAAAATTGAAAAATAATTCGGAGTGCAAAGGGTTAAGATACACCGAGCAACACGATGGTCTAATTGCATTAAACTGGTCGCAAGTAGTTCGCGCGGATATAACGTCTCGGATCCTTAACTCTCATAAAGGATGACCATCGACCGGGCTCTAGTAACGAGATGAAAAGTTGCGAGCGCTTTAATTACCGGCGGCAGTATGTAAATGACATAACCGGCGCCGGCACGGCATATTTCGTCGGCGGAGAATTTCTTTTCTACCGCGTCGAAAGAGTCCGATTATAAGACGACACTGTGCGCTCGTTATCTCAGCGAGACACACCCCAGGCCCGGCTTCCTCTGGTTTTATAAGACGCACCTCTCCGCTGCCATTATCAGACGAAAGCCGTTAATTGTCTTGCTTTGCCGGGCGAGAAATTAGAAGAGCCTCGGAGACACCAACACCGAAGCACACTGCTATTCTACGCCACGAATTGCCAAAGCGAGAGGATATCGTGTGCCAGCCGTAACAGAGGCACAACTCTCCGACACATCTCGATTACATTTCGCCCGATAATTCGATAGCATCGCGCACACTGCACTCAATAGAGAACTTATGAATGGTTGTCTGTTTCAGGTGGTAAAAATGATGATCGTGGTGGTGGTAATATTTGCGGTCTGCTGGCTACCGTTCCACGTGTACTTCATCGTCACGTCCTACCTGCCGGAAATCACGAACGAGCCTTACATACAGGAAGTGTTTCTGGGCATCTACTGGCTCGCGATGTCTAACAGCATGTACAACCCCATTATATATTGCTGGATGAATTCGAGGTAAAAAAATGATCTTCAACATCGTGGTATATTGTTAGACGAATTCGAGGATAAAAGTGAAGCGCACAAAGTGCTTCGGATCTTTGACGAGCTATGGGCATTCGAGAAGTTGAGACGAAGATGCCTGACCAACGATGTGAACTAAATGCTCAAGACCTCTTGGTCAACCCTCGCTATCATCCTTACCCCGGCAAGATGATTTTTCAAGTGTCGTATCATTATGAAGTTTTGCTACTTTGCCGAGTACCCCTCGTAACCTAAGTGCGTATGACTCGGTTCGGCGAGTTTACCGGTTACTTACGGACGAAGTTGACGTGAGTTTACTCGCTGTTGTCGGACAGCGAGCTTTCTCGTCCTTCTATCTCAACTAACAGGGCATCCCAGTTTTGCTATCGCGTAACTACAGGCCATGTGAAATTTTCATCATTCTCATTCGATCCCACGCGATGAAAAGAATTCTCGATTCCAACGCTATTAATCATTTCCGTCTCTTCCATGGCACTCTCACGCAATCTTCCCAGTCGGCGCGGTACGTATGGACACTGCAAATATAGATTCCATAACGTGTCCGCCGTGCAGTCTCCGCGGACTACGAGCATCGCAATCAATGAACTTCATTCTGCCATTCGCGTTGTACAATGCGTAAAGTAAATTCTGAAGAGACGTCCGCAGAGGAATAGACCACAGAACAAAGACAATTCGTAATAAATAGTTGAGATTGTCCCAGCTGTCGTTCGACAAGGTACACATCTGGTAGGGTTGTTCGATTTCGATTCGATTCTTCGAAAATGCGATTCTTTTGGTCGAAAGATCAATTCTTTGTTAGCCAATTTTTGGAAGCATCGATTCTCTTCCTCAAAGTATCGATTATTTTGACTGGATTTTTTAAAAGAATCTGTAGCATTTATTAATTTTGAACTCGATCCTTCTAAGATCGATTCTTTTAATTGGATTTTTAACAGAATCTGCAGCATTTACTATTTTTGAACCCGATTCTTTACCCCAAAAGAATAAATTCTTGCAGAATCGGTTTGTTGGTTCCGATTTTTTCAAATAATCGATTCTCATGATTCAATTCTGAATCGGTTAAAAAATCGATTCTGAATCGGTTAAAAAATCTATTCTTTCTTGAGAATCGAACATCCTCAACAGCTAGCACATACACGTACAGTAGACTCTGGATTAGCCGGGTGCTTATTATCCGGTTTGCAAATTAACCGTACGACCCGCCGTCCCCCGAATTATCCAGGATGAAACAAAAAAAGTTCCAAGAAAATATGACTCAAATATAAAGTTTATGTACGTACACATAACACTATATTCCACAAAATTTCAAAATAACTTTCATTTACTGTTTTAACACATATTCTATTGTATTGTTTCACACCTTTTCATTACGTTTGCATTGTCCCTGATTTTCAATTATCCGGACACCCATTCCCAATCATTACCCCAATTAATTAACAGTCTACCGCACCACCTTCGACTCAACTCGCCCTGACAAGGACGAGGTAACCGCTAAAATCCGTAGATAGACAATCCTCTAAACACTTCCACCCCGACCCGCAGACCATCGAATCCTGTGCGCACAACGTCCGCAAATTCTCGAAATTAACCCGAAACTCTGGTCCTCAAGCCCCTCGACTCATTCTTCCCTCACAATACGTTCGCCTACTGCACCGGGGCGCACCCACACAGCGCGCGCAAGATAAGCTCTCCGCTCCTAGGACACGTCGGGAGGCGCGCGGCAGTGGGGGAAAGTTATTACAGAACAGGAAGTAACGTCGACGCGACGCGATAAGCCGTAAACGTGTTTACGCCGGAGCGCCCGATCGAAGCTTTCGATCCTGGCGCCCCTAATTCGCGATACGCCCACGGTGTAAGGGATCTCTGCGATAACGGCGTCCCTTTTCGTCCGGACGGACGTCGCCCGGAAAAAAGTCGCGACGCGATTGCTCGATCGCACGGGAACCTTTTTAACGGGCCGATCGATCGAAACTGGGGGCCGCTAATTACGAAAGCTCTGCCTCGCGCACGAGCGCCGAGTGGCGTCGTACGACCGCGGGATCTTTCCGAGCGGGCGTCGAGGCGAACTGGCCGCAAATGAAATGAGTCCGGCTACAATGGAATCGACGCGGCGCATTGGCCTAGAGCAGTGCTGTCCAGGGAGCGCTCCCAGTGCTCTATAGGCCCCCCCACCAAATTAACGTTGCCCTGGAAACGGACGACGCCACGTGTGTCATATGATCGACATAAACAAAAAACGCGATGAAACATAAAGGACAGAACCATTTCTATCTAGTGGAGGTGGAAATAGCGGCGTAAGGGGCCCCTCTCGTGGACTGCACTGGCCTAGAGACACTATAATAAGAGACTGGACACGAGCCAATGTCCGCCATGTATTGTCTTAATCCTATGACAGAGAAAGATATATCTACTTTCTACTATTTCACTCTATCTCACTCTTACCCATGTTTACATAGATTTTTCACGTTCATATGTGTATGTATTGGGTTATTGCGTTTTTTGTTTATGTATGTCATTATATAAATTTGTGACGTTCGTATGTGTAAAATTAGCGGGAAAAGGCAATAAATGGCGGACCAATCAAAAGTGGCTGTCTCGTGTCCAGTCTCTGATTATAGTGTCTCTACTTTGGCCTGCCACCCAGCGCCACCCCTTTCGTCCCTAACCCCAGCCACGTCATATGCAGAGACTCGTTTCTGCGGGAGGGCTTACCGTTGCGAAGCCGCGAGCGGATAGTGGATGGATAGTTAAAAGGAGCGCGCGATGTTCGTTTTTGCTACGTCCGAGTTCTTACTTGCTTCGTGTACGGCGAGCCTCGTTATTCGCGGTTTGCGATCGGGTGGTCCATACGGCCGATGGCGGGAGCTTAAAGAGACCGGACGATGGCTCGACGTGATGTCGGAGCTTTAACTTCTTCGACTTTAATAGTTTGGGAATGTGTTCGCACCGTTTCACCATTCCAGCGGCGCACAGTCTGTTATTTCGGTAATCTAGGTGGACAAAAGTCCAAAAATGAAGTTCTTTGTTTTTAAGTGGACGCTATTGCGTGTGTTCAGAGGGATATTAGGTGGTCTCGAAACCGAAACTGTTTACTCTTTTGCCTTCAACACAGGGTGTTGGGACATGTTTGAACCCACCCGTATTCATCTTGCAAATTAATGGTCTGCGCTCGTTATTCTCAGTTCGTTCTGTTTACCCGTAAATTCTGGAAAAGTGACAAATCTTCTTGGTTTTTTTTTATTCATACCGAATTGTACCTTCAATATGGTATGTTCTGCTCCTTTTTCTTATATAAATGTCAATTGTTTTTATGCAGTTATTGTTCTTCAAAGTTTGGGCTCCACAAGGCGAAATATTCGTTTACTACATGACATTGAGATTAACTTTTTCTTAGTTATTCCGCAAAATTCCACCTAGATTCTTTTATAGACTTGATCTATGAGCATTCAAGTACCCAAAACTGTAAAAACATTCTGCACATTCTTGCGCTTTTGGTAGAAACTGAATATTTTTTATCTGCGTGTAGAATGAGCACAAATGCGAAAAAGGCCATATTTGCCAGCTATGTTATCATTCATAATTTGTTAAGAATATATTTTTGAACTATAATTGTTGTTCTGTTCATATTACATTAGTTAATGCAAAACAAATTACATAATATCTAAATTTATAATTATTTTTCATATATTCTTTTTTTTTTGGGCTCGAAATTTATTTTTGACCAGGTTATTTTCTTTTCATTTTGACTACTTACAGCTGAAAAAAAATTAAAAATCATGTTCAAGCACCAAGACGGTACTTTTGTCCCGCTAGATTGCCAAAATAACACGCTGTGCGGCGCTTCGATTATTTTGGTAACATGGCAACCGCGCTTTCGGCAGCGAGGCTACAGACTTCGCGATTTTTGGACTTTGTCCGGGCGTTTTTAAGGCAACCATGTTGCGAAGCGCGGCGTGGCAGTCCCTTAGTAGCCACCAGAGCCGGATCTAGGGTCTAAAATCCTTGAGGCAAAAGCCTAAATTTGCGACCCCATTTGCTAAATGTCTTTCCTATAACTAAGCAAATAAACCAATTTAAAAAGGAATAATATTAAAATTGAATAATTTTAAAAACACAACATTAACTTCAACATTTTTCATTCTAGCGGGTCCACTATTTAAAATTACACTTTTCTTGCTTTAGCTGAAGCAAATTCATCAATTACTGAATCATAATTGATAGTTTTACATAAAGAATGTTCAATTGATAATATTGCTATATTTGTTACGTTTTGTTAAGGGCTTACGTAACTCCATACTTAAGAGAACGACATTTTTGCGCCCCTTGTATTTTAAACTTGAGGCAAGAGCCACATTGGAAGAGATCGCCATGATCATCTCATTACTAACCACGTGGCTGCAACCGTCACAGGCGTTTATCATAGACTGGTTTGTTTTGTCGTCTGAGCGCACTTATAAATAAACTATTAAAACCATTAACAAGTGCAGTTATTAAGAAGATCGGCGAATACGAGATTCGCACATCGGAACTATTTCGGTGGTAATTTGATAGAACACTTCAGTATGCTTTGTTTGAAAAAAATTTTGCACGTTGAAGAGATTTGTTTTGTCGATTTTGTTGGTGTTTGGAGTGTAGGTATGTAAGAATGGTGGATTTTATGTAAGAATTCTGTTTATTTCTAAAATATCAGTGATTTGCATATATAATGATGACTTCGGGTAATTAGAATTGCAAAAAGGAAAGAAAAACACTAAATGAAAACAAATAAAATCAAGGTATAACGAAAAACGATCACTTTCATGAAATATATTCCTTATTTCTGATAATTTGTTGTTGTTCTAAGCATGTTTGCGCATAACTCACGAACGGCTTGTCGGATCTTGATGGTTTTTGGTTCGTATTAAGCATACAGTAGGACATAGTATGCAACATACCATACGATAAGAAATGAAAAAAAATATATATATATCAATGGGCAAACGGTGCCTTGTTCGGGAGTGAGGACGCGGGCAGTTTATCAACGACAGAAAATGACGAATCCGCAACCCTCGCACAACAACCCGTCTCACGTTTTTCGGCGAGACTCGCGGCAACTGAACCGAGCTAAATTCAACTATAGGAACGTCCGCCTGGCTGCCGATTAATCTCCCGAAAGGACAGGCTTCCTTCGCGCGACTCGCCGCGGAGATGCGGAAATACAACACCTGGTCAAAGGCTATCATAAAGGTACACTCGAATCGAATGACCGTGCGAGTGAATTATTATCTCCATCGGGCAAGGGACGTGACGTGGAATGAAGTACGGTTCTTGTTCGCGACGACGACGACCACGGTACAATGGCTCGGAATGTCGTTTAAGGAAAGTGTCATTTGATACGCGGCTGCAAACGGTTACTACGTTTGAAATAGTGAGTTACGCTTCCGCGATAATAATGAACTCCGTAATCGGGAACTGCCGGGCAGCTCGCGAAGTATCTTAGAATGACTTCCTGTATTTCTGCCAGACTAGAAGTATTGTTTCACGACAAATAATTGATATACATTTGTGCGTTGCGAGATGCACAGTTGGAACCCCGTTAAAATGAGGGATAAATCAAAAAGTTATTGAAAAAAGTAAAACCGACTCCAAAAATGTGCGAGAAGGGATCAAATAAGTTTTCCTTTTTTTCTTGCAGCTATTTTGCAGCTATTTTCGCACAGCCGTCAAAAAGGAAACATTATTTTATCCTTTTTAGCGCAGTTTGGAGTTGGCTTTACATTTTGCTTTAAGTTTTTTATTTAAAAATTTTTATTTACATTTCGTATCAACAGTAAATATTGTTTAAATTCATATGAAACAACTGCCGGAGTGTCCTCTTTCAGATGTATCAAAAAATCATTCAAATCGGTCGACAGGATCGAAAGTTAGGCGTGAACATGTAGAATTACTCTACAAATTTAGGGAAATGCTGTTTAAAGAAAAATGGGTACCCATTGTTAGAATTTCTCGCCATTCTTTCATACAAACCAAGAACCATCCAGATCCATCCAACCGTTCACAAGTTATGCGCCAATATACATACAACAACAACAAAATATACATGTGGAATAGATAACCTCCGCTTTTTTAACCGACTTCAAAAAACGGAGGACGTTCTCTATTCGATATGTATATTTAATTTTTTTTTTCAGATCTTGATAGTCCTTGGCTCATATGATTGATCCCATTAAAGTCTCCAAAAATGTCAACAAGAAAAACCTATTTTTTAAACAGCTCCTCCACAAAATTTCGAAAATAATTTCCACACGTTCGCGCGTGACTCTCCGCGTTGACCGATCCATCGAAGTCGGTTAGACAAAAAAAGAAAATAAACCCATCAAATAGAGAACCTCCTCCTTTTTCTAAGTCGATTAAAAACGGTATATCGCACAGCAGTCCAACAATGTCATCCCACTGTCCCACCGATACCGAGACACTTGGAAACTCTTCACCGAAATTCCTGCTTCGCAGGTTCATCCTCAGAACCAGTGCCGTAACTTGGCAGGTGCAACAGGTGCACTCGCACAGGGCCCACTTGGAAGGGGGGCCCAAAATGCTGTTTACAGGAAATTATATTTTCAAATTTTTAACTTTGCCACCTTTCAACTGCGCGGTTTGACAATTAAATTTTGCCTTACTCAGACTCTAGATCAGAATCTAAATAATAGTTAGTTTTACGTCACTCTTCGTCTATTTTTAACCCTTCCTGTGTCTATTGCTTCGTACGAGAGAAGTTTTAGCAAATTAAAATGAATAAAAAATTATTTAAGATCAACTATCAGACAAGAACGGTTATCCAATCTATCTATTACTTCTACAGAATTTGACATTGTTAAAAACATAAATTATGATGATGTGATTAATGAATTTGCCGAAATGAAAGCCAGAAAAGTGTTAATAAAATAAATCTTATTAAATCTATTGTAATGTATTTGTTTTATTATTTTCCTAAATGTAATTAATGAAGGGGCCTAAATGCAAATTCTTGCACAGGGCACAGGAATGGCCAGTTACGGCACTGCTCAGAACCAACGCGACAGCCTCGCCACTGAGATCGGCCAGCGCCGATCCTGCAAAGTACCGATCAACTCGAACTACAGGCGACCCGAAACATCGTTCCGGCCGTCCGACCGGAAACTGGGTTGAGCTGGAATTAACCGAGCGACCCTCTGTTCCAGATTCCGGCGCGGTTTCGCGCAGTTCTTCTTCTGGTGTCCCTGGGTGCACGTGCCCCCGGAGCCGAATCTATCCAGGTCGGAAGCGGTTACGTCTCGGTACAGCTGCACCGGAAGTCCGGAGGCGCACAACAGAGTCTCGCGGAACGGTACGTCCTCCTGCGCTTCCTCCGAGCGTCCTTGCACGACGACCTCGACCACGCCGAGGAGCGAGTCGCGCATCGAGTGCGACAACGCGCACAAGGAGCAGACGCAGCCTCTGACCGCGAGGAACGCGCGAAACTCTTACATCGACCTGCATGAACTGCGGGCCAACGTTTGCACGGACGTCGCTGCTGACGCTTGACCCGTTGCACTCCGCAATTATTTTTCAACGATAATTTAACACTTTGCGGGCCGCACATTTCTCGAGTCGCCGTTTGCGCTGCGGCCGGTGAGATTCACGCAGATTCTACTGCTCTCCAACAGGGGGTATTTATGCAATCGTTCGTAACATAACGTAGTTGCAATGTAATTATTATTAAAGAAGGCATGAAGGCAGTGAAAGACGTTGTCAAACTAAGACAGGGGTCGGCAACCTGCGGCTCGCGAGCCACATGCGGCTCTTTGGATGTGAAGCTGCGGCTCTTTAGTTCCATACGCAAATTTTATCAAAAACAAAAACATTTAAAAATAGTTCTGAATCGATTAACGAGGATTAGGCACCGATTCTATCTCTCAGCCACTTGTACTCGCTTTTCACCTTTAACTTCACCGCTTTTCAAACTTTATTTATGCGAGTACTATTTATTGTTGGCAAGAAAACATTTTGTGGCTCTTTAAAAACTGTGAAATTTTATAAATTGTAATTTTTGACTCTTCCGACTCAAAAGGTTGCCGACCCCTGAACTAAGAGAACAAGCACCCGCTTCGATGCGGCCGGCAGAATGTTTACAGATTTCAATGGAACACAATCTGGTAAATTGGGAGGCGGAAACAATTGAAACCACAGTTCCCTGTTCGTCAAACATTGCTCTGCAACAATGCATCTCCCTACACAAACATGGAAATTAAGCATCACCGCTGGAGAAAAGAAAGTCACGCGTACGTGACAGCGGCCGGTACCGGTTGGCAAAAAAAAGTCACGTATACGTGACAGCGGCCCGCAAAGTGTTGAGTGGATATAGGAAGAACCAAATTCGATTAAAATAATCTGTTTTATTTACGTTTTTCTTACATTTTGTTATTTTTAGTGATGTCGAGTCTACACTCGACGAAGGAGTGCAAAGGGTTGAGGGAGATGAACGGTGTGACGGTCGAGAGAGTAGCTTCTTGTCGGGAATTTTAAGCGACGCCCATCAGCTCTTTGGGGTTGGGTGGATTACAAACTGTCCCACCCTTTGCTCAGCTTCTTGTGCATGGTGGAATTATTTATGTCCCACTGTGTAATGAAGGATTTATCGAAATGCTATCATTTCTTTCTTTTTTTCGCATTTTGGGTAATATTTTATGTTGAATACTTGAAATGAACATTTTTTTCCACTTTTTTGTATTAAACGAAAATGATATGCAACTTGGGTTTGTTTTTCTTTGAAATCGTGCGCCTCAGACAGTTAACCAAATGGATAAGTCAAGCTTCTTGCCTTGAACTCTTGAAAAGTATTTTTTTATTCGATGAAATACATTTGTATTTTTTATACAAAATGTGGTTTACGTCTATCGGCCCTGCGCCTGCAGTCTTCAAAAATTATTGAAAATGGAAAAAGTCCACAAATTTTTGAACCATATGAATGTAGTTTCAGTTGAGCGCAAAGAAAATGTTATAATTGGGTTTAGGCAATATGGCGCACGTTTAAAAAACCCTTTGTTCTAACTTTGATCTAACTTCTCTTAGGTATTTTTTGGGAAATATTAATGGTGAAAAAAAAATCCATAATGAAAAAAGTGCTGGGCCTAGTTTCAAGATAAACACGTTTAAAGATTTAGGTATTTACCCGGAGCTTCGTACGATGCACTACAAAAACGGCTGCGATTCTGTCACTTTTAATAATATTTTAGAAGACGATTCTCAACATGACACACTTTAAGAAAATATTAAAGAAAAAAAAGTCGATTTTTTTTCGCCGTCACAGTGTTTATCTCCCTTAACGTCGTTTCCGCGCTAAGTGCATGAATGTTCGTTCGTCGTCTTCATGATCGCGGTCACAGTGCCTAACGACCCGAATTCTGTATGTTTGAAAAATGCTATAAGTACGCTCCGTGCGGAATGTGACAATTTTTGTGCCGTTTGAGGGCCGACCTTCTACGAAGCACGTTGCGTGGCAAGCATTTATCAAACATCCCGTATACGCGTAGTGTAGAACACATTTTCAATGTATAAGCATAGTTTTCTAGTTGTTAGTATTAGTTTTATAGTTATTATCATTATTACTTTGATTTGTACAAATATTACGATTGTTTTATCCATAATAACATGTGCGTGTCGAATTTACTTTAAGTTTGACCTCTCCTCTGTTGGTTCCTTTCAACATATCAATGTCTTGGACCGCTCTGCTTTAAGTTGCTTCTTCAGCACTATTTCGTTAAGCTTTCAAACCAAGACCGCAGTAACCTCGCACATTCCGTTGCAAGCACAGCATACATATATATCCCAGTATTTCAGAAACTGTCCATGCGCACCCTTCATTTATCATGTTCACAAACGATGATTCCTTGAAACGCAACGTTCATGAGAGGGATTGAAACGATCGGAAGTGTTTCGAAGCAAACTCGAGTTTCTAATTCACCAGGCACAGTGCGGATACCGTTGCAGCTGCAGTCGTCGACCGGCAGAAACGACAGATTCTCGGTACATCATCGGGGCCACTGCAGAAGATGGCGAATCTCGCAAACGAGAGGACACGTGTCCTGACAAGAAGAGGAGAATTCGCAGCAACAACGAGTACACACCTGGATATGAAAATATTCGCCACCTAACAAATGTCAGGAATCGACGCGGTCCGTCACGTCACAACGGAAAACACAGGTCGACGATCGAATTTTATTGGAAGGACGTCGGAATCGTCTTGGTCGCCGCGACGGGCAATGTTCACGTCGCGAAGAATTTTCTTCACGGTTGAGATATTTTTGTCGAGCGCGACCGAGGAACGGCTATCAGGCTCATGAACCAATTTCCGTCTAGATTGGGAGCTCGCAATGCCGGGTCTATACTAGGGCTGGGATTATTTGTCGAATTATCCAATAGCTGCATATTCGATCAGTTTACGTATTCAAATAGTCATCGAATACAATTCGAACACTCCAGTACCATCCACATATTGTTCAATACTCGAATACTGAAGAAGTCCGATTGTCCGATTGTTCACTCATCGGGAGTGAATAATTCGAATACGATGATCGGGTAATAATATTCGGATATTAAGATATTTGAAGTTTATTCGTACTATTCGAATATCCGACTATTATAATATTAAATTATCCGATTATAAGGTTAACGGTACAAATGTGCCTGCAAATTGGATCTAGGGCTATTCGTCGAATTATGCGGTATCTGAATATTCGATCAGTTTACTAATATTATCCCAATATTATTCAGTTTTCGAATACTAGAATTCTCGAATACTATCCGAATATTGTTCATTATTCGAATACTCGAATACTCAAATACTTCAGTATTTGAATATTGTTCAGTATTCGAATACTAGAATACTCGAATACTATCCGAATATTGTTCTTTATTCGAATACTCGAATACTCAAATACTTCAGTATACGAATATTGTTCACTCATTGGTATTCGTAGTCGAGAAGACATATGCTGTGCTACAAAGTGACACACTAATCGGATATTCGGGTATTCGGATAATGGGTGTTCGGATACGATATTCGAATAATAATTATTCGGATATTAAGATATTCCAAGTTTTTTCGTACTATTCGAATATTGATCAAATACTCGAATATTAATTTATCCGAATAGTCCAGCTCTAGTCTATTCTGACCAGAGCTGTTCACGAACAGTTCGCATACTGCCTCGCAAATTGTTCGCGACTGAAGCAGTTTCACTTACATGCACACACACACACACACACACAGTGGGTTTCGCAGAGCTCGGAGCAGAACAGAAAATTGATAGAGATCTGCTTACTCTACGAAACCATACTATTATAAATACAAGTACAGAAAGAAAAGTGAAACTCCCGAGGAAACCTAGGAAAGTGTCCGGATGTGATTTTATTTCCCATGGAATACGTTGTTAAGCGCCAATATCTAAGAGATCCGAATTTTGTATATGTATTCATTTTCATGTTCAAGCAGTAATGCTGTTTTTTGCACTTTCTCGTGTATTGGTGTGTTACTTCGAGTTACACTAAACTCATTCAGCATTACCGAATTTCAGACAGCAATCAATGTGTTAACCAACCATTCAAAAATTAAATTCAAGTCAAAATATCATGATTGTCATCATTATAATCCATCAGATTTCTTATCATCGTGTAAATATAATATTACCAACAAATGCACAGGCAAGAAATCGAGCTTTATATGGAATAAAAATAAACGATGTTCTTGCTCCTCCCCCACTTTTCTGAAACCAGTATCTCTACTAATATACACAACAATTGTACAGTCAGTACAGGATACGAAGAATGAACCAGTATCTTCGGCATTAATGTGCGAAGGTATGCTATAATATATGAAAATGTGTACATATAAAAATGTACGGGTCTTTAAGAGATCTTAGGATTTTACGTTACCTCGATCGTGAAGATGCGTCTCGTCGTTAATCAACGAATGACATTATGCGCGACAGCAAGCGAGATATGCTTTTGTAATGTTTGTATTATTACGGAAGAACGATTTTCTTGTCTGATATTTTGAGATTGCAGTGCGAGAACATTGTTCAACTGATGCGTCACTTTAAGACGAAATTTCGCGACGATCATCGCCGAATCATTAATCTGCGCACGCGATTTACATTCATATACAAAGACTAATGGACCAATGAATCTATTTATCGAAGACGGCATAGCGTTGAGTACGGTCTTTTTTTTTTAAGTACGAAGAAACTGAACTAAGTATTCGCGAAGAATGGGTGTTAGTGAGATACGTTAAGGTATGTGTAAGTATAAGAGATATTAATTGTTCGTCAAGCATTACGATGCTTAATTGCGTAATTTTCGTGTTCCTATCGTATGTGCTATTAATCGTGATATGATGCATAAGTCGCTGGTCGAGAATGAATGATAGATTTATCGAACGGATTGCCTATTCCTAATTCGGCAAGGTCGAATCAAACTACTCTCCGTATAAACGCCGATGAGTACCGAATCAACATTTCCCACTCTCAATCATTTTTTTGGCTACCCTTACCGAAGTTACAATGAAAAAATTCTGGAATTTTCTGGCGGATCACAAAGAAATTATTTTGTCGGAATGAGACTTTAGGGTTGATTGTAAATGTGGAAGTGAAGCCATTACGCGGAAAGTGATATTTAAATGGACAGACCTAAATACAGAAATTTCGAGAGAAATGACTTAAATTTTTCTCTATCCCCGTACTTGCCCAATGTAGAAAGTGCAACGTTATCCTAAAGAGTCCTTTTCAAATATTCGCAATAACACAACGCATTTAGGTGTTCCCGTTTAAATGTCCAGCTCCGTACAGAAATTTGAAAACACGACAAATACAAAATCATCCCCAAGCGATAACACACCGTACTCTGAATCGTCAAAAGAGTGTTCAATCATTTTTTCGGATACTCACGTTGTTCGACGTAACCCGACAATTCATTCCTACAACTGGCACGAAAGTCTAGTTGTCGGAGGACGAACGAATTTAACCGAGATGACGCCGTAAATTGTAAATACTTGACGATTTAATGGGCAACACTTTTGTCACGGGTTTTGGTTAGACATACAGCTGCTACTGCGGAGCAAAAATACTCTGGGAAAACCAAACGCTTTTTAAACTATGAGATAAATGTATATAGTAGGTAAAACGTATAGTCACTGTAATTGCGATAAGTCAAATACACTAGCGAATAATTCAAACGTGTATGTTGTTCGAGTATTTATGATCGCAAAAAAAGTCTAAATGGTTTTGCGACAAAGGGGAAATAAAACAACACGTCGCCGTTAATTTCTACTGAAAGAAAAAAAAACCCTCAACGACTCTTTCTTTGTCCTTGCACTCTGAAAGAAGGTACTTTTCGTTTGTCAGATCGGAGAATGTTTAAGATAGGTGAGACAAATAAAAACATACGATTGAGGTGACATTTGTGTTTAATCGTTCCCGTCACGATGCGAGGACAACAAAAAAATATGAGCGCTATCGCTGGTTTGACGATTTTCAGACGTAATAATAATAGACTGTACAAAGTGCACGGAAGCATTGTGCATAAATTTGTAACCGTAAGCCACAAACTAAAATAAGTATGAGTTTCGAATGAAGGCAAACTATAAGTGTAATCGCTACGAAATCATGGATCCCCGAAACTTTGTAATTATCAACGTAAGTCGAATAAGTGGGTCGACAGGCAAGGGAAAAATTCAACGTTCGAATTTCACCCTCACGGTACTTAATGCAAAATAAGTATGTACATCTTGTAATCAAATGTCGTATAATCTTCTCTCACTGTATCCTGGATGATGCATGAATAAAAATACCTTATTTTTTACATCGTCAAATTATTTCGCCACAATATTGCGGGGTTGTGTAAAAACACACACACACGCAGGATGGCTCTAATTATCTCATGACACGTTTATACAGTAGGAATTATTTTTTAATAAACCTTGCAACCAGTCTTAGGAATTTCTCCTTCAAATTAAAGAGACGTGGGTAAAACGGCATTTTCACGATTCCTCGAAAGCGATTAATACGGTGCCAGTCATCGTAACAAAACGAGCTCGCATCCATTTTGTCGGTGTACATTTTTCCCTGAAATTATTTATGATATTATTAAATGGACATACTTTTTTGATTCATCATACATCGTAAACACATTATTGTTCGTCTATCGTTAAACTTTCGTAGAAATTAAAGTCATAGGCAGATATTACTATGACACAGAACACTTTACTATATTTTTAACCGACTTCATTTTATAGTCGATATACACGTGCACGTAACAATGTGCCGAGCTGACCATCGACAACTCACCAGCAGATGATCAAACTCGTGTTGAATGACGCAGGCCACAAAATCCTGCGCAATCCACGTGACTTCTTTACCGGAATGATCCAGACCCTTCACCTCAACTTTTTGGAATCTAGGCACGGTCGCCGTAAATCCGCGAATGCTCGCGCATGCCTCCTCCGACATGATCTTCGTAAAATCCAGCACCTTGAGCGACGGGTTAATGAAGGTTTTTAATGGGACCACTTCTATCCCATAGCACTTTGCTACCTCCTTTTCTATGTCCTCCACATATTTCTCCGAAATCTCAATCATGAAAATCTGCACGCTCTCTCCTATTTGTGGGGCGGCCAAGCCAAGTGTTCCGTACCTTTTCATCGTAGTTTGCATCGTGTTAATGATCTATCAAAAGATTAGTTCTATTGACGACGCTGCATACGTATGCATGATGATTAAAAATGGATAAACGTATTTCTCGAATATTACTCCCACAATAAGGGGCAACACGTCTACTGTTCCTACAGAATGCTATTTAATTCCCACAGGAATTATTACTTGCATTACAGACAATCCTGTATTCGTTAACTGTGATCATATGTTGTACCTACCTTATAATTTTTTCGTTACTTTACCACTGTGCGCATTACCTTTTGAATTTCCGGTGTTCGAATTCTCTCCGGCGCTACCAACTGCGCCGGGATACGCAATACAGGATCGCCAATCTGACACACATGGTTGTACGGTGGGCGAGGATGATTCATGATCAAATATGTGGCCAGGTAATCCTTAATGTGAATGAAAGTCGACGAGGATGCACTTATCTCCGAAACTGGTCTGGCGCGAAGTGACGCGCAGCCACGGTAAAACTGACCAACCGTCACTGCCGCAAACATAATCGCCGTTTTCTCGAGCCGCACAGATGTTAGGTTATCAGGTGTGCCGACGATACTGTTTTTATTCAAGTTGCTGGCCCTTCCAACAGATCGCAGCACCAGCGGCGCGGCAATTTCGAATGTTGTACTGATAGGTAGGTGAGAGCAAAGTACAGTACTTAATCGGATAACGCAGTATTAAGTAGAAGTACGGAGACAAAAATACGAGGCGGCAATACCGGAATGATTCAAACCCTGGCGAAAATATTTTATGCTTGAAAAAGTCTAGAGAAAATGCTATACTAAACCTTCGGATACATAAGAGGTACAATAGTCAATACGACAAAGTTTTACACACGAAAATACGAATGATTACAGTCAACTAAATGTTCTTTTTAACCAGCTTCAAAAAAGGAGGCGGTTCTCTATTCGACATGTATATGTTTTTTATTTCCGTATTCTTACTTATATGCTACGTCTTGCAAACCGTTTACCAGGAATACAATAAGTGATATCGAAAAATATGTGCAGTGCGTAGTAATTGTTCTATTTAATAGTTTCCTAATTTAAGGCAATATTCATAGAATCGATTTTATGCAATTTATGAAGCGACACACATGTAACGAAATCGTTTAGTCAATGGACGACACGGCTGTGGAATAAAAATATTGGTAATACGATGTCGATCCGTATGTGATTACGGCACAATGCAGTAATAACACAATTAGAAAAGACCTTGACTAATATGTAAATGCACAGATAACTGTTATCAGACACTACACTCCACGTAAGAATATAATCAACTAATTATAAACAGTATAAGACAGCGGCGAATGGATTTCTGGTGTAGTTTACTCGTCTCAAACTAGTGGCAACAACTGTTTTCTTGAAACCGCTGCAAAATGACGGCAAACATGGTAATGACAATTTTTGTTTTAATATATGCAGGCCTGGAGCTGTATATCATTCAATATCTTGTTATGAGAAAAATAATTCTTTCGTAAGATTCGGACAATCGGAATTAAAATGTGCTATGCCAGGAATAGGAAGCTGACATGCCCTGTATACAGAATGTCATCGTCACAAGTTACGAGCAGTGAGTATTGATCGATTGCATCGTTACCTCGATTTACATTACAATAATATCGAACCATTTTTGTAAAATAGTAGAGAATTAAAACGTTAAATTAAGTTAATTGTCAAACACATTTCAATTTACGTTTACTTCAATAATAATTTGTCATTTAAGATTTAAAAAAATACAGTCGTTTACAAACGAATCATGGAATTCTACGATAAGAAAAAGCAGATTTCCATTGTAAGGGAAACGTATTTTGTGAAATATCTTGTCACACACTGAAAAAATATTATACCTAAACGCAAAATTGTAAATGTCTCTCAACAAAGAATACATGATTTATACCACCTTATGTTTTGCCTGTTACGTTCAGACAGTTCTCATCAATCAGAAATTCGCATGGGGGAAAGAAGTGAAGCCCAACCTCACCGGCCAGGCACGAAGCAGATAAAGTTAAAATCGGCAGAAGTTATCCTTAAACATGAACCCAATCACATCTTATTCGAAGAAGTAAATGCGTTTCTTTAAACCTCCCGCCGAGGTTGTCGTATACGAAATGTGGGTAAACCCTAAAGATTGTACTTCAAAAATTGTCTCCGTTAGCACGGTGAATGCGGACTGATCTCCATAAACCGGGCGGACACCATGAATTCACTGACCGTACCGATGTTCAGGGAAATTTTGGCGAAGCTGAAGGAGTGGGAGAAGAGAAAAGGACTCGTCGTGATTGAAGGCCTCGGCGACAAGGCATTTTGCGCTGGCGGCGATCTCACCATGGTATTATCGCTGATACCAGAAGAATTACCCAGTGTGGTCGACGTTTTTTTCCAATCGGCCTACAGGTGAAACCACCGACTCGCTGGACGTACTTTGCAGAAGGTGAAGCGTGTAACGTGAACATCTTGATTATTTCCGTCGTTAATGGACTGATAGCAATTTTTGTCCAAAATGACGCAGATGGAGAGATGCTGACAAAATGAAGTAGTACATTTTTACGTAAGATCAAAAGTAATTTATGAAACGCATAGGTTCCTAAATATTTAGAACATATTTTCCACGTAGATACTTGTTTATAAGAAACTGAACCTGATGTTACAATATGCGAACACAAACGGCTGACATGCCCATTTGAACGATGTTACTCGAAACGAGCGAATAATAACAACGGAAATATTGCAGGCGACCACGTTCTACGGTTTACTCTATAAAGGATCTGGCACACTTACCCGACACGACACGACAAAAACGGTAACAATTGAATAATTGTAAATAAATGTCGTGTCGTACCGGACGAGTGTACGTAGCTTCATTTATTTACATGCGTTCAATCCAATCCGTTTTTTGTCGTGTCGTGTCGTGTCGGATAGGTGTGCGAGATCCTTTACTCTATACAATAATACTTTACTAAAATATTCTGCGTTGATTACTTGGTACCTCATTGTCTGCTTTTCATGCATGGACATGGGTTTTGTTTGACAAACAAAGTCAGTAAAGTGACATCTTGTGGTGAGGTCTAAATTATGTTCAGCGGTAGTGCATGCAAATTTTTCTAAATAAATTATTCTCTGGCCCACTGCAATCAGTGACTCCTTTCTAGAAAGCATAACAGCCACGATTTCTCTATGGATAACTATGGCAATAAGTGATAAATGCAGAGTGCCTTAGTGTCCGAATATTTCTGCGACAAAATGCAAATTCCGTTTCTCGAAAGAACGAAGATCTTTGCAGACTTGGCCACGCGGTGAATAAATACAAAATACCGTTCATCGCACTGATGAACAACATCACGATGGGCTCTGCGACGTCAATATCACTCACTGGCAAGTACAGAGTTGTCACGGAAAAATCTGTTTACGGAATGCCAGAGGTTCAGATCGGATTTTATCCTGAGGCTGCAAGTTCCTACTTCTTCACGAGATTACCGAACTTCATAGGATACTATCTAGGATTGACGGGGAGCACACTCAAAGGTAACGAAAAACCAGATAGCCGTTATGAATGTTGTTTCACGTACCGCGTGTAAAATCTATCATTCAGCTATACATTCGGTAAATGTGTTTCATTCCCGTATAAAATATTTCACGCATACAAAGATGTAGTGTGAACTTGGCTTGAAACGATAGGAGTCATTGTACAACACCGTTAGTAAAGCTACACGGTTCTTTTGAAGATGCACTTGCAAAACTTGTTTTATTACATCTTACACTAACTTCCTCGTAGAAATCAGCATAAAACTTAATTTTCGTCATGTGTCTTTCCCTTCACCAACGATAAAATTCTTGGAAGGTATCGATCTACGGTTACTCGGAATTGGCACGCATTATGTGCCTTCTGAGAGGCTACCCGACTTAAAGAAAGATTTACTGGCGTCAAAAGCGGAGGACATCGAGGTAATCCTTCATAAATATCAGCCGAAGGACATTTTGAGGAACGAATTCAGTCTGGCGCCTCACCTCGACAAGATCACCAAATGTTTCTCCGCTCCCACCGTAGAAGAAATTATTAGCAGGTAATAAGGCTTACCGACCAAAAAAAGTTATACGCTCACGTATCATGGTTTGTGCGCGCAAAGTTGCGACGTAAAGTATGTCGCCGATCGAACTGAAGAACGAAAGCAATCTTACATTTGCATAGACTGGAGAACGACGGGTCGCAGTGGGCGAAAAAGACGACGGAGAAACTTCATCAGGCGTGCCCGCTCTCGCTGAAGCTGACTCATCAGGTTTTCCAGAAGGGCGAGAAATTAAATTTGATCGACTGCTACAAAATGAACTACAAAGTGTCGATTCAGTCAGTGACGGCTGACAGCAATTTTGTGGAAGGTATAAATTTACGATTTTTTTGCAAGTTCCTACGTCAGATTTGCTGTTAGTCATTTGTGACGGTCATCCACTGTGTTCAGAATGACTATGTGAATTAAACGACGCACGGAAAGTAAAGGGTAGAAAATCACATGAATCATTATTATACGATATCGCATCATTATTGTTTGATTCCAGGTATAAGGGTGAAGTTAATTGACAAAACCAGCAAACCTGTTTGGAAACCGAAACATTTAAAGGATGTAACGGAAGAGGAAGTGACGAAATTCTTCCATGAACCCAAGGAATTACAGTTAGACATAAGTGCGTGAATTAACATAAAGTGAGTGTCGTTAATCATCAAGTCTTTCACATATACTGGTAGGACATCCATTTGTCACTAGTATGATAGCTGTGTTATTGTTCAACTTCCGATTGGTTCCGTGAACGCATGCATAATTAAAGATTACAATGTAATCAGTATGGCAATGCGTAGAGTATCACAACAATCGTGTAGTCTAGCCATGCATGAGATAAAGAGCCGGTTATCGATGCAGGTTATCGATGCAAAATGATTCGTGGCTTTCCAATATTACGATATGTATTTTCATATTAATGGTACAAAATGGACTACAAAGTATCGATTCAGTCAGTGCAGGCTGACAGCAATTTTGTGGAAGGTATAAATTTACGATTTTTTTGTTAGTTCCTACGTCAAATTTGCTGTTAGTCATTTGTGACGGTCATCCACTGTGTTCAGAATGACTATGTGAATTAAACGACGCACGGAAAGCAAAGGGTAGAAAATCACATGAATCATTATTATACCATATCGCATCATTATTGTTTGATTCCAGGTATAAGAGTGAAGTTAATTGACAAAACCAGCAAACCTGTTTGGAAACCGAAACATTTAAAGGATGTAACGGAAGAGGAAGTGACGAAATTCTTCCATGGATCCAAGGAATTACAGTTAGACATAAGTGCGTGAATTAGCATAAAGTGAGTGTCGTTAATCATCAAGTTTTTCACATATACTGGTAGCACATCCATTTGTCACTAGTATGATAGCTGTGTTATTGTTCAACTTCCGATTGGTTCCGTGAACGCATGCATAATTAAAGATTACAATGTAATCAGTGTGGCAATGCATAGAGTATCACAATAATCGTATAGTCTAGCCATGCATGAGATAAAGAGCCAGTTATCGATGCAGGTTATCGATGCAAAGTAATTCGTGGCTTTCCAATATTACCATATGTATTTTCATTTTAATGGTACCCTCCAATCTTTATGTACAGTTACAACATTTCTGGTTCTGCAATGTTCCTGTTGCGTGAAATTAGAATCATCGCAACGTCCAACTCTGCAATATCCAAATTTGTAATTCTTCACTTTTCGATACCCCGATTTACGACCTTTAATCGTGTTATCGTTAATTTTGTATATGATCTATATAAATACTTATATCTGTTGTATGTATGTATGTAAATGATCCAATAAATTACTATTACTTTTACGGTTTCCAATATCAGCGACTGACCTCTTGATAACATTATAATACCCAAACGTGCAAAATTTCCAAGTAAAGTGTCCAAATTCGCAATTGTCAATTACTCAGTCCCTACACCTGAGATCTTTGTGTCTACCATCGTTAATTAAAATTTTCGAATATATTAACTCTGCTAATTCTGACTTCCATTTTTAGTACAACGCTTGTGCCATGTATTGGTAAACCACTGTTCGCCCACACAAAAAAACTGATTATTGACCTGTCAACCATGTATGCGCCAAATGACGCATTGACCATGTTCGCGACATACCAATAACAACACCGACCGGGAATTATGTACAATTAAAAAAGCTGTTAGAATAATATCATAAGCACATACGTAATTCTCTTTACAAATTGTAGAGTACATCGCCAATACATAAGTTACGACATCTGAAAAATTTCGCCCTTACGACTTAATGCGAATAGAACGATCGCACTTACGAACTATTTAATGCTTTTGACGAAACGTAGCTGTTGTCATATATTGTGCTGAATGACCTGCACTTGCACGTAAATGACATGCTGAGAAAAATTACGCACAAAGCACACAGTGGAGGGACATGAAACTTAGATACTCGGTACTCAATGGTGTGGCCTATTAAGGAAATGGTCGTAATAAATTCGCACTTACTTTTACCGATGGGAAGTCTTCCATATACCTCACGAGGTTGTCTTTGAAAGTTTCTTAGGCCGACATGCAACGCTGTAACTTGCAACTTGCAACTTGAAACACATTTCTGACGATGAAAAAGTCATGCATTCCTATGAAACACTCACTTGCCAGGCTGACCGGGTTACTCTCACGATTCACGACAAGTAAGTACCAAAAACGTTCTAAAACTACTGAAAAACGCGATAAAAATCAAGAAACGCAGTAACGACGCGTGAACTTTCGAAGCAATTGTATGCTCGTTCAAAACGATTGTCATTGGCTCGCCATCTTCGGTGTTCAATTATTTCCATGGCGCGTGTTTCGAAATCGAATTCCCGACGAATGAGGAATCAATTGATTGGTAACAAAAAATACGCGAAGGAATTGAACGGACGTTTATAAACAATCGTGTATTATGTCATCTAGATTGACCTCCTATCGTTCCGAGCACCCAAGCCAAATTTTCTGCAATTTGCGCGTGAAGCTCAGTAAAGACCAGTGAAGACACACCTTCCTAAAGAACACCATCGCAATGACAACCGCACACACATGGAAGGAATGATAAGCGAGCGTCACATATGTGACTATCCGGAATATGTATTATATCGCCTATGGTTGTAGGTTGCCTAAGAAAAAAACTAACTCGAAATGATTAGCATATCCGAAACATTGACGTTCAGTAACCTTGTTATCAACACGTGAGACATTTCAAACCGTCCTAACCAAAATCAACAGGTCGCATCAGCATACACTTCGGCACCGATCACTTATCTTTCACCGTCGACGATATGGTAATTGGCTCTTTTTTTTTAATATAAATAACTATAAAGTGGCATAACGTCGCTCCTTCCTTTTACGACAGATAAAGAACACGTCGACGAAATTGCATTATGTAGGTACTGCCGCGGTCGCCATTCGAACACCGGGGAAGTGGATGTGCATGCATTCCGCGGCAGGTAAGAGATTCTCGTCGTATGGCAGTATTCCGCAACCTAAGCCCATTATTCTGCCACCCGATTCCAATCCGCCAAACCCGGTCAACGTCCCTGCATCATCACCACTCCGAACGCCTATTATTGAAATTCCAGGTTCCAATGAGTCTTTCTTTCACACATCATGCTCTTATGTAACTACGGATTGTATTCATAGCAGTTTACTCCTGTTAGTACCTCGTCTACACACCGTCGCTACCTATTTGCTTACTCGATGAGTGCAGACAATTGCAATTTATCCTGATCTTAATATTTGGTCGGTTCCATTGTGCGTTGTCAGGTCCTATTGTTGAACCCTCCCTTCCCCAAATTCAACCTGACTCTAAACCACCAACTGAAATTCCAGCTCCACCTAAGAATACAGCAAAAGGTACACAGGCCAGTATGGAGGACGAAGTAATATTTAAGGATGTACGTAGCACATCTATTAAAGAAAGCGCTTTTAGCTACGGATGCTGTAAGCAGAGTTTTCACGGTATATTCATGTTTAGGTTGGAGACAAGGGAGTGATAATTCTGAACAGACCAAAAGCACTCAATGCTCTAAACAATGCAATGATCCAAAAGATATACCCGGTCCTCAAGAAATGGGAGAGCACAAAGAAAATGGTAATTATAGAAGGTGCGGGTGAGAAAGCATTTTGTGCCGGTGGGGATGTCAAATCTATTGTACTTCCATTGAAAGAGCCAAATGGAAATCGTTTGGGGCAAGACTTCTTCAGAACAGAGTACACGTACGTTAAGATAGCCAAAGTAACACTAAACTTAATTAATGTAACTTTATGCATAGCAATTGATACAAGTTAAGGAAAATGTATTGATCTGCCGATACAGGGTAAACAATATGATTGGCTCATATAGTAAGCCTTATATAGCCCTTATAAACGGTATAACAATGGGAGGAGGTGTGGGATTGTCTGTGCATGGTAGGTACAGAGTTGCAACAGAGAAAACTATGTTTGCAATGCCCGAGACAGCTATTGGTCTCTTCCCTGATGTCGGTGGAACTTACTTTTTATCGAAACTGAAAGGAAAATTAGGACTGTACTTAGGACTTACTGGTCATAGACTGAAAGGTACATCCAAACTGGATCTAAACATCACATTACTTATTTATAAGTTTAATTTTGCAGGTGTTGATGTACTCTTTGCTGGTCTTGCAACCCACTATGTCTCTTCTGAGAAACTTCCAGATCTGAAAGAAGCTTTATTAAATTCTGAAGCCAAAGATATTTCTGATATATTGAATAAATATCAAGGAAATATAAATCACGAATTTAGCTTAACCCCGCATATGGACCAAATTAACAGTTGCTTCTCGGCACCTACTGTTGAGGAAATAATTCAAAGGTAAATGCTGGTGACAAAGTAAATTATTAAATATAATTTAACGGTATGAATTGTTTACCGTTGCATTTTTAACCAAGGCTGCGAAAAGATAATTCCGAATGGGCTCAGATGAATGTAAAAAATCTTCTGAAAATGTCGCCGACTTCGCTGAAAGTGTCTAAGATGGCGGTTGAGAATGGAAGTACTCTCTCCTTGGAAGAGTGCTTGAAAATCGAGTACAGATTAGCCTGTGATGCTCTGCAGAAAGACAGCGACTTTGCTGAAGGTAAATTATTCTGCGTGTGCACAATAATTGGTACAATGTGATTTTACGTAAAGCGAACTTTCTCATAGGCGTCAGAGCTCTGCTCATAGATAAAGACCAAAATCCGAAATGGAATCCTAGTTCATTGGAGGAAGTCAAAGATGAGTATATAAAGAGAAAATTTGCAGCGTTATCGTCTGTAACTGAACTACAACTGTCAAAGTTGTAGGCCAGACAAGATATGTACGTACAGATTTATTAAATTTAAATTTTTGATATGTTATTACATTAATAGGGGCTCTGTACTTTTGCACGTTTTTTATCAGCAGTAAAGTTTTTAAAATGCATAACATTGCATGTTTTGTTGTTTGACTTATTTTATCCCCACATTTCATAAATTCCTTTATAAACCAGGCTATGGGTAGAACAACGTACAAAACAACAAAGTTTATTTCTGTAAAATAAGACAAAAAACATTGTAAGTACTTACAACTAAAGTATCAATACATACAAAATTGATCAACGTATACTTTTCGTTCGTTCACTCTGATAATGTGTTAAGGAAACGCATTTACACAAAAAACTAAGCGATAAAAGTTTATGCGGTAATATCGTCCACAACCTACGGGCATCACAAGTTGTCTCATATGACAGAAGTATGCATGAACTGAGACACAATGGCTTACATATTATTAAGAGCGCTATATGAATAAATATGCAGCTGCGTAACACGTTTCACTCGTAAAATAGGATGTAGATTCTATTACGTACAAATTTTGCGTCGTGTCGAACCTAAGTGTAAGATTAAAAATTACGCCTACTATGACGTCTGCTCGTCTCTGATGCTGTTAAACAGATATAACTAACTTGGGATCAAAGATCACAATAGCCAGCCATTTCAAGTGAAACGCGCGATCAATGTGATCAGAATTAGCACAATGGATCGTGAATTCCGCATTCCTCAATTAGATCATGAAAGCGAGATTATCTACAGAGCAATTCGACAAGCCTTATATGTACAAATTCGAAGGAAGATAACTTTGCGACATTGAGTTACTTCGGAGCGAAGTCGTTAACTTCAACCCTACAAATTATATATCGTCGTAAAATGGACCACTTTGGTCCAATAGATTCTATACCGAAGAAAATGCTTTACACCATTCCATTATAATGTCGTTTAACAAATGAACAAATGCGTATCGAATTCTTAAATAGTTTATTACTTTTATTTATCAAAATGTTTATATCATTCTTCAGCATGTCAATGATTCCCATAATACGGTATGCCAAAATGTTTGGAATCGAAGATATTTGCATGGGACGTACAGTTCCCTTACATATTGATACAGGCTCCACATGATCAGTAGACACCAAAATGAAACTTTCCTATCACTCGCTCATTAATGTTGTGTATTTCCAAGAATGTTTTCCATTCCCCTCTGCTGTGTGTGTGTGTGTGTGTGTGTGTGTGTATTTTTTTTTTTGTTGTCTTTTTCACTGTCTCGGTTCTGTGTTACCACAGTTTTCTGTTGCGCAAATATATTCCCTTTCTATTGCGTGACGCGGTAGCAAGGAGAGAACACCCTTGTCATTAACACTGTTATCCAGGGTGAGCCAGAGGAAAGGGAAATTTGTTAAAACTGTTGGGAATTAGTGTTTTAAATTATTACGTGCGTTCAGTCAATGTACTGCGCGAGCCAACGGAAGCCCTCGCCATAACCCTGCCTTTTCAGTACTGAGCACATGAACAGTTCCAATGGACGGTTCGGTAATTCGCTACGTGCAACTTTGCCCTGAAAAGTAAACGTTTCACGTAAAACAACCACACTCGTATGCATGAAACAGATTGAGCATATTTGCAGAAGAGTATATTCTTCGAACACATGCATTTCAAATACATGGGGCATTTTATGGATATACGACATATGTTTATGTAAAAATAGGAGTATACCTTTCCTGTTGTCTGTCCATAGAGATTGAAATAACCTCTTAGTTCATCCTCGGACGCGGCAGCAGGCTTGTCAATCTTATTGCCTAATATTAGAACTGGACACTGACTAAGTTGTTCGTCGGTTAACAACGCGCAAAGTTCGGCTCTCGATTCCGACAACCGTTGCCTATCGCTCGCATCAACAAGAAATACTATCGCGTCTACTGCTGGGAAATAATCCTTCCACACGCGACGAGCTGTAGAACAATTAAACTTTTAATTTCTATTGTACATACCACAGTAGCACAAACACTTGGAACTCTAATGGTACATTTTTACATATTTTATGCTTAATAGATCTGTTTAGGTATATAGATTTACTCATTTTTGTGATTGTGCGAAATAAATTTTCATTGCAATATTACAAGAACTGCATAATATAAAAACATTTTTATGTGATAGAAATAACCAAAGGCTGATGCACAGAATAGAATGATTTACATAGATAATAATGAATGATTACATACCCTGAGTATGACCTCCAAGATCAAATGTTGTGAACCTCATGTTACCAATGGAAAGTTCCTCAGACGCTGGAATGTAAATGAATCCATATACTTCACATACTAGCACACAGACTTTTACAAAGTATTTCCATTTTCAACAATTACAAACTGCATATACAGATTAAATAAGGGGAATAGAGCATGCACATAAGCATGGTTCTTTGTAATTAAAGTTCTGCATAATCAACACAGCTTTATCAAGGACACACACCGTCTAGTATATAGCAGGGATAACAAAGAGGGACAAAGGCTGCCAAAGATCAATTAGTTCTGAATGTTAGTTACTTGGATGCAATGTAGGCACATGTTGAGCTAGACGGTCATCCTTGAGCATGTGAAGCAGCGTAGTTTTGCCTGCATTATCCAAACCAAGGAACAGGAGCTTGCCACTTTTCTTCCATAGCCCTGGAAAGAGAGAAACAAGGGTGTCATGCTCGAACACAACAGTCAACTTACGAATAAGCGGCACTTGTACAGGATCAATCACACCGTCTTCTACGGCCGCTTGTAACAAAGAACAGCGGCCAGAATTAGGCAGACCAAGAATACCGAATCTTCCACGGCAAACATATATGGGAAACCCTATAAAATTTATGCTTCCATTTGACACTTTAAGGAACTAGCAACATGTTGAACAAAGACAAAGAACATACTGATTCATTATTCTATGAGCGCACAGACTTCACAAAACATTCCTACAACCTATGGCACTCCTCAAATTACAATACAACTTTAATCGAGGTCCAGTACGTTTGTCAGCGAAAACAATGATTTCCGATTGTTTACCGTATTCATCAGGGTTCACTCACCGAGATAACTGAGCACTCCTGCAAACCAGTCCCAAATAAACATATTTGTAGAGATGAGCGTGTGTTGCGTCCACTGTGTGTTCAACCGTCGGATGACTCTGCAAGAAGCACATCTAGAGATTATCGCCTACGAACATAATAGCAATATATGCCGCGCGAGTTCCGATAAAGCAGCGAAATACTCTCGAAACCTCTGCTCCAGGAAGAGGCTCCGAACGAAGACTTTCGATCAAATAGAGCCACCCGGGAGCGTGAGATGGACTGATTCTATCGTGGCACAGCGAGGCCAACGGTGTCGTTTGTTGCACCAAAATCCGGGAAAGCAATGCACGGCTATACGGTCGACGAATTATTCGGCCGGAGGAAAAGCGCGAGGACAAGACTCACCAGATCTCGCCTATACAATAACAGAATTACGATCTCTCTCGCGCACAAACTGCCACGGCAACGCGAATTCGGCTCGTGGGTCAAAGAACGTCTCGCATCGTACTGTCGCAAGCAGGATATCGCCTGAACCGTCACTCGACTGACGTACCGTAGTGTGAAAAAAATGTACGAGGTCTACGTGAGACGGAGAAAAGTGGTTTTCCTTCCTACAAAAAAGTACGGCTTGAGCGAGCCTAGTTGGCTGGCAGTTGGCACTGGTGACGTCTACTTCCGCCAGCCATGTTGCCCGGACGATATTGCTGTCTCATAACCGCGCGGTTTGAGATTAGCTATTCTAATCACGCTCGCAATTCGGCCGCATTGTTTCGCGCCGCTCGAAGAATTTCATCGTTTTCTGTCACTTTCGTATGTCTACGATGACGAGCCAATAAAGTATGACGCGATCTGGTCATAATAGTGTCATGGACCGAACGAATGATACTGTAGGTATATACAGGATGCTATGAGTTTGTAACGTATTTTTACGCTGTAGTATGGAGCATTTTCTATGTTTGTTAACAAACTGATTCGGATTTAAATCTCGCTTTATTGAGCGTTCTATAGTTATGCGGAATATTGTGTTTTAATATGTCATGAATTCGTACGACACATTTCCATTAGAGACATTTGTGATACTGAAGTTTCGCGCAGTGTGCGGGCGAAAATGGCGTTCGTCGCTGCAGGTAGTGAGACGTGTACATTATTTTATCCATATCTTCAGTTGCGATCGGCGAGTTTAACGATGCTCATGCCTGTAACACGTTGCTCTCCATCGTACTTACGACAGACAACCTGACATGATATGACACAGCTTTGGCTTAGATTTTGCCCTACGAATTGTTTACTCTAACCTCAAAGCTAGAGGTCAACGTTCGCACGGCGAATGTATTTTCGCGTATCCGTTGAATGTTTCTTTAACTTATACATATTATTTCAGGCAGTCTGCTTACCGGCGTTACCACTGTATTCAGCAATGTTGCCGGACGCACAGCATGTCCATGTATTTTTGATCAAGTCCGACACTACCCTGCCAGGGTCGGAACACGAGCGAGAAAGTTGAAATTGGCGAAACAAGCGAAATTAGTGAAGACCAGAAAGCTTATGAAGATGATGGAACAACGGAAACAAAAGTCAGTAATTTTCATTGTTGCTTTTAGTGCTGTACAACATTTTTGTATACTTCTGCTATTATATACATTGTTACTACGTATCGTAACATTACTCTTGTTGAGTAGCAACATTTAATATGCTTCAGAGAAATAAAGAAGCACATACCGCTGGATAAAATCAGAATGGATGACGTGCTTAAAGGAGAATCACCGGATAATGTGTGGACATTCAAGGTTTTTCAATGGCCAGTTTATTCAATGAATGATGCTGTACAAGCTTTCCGTGAAGTGTTCCATCCAACAATGTATAATATGAATCCATCTGTGTCCGCATTTATTGAGCTAAATATGACGGTAAGGCGGAGTACGTATGCAGGGTTACATATAGTGAGAGGATGCATATTAAAGAAAACCTTTATTGTCAGAGTGACAGGAAGGGAAAGTTCATAAAAGGATTTTCGAATGTTCGGTTGTTACCAAATCCAATTCCGGTGAAGAAAGACAGAAAAATTATAGCCTTCACCAGTAACTCAAGTTTGTTTAATGATTGTACTGCAGCAGGTGCCACGGTGGTAGGAGGAAAGGATTTGATCAAGGAAATTCAGGTAATTCAATCATAAAAAATTTCATACTATTTCAATTCTTTCAAGAAAGTCTTGCAACTTTAATTTTTATTCTTTTTGTGTTTTTATACAGATTGGAGATGTTTCTGCAAAAGATTTTGATTACTATTTAGCCAATACAGATATAGTTGGAGACTTGGGGATGATTAGAGGGATATTAGGGGCTAATATTCCATCGTTCAAACGAGGTGAGCGCGGTAATTACATTTTACCTACTGAAATTGTTGTGATCTTTCATCAATTTTGTTTTTATAGATACTTTGGGTGCTGATATTGTGACACTTATTAAAAAATATAAGATTGGTCTCTTATACTCAGTCAAATCCCACGAAATATATCCACAATATGCTACCGCTACTGCCACGATTGGAACCGTAAGTTTTTAATGTCCTATCGAAATTTAATCTGAGATATTCGATAACTGTACCGTATTTGTCATGTTTACAGCTGGATATGGACGCAGAAGACTTGTTAGAAAACTTATGTGCTCTTATAGACGATATTTGTAAGAAAAAAGCCAAGCACCGGGAAAACTTCGTCACAAGGTATGCTAAATTGCAAGCAGAGCAGTTTATCATGAACCACTCAAACAACTCATCCGCGCTTCTATTTCAATTTCAGAATACAGTTACAATGTCTGCCGAGTCGGGAATCATTCAAGCTTGATTCAAAACTGTACCTGCCGGAGGAAACACCAATCAAGGTGATAGCGGACTCGCGAGAGAACGACGAGGAGGATGACGGGCCTGAGCCATCAAGTGTCGTTATATCTAATGTTTAATTTCTACTCACAGTAAATTAAATACAGTTTAAATGCAACATGCGAATGAGTAACTGTTTCGTTTCCTAGATATTCCTCCCGCTAATCCTGCATCAAGAATACAGCCGTCAAGACACACCAGCATTTTTACAAACGCTTTCCCCAGCGAAGTAGTACTCTCACCAACGCTCACCCTTCTTCCCATTCAACTCGTTTCAAATCCCGTACACCACCGAACCATCGAATCGGACCCGTATAAATCGTACGGCCGTCCAATGTCAATATCAACATCGGCACGCTTACTTTTCATTCAGCAAAAACGTCCTAGCGTTAATGAATCAGCGCGTTCAAAGAAAATGCCGGACCTTGCGCCTACCACGTGACGCCGAGCGAGTAGTAATTCCTCGCCGGGCGAGTACGGCGAGGCGAGCTAAGAGCGAGAAGAAGGCAAGTGTAGCGAAGGAAAGGAGAACGGTGGAGAATGGTGGAGAACGGTGAGCGGTCGTGGTGGTGAGGCACGGTGGAGGGGCGCCAGCTCACCTACCTGTCGGCCGAGAGCTCAGTCGGTGTCCGCCAGGTTGAAAATCCGTCGCCTCTCCTGCTCGTCCTGCACGTGACTCCTGCCGTTCGCAGCCGTGCTCGAGAAAAGCGAAGGATCGCCGAGCACGCATATCCGGCATCGGCAAAATTTCGCCAGGACTCCTTGTCCCGACGAAGGTCGCCCGGTTTTCCGCTGTCGGAAGGCGTTCCTGTTCCTGCGAGAGAGCTCGAAGGAGAGTCCCGCTGAATCGGAGTCGCGCGCAAAAGGAGTAGCCGCGTGTGTAAATGCGCGGACGCAAGCGTGCGCGTGCGTGACTTGACGCGCGTTACGACGTCCGCTGAGGTTCGCGCGAATTTTCGGTCGCGGGTGTGTGTTTACGTGTGCTCTGTTTGTTGTGTCGATTGTGCGGCCAGCGAGCGCACAGACGCGGCTTGAGAGCATCTGCTGCGATCGGCTTTGAGGAAAGATCCGGAGGCGAGGGCCGGCTTGAGTTCTAGTAGACATGCCTGCGCTGACCGGCGGACGCTGGCTTTAGCGGACCGACGCAGGCACACGTGTATCATACACGCAAGTCCAGTCACGCGCAAGTCCCGATCATGGTGAGTACGAATGTTTCTTGTCGAGAATATGGTATGACCGGGTGTGTTTTCAAATTGAACTCATTGCTTATAAACACCAGGTCCAGTTGTCTAGAATAAATTATACTGGCGCAGGGTCAGATGTGCTGGCTTCATACTTGGATGAGAAATGGGTCACTTTGCTCCAAAGAGATTTTTCCTATCAGTAGCTACAACGCGAACACTAGACAAAGTGCTACAGACAGACTGAATCATACGCGTCTCTACGTCTAACATGCAAATGCTGATCGTAAAAGCAACGTAGGCGTGCTCGTTCAATCTTAATATCCGCGAGGAAGACGGTGACGCCTTGCGTTCATTCCGGCGAGTTTAAAGGGCATTTCGTAAAGGTCGCATTCGTGGATATCGGAGCAGCGCGGTTTACAATAGACGTCAATACAAGTTTGACATCTTAACTCGGCCCGTTTAGCGCATGCGGATCGGAGCATGCAAAGCGATAGCAGTCGAATTAGTATGCCGGCTCGGTAACTCGGTACTTGACTCATTATTAATGACTCGCACGTACGCGTTTAACCAGTGCCGCATCGAGTATCTGTTGCGCAAATCACACCAAAGGCAAACTAATCCTTCCTAATTAAGCGACATCGTTTATCCGCGTCTCGCTTTCGACGCTGACATACTGCGACTCGGATATTGTCACTTCCGACGTCGATGAAAGTCCCGCATGCGTTCCTGGTTTCGAAGTCTCCTCCCATTTATCACAGCGTTCTCAGTTTAGAACCGCCGCGCTCTCTTGCGCGCGGTATTAAAGAACTGTATGCATAAACCCGAACTGATGACATGAGACGAAAGTACTTTAATCGTTCAAATATGAAACTTTTATTAAACCGTGGATACTGTACGTGCAGCGGATCACCGAGCGCGAATATTCGTATGAAGTAGCAGTATCGTTTATCGATATTTGCTGCGCCCCATATGAGCATCGGCCGTCGACCCGGCACGGCTGATATTCCCCGAGGAAAACTATCGGCCGAGCCCGTACATCCTGCGGAACTCACTTTCGTGCGCGGCGTCTTCGACTACCCGCACATTAATTCGGAATCGCGCGTTCAATAGATTTCCTATGAATTCGGATCAAGGCTCAAACGATAACGAGCACGCAAGCGTGTCAGACTGTGAGGGGCACATGTGCACGCAACGGTTATATGGGATAGTTGCCATAATATTTACGCGCGCACTCGCTCCTTCTTCCAGCACGGTGAGAATCGAGAATGCCTGCAAATCTACGGTTTATGCAATGAGCCTTGCCAGATATACCCCCTTCGGTATCAACGAGAATATACGCGCGCTGCATAAACAGGTGAACGCTGATTAAGACTGTTTCTTATTACGAATTTTGCGCATCTCGCAACTTCGCGTGTAGAAGTTCGTTCCGGATTTACGTCTGCAGTTCACGTATTCGAGACTTTCAAGAGTGAAGCTCATTGACTCCGCCTCTTGCAAATCACTCAGTCTCATTATCACAGCACGCGATCAGTGCTTAAATTCTCCGGCACTCGAAACTGCCGTTTTTCGCGAACTCGCCGACATTCGTATATTTTTGCCGTTTCTCGGAATTCCCGCGGAGAAAGTTGTTTGTTCTCAAGCTGACATCATCCGAGCGGAATACCGTCCGTTCCCTTCGACCGGCCAGCCCGCGATCACGTTCGATCGAAACGCGACCATCGAACGTTTTAGCCCCGCGGCAGCGAATTATGCCGTGATGCAAGAATTAACGTCTGTCACGCCTAGATCCGTACTCGGTGTTATTCCTGCCCGATTGTATTGCAACGCCGCGGCACGGCGGCGGGCAAGTTGTTACGATCTTACTGTCGCGTTGCGGTCCTAATAACAGGCCCGCGAAAGTATTACGCTTCGACACCACTGCCGCCACCGGCACCGTCGCCGCTCCTTCAGACACTCGATTTTAATTCGCCTGCATCCCATGCTAAATGGCAGACATCGAAGTCACGCGAAGTGAGAGGTTGCCGGGATACTCGCGGGAATGAAATATCGACGGAGTTCCATTCACTGGATCTCTTGAGTAGGGACTATTCGAATCATGTAATATTCGAATATTTGATCGATGTTCGAATAGTACACATAAACTTAGAACATGTTTATATCCGAATATTGTGAGAATCGGAACAAAACAAACGCGCGTTGGACATAAGAAGCAGAAGTAAGGCATAAGACGATAAGGTATTGGTGGCGCAGTGTGTTAGCGCTTGCTTGAGGATCCGAATGATGTGATCCTACGATATCATGACTCGAATAATTTAATATTTGAATATGGTATCCGAAAAGCCATTATCCGAACTCGAATAATTTAATATTTGAATATGGTATCCGAAAAGCCATTATCCGAACTCGAATAATTTAATATTTGAATATGGTGTCCGAAAAGCCATTCTCTGAATACTCGAATAACCGATCAGTGTGTCACTTTGCGGCACAGCATATGCCTCGCGAGTGCCGACGAAGGAACAATATTTTCGAATACTTCGAGTATTGGAGTACTGAACAATATTCGGATAGTATTCGATTATTCGAATTATATTCGATGACTATTCAAATACGTAAACTGATCGAATATTCGGATACCGGATAATTCGACGAATAATCCCAGCCCCACTCTCGAGCCAACGTTCAACGAGGTCAAACGTTCATGTACGCCGTACGAGAAAGCATTTTTGATAGTTCACGTCTAAGGACGGCGTGACGTTTGACTCGGCTGGTACCTCATTCGTACAGATACAGAATGGCATTGGACATATTTTTCATGCAGAATCTTGTTGACGTCGTTATAGACTCATCTCGAGCCTCGCCTGTCTGTATATGTCGGAACGAGTCCGTCATTCGACGAAAACGAGTTTCTCGCTGCTTTTTGACAGACCTGCACTTAGCGTTCCTGTAATCAGAGACGTTTCTGTCTCGCCGCGATTATGTAACCGTTGACGTTGAGAATAGTCGGGCGGTAACGGTGCAAGAGCCTTTCTCGGTAGCGAAATTGCTTGCGTTTTGTCAACCGGCTAGAAAAGCCGACGTTGCACGGCGGTCAGCGTATTACACGGGCAAGTTTCGCTCCGTTAATTATTACGTCGGGCACGAGGCTCGGCCGGAAAATTCGAGCTGCCCGGCCGATCGACTCCGCTTATTGCCTTTCAGTAGCGGCTATATTAATATTGCTCGGACTTTATGCACGCGCCGGCCGTTCACTCATGCGTGCAGATCGGCGCAAAACTCGACTCGCGCGCTCGGCCGAATGCAAATAATACCTCAAGGGGTACGTGTCTCTGCCTCGCCGACGTTTCCTTCCCGATACTCGATCGTTGGCTAGTTACATCGTAATGAGCCGCGGGACTACGAATTAAGGCCTACCTGACTTTTGCAAAAACGAACACTTGGTTAGAGGATAAGTGCCCTTTTAATTGAATTTAATTCCCAGTACCCTGGATCGAAAAGTAACATTTCACCGACGCGCATATTTGTCCACTTCATTTGAAAACGTCCTACAGCACAGAGTTTTATTTCCTACCGTTCTATTACGAATTCGCTCGGTACACGAAAGTTCAGTGTTCTCGAAATCGGCCACCTTTACACTTCACTACCGTTCAGAATGAGCAACGGTTTGTATAACGAACGTTCGCCGGCAGATCTTCCAGCGAAGAGTTGCCTTCCGACTGAGAAAAAGGCTGTCCCTCTCCGGGCGAGACGTTTTTCTCCGGAAATTACCACACTCCCCGCCGTCGAATTACTTGTCCCGGTTCGAGTTAACCGTCGGCGAGGCTCGCTTCAGGAAACCGACGGTCGATAGTCTCGGCACTCGACACGTAATTCGATCGCGGAATCGCCCTCCCACCTCTCCCATCTTCCTCCGTCGCTATCTCTTTTCTCGCCTCACCTAGCCACCCCCCCCCCCCCACACTTCTCTCTTTTCACCCGCGTCAAGTGTTGCCCACCGCCAGAGAGTTCGCTCGAGTTTCAAGAGTAATCCAATTTCTCGAGCGGCACGAAAAACATCGGAAACCTTTTATCCAGGAGTACGCCCCTGAAATCGCCCCTGCACGCCGCACGCCGTTAAGTGTCAAAGTTTCGCGCGATACGCTCTGCGCCCCGCCTACTCGCACGTAGATGAATTCAGTTCGCCGAGTTCGGCACCGCGTACGCGTGGCCGGCGAAACTTCGGGCAAGTCTCTTAACACTTTGGCGGCCGCACTGTTTGTTCAAATTTCTTCGCTTGGCGCCGGCACCACTACCTCTGTTACTTCGCTTGTCGCCGGCTGTCGTCTGCCACTGGGCAATACCGTCACCACTGTGGTGTCACCGGCCGTCAGGCAATACTTTGCGAATGTCACCACTGTGGTGTCGCCGGCCGTCAGGCAATACTTTGCGAAGGTCACCGCTGTGGTGTCGCCGGACGGCATAGTGTTAATTAAGGTTGCCGCGAGTCGAAGACTAGCGAGCGCGCGTAACGTATGGCGACGTCGGGAATAGGGTGTGCGATCGAATAAAGCTTGCGTCGTATCAGACTGAATTGTTGCGAATGCTGTTGGTCTGCGGACCAGTCGGCATTTCGATATACTTCGTCTACCTACCTAGGATCGGGTGGGCGAAAAAAATGTCTACGGAGCGCGTTTCCTTTCGCGACGACATGGTAGGCGAGGCACAATTATGTCAGCGATACGTCGATAGCGTGCGCGCGGTGCGATATTGTGGCGAGCGAGCTTTCGCCGGGCTATGCCACTTTGATCGCCGGAGGTGACGAAGGAACGATAATTACGGCCGGTACGCTGGTGCCTGATCATCTGTCAATGCGACTATTAGTCATCGAACGCGAGCCACCGACGATTCTGTAGTGTTCAGTGGACACGTGACGGAGAGATCGCAGATTTGGGCCAAGGTTTCGCACTGTCATCGGTCGGTGCGACCTTTGCGACGAGCCGACAGATGACAAGTGTCGTTTAGCCCTTCGAACGTTACCTTCAACTTATTCTTTATGTAATATTCTAGGCGTCCGAAATGAGATTTAACCCCTTGCCCTACGATTTAAGTTCCGATGGCGCGTGTCAAAATCAACATCAAGGTCGGTCAGAGGTCGAGGCATGTTACGGTTCGGCTGAGCCCTGAGCGATCGAAATTGTGCCAATTGCAGACGTGATTTTCATGTTTGGCCGAATCGACGCACCATGAACCTGCCACGATATTGTAGGCGAAGGGGTTAAACACCTAGCATACTTGGTAAATATTCCAACCGAACGTCTGAGAAGCCAACAGTCCGCACCTTGACGAGCTTCAAAATTTCGAATCGTACAAGCGGAAATTCGACGAAGTACGATCTGATAGTTTCTCAGACTGCAGTGCAGCGTTGCTGACAAACAGCAAATTTGCCGCGCCGTGTTCGCCTGTCGCGCGACAAGTTTTTCGCCGTCCACCGGCCATCTTTGATGGGAAAGCCAGCCGCTCGGAGCTCGGCTCTCGATCCCTCATGCTCGACGCCCGGTTTGGACTGCGTCACCTCATCTACGGATGACCGTCTCCATCGCGCGTTATCGGCGTCACCTAGCTTACGCACACAACCGTCCGCGCGTTTGTCGAAGGAAATGAGTAACAAGAATAACCGGTCGACCGGTACAGTAACCACTTCGTACCTGTCATTTTTCCTTACCCACTACCTGCTCATCTCGTCCCCCTTCTTTCTTTCGACCCTGCCTTCCCGCTTACGCACTTTCATAATCCCGCGTGCCTGTCTCTCCGCGCCGGACTTTTCTACGACGCGGTAATAAACTGGTTCGCTCCTTGTTGATCACCGCACGCACTGTATCCGTCTAATTTAACCGGTAGCGCGACCGGTAGCACGACGCACAAGTGCGTGCGAAGAACGCTCGATTCGCTGTCTCGAAAGTTCTCAATCAGGCGTCGTGTCGCACGATTTTAAGCCCGCTTCGACACTCTTCAGCACCCTCGTAATACATTTTTTTCCGACGCACAGTGTTGCGTTTGAATGGTGCCAGATGGACAAAATCTTTTTTTATTCTTTACTGATACGTAGTGTGATTTTATGAAGTGAGTGTACTTATTTTTGTATCTACTTAGTATTTGTTAACTATTGTTCAAACGGAAATTTTATTCAATAAAGATTATATTTACATTCAACTATAAATAACAAGCAAATTTATTCTTTGTTACTGGTTGACATTGCACTTTCATCAGAAATGTTATCTGACCGGTTCTCTTCTAATTTCAATAAATTTGTTACTTTCGACATTAGTATTGTAGGATCGGAAAAAGTAAACTGTATCGGGCGGACTCGAACCGCGTCCTTTGGATCCGCAGGCAGGCGCGCTACACACTGCGCCACCGACACCTTACGTCTTAAAATGCGCCTTTCGGCTTCTTAAGCCGCTCGCGCGCGCTCCTTTGTTTCCCTCCGATCCCCACCGTTCTTTATAGGGGACTCCGTCCCCACAGTATAGTATTCTTATTTTTATGTTTTATCCTATAACTATTTATAACTGGATCAGATATATTTCCGATCGTGAAATAGCGATCCGTGTCATTAAAAATTTTAATTATTGCTGATTTCCGCACATTTCCGCATACTCAAATTTACATGAAATAAAAAGCCTAAAGTACAAACATAACCTAACTAAGAGAAGCAATTAACAGAATTAATTAAAATAATTTACTTAATGTACTTTTGTAAGTTTCCATCATGGAGCTACATTAAAAACTATAACAAATTCAATACAAAACTTATTTTAATAAAATTTGTGGATATTCATTTATAATAAGCTCTTGTAATAGATGTCACACTGAGTCTAACAAAAATGTGCTGTTTGACGAGCTACCTAATTATTGTGGGTAAAATAAAATTTTGACATTACCCCATATAGTCAGCAGTTATTTCTTACGAAAATAAGTTATGAGTTTCGTCCGGCTGATTAGCCTGATTCGAAACACTGTGCGACGTGTGCGGATATGAGGGATATTGAGATTAAGGTACTTTTAAGAGGCCGGTACCAGATAAAATAAGATACAGGATATTGCCATGATCATTACGCATTTCGACAAAACTGGGTTAAGTGTGCGAATATTTAGCTTTATTTATATGAATATTAATTCAGCGTCATTGCGATCTCGAAACTTTTCCATCAGAAGGTGCTCAGCGCGATTTTAAGTACTCCTCGGTATCCTTCATAAGGTATCAAAACTTTATTCGGAACAACTCTGACGGGAGTCATTACTCATGCTGCTTGAAATGCTTAAAGTAGGATGAACGTCAATTTTCATTTTTAACTCATTTAGCGCCGTGCGCTTATATAAATGCTTAATTACGTGCACGTCCTGCTGGACGTTGACTGCTGACATTTCGAGACGATCGAGTTTCGCCGAAAAGAAAGGCTGAGGAGAAAATTCATTTACGTGCTGATTTACGCTCGACACGCGGGTTCGCGACACGGCGTAAGGCTTGCAGGAGCTTGTCGAATTGTAGAAACGGACAAATGTCATGGGTCGAACGCACCTGTCTCGTAATCGGGCAAACGTGAAAGGCGTTTCGCAAGTGACATCGCGCGCCGCTGATTATAACCGGATAGGCGAAAAACTTGTACGACGACGGCGTTGATGTTTTCCATCTACGTTCGGCAAATCGATTGGCCGCGTCCTGTTACTAGAGTTTAACGCGCCATTGACAATGTTTTTTCTAAGATAATGAGCGTTTAATCACATTGCTTGGTTGGAGTAAAAGTGCGGTACATATCGCTGGCGTTGTATAAAAATTAATGAATACATTGTAGATATAGACAATAGGTGTCACAGAAAAGAAGCAAATATTTTAATCAAACATGACTTTTTTTTTTTTTTAAATATAATCGACTGCATTGTCATTAGCCTGATCGGATATACTAAATTTATTTACTATCCGCCCGATACAATTTGCGACGATTTTACATGCTTAAAATTAAAAAATTTTTGGGGAAAAAAAGAAATTGGTCATATACTTTCCGTTCTGTAGTTGAGTAAATTTTGTATGTGTGTGCCAAATAAGAAAAAAGAAAAAGAAAATCTTATATTCTCCCTCTGTCGTTAATTTTGCCCGTTGCTCTCATACTCGGTTAAATAAGTTTGTTTCTCGACGGACACTGATTATTTCATCAATCACCTCCTCTTCATTTCCTATTGCCCGTTTCATGCTTCGCGAAACACTCGCACACTTTTCCTCACCGATTTCGAGCATTCTACATGCACCGCACTGTACCCGGTACAGTGCCTGGTCTTTTAACGCCGCCGATAACAGGGACTTGACGACAGTACGGGTGTCTATATATAGTATTTCTTATGCGGCGCACGGAACTGCTGCGACGCGCAGGGTCAGAATTATATAATGGGCAAGCCGCAAGTAGCGTTGGCGCTTCTCCGGCTGGTGTAAAATCGCGCAGGAAAGGCCGCGTAATGTCGGCCGTGACAAAACATATATGCGCCGAACTGATTTGCGGCCCTATAAACGGCGAGATGCAATCTCCTGAGGCGAGACAGCGGAAGCCGTTACGGCACTCGATCGCTTGTAAAATCGGCAATAAACCGATCGGTACCGGCGATCGAGCCTCAGCCCAGCTTCAGCAGTATTGACGGCACTGACTCCTTCGACGAGGCTCGTTAGTGTGCTCGGACGAAATTATGATTCGTTAAACGAGAACGAATTGACGGTAGAGAGAGAGAGAGAGAGAGAGAGAGAGAGAGAGAGAGAGAGAGAGAGAGAGAGAGAGAGAGGGGGGGGGCGGGGGGTAAATTTTTCCTCGCGTCCATCTATTGGATATTTTATATTTATAATGTGGTGTAACGTTGATCACGATTGTGGACTGATTTTGCGTCAAGCGAAAAGATTATTCTATCTAATATTGGGGGAACGTTGATACTTGGAGTATGATTGCTGTGATCGGATCACTCAACTTTGTTGTGGCGTTATTAGTAAAATAATATTGATAAATTAAAGTTAATAGTTTCTTTGAAATAAACTAGTCAGTTATTATTTGTAGGGTCAGTAACAGTCTAATATAATTAATTGCCTTCCTTGGACCAGCAATGATAGATATTAGTTGGTGGTCCATTGATAGGAAGTATGAACCTTATCTAAAAGATGCGTTTCACAGAAAACGTAACCTAATAGCCTAACAAGTGTTATTACATTTATGAAGAGGGATAAATTCTTCTCTATAATTGAAATGTACAATAAAATCTAGTTAATAAAATCATACTTATTTTCGTTTTATTTTCAGTCAGTTTCAATTTTCGTTCGAATGATCGCAACCTTACCCTAACCCTAAGTCTAAGCAATCGAAATCTCTACCAACCTAACCATGACCCCAGAAAAATAATTGCTGCACCGAATGATATATACAGGGTGATTCTGGCATTTGGTACGGGCTATAACTCTTTTCTAAACGATGATAGGGAAAAATGGTAGAGGACAATATTGCATGGCGTACTAAGTATCGTAAGTTATCTTCGTATTACACCACTTTTTTTGCACATGCACTGATGCATCTTCCCCATGCAATTGAACTGTTTTTTTTTAAATACAGCTATATTTTTTTTAACATTTATCGATTCTTCCCATTATTCTACTTATTAAAGTATTAGGGCAGGGTCATCTTGAAGACAATACTTTACGAGATATTCGACATGTTACGTCATTAGAATAAGTATTCAAATGTTGCACCATTTACATTCCAAACATTTTCTGACACGGTTCTTTATGTTCTTCATAACATTTTTTAGTTGACTGATATTCAGATTCTCACAATGCAGTTTCATTCGCTCTTTCAAGTCATCCATCGACACGGAAGAATGTCCAAAGGATTGATGCCAGGCTGTAGGTATCAAAGCACTTTTCCTGATAGGTTTCTCGTTAGAACACTAATTGTAATAAAATACATTTCTGATCTAAAATGTCGAATATCTCGTAAAGTATTGCCTTCAAGATGACCCTACCCTTATACTTTTATACGTAGAACAGTGAGAAAAATTGAGACATGTTATAAAAAAAAGTAGCGCTGCGTTTAAAAAAAAAAAGTGCAATTGCACCAGGAGGGTGCATCGGTACATGTACAAAAGTGGTGTAATAAAAAGACAGTACTTAGTACGCCATACAATATTGTCCTTTACATTTTTCTCAATCATCATTCAAAAAAGAGCCATAGCCCGTCCCAATTGCCAGAATCACCCTGTATAATCAATGTCGCTGTCTTACATGCCGTTCCGCTTTTAATTAACGAGCCATTGACACAGTGTCAGACAGACGATACAGGTACATCAGGATTACACGATTTGCCTTCGTCCTCGCTTCTTCTTCAGCACGTGAGAAGACGAAGGAACGGCGCGGAGAACGGCGAAATTCTTCCATCGTCTCGCGGCAAAACCGGCGGGGGGAAGAGCATGTGCAACCGCAAGAAAGGGCGAATTCTCATAGCGGCGAGAATTATCGCCGCCAGGAACGAGCCGGCGCGCTTTTTTTTCCCACGTCCGTTTTCGCGTGCGCAGGAAAAGCCCGCGACAGAACCCCGCTAGATGCACCGTCGAGATATAAATGCGTTCTTCCTGCTTCGCAATAATCTCGCCCATTAATAAACCGCCTCGCACGCATGCGAATGCCATTCCGCGCGTCGCTTGCGCAAATTTCCTTTCGTTTTCTTCACGCCATTTCTTCGCGTTTCATTTTCGGTCGCCGGGCGACGGCGGCGTGTCGAGAGACTGGTTTCGAACGAACGTTGAAGGGGCACGCGAACTTTGTGTCACTTAACTCTTTGAGGTTAGGTGGGTCGAAAGCCTGGCAGATGTAGTGTTATACGATTCTTGCATTCTATACTGTATCCTGAAATTTGAAATGTCTGTTCACCAATGTCTGTATACTACTTATTACTATATTAAAAGGTTCTTGCGTAAATAAATAAATGAATAAATAAATAAAAAACAGTCCCACCCTTTGTTTAGCTTTTTAATGTATGGTGAGACTGTTTATGCCCCACTCTGTAATAAAGGATTCATCGAAATGTCATTATTTTTTTTTTTTCTCACGTCGAGTAATATTTTATGTTAAATAATTAAAGTGAACGTTTCTTTCACTTTTTTGTATTAAAAAAAACTTGTGCAACTTGGTTTTTTTTCACTTTAAAATCGTGTGCCTCAGAGAGTTAACGATTTTTAATGTCTTGTACGGGTCGACGAGAGCGAAAACGTTTTGTTCGTATATTGAATCGGGTGGAATGATGTGTTTTCGTTCCGTTTTTACCGCCATTTTCGTCACACCCTGGGTATTATGGACAGTAACGATTAAGCGAGGTATTTAAAACGAATCAACCCAAGTTTTTCATATGTCATCGTTACGCAATCAATTCGACTCGTAGAAAGTAAGCTACACTGAGTGCATTCTACTTCAAGGAATCGTAATTGTAGACTCGACGTCTTACCTCACGACTCGCGACCCAGATCGCGAGTCATTTCGTCGTCGCATCATCGAAATTCCAGCGTCCGACGACGCAACATGCCGACTGGCGAGTTCGATCGGTCACGTGCGCGTCGATCCTGCTCGATCGTCTGAATGAAGTTCAATATTCTTCGATCCTCGATTGAACGAAGCCAAGACGACAATCATCGTTCTCCTAACGCACCAAATTAACTCTTTGAGGTTAGGTGGGTCAAAAACTGTCCCATTCTTTGCTTAGCTTTTTATGCATGGTGGGATTATTTATGTCCCACTCTGTACCAAAGGATTTATCGAAGTGTTATCATTTCTTTTTCACAATTCAGAGTAACATTTTGTGTTAAATAATTGAAATGAACGTTTCTTTCCACTTTTTTATATTGAAAAGAAATTCTGTGCAACTCAAGTCTTCTTTTTCTTTAATATCGCGTATCTCAAAGAGTTAAGCGAGCGATCGATGACAAAGACTCGTCGATCACGCGTGACTATCTGTACCAGAACAAATATTAATGTGCTGAAAATAATGGGTTGCCGATTTAATCGCAATCGCTACAAGGTTGTACTGGGAAAAGTTGAACGCGCGTAACAGGGAATATAACACGCCTGGCGCGGCGACCTCGTAAACGGCTTACACTGGTTTGTTTGAAAACTCTTCCCCTTGTACGGTGTCATCGCCCTGCGTGCGCGTCTCGCTTTGCAGACGCACTGTTCGAACGAATGCACAGTTATGCGACGCGTCGAAGCTGAAGAGGAACAGGACGAAAGGCAGCGAGACGAATCGAGGCGAGCAGGCGTCTCCGGAAGACTCGCTTCGCACGTAGCTTACAATTTGACGTGCACGTCGCCACGCGGATTAGGGGGTGGGCCGCGGCGTAGGCAAACTAGTCCGTCTGGTTTAGCGAAAAACTGCCCGACGAATATTCCGTAACATTTTGCTGTCGCACAAATCTGCCCGGGCATATATTAATATACGGGGTGGTGCGCGTAAAGCAGGCCGCCTGAAATACTCGGCTGCTATTGGTGGTAGGAACAAAATTCATCAGACGTTACTTGCTTGATGTTGGTAATTTTTTAGACTCCTTTATAAGTGGAGGCGTTTAGGAGACTTGAAGGTCAACTTGACTTTTTTTTTAATGGAGGGAGGTAAAAATTGTAACATTTTTCGGTAGCTCCCACTGAAATGTGTGAGTAAATATCCCTAAGAATACGCCTCACGCGTCTTTCTCAAAAGAAAACACTTTTTAACGAAATATTCAATATATAGTCAACGTAAAAATAACGTACAGAAAATTAAAATCGTGTTCTATAGTTGTAAGAAATCGCGTGGATGAAACTAAATATTTAATGTTGCTCGCTCGGAATATATCGCTGAACTGACGTTTTCCTTGATTGTTTAGTTCCTTGGTGGAAGGAGAAAATTGCTATTATTGGTGGAAAATGAAAAAGAGGTGGAGCTGGAGAAATGCGTAGTTCGTGCAGATGCACCGAGAGATATTAAGTCGTAAACAGGAAGTTCAAAAGAAAGTGATACGATTGTTGGGTAAGCTACGATCAGCTGTGGTTTGGGCTATTTACCCATATGATAAGCTACTTCGAATAATCCTTACTAAGAATTTCCGCGAACCGTGGGGCCTCCATTGTGGAAGGGTCGGCATTGTTTTTATATATCCGGCGTTGCACCGAACACCCACCAAGTTCCGCGGTGAGCTCATTGTATTACACTTCTCACTCCCATATTTGCGCGAATATAGTGAATTTCCTGCATGTATGTCAGTGTTATATCTTTTAAACCAGTTGTGTACAATAAATGGCGCAATTAAAGTCTTTCTGCGGCCCTTCTGGGCAGTGATGACAGAATGCAAACAAAAAGGCCCTAAAAAACTATGGATATCGAATGGAGAACCTCCACCTTTCTCGAAGTCGGTTAATAAAAGCATTCACAGCCTACCAAGCGATGAGTGCAATCGGGACAACATATCTCTGCGAATCTTTCTTCTCAACATTGAAAATTGCCAAGTCGAAGAATCGAACAAGCCTAGCTGATGAAATTTAGCAAACCAACTGCGCTGCGCGTCGACTAAATTACCAGTAGATGTTAAAAAATTAGATAACAATTTAAAAGAACAAGCTCCACATTCAAATGGAATATGAAGCTTGTTTGTTTTTATTTTATCGATTAAATTAAATTTATGATTAATTTTTTACCGATTTTTATATGAGCGGCCCACAACAGACCAACAATATTTGTTTTCAGCCCAACAAATATTATCGATCGGACATAGCTGTTTTAAACTATACATAACCGGAAGAAACACTTCAAATATACAGCGTGGAATGCGGCGAGGGCTATCGAAATATGTTACAGCTTTTAACTCATTCGATTAAAAAAAAACCAAGTTAATCTTCAAACCACCGAAACGCCTGCACTTATAAATAAAGCAACCAACATCAGATTTTGGTCTGCTCGAAACTAAGCAAGCTCCGTCCGATGAGTTTTATTCCCATCACCAACAGCAGCCGAGTTTTTCAGGCGGTCCGTTCTCCGTGGTCCACCCTGTATAGTACACGTTACGGGGTGGAAAATCCGATAAATTCAAGGGATAAGCTGCGCTTCACTTAAAAGCTCACGACCCCTCGCCACTCGCCCCGCTGTGGTACATAAATTGATTGCAAGCATTACAATTACTCGCAACGCTTACTAAGCTGCTCTCAGATTGTGCGAGAAATCTTTGCCCCGGTCGCGCGGCGTAAGCATCTAAGTTTTGTATGAGCGACGCTAGTCGTCGGCGAATTTGCATGGGCACCGGAAAAGACGTTTGAATCAAGGCTAGCAGGTGTATGCCGGAGAATCCACGTGCTCGCTTCTCGCTCGTTTCGACACACCCACGAATCTCAATGTTCACGGTCGATCATTTTCGTTCTCTTTCGAATGCGGCGCCGCGGCCGATCGGGTCAGACACGTGTGCGCCAAAGTCTCACGCGCACAATTCGCGTGCCGAGCCTCGACTTCGATCCGCGGCAGTCCCGTCGACAAACAAATTTCGTCGCACGACGCACTCGCCGCGAGTGGCACGAGGCGTATAAACGAATTTACAGTTACACGAACCGTCGGGGCCGAAGAGTCGGCGAGGGGCAGGGAGTGGGAAGAGGACCCGAGTATAATCGAGGGAGAAAGAAATACGCCCGGCCGGAAAGGAGGCCACAGGCGACCTGACCGTCACCGTTATATCGGCGCCCACGGCAAAGAACCCCGGCTCACCTCGATTTACGACTAGTTTCTCGCAACTTTGTACGATGCGCCGGTTTGATGGTGTCCGCCGAGAGTTGACGACGAACATGCCCGGACATTATCGTCTATCGAATCTGTTTGGGCGGCAAAAGTGGCGAGTATGGGATTAGGTAATGAATGTTCGGACATGGAAAAAGAAATTTGTATGAAAAAGTAACGCTGCCTTGAAAACTGTATTGGAAAGTATGAAATAATTTTAAGTTTTTGAGGTCGGTGCCGAAACTGAAAGAAGTCATGAATTGGCGAGAGAAATGTTTATAACTTAGACTAAATATATATGGACCGCTAGTTGCTGTATTCACGTTAGTTGTAAGATCTGTGGCGCCACCACAAACCAAGAACTACAGAATCGCAATATGTTTCGTTTACTGTGGCTCTGACTAACTTCACACGAGTCAACCAAGAGTCAATCGAGCGCATGCGTACATCAATATATATATAGATATATAACGTACGTTAAAGTTAGTTCTTGGTTTGTGGTGGCGCCACAGATGTTTCGTCAAAAATTTAACACGGCTCAGGCATGCTGCTAGCGGTACATATATATTTAGTCTAAGGTTTATAATCTGTTTCGTTTATCGAATTATTACAATACAAAGTTCAGAGTGTGCTTGCGGGCTAATTGAATTTCAAGGCAACCCCTACTCCCTCTTGCCGCTTAGAGATCGATTTAAGTGTTTTTTATTTTCTATCTTGGCGTCGACGTCAAAAATTTTAAATGATTTCATACTTTTTAGTGCAGTCGGTGTTACTTTTTTTCAAAAGTTTTTTATTATGAATGTTTGGTTACATTTAATAGTAACCCGACCGACCTCGGGCTAGTAATTGGTTAGTAAAGAAGTGGATTAAAAGATGGGTATTCTTTATTAAAAGTTTTTAAAATTGATATGCGACCATCGCAGGCGTGTCGTCTTTCAAACGTATCCGAAATCATCCCAATCGGTCAGCCCGATGGCAAGTTACACATGAACATGTAAAAACTATTCACGAAATTTTGTGAAAACGCAGTTGAAAAATAGGTTTTTGTTTTCGAAACTTACATAGGACCAATCGGAGAATAGGCCCGTTTATATGAACCACGAACCATCAAGATCCGACAACGCGTTCGCGAGTTGTAGGTGAACGTACTTACAAAAAATGAACAAAAAAATGTCGAATAAATAACCCCCTCTTTTTTTGAAGTCGGTTAAAAATAAGTACATTTACTTGTTGTATTTATTTATTAACTATTGTTCGAACTAAAAATTAACTTAAACTAAAAATAACAAGCAAATTTATTCTTTGTCACTGGTTGACATTGCACTTATATCAGAAATTATATCTGACCATCCCTCGTCTAATTTCAATAAATTCGTTACTTTCGCTATTACTACAGTATCCTTATTTTTATGTTTTATCCTATACGCAAATGTCAAAAAATTCCGATCGTGAAACACCGAACCGTGTCACTAAAAATATGAATTACTGCTCGCTTCCGCACATTTCGCACAAAAAAGGAAAATTATACATATCGAACAGATAACCTCTTTTTTTGAACCCATTCAAAAGTCAGACATTGATCCGACGAAATTACTTCGGTGAACATTGACCGGTGGATGAACATTTTCGCACAGGCCCTAAATAGAATTACATAGTTCGGCGACAGTCAAACACGGTTGCTGTGGGGGTGATTTATGCTGTGGGACAGTGGGAGTCATGGTGAAACGCGAGTGTGGTGCCACGTGAGCTGCGTACGCGGGTGGCTTCGGCGTTACATTTGACCCCTGCACCCACCTGTTCACGTTTACGCAGCCGGCTGCGACGCCAGAGTACGTTTCCAGACACTTCGCGCAACAGGTACAGGGAATAAATTAGGACGACTTTAATGCATAGTCACGCGAAGAACACTTAGCAGCGGTTTCATTTGCTCGACGTTCATAAAGACGCGCCCCAGCTCACCGTTCCACTTCGTCAGACTGGAGACATTTCTTGCGCGCGCAAAGAAATCGTGCAACCAATTACTGCAAAACACCTTAATTGTCTCATCTCCTATGTTTATTCGACTCGAAACGGTTGTATATGCGGATACTATTAAAGCGTCGTTGGTAGTGGTCCGTTGTGTCGGGACTCGAGATGTGGTCGCTCATCTGAAATTCGCGTGTAAGTCCGAACACGGGATGCTGGGTGGGGAGGCGCTTGATGCAATTTTCTCGTGCAAGCTCAGATTGACAATTTCCTGTATTAAAGAACTATCGCTCTCTGTCGATCGATCGGACCGTACAGAACGACGATGCTTAGCATGCAATGTCGCGACGATGGTAAAATGATATGACAACTACTTACTTCTACTACTTATTTTTAAATTCGATGATATTCTTTCGCTGCCGTTGCCAGAAAGACGGAAAATTGGTGACGAAAATACGGCGGAAGGGGAAGGTATTTGGTGCGGAATATCAGTGGTGTGAATCAGAGCCGGATCTAGGGCCTTAAACCCTTGAGGCAAAAGGCCAAATATGCGCCCCCATTTGCTAAATGTTTCCCTATAACTAAGCAAATAGAACAATTTAAAAAAGAATAATATTAAAATTGATTAAATTTCAAAACACAACATTAACTTCATAATTTTTTATTCTAACGGGTCGAATATTTAAAATTGCACTTTCCTTGCTTTAACTGAAGCAAATTCATCAATTACTGACTCATATTTGATAGTTTTACATAGATTGATAATGTTGCTATATTTGTTTCGTTTTGTTAAGCGCTCACGCAACTCTTATACTTAACAGAACGACATTTTTGCGCCCCTCGTATTTTAAACTTGAGGCAAGAGCCTCATTCGCCTCGCCCTTAATCCGGCTCTGGTGTGAATAGCCAAAAGACGCACCCGGCGCTGTCGGGCTAAAAACACATCTCAACGCGTCGAAAACAACATGCGGTACGTCTTGCCGTAATCTTTCCTTTGAGGCTCGGAAATGCATATAAAAAAATCGCGCCATTGTGACGCGGCGATCCTTGATTATTCGAAGAAAAACGGTACGTAGGGTTCAAAACGTTCGCGTAGGACCGAACGACGGTACTGGAAATGAGATTCAGAAAAGTCGTGGGACATTTCCGCGACCAATATTTTCCCCCGGCTGCGTACGGTTATGAATATTATATTGCCGCGAAAGATAATAGGGCTGAGAGGACAGGAAATTGCAGGCTTTATCCGCGAGGAATCTAATTAACCTTGCGGCGGCGTGCGCAATTAATGCGCGCGCGCGACAATGGAGCGAGACGTTCTCGGCTTTCAGGTCGTCTGCTCGCGAATCGTCGATCGATGAATTTGCGAAAGACGATCCGACCCCGTAAACGAGAAACGGCGATGATTTCGTCGAAGCGCCTCACAATCGATTGTCGTCGTTACGTGTCAAGTTTGTTCGGGCGGAAACTTACGCTCCGTCGACTCATTTCGTCGCTGGAATCGATCTTCGACCTCGCTGCAATCCCTGCATACAGTGCAGAAGATTTCGAGAGACAGTGTACGGGGTGAAGTATACTTAACTTTCTCGTGCCCCGAAGCAGTACACACTTACTCGTTTGCTTTCTAGTTCTGCACGCTTCCCTCCAGGAAGCAGTGTATCGCGGTATCTTGTGCTCGCATGCATATACATTATGTGTAGATACTACGTATACACGGTGGGCGAACAAACTTCATATATTTCTGAACAAAAATAATCTTGCAACAGATTACGATCCGTTCAAACGTTTCAATTGCGCTGACAGATTTGTAGAAAGGAATAGCGTAGGGAAATTATTTTAATGTATAATATGTTAATATGTATGTTTCTTTTTTATAAAAAATAACAAAGTTATCGATTGACAGGAAAATTAAGCGTACTAATAATCCTGCGATAACGTCTGCAAGCGCGTCATTTCAACCGAGAACAGTTTTTCCACATAAAACTGTATCCGAAATGCGCCTGTCGATCAAGTTTACGTAAGATTGTAAACAGTTGTGTCGACCCCGGCGTAATTTTAAATACGATTTCCTGAACCGTTTTAACCACCCCGTACTTACATACGTCCGTATCCAGACTCGCGCAGGTATTATACACGCGGGGCAAGTCTCGAATGTTTCCGCCAGCGCACATTTAATTCTCTCCTAGCTTGCCGTGCGCAGGGTTGCTTTTATTTCGCCATACACCAGCCGGCGAGCAAGCGGTTATTAACGTGTCACGCGGATCGTAATCCCCGTTATTATCGAGCGACGAACTCTCGCACATGCAGCAGTACAATGTGCAGAATGTCTAACGAAATGACTGACTACGGCGATAACTTCATTGATTAGTGCTCGACCGGCCCCTCCTGAGAACGATGCGCATACTTCGTCGATTAGCGCGAGATTCAGAGATGCACCGATTAATCGGCGCATAATCGAGAATTCGCTGCTGTTCCGTAAGAAACATCATGGTTTGATATATATATATATGTGCATGCACTTCGGTTCTTTAAGAATAAGACTTGCGTCACAGTACCCGAAACTTGGAGCTTTATGTATTTATGGCTTAATGTTAGTGTCTTTCTGAAGGTTCGATCGAAATACCATTATGGCGAGTTATCGAGAGTTAATCTGTGGCTAATTGTGAAGCACCTTAGTTTAATTAATATAATTTCTGGTTTGGTGCAATTCCATGCAATGGTCACCACAGAGAACTGCTTCTCAGAGAATCTGCGTTCTCAGGGTATTATAGGAAGTGCCCTTAATACTATGGCGACACGTAACACTGTGAATCAATCAATCATTAGCATCCGCAATCTCAGGGTATTATAGGAATTGTCCCAGGCATTATACATAGCAGTGTCCTGAGATTGGATATATGGCTTAATCATATGGCCACTCATGACAATCCCCAATCAAAGAATCATCTGCACTGCATTAACACTAGAACTACCAAGGGGTCGAAATGACTTGTTTCACATTTTGCTACAATGAAAGCACACTTGAGTGATCTTACTTTCTGAAATTTTGCTTTACTTCCACTTGTCAATGATGTACATATTTCAATAAAAGCCAGGAAAAATTCTCGGAAATAAGATGTCTTGAACATCAGCCTTCATTATAGCAAAATGTCATACCAGTCATTTTGGCGGCTCGGTAGTTCTAGTGTTAATTTGTCATGTAGAATCCGCAGTCTCAGGCTATTATAGGAACTACCCTCGGTATCATTCGTAGCCATGCCCCGAGACCGGAAACGTGGGCTTATTACTATATCGTCACATAACTAACTAACACTACTAACCGGTCATCGGCCGATTTACTTATTAGTGCACTCCTACCCGTCGTCCGTCCGTCCGTCCGCAGAACGATTATGTGACGAGATATGTTATATGACGCAATGATGATGCTCTAATTACGTGCCGGCGATTGTACGGATTCCGATTTCGCTAACGCACAAGCGTATCCCATTGACTTCTCGCGATTTCGTTCGCGCAACAGGACTCACGTGCGCCAACTGCCGCGGGAACGTGTTTCTGTCGGCTAGCGAGAAACGTGATCGGTTGCGAGCAACCTGACATCGAACAAGCGTTTGCCGTTCACTCGCCGGACTTTCTTCCGTTTCCAACAAAGAGCCCGCGACATTTGCTCGCGCGTTACAGGACGCTGGCCGATAGTGCGAGGAACGTTGTCCGATCAAATTCGATACGTCTCCGAAAAACCGTTTTGATCATGACAAATTGTACGCCGACGATGAAAGCGCTGAAGTCTGTAAAGTGCGGAAAAGAGGGAACGATTTTATTGGGTCGTTACAGCGTATCATTCACGGAAGAATTAGACGCACATATGAAAATCGTAGAAATTTATGAAATTTTGAGGCGTGATGTATTTTGATGTAATAAAGGAGCATACAAAATTTCGGAGTTCCTTAGTACATAGTTTGGAAGATAATCATTTATTAATTTTAACACGGTCTCTTATTGAGAAATTGCAATTGAAGCTCTTTTGTCATTAGGTTTAACACGTGTACAATCGATATCAAAATTTCTGTGCTGCGTTGCCAATGGTCATTTTTACCGTAAATATTATTTTAAATAAAAAGTCAAGCTTTTGTAGTACCAATCACATATTGATTCCTTATTTGTTTTCGCCATTTGACATTAACTTTTGACCAGATTGTCTGTCCGATTCCTCCTTAAACCTTTTCGTTGCGCATATGATGGCACCTTACTATTAGCATCGCGAGAGAACTCTGTCTCAAAATAAGTGTATAAAACTTCAACTTCTAAACTTCTTTCCAACTTTTCTAGGTTCAACTTCTTGTTAAGCCGCGTACAGACCTGAACACGATCGCGAACGTCGAACCCGAACGTTCGGCCCTCTGAAATGCCGTGTCAATTTTGTTCGGAGCCGAATCACACCGCGCGAGGCAGCAAATGTATGCATGTGTGACGTTGGTCAGAGCGTGGTGACATATAAGCGTGGATGTGGGGAAGTTGGCTGAGGTGCGAAAAATGACGGTGACATATTGCCGAGCGAACATCAGCGATCGCTCCGGGTAGCGGTCCGGATCAAAGGAAAATAGGGATTCGGCGAACGAACAAAAGACAGTTAACTAAACTGTGAGGCCAATTCATTGGTGCATGAATGGGGTAAGCGTGTGTATGCATATGCGTGTGACTAAGCAAACGGGAATGAGGGCCGGTTGTTCCACCTATCGGTAAACTGTCAGGTAGCATACCTAAAAGATAAAATTGTAACTAACGTTGTCCCACCTATCGTTGAAATTTATTTGTTCGTTACGGCCATCACAATTGGTGGAACAACGCTAGTTACAATTTTATCCGTTAGGTAGCTACCTAACAGTTTATCCAGAGGTGGAAAAATCGGCCCTGAGTGTCGCAGGTATGAGTAGGGATAGATGGAAATAAGTGAGATACGGCTGGCATCGATGCAGCTGTAGGTGTAGGTGTAGGCCAAACAACTACTACCGCAGGTTGCCAGCATAGTATGCCAGACTGTTCGGGGCTGTTCGCGAGCAGTCAAGAGGTTCGCCGAGCGATATGACGTTCGCTTCGACACTCACACATTTCCAAATCCTCTCATGCATAGGCTGTTCGTTCGGGGTTCAGTTCAGGTCTGTACGCGGCTTAATATTGCATTCTATTACCTTCCTAAATTTCATCAGATTCGTACGGGTATTCTTCGCTCACCTACAATTCTCTCAGTCGGCACTGAAAGTGTTCAGCACCCTATCATACCGATTGAATACAAAAAAAAAAAACTCTCGCATCCCGACGTTCACCGTTTCGCCCGAGAATTCCCCGACGTCCAACAAAAACCGAGCACCTGTCCCCACGTAATCTCCATCCGAGCATTCGATATCCGGTAGGCCCCCGTCCTGTCATCCGCCCTATCCACCGTCCACCAAAAAGATCTACCCAGCATCTTAGGACAGCTGCCTGCGCGGAACAGAAATTCATCGACGCCTCTCGTAAAACGCTAGCTTGCTCTCGAACGCGCGAACGTCGACCAGCCGCGATGATTTTTTATCCGCGACCGATCGATCGGTTCCACACTCACGAGCGTCGACTGCGCAACGCTCTTTCGTCAACGACGCCTTGTCCTTGGACGCGGTCCCGGGACTCTTTCCTGCCGCGGCCCGCGAGCATTTCTTTCGCCGGACGACAATGCGCACGATTTGAACGCCGCGGCGTCCGCCTACGCACAGCGGGACACCGACACCAGGAAGTTCGCGAGCGTGTCAACAAGGAAAACGTGACGACAGCCCGACGGGATCGGACTTACATCGAATCTGGTGTAAAGGGCACCGTGGTCACGTTCGGGGCCATTCGTTTCGGTCCTGGTCCATGTTAGACGTGAAAGAGGCGGTATTTGTTGGGATTAGAAACGGTACGGACGGGTATGGACGCTCACGTTCCATTAGTCGGTCCGAGCGGGTCGTGTAGTACGCTCGGGCATGTTGTTCGAAATAAATTGCGCAATACGTGTCGGAGGCGTTGTATGCGTTTGCTTTGGAAATTTGCAATTCGTGTCTAATTTCAGTACTTTTCAGTCACATATACGACACCACAGCGGGATGTGACTCAACGGAACTTGCCGAGAATCGATTTTCAATCGCTCGGCAAGTCGAAATTATCGATGTTATATTCTGTGTCAGGGGTTCCGAAAGTTTTAGCTAGGCGGGCCAAATTGTAAATTACGAAATCTTTGGCGGGTTGAAGAAAAAGTATTATGGAAAAATACGTTCAAATGGATAAAATGTTCTTTATTTATGACAATAATTATACTTTTTATTACAAACTGTAAATTGACACATTTCAAAATAATTCAACAAAAATAACTAAATGATTTAAAATAAAAAAGGAAAAAATAATAAATTTATCAATTTGAAGTGTGTGACGTATGCAGTTGTTGTTTTCTTTTAATAATATCATTCAGCCCTGGTTCTAAGTCGATGAAATAAAATTTGAACGCCGCTTGTAAATGTTCAGCAGTTAATTTTGATCTCAATTTGGACTTATTAATGCCCATGATTGAGAAAGTTTTTTCGCATATATAAGTGCTTACAACTAATGAAAACATTTGTTTTCTTGTTGTAAAGTTAATCCCTTATAAAAATCAATCAAGGATATGCTGCGATAAGAATTCTTGGCTTCGACATTTTCCTGTAATTCGATCAGTTCAAATTGCATATCTTCGGAAACATTTTGTGGATCGCAAGAAAATGACCAGAAAATAGAGTAAATTCTTCCTATTGATTCTTAACATTTTTGAAAAGTTTATAAAATTCTTTTAAAAAAATCTGCGTCATTTTATAATATTTTCTGACTAAAGAATAGCTAATGCTGCTGCATTTTCTGTTACCAATATTCTACTCGATTAAAAATGGGATAAGTTCTCAATTTGAAGCTGTTCTCGTAATTATCAAAATTTGCGTTCTCTGGCTTTCACATGCCCCAAAACATTAAAACTAAGCTCGCCATTACCACGCAGCTTTAAATAAAAATCTGTAAATACAAAAACGTAAATCATCTCCATAAATTCAAGATTCAAGAGCGGCGGGCCACGTTTGAGAACCCCTGCTCCATATAATACCAGTCTTAAGTTTCCTCAACGATTCTCCGTCTTCAAGGGCACGGCTATAGCGTCTGAGAAATCGTCGGTTTGCGGAAACGGCTTTGAAGATCAGCCAGTTGCTTCGGCATTGGCGGAAGTGGGGGAAGAAAAATGTCGAAATGTCTCCTCTGAACTTGAATGCGGCCGTCTCGGAGAGGTTCCAAGAAACGGTTGCATTGACAATAACGTGGAAGCGGGACGTTGTGTCGGAAGAATGCACCGGCGTGGAATCGGAGAGCTGCTACTAAATGCAGAGCCTTTTCCAACGGGGCAAGGCTCTTGGTCTTCTTCTGAAAGGCGCGGCAGTTTTAACTGTGTCGCCGGTTACTGACCGTGGCCACTGAGGAGCGAGTCGAGTCGTAGAGCAGGTAGCCAGGTGCAGGGCACGATGAAGGATAAGAAGTGCGTCCAGATAGTTAGTCGGGTGTGAAGGGGAGTGGACGGAAGGCAGAGATGCGTGAAGAGACTGGACACGAAATTGTCAGTGGGAAAAGCGTGGGTCGAGTCTCACTTTTTGGCGCAGCGAATTCCGCAATTCGTCTCGGTCGTCGATCGTCCCGATCTGTACGAATCTTTTTCAGTATCGAGGAAGAATTGATTATAAATGATTGTGCTGATAGGAAGACATTTGCGCGGTTTGAATAAGTTTGAAGACTGACAACAGTGACAACGAGTAGATGGTAATTTTACGGCAACTTGCGCGTCGATTACGTCAAACGTGTACGTAGATTGAGACTTCTGTCGAGACTATGTTACGTCTATGAGTAGAAAATTGTCCCACTTTTCCGATTCCGGTTCAGTCTGAAAAAGCAATTTGACGGTAACGTATACGGTCCGTTCAAACATCTGCATTCATCTAAATTCCGATGCATTTCGTTGAAGGAAATAAATTTGCCTAGATTGAGCGAGTCTCCAGCAGGACAGCGTTGTTAGGTAAGAAAGGAGAAAGGCCTAGTGGAGCGTAAATACGTTCTTGTCAATGTTGACGAACTGTGCAACTAGTAGCGCTTTGATGGAAGCTGAGTTGTTTCTACAAACTTCCTTGTTGCCTTATTCATAGTAATAATACGGCATAGCTTCCAGCGTCGCAACGACGCCGTCACCGACGTGAAGATTTGCATTTAAACCGGCGACGTGTGTGCACAGCTGATGCATACCATTATATGCGCCGCGCGCCGTGCGATTATTATCCACGCGAAATACGCCGGCAAGCTGCATATTATTCGATCGACTTTCCGTCAAGTAACCTGTCCGCGATAGGCAGTTATCTGCTTGCCTCGAAGTTAGATGACTGTGTGTCACTTGTGAACGAGTGAGACTGCGAGGAAGAGATGGAAACATCGCTGATGTCAGTGGTACAATGTTACTTTCCCTGATCGCAGAGTTGAAAGTGGATTCCACAACGAGACGAGTTTGTGAATTCGTTGATGAGAACGGTTTTACGGGGACAGTCATAGTAAGCTTCACGAGTTTAAAGTTACCTTAAGTGCGGCAGCGCACGCGTGTGGCTTCGCACTTAAGGTTCCACTTGGTTCTGTCTTTCGCATTTCGATCACCACCCTTCACCGCTCTCGGGGTTACGTTTCCGACCATGGTCGCCCAGGTGCCCAGCCCATCGTAAGACGACTGCTCAAAAAATGCTATTTCGTATCGGATGTCTTAGAGATATCGAATTGCCATTATTATGACATAATATGCCATCGCCGCGCTGAAAGGCTTTATCGAAGACCGGACGAAGAGACTGACGACGCACGATTGTTTCTTCATCCTATCCCTGTGTCGCTAGTGTGTTTGCGCTGTGAGTGATTTTTGACTTACTGACACGGCACACCTACAGTTGCTGTGTGGCCACCACCACTAGACGGGATGTGGATGGTTTTTTATTTTCTGCTGACACTGCCCTATCCCCTCATTTTGACTTTCCTTACTTTTCAATATTATTTTCTACGCGAAAAGCTTTCTTCACGAAAAATCTGTTACGATCTTTTGCAATTAAGTAAGGTACGTTATGCTCTCTTCTTGGTTGAGAATCTTAACCGAAATACTTTATTATTGGACATGTTTCGGGACCCTCGGGTGCCATCTTTAGGAGTCTAATAAACAATGAAAATTACCACACATAACCTAAGATAATTTAATTGTACTTTCTTGTTGTTAATTTAGACTCCTGAATGAGGGATCCAAGGGTCCCGAAACATGTAGAGTAATAAAGTATTTTAATAACATTCTCAACCAAGAAGAAGACATACCATAAATTATAAAAAAAAACACGCTGTTGAGCCTCAAACAAAAAAAAAAACAATTTTTTGTAATTATCAATTATCCATTAATGTGGGGACGGAGTCCCCTATAAAGAACGGTGGGGATCGGAGAGGAAACAAAGGAGCGCGCGCGAGCGGCTTAAGAAGCCGAAAGGCGCATTTAAGACGTAAGGTGTCGGTGGCGCAGTGTGTAGCGCGCCTGCCTGCGGATCCAAAGGACGCGGTTCGAGTCCGCCCGATACAGTTTACTTTTTCCGATCCTACATTAATAGCACCCAGTATTTCGTCACAGGAAGAGTATTATTCTCGTCGGACACTGTCGACAGAGAAACAACATCGGATATGCTAACAACGGCGACCCGATAATTCCAAGACACGCTAATAACGGATTTTCGTGCGCTTTTCGTGTACATCGCATTTAGCCCGCGTATTGGATAATTAGTTAGTCCTCACGATTCAACAATTTCATCTACCCACCACGTCGCAACCGCATCGGCATCGCTTTTTCCACGGCGCCTCGTATCCCGGCTCGGCTCTGCGGTCGTTACGGTTTATCCCGCGCTCATTTTAATTCCGCCGAGCGGCGAGCGAGCGTGGAAGCGCCAAAGTGGAAAATGAGAAACGGAACCTGGAGGGGCCGTGGAAGCCGGCGTCAGCCGAAGACATTCCGCGCGGGCTTTTTAACGATCGTTATCCCCCGCGGGTCGACCGCCTTTAATCGCTTAACGTGTGCGAATCGATGCAACGATGTTTTGTCGGCTCGGCCGACTGCAAACGGCCGGGGCGTGGCGAGGGAAAACGGATCAGACTTCGGAATACCAGCGCGGAGAGAGTGTGTCTGGGCGGGCGAACGGCGAGAGGCGGGGGTGGGAAGGGAGGATTTTTCAATCCACCGAAGCCGGTGACGCGGGGAACCGTGCGAGATCTCAATAAAATCAGAAATTATATCGTAAAGCAGGAACACCTGTGCCGCCGTGAAAAAGAAATATAAGAGCTGCATAAACGAGTCGTAAAGTATCGCGGCAGTAACGTTTCTTTAGCGTCCGTTCGGCTTATCTTTATCGCAGAGGGGGGGGGGGCTCTATCATATGTCCGCGACATTAAACAAAATCGCATAAAATGCTGACAGATACGCGCTATCGTAAAAACGAATTAACATATTACGCGTCGCGCCGTCGTAAAGTGCCGTTTTATTGCGACATAGGTGTACATTGTTATTGCCACGGAAAAGGCCCGGTTCTTTTCATGGGCACGATCAAATTAATCCTCCCCAATCCCATCCCCACGATATTAAATCAAGTCACAACTATTTCCTAAAAGACCGCGTCTAACAAACATTACGATAAAAACCACCAGCATCGTGCATACAATCAAATATGCCGTCTCTAAAACTGCAAGATCCAACAGATTCCCCTCCCCTTCTTTTCGCCACGCCCAAGTGTCTTTGAACGCTACAATAGAAAAAAAAAACCTGGCAACAGCCACCGGGAGCGTGAAAACACTTGAGCGTACCGGGTATCTTCTCGTCATAAACTATCACGTTAACAAGACTTGCCGTTGTCGTTCTTACGTCTTACCAAAGCGTACGTACGCTCTTTCCACGGAACGCAAAGTGCAGGCCGTTTGGCGCCGACCTCGGTAATGGATCGTGCCGGTCAGCGCCAACGGCAGGACGAAAGTCAACGAGTGGCAATATCAAAGAACCGTTCACCCGCGGCACGCAGAGACGAGACGAGCGTCGCATGAGGTGAGCGCTAACGAGATAATGTTTTCGGCGCTTAGAAACGGTCGGTCGCCGGTTTAATCCGCGAACGACGATATCCGGCTAATGAAGGTTACCCTGCCCGCCGCCCTTTCTTTATTATAACGTTGATGAAGTTCCCGGTAAATTCGCGCTAATTCGCGGTTACCAGTCGTTACGTCCTTAATGGCGCCTCGCCGTCTTCTCATTACCGTTAATAGGGCTCGGACGGAGCGCGCAAGAAACGGTAAGGGACACTGTCTGCCGTTCGGCCTAGGGATGCTCGATTCCGACTCGATTCTTTTCGTGATAGGATCAATTCTTACAAAAATCGAGTCTTTTCGTCGAAAGATCGATTTGCCCGAATCGATTGCTTGTTAGCCGATTTTTCGAAAAATCCATTCTTTTCGCCAAAGTATCGATTTTTTTTTTCAGATAATCTGCAGCATTTATTAATCTCGAACTCAATTCTGTACCCCAAAAAATCGATACTTTTATGTGGATTTTTAAGAAGGTCAAGTAAGTGCAGCATTTCCTAATCTTGAAGCGGTATTCATAGTCAGGTCTTAAGACTTAAGACCATCTTAGACACCGTTTCAATCAATGGCCACTTTCCAAATTCGACCTCAGACGGTCTTAAGTCTTAAGATATGACTATGAATACTGTCCCATAACTCAATCTTTTACCCAAAAAATCGATTCTTGCAAGATCGATCCTTTGGTTCGAATTTTTTCCGAAAATCCATTCTCATGACTCGATTCTGGCAGGATTTAAAAATCGATTTTTTTTCAAGAGAATCAAACATTATCCCTAGTTCGGACAGACAGTGACGCGAGAGCACGACGAGTGTTATTGACGTTCGGTTCGACGCAACGCGGCACGAATGACGATCGCCGAGGACGAGGCCTCCCTCGACCGTCATCGACACTTTTGCGCACCTACGATCACTCTTTGTTTCGAGATTCTGACGGTGCGCCGTCGGAATGCGTTTGAGCGCGCTGAATGCTAAGCGTGCCAAAAGAGAAAGCTTTTATGGGGTTGCGGGCTCTATATGCGCGCGTTGTTTGTCCAGACGCGGGCCTCAATTATACTTAACGAAGCAGGTAGCCGCGTCCATTCGATCCGCCCGAGACTTCTGCGGTCGTCAGCCGTTACACGTTTTAATCACAGGCTTAGATTCTTGTATTTCATTTACCGGCGTCACGAAGGAACGCGCCTGCACTCGCAAAGACGAGTAGTCGTCTAGATAGCAGTAAGAGAAACGAAGTCAGCCAGACGTCCCGATAAAGCTGGCCGTAAAAGTCGGACACCCTTACGCGCGTTCCTCCTCCACTATCCGCCGCCTGAACAGCATCGCTCGATTATCGATACTTCACGACGCACAGCCGCGTCAGCCGGTGCTCTCTCAAATCGAACTCGTACTCATGGTAATGCCGAGCTTAACGAGCCCCGCGATGCCTTTGAGCGGAACTTTAATTAGCGGCATATCCGACGCGCTGCACTGCACGTTTTATCAGCCGGCCTGATTTGCGAAAGTGAAGCTGCGGGCGGGGTGGTACGGCGAATCGTAAGACACGCTGGGAGGCTTCTGCTCAATTTCATTTGATCTGCATACTTTCTGCCCTCTCTCTCTCTCTCTCTCTCTCTCACGCTCGCCTTAACGATCGCCGCCGGCTACTAATATTAGCGTGTCGTGATGACCGGGCCGGATACGCCTTTTCTTATCGTCCTACGCACACGCATCAGGCGAACGATTACCGACAGCGTGATTAGGTTTGAGGCAACCTCGGGGTGAGACAGGCCTCGATCGATCATTCCGCGACTTTTCGATCGTCCCGGCCTCTTAACTAATTAAACTCCACCGCTTAATCGCGTCCCGGCGTACGATCGCCTACGGGCGCGCTTGGCTTCTTCTCATTCTTTTCTTTTTTTTTCTCGCTCTCCCTTAATTAATCCGTTCAGCGAGAAGCGGCCGCTTTTTCCGCGAGAAATACGCGCGAGTTGAGTGAGCCGGTGGCTTACTTAATGCCGTAGAGTGAAACGGAATCGCGAGAGGTTGTCCCGTCGCGTGCGCTATGCATATTATTAGCTGCGCACCCCGCTCGCGGCTCATTTCCTTTATCACATCCTCGTCATCCTGCCACCACGTATCGCCGTTATTACGGCCGACGTTGCCGGCGCGGGCACCCGTAATTTCTAATTTTATCGTACGGCCAGATCGATGCGCCGGAGTATCGGGATTTCAGCTGCCCCGCGGCGTTCCGAACGATTATTGTCCCGGCGGGCGCGGGGCAAAAATTGTTTTACATTCGCGCGGGATCGAGCGGATCCAATATCGCTGGTGATGGGTCTTACGTGAGACCGATGAAATAACGTGAACTATCGCGCGTGTCGCCGTCGTACGTGATGGGAATCTGATGTGCCTTCGATATGGGCCAAGCGTGGTTATGGAATATGTCGTTTTGTCGTACGTGAGACTATGAGACCGCGTCCGACGTCTCGCGGCATTCTTATGTCTCTGCGGGGACAAGTATCTCTATCGGGAAACACGAGTTCTGTCGGTCGCAATTCCGGATTCACTCGGCGTATGTATTCATCGGACTGAACCCTGTAATTCGTCTGCTTTTAAGGGATGCTTCTATTTCCATATGGTGCGGCAGTTTGAGATTGAGGAACTCCTCGGTCAATCCTTTCGATTTCTGGCTAATATAATTATTATTATTATTTCTTTATTAACGAGTATGGGTCCTTTGGCGCACAAAGATACGTAGGAGTAGAGAGAAATAAAAATAAAAATGTATGTATAAAAACAGAAGAAAATGGTGTAACAGTGGAATTTAATGCTTAGTATTAACTAAACTAAAATAACGGAAATAAATAATGGCAAAATAAATAGTACTTACAAAGTTGGGCTTACAAAGCTCACGATGTATCGCTTGAAAGTGGGGAAAGGACCAGAAAAGTTGAGGTCGTATCAAAATTCATTAAGGTTATTAACTGATTTATTTAGGCAATTGTGTTTACCATAAGACGTTCGCTGAACTTCCTGTCTGAGAAGTAAAGGGTGCCTAACAAAGGATTTGGTACCGCTAAACTTAAAAAGTGGGACTATCTTAGGGCTATTTACAGAACAATTTAGAATTTTACGTGCGAATGTATACGAGGTTTCGAGTAAAGCGTACAATTTGTCTTTCTTTAACACTAGAACTACCGAGCAGTGAAAATGACTGGTGTGACATTTTGCTGCAACGAAGGCTCCTGTTCACCAAATTTTATTTCCTCAAATTTTGCTGGAGTTTTATCGAAACACATACAACATTGATACATAAAACTAAACGAAAACTTCAGAAAGTAAGGTGACTTAAGAATAACCCATCATTACACCAAAATATGAACCCGTCATTTTGACCGCTCGACGTTCCAGTGTTAAATAGGCGCCTCTATAAGGTGACTCAAGAATGACCCATCATTATACTAAAATGTCAACCCGTCATTTGGACCGCTCGACGGTTCGTGTTAAATAGGCGCCTCTATTTTCGCGTGCTCTAGCGTCCCGAGATTGAGGAAGTCGACGCCGGCAGGCTCGATTCGGAAGTCTAATTTCGGGCACCGGTACTCTGCTCCCTCGCGATCTTCCATTTCGCCGTTTACATCTAATTGGCCCCACGGCATCGCGCATGCAGCTGCACACTCTCCGGTCCGAGCTCTCAGGCTCCCGCGATGCGGAATTAAGCCTCGGTGGCTCATTTTATCCGCGCCATCTGTACCGCTTGCCGCCTTCCGCGCACGGTATGAGACTTCGCCACTTTTCTCAGGACTGTTTTCGCGCACGCACACACGCGCAGCGACACGTTCCTCGCTGCTGGTCCCTTGTCCGCCGCTTCGCGAGATAAAGACGCGAGACTCCGAGGATAATGGGATGTCTGTGTGTGCGCGGCCAGTGTGCGGCGCCGGGACTTTCTGGCATCTTGACAAAATCAAATTAAACGCGGCACGCAGATTCGAGCAGCTGCTGCCGGCGCTCGTACCTTTCCCATGCGCGATTCCTCGCGGGTCAACGATGCCGTAATAATGATAATGGTGACGAACTCGCGAGAATAGATGATCCATCTGGTTTTCGAGATACAGTGGAACCGGGGTGTGCATCCTTAACAAGTTGCCTGCCGAAAATGTTCAGAAAAAATGCGTAACGAAATTAATGTTAATCGTGTCAAGTACAGCGTTAAGACTCTATTTCTCAGAGTCCCATGGGACAAGTTGTTTCGTCACCCGAATATGGGTGACGCGGCAGGAACGTGTTAATGCGTCCCACATCCTTGGACTTGTACCGAACAGGACTTATGCCACACGAATTTTTCTCATAAGAAATGAAGGGAAAATGATTAATCTGTTAACGTGAAAGAAAATTCTATTGTTATTGGCATATTGTACATTGATGGGGTTCTGTGAAATAATTTCAACACTGCCTAACACTAAACTACATATATGAAAAACTAAGGAGGTGAAATGAATGTCAATTTTATTTTATTTCATTAATTTTACCATTGTTTTCCCTCTTTCCTATTTTTTTTTTTCTAGTTGGACCTGGTTAAGGCTCAACAGGGTTGACTTTTACTAAAAATCTGTCTAACGGACTTTGCTTCTGCTTTCTCCTCGGGATGTTTTGGAAATGTGACATTAACTGGTCATTCCAAATAATGTTATTACTTTTTATTAATGAAGTAGGAGCACGCGAGTCGTATTCCAAAGGTCGTGTACCAAACAAAATTTTTCGCGCCTGAACAGTACGTATACAAAGTTGGACTTATTCTAAAGCAGACGTATACCGAGGTCCCACTGTATTCATCTCTGCTAACGAATCGATGTTACAAAAGTATCGGTTCGTGTGTGGTCGGCGGGACTCGTAATTTGGCTGTGTGTTCAAGACTCCGCATAAGCTAATAGGCGTAGCTAGATGTACAAGAATTTTGAGACCACTTAATGGTACAACAAAAATCCATTTTTTCGGATCACACGCTACACTTTCGGTTATAAGTTTTCTACTCGTTCGCTGTTTTGTTTTGACTGACTGTTCCTAGAAGAGCCGGAAATGGGTGCGGAGACTACTTAGGTGTATTGGGCTAAGCCCTAAAATCGTATGTATTTTTTGAAAGTGCATCGTAATTGGTCGCACATTTTGGGAGGCGGATGTATATGAAGATGTATAGTATGTGGGTTATGTACAAACACAGCTAATATGGTGACGGTTACTATTGCGGGTAGGGATGTTTGATCACGATTCTATTCTTCAAAAAACTGATTCTTTTGGTCAAAAAATCGATTCTTCCAAGATCGATTATTTAATTGTTAATTTTTTCGGGATTCTGCAGACTATTAATCTTGAATTCGATTAGTTACCCAAAAAAATCGATTCTTACCCTGGTAGATTTTTTTAATTCGATGGTAAATATGCGGTTCAGATATAATGGTATTCATGGTAATAATTCCGAAACGAAGGTCGAGCGTGCATAAATGTATAGGAAAGAGTTGTTCAGAATGTCGAAATATACAACATATTCCAAGCCCGTCCAAATCGGAGCCGGGTCCCCTGAACCGCATAATTACCGCAAGATCGATTCTTTGGTTTCGATTTTTTCAGGGAATCGATTCAATGATCGATTCTTTCAAGAGAGTCGAACAGCCCTAATCGCGAGTCGAGCTGTTGCACATTGTCTGACATTTCTACCCCATCTTAAGCCGCTTAGCTTATCCGAATACTCGGTACGCAATTTAAAAATTCCTGGGAACAGCAATTGAGGGTGCTGAATGAAGTATAACGGAACAGCATCCGCAGCTCACATGACGAAAACCGGTGCCTTCGATACTAAACTAGATCTCACTGTGCAGACTGCCATGACTTTTTGTTCATCCGATTCGTTGCCGTGTTAAGCAACTTATGGTATCGCAGCGTTCGGCAATTCATCGTAACGCTATTACAGTAATTGCCGGCAATGATACACGGAAAGGGCCTATTGGGTGGCAACGGCGTCTCGTCGGCGATTAAAAACAGCCGCTTATCGATTGTTATCGCCGCGCCGATTTTTATCGACCCGACTTCTTTCCCGAGTCCCTCCTAGATTCCTCGACGGAATCGCACGGCGCACAGAGAGGAATCGTGTAGTACCGCGCGGCGAGATGCGATCGCGCAGTATTTAATTGCACGTCCTCGTTATCTTTATCGCCAGTTCCTTAAGTACGACGAAGGTGGGGGCTGGAGGGAATCAAAGATGGTATAACTCGACCTCAGAGAAACGCAGTCCCTTCTGCAGACTGCTATTACCGTCCGAACGGACCAGTCCTTACGCGCGGAGGGGGACAAAAGGAACGAAGTCGATTCGTTTATTAAGCCACCGCTAATTAAGAGAAGCGTATAACGCGACGTAGGTCGGCCAGGTGAAAATTCAGCGGATTCGATTGGAGAAATTTCGAGCTGCTGCATCATTTCGTAAATCACGCTCGCGTTTACGATCTGTCTTTTAATTACGGCACCCCTCTCCCTCTCTCTCTCTCTCTCACTCGCGTTCGTAATAGCCTTACGTTACCGTCCCATAGGTGTCCCGGTCCCACGAGCGAGATTTATGTAACGCCGTTCCCGTTTTAAAAACTCGTCCGAATGTGAAACGGCGCGCGATATTCCGCTCTCGTCTCTCTTAATCTTGCCTCCTCCCGTTCGCTCTCTGTCCCCAAGTCACATCCCTCCGTCTCTCTTCCATGCGGCCGACGTCTCTGTCGCTGGCTTTAATTGGCCACAGCGCGCCGTTTCGGCCCAGACTATGAGAACGTTTCGGTGGTTCGCACGGACCACGTAATTTTTCACGGATCGGTTGCATCACGCGACTGACGACGACGACGACCGCGGGCGCTGATGAGAATGCGACGGACGAGACGGTGGTTCCTCTCACGCCAGGAGAGCCTGCTCACTACCGTGCGCGAACCGACGCGATGATTTTTGCGCTTGCGAAAAATGCAGTCGTCGAGTCGCGACGAAGTCTGGCGAGCATGATTAATGCGTATGTGGCCGCTCGCAGGTGGCGTACACGCGAACTGTACGCTCTCGTATTAATATGCGCATGATGCGAGAGAGTTGAATGACTCGGCGGAAGAATGTGCGCGTACGCGCCATCGCAAATCGGTGCTCTTTGATGGACTGTAACGAGAACATACTTAACGCGCGCGCGTCGCTGGAGACGCTTGTTCCGACGGACTGGCGCAATAAAATCAGTCGTCCCTCACGGCCGAACCCCGAGACAATCGTCATTGAAAGTGCTCGCGCCCGAGGGCTCTCTCGCGGTTCGGGGCTCGGTTTATGGCGGCCATTATATTCATGACGACACGCCGTAAATATTCCCGCGCGTACGCCGTTCTTTCGGCGTTAAGGGACGATTCTTCCGGTTCTCCGACTTCCCTCGCGCGCGTGGGTGCTGCGCGCCGGATTATGCGTCTGGGCGTCATTTGCATACGCGCTCGCCTCGCATAAACACACGCAGGGCGCGGCGATGTAATCGTCATATAGCAGGTAGAGAGAAGAAGATTCTACGCGAAAGTATGAAATGAAAATTATGCAGTTTTGTTTCAAACATTACCTACCATTGTTTCTGATCATTGATCTACATATATGTATATATATGTATATATATATATATATATATATATAGAGTGCGTTTTCCTGGACATAGGAAATATTGTGGAAACGAAGATTCGGAGAAAGAAATGTTTCAAATAAAATGTATTTGCTATGAGGGGGCTAATGCAGCAGGCATATTTCTTTTCTGTTCTAAGCAGGTTTTCAAGATCATTTCAAGGTCAATTTGTTATTTTTAAATGGAAACCTGTCATTTTAATTAAGGCATCTGAATCTACGATTTAAAGCAATTAACTCTTATCTAAAACATTGTTTCTCTCCGGCGCTTACTTTTTGCAATATTTCATTTTTAAAGGAAAATGAACACAATCTCAATTAAACGCAAAAAAACAATTCTCTTATTAATAATAAAATGTCTTGTTGGTCTCGGGATATATAAATATATGTATCCTGAATTGGTATATATATACGCTGGATGTAACATAGTATACGAAAGCATGTGCTGAGTTGAACCTGTCGCCGCCACATTTAGAAACATCAATTACTCACTTAAAAATGGCGACTATTTTAAGTTCGACATATGAAATCGATCACTTTTCGATGTCATGTAACGAGTAACATTTCGTTACTGGACAGAGATGATTCAATGTGTTTTATTTATTTTTACACAAAGCGTCATCTGTTTGCCGGTTGTACAACGATTACGACGCCCTGTACGTATGCACAAGCGTGTCATACGTTCAAGATTCCACGTGCTGCGGTGCTATTATAGTCGACGCGCATGTACAATGCCATTATTTCTGCATTGAACCGACACACGGATGCGTTGCATTGTGTTCCGGAATAAAACAGGATGGACGGCGCTGAGATTACGCGATTGCGTTGCTGACGATATCGTTATTTCTGCTAGGTCAACAATATATAGCCGATCGATCGTTACCTAAGCCAGACCAACGAAAACGTTTGCATATCTCGTAGAGTAAGACAAGAAACATTAAATTAGAATGAAACAATCACACGACTATAATAATATAATCTGCATCAATTGACCAGGAGTACTTCTACCCCATCATTACAAACAGAATCCAATCAATTTATCGTATACACATTAATTTTTCGAAAATGCGAAATAAAAAATTCGATAAAAATGTTGTATCCGTCCACCATTAATTTACCATCGTGAACGATATCTTACGATAGCAGCGTATCGTATGAATGGCACAAAGTGTGTATATGCCACTCCATATTACATCTTACGCATTACACATTACGTACATATTAAGAGACAAGTAAACGAAGATTTAATCAGTCCCGGCGTCCATAAAGACAAGATCCGAGAACGAGCGAATGGGAAAGCGATATGCACAGGTGCTCACGGACATCTCCGGCGTGTCCCACCTGCGACTGGGTTACATGTCGACGCCACTCACGTGGCCATTACATCGGCCGTAGTCATTTTATCGTCACCCATTCGAACCCGCGGGCACCGGAGACGACATTAGCGCGCGCAATAAATCTCGCCGTGTCGCGTACCTACGCACGGCGATAATGATAACGGAAAACTGACCGCGGATTTACGACGGGCGTATGTATTTGCAAACAGTGAGTGTTGCGCGAAGAAAGCACACTAATTACGGCCTATCGCACGTAATGCCGCGTCCACATTGGCGGACGCGAGCGGCGAACATCCACGTTGAATCTTAATTATATTTACGATTGGAGAAAGAACGTGAAAGTTAAACTCGGAAACGAATCATACGTACTGTCCAGTAATTTACAAATCGATCCTGTTTGTTAGGCAAATGTCGCTGAATTCGAAACGAAGTTTTGAGTGTATATACGGCAGGGATCGTATGCGGCAATGCATCTATAAGCATGATATACGGGGTGTTCAGAAAAATCTATTCAATATTTATACAGTACATAGAACACACTATACTGAGTAAAATAGTGTTAGTAAACATCGGTCGAAAGGTCTACCGTTTCTGAGATATAAACATTTTTGCGTGTTGCACTTGAACATCGTGTTCCGTCAAAGATGGATCGGAATCTGTAAGAAGAAGATGCCAAGTGTGTATGGAAATGAAAGGAGGACATGTAGAACAGCTTCTGTAAATCGAAAAGCCAGTAGTAAGATTAGTAAGTGAATCATGATACTCGCATACAAAAATCTTCATACATATCTCAGAAACGGTTGACCATTCGATCTATGTTTACTAAGGGCCGGTTTCACCAACGACGAATAAGTGGTTATTCGTAGAATAAAGTTATTTGTCGGTTAAAATCGATGTTTTTCGTTTCACCAACTTCAGTTAGCGCTTATTCGAGAAAATGATTGGTCTCGACACTCTCGTTAACTGACAAATAAATTTTATTGGCCGAATAACTATTTAGAGATTTATCAGTCGTTGGTGAAACCGGGCCTAAGACTTTTTTTACTCAGTATACTGTGTTCTATGTACTGTATAAATATTGAATGGCAACTGTATAAATATTAATAAGAATTTTCCCTATTAATTTAAAAACGGTTATTACGCTAATGTGATATATAAACATTGAATGGTTTCTTTTAACACCCTGTATATAATCAAAAAATTGCTTGCGTTGCAGTTTGCCGATGGTAACGCTGCTTGACTCTCCGCGGGCCGTATTGTTCGCGCGCCTAGGGCCTGTAAGCTAGAGAACGTTCGCTTTTACGGCTCGACTTAACACAGTTAACGATCGCTGACTGTTCTCCCCATTCTCAAGAATTCGCATTCCGGCGAGACGCGTTCCGTGCTCGTTCGTATACGATCCCTGCGTACGCGTAACAAGTGTGGCGCGTCTAGATAGGAATGAGAGTTCACGGGAGTCGGGCGGAAGAGCGATCTGCAGCGGGCATAGGTTAATTTTCGAGAACACGATTAAAAAGACGGAAGCTGTCCAGGTTGCTACCTGTGGACGATGCCAAGGCAGACCGGGCGCTTTGCAAATGATTCAATTTTTTTCTGTGCTCCACTTCCGCCATCGTAAAGCACCTTACGCATACGTGCAACATGTGTGTGTGTGTGTGTGTTTGCGTGTGCGCGCCCATACGCGTACGCGCTTTGGTGTTGCAAAGAGGATGCTCGGTGGCCGATTTTAACGCGCTCGTTCATTAGACGCGGATCCATTATCTCGCCGGAGCAACCAATTCCACGGCGATTTATAAGCGGCGATCGCACGCTCGTAGGTTTACACGGAAGCGGCGGATTCCGTCGGACGGAACACGCGCGGCCACGGAACGCGGGCCCGTCTCACCTTCGTTTGCATTTAATTATCGATTTTGCACGTGCACAATGCGCCCCGCGCTGATGGCCCAAGAAACGCGCGCGTAGCGAATGCCGTTTCTAGGTTTCTTAGCAGTCCGCGACTCTGCGGAGAGTCATAAACGGAATGGTATTAATGGGAAGTCGCAGGAGAGCGTGTGAAGCTGGAGGACGTTGTTTGAGACGTTAATCGCGTATTACCGACGTATCTTGTTCCATTTGAAAATTGGTTAGGTACGTAATGTGCTGATAATGATAGGCTGATGAATATGAAACATCGTGGGGGGGAAAACGATTTCTCTGGCCTCGCGATTTGACGGCTGATTCTTGATGTTTGGGCCAAAATAAAGCGATTTTCAAGAGTAACCATTTTTCCGTTTCGGCTTAGTTTAAGAGATATGAAGCATTTTTATTAAATGCAATTGCATTTTATTTAATGAAGGCCTAGCTATTCTTGCACAGTTCCACAACAGAAAGAGGGGCATATATATATATATATATATATATATATATATATGATGAGCTCTATGCTTTAGTGCCGATCTGCAATAGATTGCAAAATTTGAGCGAAATCTGTGAGGAGGCCGCTCTCCTTCACATTTACCACACATAAAATGCTTCGTATCTCTTAAACTAGGCCGAAACGGAGAAATGGTTACTCTTGAAAATCCCATTATTTTGGCCCAAGTATGAAGAACCAACAGTCAAATCGAGGAGCCAGAGATATAATCGTGACAAATCGTGTATATAGCAGAAACTGGTACCCTGAAATTTATCAAAAAATCTGCAAGGCGTTACCGTCAATCAAGCCGGTAAGTACGCGGAACCGGACGAATTGGGGCACGCAAACATTCCGTCGGCACATTTTTGCAGTCGCTCGCGCGCGCAATTATTCTCGCATCGAAAATCCACGTAACGCCGCGCCAGCACGTTCTCGCTATATTCGGCCGACTTTATGCCGACCGGCGTGCGAGCGATTGATATCGAGTAATTACACTACCGCGAATTGTATAACCCGCGCGCCTCCGTAAAAGCATTCGTGGAAACGCACGAGCGCGCGTTTAGAGCAGCTTCAGACGTACCTGGGACTCTCCAAGAAGGTGCGAGACGCCTTGTTTGGCTCGCGACCGGCGTCTATTAGAAAATTAGCCCAAACGAAGCGGATGCATAGAAGACCGCCGGTAAATAATTGGAGCGTTCTCGTCCCTTTGAATATGTAACTGCGCGTTGCCCCGACACAATTTCGACATCGTTCGTTCGCGCACAAATTTCACCGTAACCGGTTAGCACTAGGGATGTTCAATTTAGATTCGATTTTTTTATTTAATTCTTTTAATAGAATCAACAGCATTTAAATTAATCTTGAGCTCGATTCATTGCCCCAAAAAAAAATCGATTCTTGCGAAATTGATTTTTTGGTTTCGATTTTTTCAGAGAACTGATTGGTTGCCGTGATCAAGTCACGACATGTCTAACTGCAGTTGTAGATTGATCTGTTCACGGCTATAATAATTCCTGCAACCCCACGTTTAAGCTTGCGCAATTATAGAAGGGCCTCCATTAAATTTTTCTATGTACCAATTATTATTTACCCTTCAAATGAATTCTTCTAAAATCGATTTCTTTATTTGATCCTTTCAATAGAATCTACAGCATTTAAATGAATATTGAGCTCGATTCTTTACGCCAAAAGAATCGATTCTTGCAAAATAGATTTTTGGGTTTCTTCAGAGAATCGATTTCAAAATCGATTTTTTTTAAGAGAATCAAACATCCCTAGTTGGCATCACGTCGCGCGACACCCAGCATTTCTTTTCCGTCGAAAATCCGTGACCGCGCCGAATCCGCCGCGGAAATCCTTCGCTAGCCGTGGCCGGTGAGGAAGTATGCGGAAAAATGTCGGGATAGCATCCATTAGCGGAGTGCCGTGCGTCCACGTGCGACAGAGTTACGGTGCGAGGCAGGCAAAAGGCGAAGCGCGCATATACTTTATGCGGTAATGCCGGTAAGGACCGCATAACTCTCGACACCTGACACATTGGATTAGCTCTAGCCGAGTCGTCATGCCCACGATCGCGCCGGCATATGCTCGGACACAAGCGTCGGAGGCCGCGTGTGCGTCGTATTTTCCGACACGTTCCCTCTTCCGCGCTGTTTTAATGAATACGCGCGCGCCCTCCCTTCCCTTCCCTTCGCTGGTTCAACACCGACCTCACCCCCCCCCCCCCCCCCTCCACCTGCCATTTTTGTAATTAACGTTAATATCGCCTTTAACGCTGATATTTTTCGCGGAGGCGTGTACGGCAACTTCTTTGTCATTATGATTTTTCAGGCTGCCGCCTTTGGCAGGGTGTAATAAGTTGTAATTGCCGTGATGGCATTGTCCGCCGGTTGATGAGTCGAGAGGATGGCTCTGTGTTTCGGATTGAAACGTATTTGCAACACCGACGGTGCTTTTTTAACTGATTTCGAAAAAAGGTGGAGATTCTCTATTCGACATGTATATTTGTTTATTTTTGTTTATGTGTGCTTGCGCATAACTCGCGATCGGGTTGTCGGATCTTGATGGTTCTTGGTTCATTTGAAGGGGCCTATTCTCCCATTTAAGTTTCGAAAAATTTCGACAACGAAAACCCTATTTTTGGCCGACTTCACAAAAGGAGGACGTTTGTCTATTCGACATGTATACTTTTTCTTTTTTTTAAACAGCTTTTTCACAAAAGTTTAGAGTGGTTTCTACATGTTCACGCGTAGCTTTCCACCGAATTGACCGACTTTGATGGTTTCGGGTACGTTTGGAGGAGGACACTCCCGCGGTGGTACAACATTCATTTTCAAAAAATGTCATAAAAATGAAAAAATAAAAAACTTTCCAAAAAGAAATAACACCAACTTCTAAACAGCACTTAAAAATTATAAAGATTTATTTTGCCAATTGATTGGTTCCATTGTTTCTATTTCGGCACCGCCCTCAAAAATTACAAATTATTTCATACTTTTTACTGCTGCTTTGAAGTCGGTGTTACTTTTCTTCGAAAGTTTTTTATCTGCTCGACAGAGTTGTTGCGTTTCAACGACTCAACGACTCGACGTGTTTTCGATGTCAGGCGTTTTTGTAGCAGTTTCGAGAAAATACGTAAGGCATGACACAGGTATGATTCGATGCTGAGGTTCGTATGTGTCGCGGGTGGGGAGGATGACTAAGGCGAATAATCTTATAAAGATGGCATCCTGTTTTGTCATCCAACCATCATCCAAGTAGATTCCGCCGACCAAGAGGAAGTCGATGGTAATAGTGGGAGGGACGATTACTAGTTAGCTGTCTCTTCTCTAGAGCATCGGAGGCGAGATAATTGTGACGGGACTCATCTTCCATTGATTCACGTCACTCTAGTTCGCTCTGTGTGCTCGAATAATTCTCGATCCTCACGGTGCGCTTGGTTCAGGACGAAATTAGAGCACCACAGAACGTCCCATAGCGTCGTCCACAAATTGCGAGCACGCAAACGTTTCGTCAAAGATAGGTAGAACAATTTCAATATGTTCACAGTTAAGTCGTATGTACCCAGCTCAATTTGCACGCAAACACGATTCCTCCATCAACAGAAAGTGAGTCATTGACGAAGAAATATAACGAGGAAATATAAAGAAGTTCTGATACTCTCGTTGTCAGTAATAAAGTTTGTCTGCCTAACCAAAGGCTAAACAAAAAAAACAGTACGATTAACCAAAAAGTATAACGCTCGTCAATTTCGAAGTTAACATTGGAAACGAAGTCTTGTACAAAAAAATATTACTAATGTTTTTTTGTGCGGCTCAACCGTGTGTTTAAAGTAACATGTAAATATTCGAATAAGAATAACTATTTCTTCCGCACGTCACATAAACCTGATGCAATACCGAGCACACATACTAGAATACCATTACCGAAAAAGCAAACATTCCACATCGGCACATAACCTAACTTTGTAACTGATCAAATTCATTCTTCATAGACTCCTGAAGAAAGGACCCTAGGGTCCCGAAACTTGTAGAGAGAAGTAACAAAGTATTTCAAGTAACTATCTCAACCTGATGCAATACCGAGCACACATACTAGAATACCATTACCGAAAAAGCAAAACATTCCACATCGGCACATAACCTAACTTTGTAACTAATCAAATTCATTCTTCATAGACTCCTGAAGAAAGGACCCTAGGGTCCCGAAACTTGTAGAGAGAAGTAACAAAGTATTTCAAGTAACTATCTCAACTAAGAAGAGACCATAATACATATTACCGAAAAATATGACTTCACCACTCTTCCTCCGCTCGCAATCGTGCGCCATCTTATCTATTCTCCAGCATCGCCGCCTCCCAAGTCGCGACGCGAATTACAGGGCTCCGCTGTGTCCCTTTCGCCTGCACGGAATAACTTTATCCGATAGACGACGAATCGGTCGGCCACCGCGTGTGGCAATGCAAATTGCCGGCCGATTCAGCGCGGCTCGGCGAGCGCGTCCATGGCTGGAATTTACGCTCTCGGATCGTCGCGTGCTCCAAACGAAATTCTCGCTGCGCCGACTTTTTCGCCGCGCTCCTGCCGCTTTTACCCCGCTTCGTCTTGCTTCCGCCGAACGAACGGGAACAAGTGGCCGAGATAAATCTCGCGGCGTGCGCATTCCACGGATTTCGTGGCGCGAACCCCGGCGCAGATGACCTTTCCTTATTTGCGATCCCGGCGCAGTATAGACTCTATTATGCCCCTTTGATAATCCGCTCTTCCGCGCACGCGCGCTGTTTGCAGTTACAGCGGGCGTGCTTCCGGATTCGAAAACGGTGGCGTATACGTAAATTGCGTCGAGGTTGTATGCGAGGCTTGCCTTATGCTGCAGTTGTCAGGGTTCCTCTTTTCTGGGAACGTCTGCGATCTCATTTTCTTGGACGATACATGATCCTTCCATTTGTGCTGTATAGGCGCCTCTAGCGTATCTGAACGTCAATGTTTGAATGTTGAGATAATATATTGGGATAAAAACAAAAAAATTCATGGGTCAGGTTTTTTGTTAATTTCGTATTACTTGTTCTGTCCAAGCACGGTCGAGAACCGTAAATTGAACAAAATCACCTGTCTTCATTTTCTTCGTAAGTACATTTAATTTTCTTTTTTCAATTCTGGTTACTATATTCTTTCCGGTCACGTATCGTTGTGCATACTCTGGCCATTTATTCAACGAGGCGATTTACATTGTAATACTTCTTACACTATTAATTAGCTCTATTCGACCAAAAAGATTGCGTTAAAATATGAGAAGTTGATTAAACGACTAGGATAAAAATCTGTAAGTATTCCGAGCGTCGAGTGGACTTTTTAATGGAATACGCGGAACATCGCGCTCGTCCCGAATAACGGTGAGTCGTTTCCGAGGAAATAACGATTGTTCGTTACGGACGAGCTTAAAGCAGGAAACGGTTAAAACGCGTGGCTGCGATCTCCTCGCAAACGAGCACCTGAATCTCCACCGCCCAGGCGCAGCATCGTACGAAAGGACGAAGGCCTCGCGCCTCGCTGCAGTGCCGGAGACGTGCAATCTGCTATCTGAAGCACGCCGATTTTTCTGAAACGCGAGCGCTCTATCCCCCCTTCCTTGACCATTGAAACCTGTTGAAGCATTTAATATTGTAATAGGTCCCGGCCACGGGCAGATACCATCTCTAATTCAGCGCGCCACGGCCAATCGGACATGCAAATGGACCGCTTGCGGACCTCGTGTGAAATTAATTGCGCGTGACGCGTACATACTGTCTTTCACTCTGTTGCTCTCTCGCGAGCGCAGTTTCGCTATCTCTATGTCTATACGTCGCTCTCTCTCTCTCTCTCTCTCTTTCTCTCTGTCTCTCTTGAGCACCCTTTTGCTCTCTCGCTGTCTATGTAACTCTCTGTTAAGTGTAATTTTGCTCTCTTACTCTATACGTGCGTCTCTGTTGGCCACCGTTTTGATGTGTCATTGCATGTTGATATGTTTTAAGCGTCGTTTCGTTGTCTGTGTCTTTTTTCGTACTACTCTTTTAGTCTTACTTTCTTTCCCCGTCAGGTGTACACACTCACTCCACTCTCTTTGTCACTCTTTTCAGAGCACCTTGCCGCTATCTTTATCCCTCTTTCTCTGTCTCTCTCACACGCGTATTCTAACCTCACTCATCTAACAATCTCGATTCAACCATGTACACGCGAGCGTGTAACACGTGTGCACAATGACCACGATTACACTTGCATCGCGTGGGTACAAGCTGTACTGCATCCGCCGCGAACAGTACCACGTTTGATTATTTATTTATCAATGTCCCACTCTATCATGGACCTTTACATATATGTATATGACACTGAAGGACAGAAGATGTGTCTTTCTTCTCTGTCTTTCCTTCGCATCGGATCGAGTTATGTTCTGCGCATGCTCGCGCAGATGAAATAAGCGAGCATATATGCGCGGAGCATGCTGCATTCCACACACTCCAATGAACCATAATCTCACCTTTCCCTACTAAATTCCCATAGAACAAGGGCGTACATATTTTTATGTCAACGTTACTTACTATGCACTTCCGTACACGAGCATAAAACGTACATCGTCAATCGACACAAAAAATGACGCAACACGAGGCGACTAAAATTCAAACCTTATTCGAGGAAAACCGAATCAAATCGTGCACAATGTGCGCAAAAATGTGAATATGAATCTCAGATTTAATATATACAGGCTACCACTTCCTACAAAAAACCAACTTCAGGTTGGTTCCAACACCAGTAGACCCTAGTAGCGCCATCAAAACCCAAGAATTAAAATCTTGAATACATACATGTCGAATTTAGCTATAATACTCTTTGACCTTTGACTATATAAGTATGGACTGTTATCCGTTCCGTATAAACTATAGCACGCGTGTTCCAACATATGCAGCGCCCCCGGTTTCCAATCGGCATCAACGAAATAAAAATGTGAACAAGGTGCAACTTCTCGAGTAACAAACCATGCGCGAAATTCAAATAGTCAATGGACCGTATTCGCAGTCACGACTTGGTGCATAAGACACTCTTAAGTCACAGTTTTGACCAATGATCACTATCGAAATTTGACTTCTATCGTACCAAGTCACGGCCCAATAAGATACTCGTAAATGTTTTACCACATGTTACGCATATATAGGCACGAACCGTGCTTAAATTGTGGTTACCGTTTCCGCCGTTGGAAACCGGAGGCGCTGTAGTTTGCTAATATCTTGAAACACGCCTGACGTTAGCAACTAATAGTTCATACTTATGTAGTCAAAGTAATCCGTAGCCAAACCGCATACTGTACTGAAGATTTTAGTTCTTGGATCTTGAGGGCGCTGCTAGGTTCTACTGCTGTCGAACCAACCTGAAGTTGGTTTTTGCTAGGAACTGCTAATCCATATTATAATTAGTCTAATGTGTGAACGTGATTTTTCTCCTTTTATTTAAAGTAGAATCCGTTGAAAATCGAGTTCTCGCGAGAATGTGTTATGTTCCGATCACACACGCGCGCTTGACTGCTTCAAGGTGTAGAATTTGTAACCGCGTTTCCGTGTGCTCTACGCAGATATTGTTGTTGGAAATTTCGTACACGTGTTGATAGAGAGTAAATGTCCTAGTCCTCAGTCTCTCGAGGATTCGAATGATTTTGTACTGCTTGCGATAGGATGTTTGGTGCAGTCAGCCATGAAAATTAATGTTTCGTGAATAATGGTAAGTACTCCGATAATCCTTGTTTAATGAGACACGGTGCAGATTCAGAAAATGATTGTAGACAAAATCTGCAGTATCCATAATCTGCACTATCATGAATGTAAGATGGAGAATGCTCCGTCTGTCGAAACGTAATTATGCGAGTTCGAGAGAATAAATTTCTTCTCTACATTTTTCATTTATTCTCTCGAAACAATTCAACCGTCTTGGCCGTGTCATTATTATTATGGCGTCCTGTACATCCAGTCGCCAAATGCGATGCTGCCAACTCAGTATTAACACACAATCCGCACGCACATTGTCTGTCTGCTTCCATTTATACACACGTATGACCCGTGTCCACACACACGCAGAAAACGCCGCCGGGATAAACGGAAAAACGGGCATTATACAATTTCACGGCTCAGCGCCGTGTCCACTTTTTCCTCTCAGCGCGAGCGTTAAATTTGCATATCAACGTTGCACCTGCAGCAGGAAACGGCTGATAACGTCGCATTGGCGCGCGAGGAAAAGCGGACAGCCCTGCGCGCGCTTTCGATCCACGAAATAATTTCGCAGAGTCGCGCGGGCGGTTTCACGCGATTTTTCTCGGTCTGACTCGTCATGAATGATGAACTGATTGATTGCTATTAAGCTGGCGCTATGTCGCATCGAGCGAGCCCGAGTTCACTCTCGCGTTTTCGCGCCAAGCTTTGCGGCACGCGTGGCAATTACGGTTTCAACCTGTTATCAGCGAAATTGTATCTTGAGACGTGATGCTTAGGTAGGGCAGCGACGATGATCTGAGAGCTGTTGTTTGGCGGGCGTTAACGCCTTTAACACGTTCCTTGATTATTACGCTGAATCCTGTTTCGAGGACGTCGGCGTGGATGTTTGTCCGGCTCGAAGCAGGAATCGAGCATGTCCGCTTCGGTCCGGCGAGAATTCCTTCGAAAGCAATACTGTAGGACTACGACTTCCGATTGGAACCATAACCGTTCTCTTCGTTATCTCTCTAAGTTACATGAAGTATAAGTATGCGTTATTCAGTATAACTTTGTTTTTCATGTGTACTGTCCGGTCTCGTCAATGTGTACTGTTTAGACTTTTTCGTTATTTTTATTGTTTGATTCCTAGTTTATTTAAATTATCTAGTTTTTTATAACTGTTCTAATTTGTTTTATTGATATTTCTTTTCTTTTCATTTTTATAATTTTTTACTTCTCTGTTATCCTGTTATATTTTTTCTTCTCTTTATCTCGTGGTTCGTTTTTATTCTCTTTTTCTATTCCCTCAAACTATTGTATCTTCTATTGTTATGTTTTCTTGTTTTTTTTTTTTGTTAGTATGGATATTTCTTTAATATGTGTAGGATCGGAAAAAGTAAACTGTATCGGGCGGACTCGAACCGCGTCCTTTGGATCCGCAGGCAGGCGCGCTACACACTGCGCCACCGACACCTTACGTCTTAAATGCGCCTTTCGGCTTCTTAAGCCGCTCGCGCGCGCTCCTTTGTTTCCTCCCCGATCCACACCGTTCTTTATAGGGGACTCCGTCCCCACATATGTATTATTACATTATTTCTTATGTTATATTTAACCTGTCTCATTGGACTCAATAGGTTTTACGCGTATAACTCGAATAAATATATAAATTATGATGGCGAATTGTGTTGAGGTCGTATTAGATACTCGAAAACTCAATTCTTTTAAAAATCGATTCTTTTGGTCGAATGATCGTTTCTTTGCTATCCGATTGTTTGAAGATCAATTTTTTCATTTTTTTGTTTTTATCAATCTGCATCATTTATTAATCTTGAACTCGATTAGTCACCCCAATAAATCCATTCTTGTAGGATAGACTTTATCGTTCGAACTTGTTAAAAGAATCGTGCACCGTTTAGTATTCTTTGAACTTGAACTCGATTCTCTGCCGCAAAGGAATCGATTCTTTGGTCTCGACGTTCTGCAGAGACCCGATTCCCATGATACAATTTAAAAATCGATTCTCCCAAGAGAACCGAACGTCCCCAGTTCGAAGCAAGAATCCCGTTCCTTATCCTCCCCGACATCCTCCGAACCACCGTCGTCTGACGCAGCGCTCCGTCAGCTAATTATGCCAACCACCCCGCAGCCTCCGACGCAAGAATATACGTCTCCACCCCGATCGTTCCGTCTCCGCGCCCACTTACACTCTAAATCGCCCGCCGACGATCTCGCGCCACAATTTAATGCAGCCTTCCGTCAGCTAATTATATCGACCGTCGGGCATTTACATGCAAGAAAATGGCCGGCCCCTCTCTAATCATTCCGTCCGCCCGCAAGCCACTTACGCTGAGCCGCGCTGCGCGACGATCGAAGTCGCGGGGCGAGGCCCTGTTTCATTATTTCATCCGCGCTGCCCCATGCTAGATCGTCCCGGCAGATTCTGCGCGGCTGGAATTCGCCGCGCCGCTTCCGTCTCGCCCGATAACGATAATAGGCGCGTCGCATAATGGGATCCACGGCCTCTAAGCCGGATTCTGCGTTCTGCCGCGCTAAATAACGCCCCGGCCGACGACAAAGCCCGACGGTAATTGACAGGAATGAGAAGAGAGAGAGAGAGAGAGAAGCTGAGCCAAGATACTACTTTCCTCTCCGCGCGCACGCTATCGTTCACCTTATCGGCGTCTTCTTCTCTCTGTTCGCCTCTTTCCTCGACTACGCGCCCTGCATGCCGAGCGGAGCAGGATGAGAGTTATCTCTGGATCGTCGCGAGGGCGGGATGAAGTTCGCGCTACTGGCTGCTGGTTGCGCTCGTGAAATTTGCAGCGCGGAGCACAACGGGTCGCCGCGGCGGAATGGGATAGGAAGGAAGTTCGCGGCAGGCAGCTTTATTGTGCTGGAGAAGTTACGGGGTCGACGAGGCGCGCGGTGGATTTTGGAGACTTCAATGTATCAGGAGGCGAACAAACGGCAGTGTGTCGGGAATCATTTTCAACGAAAGAAATAAATATTTGGAAAAATAGAAACCGACTTCGAAACTGTACTAGAATGGATGAAATAATTTGTCCATTTTTACGTCGCTGGTGAGATAATAGCCAAGAATTACTTATATGGATTTCTAAACCTTCAGCATCTGTACAACGGACAAACCATACCAAATCAATGCTTCTACTCAATCGTACTCGTATTGATGGTCAATGCGAATTCACCGATACTCGAAATCATCTACCGAGATTATGTTCTCAAACACGTAATTGTTTTAGTTTATACCTGTTATTTTGCTTGTAACATTTCATTTATATCCAAAGAGAGTCTCTTGTAACTGATCAAGAAATGAATATAGCGAAACAGAGAGTGTGCTACCACCATTTGATAGGCTGTTTTGCTTCTATCTCGGTACCGACCTCAAAAAGGAAAAATTGTTTTATACTTTTTAATGCTGTTTTGAAGTCAGTGTTAATTGTTTTTTAAGTCTTTCAGTTTTTAATTTTTTACGTCACATTTGTTTAAATCGATATGGGACCACCGCAGGAGTGTCCTCTTTCAAACAAACAAAGTATCATCAAATTCAGCCAACTCGGTGTAAAGTCATACGTAACCATGCAGAAATCCAGGTGGAAATTTGTGGAAAAATTGTTTAAAATATGGGTTGGTGTAGTTGGAGCTTTTTACAACTTAAATGGAGCCCAACGAGGATCAGCCCCTCTCATATGAGCCAAGCATCATCAAAATCGGTCTACCTATGCGCGAGTTATGCGTGAACACACATTAAAAAATAAAAAAAAAATACAAGTCGAATTGATAACCTCATCCTTTTTCTTAAGTCCGTTAAAAAGGAGGAGATTCTCTATTCCACATATATAGTCACTTCTTTTTTTTTTAGCCATTATTTGACTGTGACAATAGTCTCGTGTAGCGTGCAGGCGAAGGCGAGCTTTTTGCACATTTCGAATGTATTATCTCTTTCCGCGAAATTGTATTGACGTGCTCTCGCTTCTGCACACAGAAAGAGTCTGATATAATTACCGTCACGCGGCGGATTCGCGCGAAAATGTCCTAAATACTCATGGCGTGACAGTCATAAACGATTGTCCGTTTAATGTCAACCGTCACTTTTCATACGTCCTCACTCTCTCGCCAGCGACGCACATTATGCATCGCGCGGAAAGACACACTCCGTCGCACCGTTTGTCAGCGCTCTATTTCGCTGGCCGAGGAACATTAATCCCACATAAATTACTCGGCCGACACTCGTATATCGCGCGGTCGTTCGGAAGTCCAATTAATCGGTCCCCAAGTTCTTCTCTCCCACACGCCCACCCACACAAACACACACGCTCGTGCGCACGTGTAGATTTTAAACGTACATTATGCAAAAGGCTCCGCCGTGCTCCCGTGTCCTGGCGTAATTGAGTTTCCGCTGCCGGCACACTAGAGAATCCGTATTGAATACGATGGGGTTCCTTCAATTAAAGTCTTAATTGTTTGGGCTTCGCTCGTCTTATGCAACGGCGCCGCAGAAAGTTGCGGGAGTGCTCGGAATCGAGCTGCAGGACTTCGAGTGTGTCCCGCACTTTACTCCGACTGTCTCTCGTGCGTAATTTATCCGAACGTTCGCAGCGTCGAGGCGTCAATTATTATTGACGACGAGTGGTTCATCAATTGTGTAACACGTTGAACGTTCTGACAGGAGGCAATGGGTGTCACTTTTTTCCTAGGAGGCCGAGTCGAGCGAAAAATAGATGACGGCCATTGAGTCGAGCAAAATAATTTTTATTTAATACTCCGCGGTAACTGAACTTATACATTAATACAGGAATTTATGGTCTTCAGCAAACGCCGGTATTCGCATTTTTCACGAATTTTACGTGGTAGCCAGTGCGTTAAATTGAACGCGCATCGCAAGCGTAACCTTGCAATTGCCTGAACTACGTAAAATATAATCCGACTGATCGCGCTTTACGGTCGATTATGTTTCACCACACCTCAGACCTTCGACCCGGCGCTGTAGCGTACCGTTAACTTTCCTTGTAATTACGGCAACAGGCTGAATCTTTAATTGACTTCCACCTTGTCAGAATCCACGTATTCCTTCAACTTTCATCATTTGCGAAAGTTCGCGCGTCCAGCCCGTATCACTCGGCCAGCGTCAATAATTACACGTCGCGCCACTGTCAACGGTTCGTTGTATACTTCCAAGTCGGCCACTGAAGTGCATCGAGACGTGCCTGAAAAGCCGTAAGGTTCCAGACTGCGGACGGTAAACTTGAACGTGGACGTGCCGAAGGCTTCGCGACATTAAACGCGTCGCCACTAACAGCTAATTCTGAAGTTCTGCATTGCGAACGCCACGCTCGGACGCGGAAATGTTGACGTGCTGATGACATCACGTTTTTAACCGACTTCAAAAAAGGAGATGTTCTCTATTCGACATGTATATTTCATTTTTGTGTTTTTTTTTGGTATGTGTGTCGCGCATAACTCGCGAACGGATTGTCGGATCTTAATGATTCTTGGTTCATATGAAAGGACCCATTGTCCCATTTAAGTTTCGAAAAATGTCGGCAATGAAAACTCATTTTTAATCGACTTCAAAAAAGGAAGAGGTTCTCTATGCGACATGTATATTTGTTTTAATTTATGTTCACGGATAACTCGTGCACATTTAAGCTGCAAAAAATTACAGCGTAAACAATCCATATTTTAAAGAATGTTTTCCACAAATTTCGAGCGTAATTTCTATATGTTCGCATATAACTTTCCACCGGGTGGACCCATTTTGATGTTTCTTTGTTTGTTTGAAAGAGGACACTCCTGCGGCGATCCCATATCGATTTAAACAAATGTGACGTTGAAAACTAAAAAAATAATAACTTTAAAAAAAAATAACACCGACTTCAAAAGAGCAGTAAAAAGAATAAAACAATTTTTCCTTGTTAAGGTCGGTGTCGAAATAAAAGCAAAACAGCCTATCAATTGGTGGTAGCACACTCTCTGTTTCGCTATATTCATTTCTTGATCAGTTATAAGAGACTTTGTTTAGTCATAAATGAAATATTACAAACAAAAGAGGTTTATACCTAAACCAAAACAATTACGTGTTTGACAAATTATTCTCGGCAGCTGAGTTCAAGTACCGGTGCATTCGTATTGACCGCAGAAGTATTGATTTGACATCGTTTATAGGTTGTATCAGTGACGAAGGTTTAAAAATCGATTTAAGTGTTATTTCGCTTATATCTCATAATCAGCAGCGACCTCAAAACGGACAAATTATTTTACACTTTTTAGCCCCGTTTCGAAGTCTTTGTTACTTTCTTTTTTTTTAAGATTTTTTTGTTCGTAGCCTTCCATACACGCTCGTGGCAGTGCTAAACTCTCGAACGGCATAAGAAGTGTAGCCGCTAACGGCGAGTTCGTCCAGCGCGTCACTTCCTCGATGACGTCCGCGTCAAGATATTAATTGGCAGGTGACTTTCACCGTATCCCCCAGCGGGACGGGTACTTTCACTGGCTCGCGCGTTTGCACCTCTCGTCCGTGACGTCCGCGTCTCGTGGAGCTTCTTTTCGCTCGGCCCGGTAATGACGAGACGTCCGCTCGACGTCGAGGAAGCATTAGACGAACGTAGCGCGGAAGTTGCAAAGCGTTGTTTTCCGTCAGCCATGCCGTACCGTTGTGCCGTGAAAAGAGGAAGCGCGCCAATGCTTAAACGATCCTTGCACTTAGCCCGCCGAACGAACTGTACTGTAACTCCGAGGCTTTCACGTTACTTCAATTGTAAAGGATCTGGCGGACTTATCCGACACGACACGACAAAAACGGTAACAATTGAATAATTGTAAATAAATGTCGTGTCGTGCCGGACGAGTGTGCGGAGCTTCATTTATTTACATGCATTCAATCCAATCCGTTTTTTGTCGTGTCGTGTCGGATAAATGTGCCAGATCCTTTAGCCTCTCCGATCGTGGTCGCTTTACCGTACTTTGCACTCCGAATTATTTTTCAATATCGTTGCCAATAAGTCTCTAGTATTTGAAGCGTTTTATTTGAAATTTACTTCAAAGGAGTGTTCCTTGACTGCTACTTATTTTATACAATTTTGTTTACTAATTATATTAAATATAACTGTCGAACTTTGTTGTAATTTATATTTATTTTTAAGTAAAATATAAGACATTTTAAATAAATGAAGGAAGGACCAAATTCAAGTAAAAACTCGTTTTATTTACATTTTTCTTGCATTTTGTAATTTTTACTGATTTCGAGTCACACTTGACAAAGGAGTGCAAAGGGTTAAGGAGGAATTGAACACACATTATTGAGGCAAAAAAGAGGCAATAACTTTCAAACAAGGTCAAATAGGACGTATGTCCATGTGAACTTTCTCTTATATTTTTGCGTCCTCTACCCAATAGCGAAGTGAGTCCCACATGTTCTGGTACACCCTGTATAGCTTCGTACGGTGACGTAAATCACGTTATCGATTAACCAAATTCGAAAATAAAACACAAAAGTGAAGAAGCACGCTCCAAATATCGGTGCTTGTTAACTTTTGCATGTCATTTTCGAAATTCGGTTAGACGTTGATTTTTATTCGCGTTCCTTTGGTCGGTGACGAAAAAAGACTAGAGTGCAGTCTACATGATCTACGTCACTGTACAAAGCTATACAGAGTGTACCATAACACGTGGGACTCACTTGGCAAGTGGGCAGAGGACGCAAAAATAACAAAGAAAGTTCATGTGGACATATGTCTTATTTGACCTTGTTTGAAAGTTATATCCATTTTTCTGTTTCAATGATCAAAGCGGAGGGACCTATTCCCTACTGTGCGCGTCCTCCAGATTTATATTCATTAGATTTTCATTTTTGGAGCCTAGAAGCAACTGCGTATTCGACATCGATCATCAGTGTCGAACTACTTCGCGCACGCGTAGAACGAACTTGCCACCAAATTTCAAACGCACCAGGGCCTCTTGAAAGAGTGCATAATTCTCCTACGCGACGACTGCAAGCCTGCATACAGACGTATCGACACAGACAAATGGCTATAACTTTCAAGCAAAATCAAACAGGACATACCATATTTCTAACTTTTGCTTATAACTCTACCCAATCACGAAGTGCATCCCACATGTTATGATACACCCTGTACACGACCCATTCGATATCCCCCATTTTTATCCACGCTTCAGTATTCACTTAAACGCGACGTCCACATATATCTATCCCAATCTCCTTGATCGGCGAAAAAAGTCTGCGCGGCAATTAACGTTACTCCCGACACCGTCCGACAACCGTTACCTTATCGCACCGCCGATATCTGCCCGCGATACAATTAACACTCCGATTACTCGCGCGCCTCCACCTAAACACTTCTAACGGTCCCACGTATCGCGCAAAAATGTCGCGATAATGTTTGTCAAGCTGCCCCGCGCGGACGACTTGTACGCGGAGCAGGACTCGACTGCAGGTACGTAACTCTTTCTGGCAACGACGACGTTATCTCGCCAGACCGGAGTAGGTAAACTGGCGCGTTCGCGCAGCGCCTCGATTATCGTCGTCGATTCCGTCCGGCACGCATTATGAGAGTGTCCGCGCTGCATACAACCCTCAATCCGCTATCTGCGCCCGATAGCTGCGAACAGCCGTTCAATTCAGACTATCCGCGTCGTACCGGACTTTCCTTGCCTCCGATCCCATCTCTTCTGCTTTAAGACGTCGCGATACCTTCGGCGTGTCGCACGGGAAACGATTACTCGCGCACAGTTTGCGGATGGAATTTTATATTTGAAATGTGAGAATTTTCTCTGGTGTCTTCTATATTATCATTCTTTTTGAATATATGTTTTTTTTTCTTTATGTACTAAAGAGCGTCATCCCGTAAATCTGAACGAGAGGAAAGAAAAATGACAGGTGTACGCGTACGTGGATGTTGATATCTAGGTACTCTTGCAGAGTTTTCTGCGCAATATTTCGCTGTAATCGGTATCTCTGGAACGTAGAATCGGTTAACTGTTAGAAATGACGGGTTCCTTTGTCGACGACCAAAGAAATCTGTTTACGAGCTCGGCCGTTCTTGTTTCGCCGTATCTCTAAATCAATTATTAATGGTCCGTTCGACATGGAATCGTGCGCTTTAAAGTATTCGTCACCGGCCGCGAACGATCTCTCGCGTCTGCTTATCGTTCATTCGAAGTACACTGTCCTCCATAAACGTCAATCGGTCCGGTAAGTGGGCGTTTGTCCTCAAGCTCGCGCCGGGCAACGCTCGATAGAACAGCGAGAACTCCGTCCGCTGTCCGACGTACCTCACCTACCGTACCTTCGCCTACCCACCTACCTACCTGAGCTGCATCGTATAATTAATACAAATTATTATGCATCACGAGCGAACACGTGCGCTCGTAAATCGTCGAGTTAAATGTCAATACATGAAATGCGACAGATTTTATCATCGGACGATGATCTATTATAATGAAATCCGCGCGCGTACGTGTGTGTGTGTGTGTGTGTGCTCTTGCATAGGTACGCTGGTAGTCGCGTTATGAATACGCTTCTGTTACGGGAACTCGTACGCGTTCGAGGAGAACACGAGTAGCTAATTAGAAAGTTATGTTAATGATAACTTTGTGTGTTTGCACCTCGTACCTCGTACGCACGCCCCCGGGCGTATTAATACGATTTGCATTATTAGTACATCGCGTCCGGACTTGTAAAGCGTTTTACGGTTAGACGGATCTGGCGCGCTCAGGGTGTTGAGCTCGGACGGAATTGGTCCCACGATTAACCATGCACTTTCTTTTCGAGGCCGCCTTTATGAAAGAGTTACGGCACGTGAGTGTGGGTCTAATCGTTATAAAGCTTATCGTGGCATATTCATTCTCATTAGATGTAATGAATATAAATATCGCGAAGCACGTTCGGAAATGTGAGACGAGAGATCCAGGTGGCTCGCGGTACATGCGCGAACAGCTGGAGATCGTTTATAGATCCACATTCAAGTGATTTCTGCCTCGAGTCTCGAGCGCACCGGAGTGTTCGATGTTACGCTGCCAGATCGGAAACATATTCCCAGCTGTTGCCCGAGACTCTTTCGAGTCCGCTCGAGCGCGCGGCTTATTACGGATTATACATTTTCACCGCTCACATGTTGTCACAAAGCAGCTTCGGAAATGAAAGTTATTGACAGCGCCGGAGCCGTTCACCGTGCTCGCCTGCGCGAGCGACTGCAGGCTGGAGCTGGAGGTCGTTTTATTAATCCGCCACTCGAGCGGTCTCTGTTTCAGGTCGACCGTACAGAATCTGTCGCGCGGAAGATAAGGTCGCTGAATACTCTGCCGTCTCATTCGCCAATCCGCGCTCCCTTCGTCCGCGAATCCTTCGAAATAAAGTCCGCTATAAAGCATATTCGTTCTCGTCGAGGCACGTTGCTGACGGCATGCGAGCCTGCATGTGCGAAGCGTCGAAGGTCGATCCGCCGCTCACGCGATTCCTATTTCCAGCGCCCGTATACACCAAGAGTGCGCGCTATTAGGTCGACAAATTTATTCTCACTCATCGGGAAATCTTTCAAGGCGACGCGATGGGAAGGATCCACATGGCGGTCTCGTATTTTCCGAGTTTATTTCTTAAGTTCAATCTGCATCACAAATCGGCGCGATAGCTCGGAGTAAGAGATTGACCTCGGTCCTTGCTCTCGGTTCAATACCGGGAGCCTTTGTCCTCGGGAAGCAAGAAGTAGATCGTAACTTCGCCTCGGGGTGTTTTCACGATCTCCCGATGTCTGATCAGTCGAGTGGCAGCCAGTCCGTACATCAAGGTGGGTATACCTGGTTGGACAGGGAGGTTGACGAAAAACTTTATCCACGCTCGATTATCGTGACGACGCCAAGCGTCTGGGTCCAGTTAAATTAACAAAAAGCAATCAGGTACAGTTTCTTCTATGGTACACTATTTTACGGGGTGTCGGATGTTTTTTCGTACAAACGTCGTGAGCGTATTGTAGGAACGAAAGGAAGAAAAAATGGTAAATGAAAGTCGAGCGACAAGGCTTTATTAGAAGATTGTAACGTAAATTGTAAGACTGTCTAAACCCGCTTACGGGAATACAAGTTTGACGCTGTTGTTTGTTGTTTATGACATGGCGAATTTCTTGTTGATTTCGATTAATTTCTGCAACTGCATCCGTAATTGTTGCACCGTAACATCAAGTGTAGCTGTATCAGTTTTAGTTTTCCTCAGAAATCAAAATCTAGTAGGATGAGGTCAGGTGATCTAGGCCACCAAGCTATTATTCCGCTTCGCCTAATCCACCTTTGAAAGTAAATGTTCATTAAACCAATTCCAAACGCAATTAGACCGTCTTACAATTTGCGTTGTAATTTTGTAATAAAGCCTTGTCGGTCGATTTTCATTTAACATTTTTAACCAACTTCATAAAAAGGAGGAGGTTCTCTATTCGACCTGTACATTTGTTTTTCTTATTTTTGTGCGTAGAATACGCTCGCGACGTTTGTACAGAAAAGCATCATTTAACCATTTTTTAGCATAATTAGACCGTCTTACAATTTACGCTATAATTTTGTAATAAAGCATTGTCTGTCGATTTTATTTTAACATTTGAAACCAACTTCATAAAAAGGAGGAGGTTCTCTATTCGACCTGTACATTTGTTTTTCTTATTTTTGTGTTTATGCTTGTACACAAAAGCATTCGACACCCTATACATACTTACGTCGATTGTCCGCACAAAGTTTCGCGATTGTATCTACGGTTTCGGACTCCGTGCTTGTCTCGAACGAATTGGGCAGGTGCAATTAAACAAATTAAAGTCCCTCCACTTCGGAGAGACGTTCACGTACCAAGGTTGAGTATCTTGATCACCTTGAAGAATCTGTCCTCAGCGCTGAGGTCTTGCACCGGCCTTTTGGTGCAGTGATACTTGATGTACGGGAAGCAGCCTGTCCTAAGTACGTGGTAATTGCTGCTGCCAACCGTCCAATTGAAATGGGACATGCCTCTCTGGTCATTCACGATGTCCGCGTACTTCACGAAATACGAGGTCCAATGAGGCTCGCTCGTTTGGCACAAATAGCTCGTTAATACCTGGTCATGTCGTAAACGTATAAATTACAATCCACTTTGTTGTTTCTTTCGAGTCGCGCTCGCTTCGTCTCACCACCTTCAGGTCCATGCACGATTAACCCTTCGCTCGGCCATCTTTAAACATTCCGTATATTTGTCACGACTTTTTTCGCCATTTCGTTTAGGCGTAATGAAATCGTACCAATTTATATCCGGTTTATCGCTTTTCGAACGAGACGAGAAGCGACATACTATGTTATACTGTAATCGTCGAAATAATTACAGCCTGGACACGTCTCGCTCGATTACGGTAAATTGCTACGATTGAAGCTGTATGTATTATTATTGTTATTGTTATTATTTATTTATTAACAAGCATGGGCCTTTTAGTACGCAAAGTTACATAGAAGTAGAAAGAAACAAATATATATGTTATAATAATAATATATAACAAAACAAAATGGTGTAAGAGTAGAAAAGAAAAATAGGAAGAAAAAATAAAACAAAAAAAATATAATCACAAAAAAAAAAACATAATAGCTACAAAGTTCGGCGGTTATTGAGCCAGAGCGTTCACGACGTATCGCTCGAAAGTGCGGAACGGACCAAAAAAGTTTAAGACGGAACGAAATTCATTAACGTTAGTAACTAATCTATTTAGCCAATTGTGTTTGCATACGACGTTCGATGTAGATTACGAGCGAGCGAAACGTAGAAGGGCACTAGGCACCTGACTCCTAGCTACCTTTAACGTATGGAAATTCGATGCGCGCGCGACATGCTCGCGCAAATGTCACTCGAGCACCGCCATTGTCGTACTTTCGCGACTGATTGTGAGAATGCCGGCGACGATGACGACGCAACGAGGGTGTTCCCATTTTCGACTCGCCGCGTCATTCCGCGACGAGGGAAATTCGCACGGCACGCTGGTCGCACAATAAATGCGGGACGCATCTTTGAAGATGCGATCGCGGGCGTTACTCAACGGCGTGAGAAACGAGAAAACCGAACGCGCTCGTATTATAATGGGGAGAACATGATGATGGCATTCCCGGCTTGCGGTATACCCAATTATCAATAACCGGAGATTGAGTTGTTATAATTACGGCGAGCCTTAATTGCGGCGCGGAGCGGATAAAGCGGAATTAATTTTTGATGCCGCGCGCGACTATTAGCGCGGCCGTGTGTGTAGCGTCGGGCTCGGGGGATGGGATGTTGCACGGGAGCCGTTACATGTAGATGCATAGTAGGGATGTTAGATTCTCTAGATAGAATCGAGTTTCGAATCGATTCTCTGAAAAAATCGAAACCAAAAAAATCGTTTCCGCATGAAAAGGTTCTTTTGGAGTAAAGAATCGAGCTCAAGTTTAACAAATGCTGCAGATTCTATTAAAAAAAATGAAATACAAAAAAATCGATTTTGGAACAATCGATTTCTTTGGGATAATGAATTAAGCTCAAGATTAATATGTGCTGCTATATAGGTAGATTCTAAATATATCCGACAAACTTTAAGGCCTGATTCCTTGTTTTTTTGTTATCATATAAGTTCATATGAACATATGCCCGGCTTAGTGATAAAAACAAAGGAAGTTTAATAATAAATTAAGAGTTTACACAGTATAATACAACGTAGATAATAAACCTTAATAAATAAACTTTAGTGAATCAATACGTTGACACGTTACTATTCAAATGGCAAATAAATAAACAATTCCTTTCGTAGGGCCAATTAAATGTTAGATCATTCATTTATTCTTAAACATATTTTGTTTGTATCACTAAGCCGTTTTGGACATATTATATGTTCATAAAAACTTTTATGATAAAAATAAATCAAAGAAACAGTCCTTAAAGTTTGTCGCATATATTTAGAATCACCCTGTATAGTATTAAAAAATAAAAATAAAAATATCGATCTTAGAAGAACTAATTTTTAAGGGTAATTAATCGACACATAGAAAAGTCGAATCAGTGCATTTCAGTGACATGAGTACTCCGATTGGTTCGTTGTGACGTCGAAAGAATCGATTCTTTAGGGAAAATCCAATAGCGAAGAATCGATTCAAAAGAATCGATTTTTTGAAGAATCGGATTGGAATCAAATTTTTGGAAAAACGAATTGGCATCGATTTGTTGAAGAATCGGATTGGAATCAAATTTTTGGAAGAACGAATTGGAATCAACTTTTTGCAGAACAAATCGGAATCGATTTTTTGAAGAATCAAATGGTAATCGAAGATTCGCAATGCAGCTCAACCCACAAAGAATTACGAAATCACTGACCTCCGACGCGCACGGTTTTTCCCTCCTGAGGAAACTCATCGGCCGCCTTCCATTTGCATGCCGAGCGCCGGCGCCGATAGTGGCCCATGCCAACCTCGTGCCGCCGATCATTCGTCGCGGAATCCTGCGGACTGGCTTCTGTCTTCCGAGAATCTCATGCTCGGCCCCGCCCGCCGGATGATCCTCGCTGTTAATTACGCCGCTAGCGTTACTCACGCTCGCAACAACCGCACAGCGCCCTTTAACAAAACGAGCATCGCGCCCGCTGATAGCCTGTTAATCTATCGGTAATCTGTTTAGAGCGGTAATCGCCTAATAATAGCGGAAGCCGTGAATTGAAGGAGCCTACGGCCGTCGAATAGACGTTTCGCTCTGCCTTTCTAAAATAACCGCGAGGAGCAGAGCGAAATGTCAAGGTTAACGAGGGCTGATATGTTCGCGCGCCGGAACAGCGATTCATGCTGCGTGACGTGACAACTACTCTCGACTCTATTGTGATTCCTGACAACAAGCGGAGAGAGCGAGAGAGAGAGAGACGGAGAAGAAGAATGGAACGTAAAGCGTATAATTAATGACGCACAAGAGTTCGTCGAAAAATCGACCCGCTGACCAATATTCGAGCACTTTCGCACTGCATGCTCGCGAAGGATAAGACTTTCCAGTGGAACGGAGAGGTATCAGATAGTTGCATCGCTGCACTTCCATATCGGACTACTGTCCCGTGTTCTCCTTTTCTTTCTGTGTCAGCGCGGTGGGTGGAAGTGGGCTAAATAAGGCCCGTGCAACAATCGAGTCCACTTTCAACCAGTCTCACGCACCGCGATTGAAGGACAATGTATCAGATAGCGAGTTGATTGCTGTCCCGCTGCAGAGTCAATCCGGGATGGCTGCCCACTGGACGTGACGATAAACCGATAAACGTTTGATCTACTTTCTTTCTTTGTTAAAGCATCAAACGCGCGCTGGCTTGGAATAATAATACGTTGCACGGAGAAAGGCTTGTTCTGCGTACATCGAAAATGTAATCCAGCGACAATGTTCGGCGACTGCAATTTCTACTTCTCGCAAACACATTCAGACATGCCCAACAACTCCAACATCTACGCTTCCGTTCGAACGGTCAAATTCAAACTGTCCACTTGACAATTCCATATAGACAGCTCTTAATATTTTTGCTCCGTTTTATAATACTTACGCACGCTTACTAGATACGACCCATCTCTCGCGTAATCGTTCGAGTCAATCGCGAAACATTATCCATTCGAATGTTCGAATTCAAACCGTCCACGTGATACCTCTCCATTGGCGACACTGATACTCACGTGACGACGCATGCGTGGCAGAGGAGGCTCGTAGGCTCGGCGTAGGCTGCGAACGGACGTCGTTATTTGCGCACCACGATTTCGTTCGACGTACGGGCACACACGGCCGAGCAATCCGGTCCCTCGCGCGTACCTGTCCCGTACACACACACACACACACACACACGGATCGACGAGATGCGCATCCGCTAATGGAGCCTGTCGAGGAACGAGTATAACGTCAGCAGTACGCGAGTAATTCGTGTCACTCCCGAGACACACGAGGCTACCTGCAGCGCTGTCGTCGCAGCGCGTATTGATTCTGGCAGGCGGGCACTTCAAATGTTTCGGAAAAATTGGTGTCATCGCTGACTTAAGGAGGAATTGGACACATTTAAAAAAATCGTAGATATTCTTGCAATTTTGAGGGATTATGTGTTTTAATGAAATAAAGGAGCATACCAAATTTCAGAATTCCCTACTACGTAGTTCTGAAGAAAATAATTTATTAATTTAACACGGTCTCTTATGGAAAAATCGCAATTGAAGCTCTTTCGTCAATAGATTCAGTAGTTGTACAGTCAATATACAAAATTCTGCGCTGTGTGACCGAATAATGGTAATTTTTACCGTAAATATGATTTTAAACGGGAAGTCAATCTTTCGTAGCACCAACTACATATTAATCATCCATTTGTCCATGTTCAACATGCACTACATTATCCACATTTGTAAATATGTATGCATGATTATCGTGTGGCATTAACTTTTGACCAGATTGCCTGTCCGATTCCTCCTTGTTTGTCGATTTTGAGACATTTTCACGGGGAAAATGAACTACATAATAGGAGCGGTGATAAATTGTTTGACGAATTCTCCCGAACAAAAACGGCGATTTTGCGGCAAATTTGCGAGCGATGACGAGCGACACCGAAGAGAACTGTACGTTTTATCAGAAACGTGACTACGAGTTTTGGAGCGAACGACGTATCATCGTAAATCTGTGTAATCTACTTTCCAATTTTATAATCTTTTAATGAACTTGAATTGTTCTATATTACGTCAGTGTCTAATCCGATGTAACTCAAACTTTATGAGTGATCACTTGACAATACCGCGGTCGGTTGTTTACATACGACGAAGTAACGGTATCGATGTCGTTTCCGGCGTTAAAGGCCTGATTTACACCCATAACCGTGTGTCCATGTATGGTCACATTCGATTTTAAGCCGGCGTTTCGTCGCAGGCAACCGTAACACACATACGCGGTGTGTGGAGAAAAAGCAACCGGAGGGTCCGTCGGTCGTGAGTCGCATCAATGAATTAATAAACAGCCGCATCAATTTTCACGTCACGTCCGATCGAATTATCGTCGGGACACGTGCGACGTACATACGTCTGACTCGGACACTGTGTCGACGTACGTTTCCGGGAACTAAGCGAATTCGTGCTTTTTTGTTACTTTTTTCGGGGGATCTACGACTGACCGAGGCGGCAAATAAATCATAGTGCGCGCGCGCGCGTGCATTTGAATAGGAAATAAAGTCGTTCTCTCTCCGTCTGTATGATGGTCATGTTCCGCACAATAGACGAAGGCGCGGCGAGCCGCCAAGCGACTGAACGACGTTCAGTAGATTACAACAGCGTTAATTTATTATCGCTGCCGCGCTCGGCAAATGTACATTGAATTACGAAATTGAACAAGACACTTTCTTCGTCTCTGTCGTCGTAAAGATGGCGCGCGAGCTCGCGAAGATGTAGCTGACGTATTAACGTCAGGTGTACGTGGCGTTGTCGAACTTAGATGCGGTACGAGAGTGAGGGACGGAAAAAGGTCTGGCCGACGTCTTTTACGTACGACCTTTTCAACCGACTTCAAAAAAGGAAGAGGTTATCTATTCGACATGTATATTACCATTTTTTTTTTGTTTGTAAGTATGTTCACCTATAACTCGCGAACAAGCTGTCGGATCTTGATGGTTCTTGGTTTATATGAAAGGGCCCATTCTCACATTTAAGTTTTGACAAATTTCGACAAATTTCGACACCGACAACCCCATTTTTTAACGACCTCAAAATAGGAGAAGGTTCTCTGTCCGACATGTATATTCTTTTTTTTTAAACATCTTTTTTAACAGTTTTGAGAGTGATTTCTACATAGTCACGTGTAACTTTCACTTCAAAGAGGACACTGCCGCAGTGGCCCCTGACGATTTTAAAAAATTCTAATAAGGAATACCCATTTTTTATCTATCTTTTAACCCTCGGACACCCGACTGAAAAATGAGACACGCAACCCCACGATGGGTCATTCTGACCCATCCTGCAGGACGGCAACCCGACATTTTAAATTCATAAACATTTTATTTGTATAGATTGATGTGAGACGAGAACCTAAAAGAAAATTCAACGCGTCCACGTAACACCAACATTATTGTTATAATTATTAGATTATGTGTTATAGGTAACAATCCTGGAAGTAAATGCTGCGGAATTTGGTCAAAAATAGTTAGGTTACTACGTCTAAGCCATTCCATTTATAAAACACTGACGACAACGTCGCAAAAAATTTTAATTTCGTAAAAAATGTTGAATACAATTTATAAATAAATTGTCAACGTCTAAAATGCATTGCAACGTCGCTAAAATGTACGTAGGCGAAAATTTGTATTTTGCTCTAAAAATGGGTTGACGATCAGGCTTCGGGTCAAATGGACCCATCGTGGGTATCTGTGGGTTAATCCGCTTCTTTACTAGCAAATTACTAGCCCGAGGTTGGTCGGGTTACTGTTACATGTAACTAAAAATTAAAAAATGAAGAACTAAAAAAAACTAATACCGACTTCAAAACTGCATTAAAAAGTACGAAATGAGTTTCAATTTTTGAGGTCGGCGCGGAGATAGAAACAAAACAATATTGAAATCGATTTCTAAGGGGCGATAGGGGGAGGGGACGTCTTGAAATTCAATTAACCTTAAGCACACTCTGAACTTTGTATTGCAGTCATTCGATAAACGAAACAAATTATAAACATTTATTTCGCCAATTGATAGCTGTTTTCGTTTCTATCTCGCCGCCGATCTCAAAAATTGAAAATGATTTCAAACTTTTTACTGCAGTTTTGAAGTCGATGTTACTTTCTTTATTAATTATTTTATTCTACCCCTCATTATCGGCTAATATCCTAACTCTTCCCTTGTCAGCGACCGGTCGCAAGAACATAATGACGTCGCGTATACGAGCGCCGATAAGGGAACTTAACTTTATCCTGTCAATCTTGCGTTACACGTTAATTGACGGTCGGCGGATAGGGCGGATAGGGTATCGGGGAGGTTAGCAGAAAATTACGAACGCGGCGGCGATTCTCACGGTTCCCGTGAATGGTCTTATGCAACAGGCGTGATTATGCGAGACGATCGCCTGAATTTGCCCGAAGAATTTACGCGCGTCATGAGGACTACGATCGCACGCCGTGAACCTTGTAACCAATAGTGGAAGCGGTACTGCGACAAAATTGCAGCTTCGTGACAAGTTTTATTGTCTATGGTCTGTGTTTCGATTAATCAAACGTTCGCCCGTTTACTGCATCCCGCAATTATATTGTCGTCGCATACGGCAAATTAGCAGTCGTATCGGCGTTATTAATTAAGGCCGGTTATTTAATTAGCAATTTTCTCTTTGTTCCAGGTGAGTGCCACTTTCCAGTTTCGCGACTGCGACACGAAAACCTGTTCCACTGAACGTAAGACCGTAAGTAGAGACACGTACCGTTTTTGCGCAATCATTCGTCTATTTAGCGAAACCGTTGAAAATCGTCGTAAAACGTAGGGCTCCGGATTCTAATGATCTTCGCGCACAGTTCTGGCTTCTGGCCAGTGTCGAACCGGCGCAAGAACTCGTCCTGCTGAAGCTTAAGGCCTTACGTAAACAGAGACGTGTCGTTTTTGCTCGACGACTTCTATATCATGCAAAACTGGTAACGATCATCGTAAAACCTATGATCTCAGAAATAAGAACACTTCTTGTTGCACTGAGCGTACAAGAAGCGCACGTAAGACAACGCATTTCTATCAGAGAATCCTTTTATCAAGCAATACACTTCAGGAAGCGTCTTCGTAAAACTTGCATTTTAAAAATCGGAGTATTCTTCCCCAGAAAAACATGTTAGCCGCAGCATGAAAATCTGCGCCGTGTATTACAAACATCGCTGAAAATAGCCGACGAATCCCTTCAAACGAAACATGTTCCACCACTTCCTGGCCTCGCGATTTCAGTCGATCACCAGCTAGGGATGTTCGATTCTACTGACAGAAACGATTCCCTGAAAAAATCGGGACTAAAGAGTGGATCTTGCAAGAATCGATCTTTTGGGGTAAACAATCGAGTTTAAGATTTGTAAATGCTACAAATTCTCTTAAAAATCCAAATAAAAAAAATCGATCTTTTGTGGCAATGAATTGACTTCAAAATTAACAAATGCCGCAGTCTCAAAAACAAAAAAAAACGAATCAATATTTTGGGGAAAAGAATCGATTCAATAAAAAATCGGCAAACAAAGAATCGATCTTTCGACCAAAAGAATCGAATCGGAATGGAACGTCTCGACCACCAACGAACTCGCGCTCGGAGCCTCTCGAAAGGCGGCCGTCCTGAAACGTAATCGTAAATCGCGACGAAATTTCTCGCGAATCTCGCTGCTCGGTGGTGCGGCGCAAAGTCGGCTTCGTTAGTCGGCTCTAATGAAGCGAGCCTCGTTTGCCAGGGAAACGAGGACAAAATGAGAAGGAAAACAGGAACGAAAACGTGCCAGGCACGCGCTCGCGCTCGTTCGCGGATTGGCGGGGCGGACGGTGGGCCGTAAAGAATGGTCCCTGTCAAATTGGATCGCATTGATGTGCTAATCCGATGTGCTCCGCCGGACCAGGAAACGCTTATCTCCCAGCAGGTACACCGATCCTCTCGCGATTAGATCAGCGGCAATCGACGGGAAGGGACGTCGTAAAGTCCCTCCGGCCGTTTTCTTTGCCGAGATTCATTAGCTGCGTCGGAGCTAGCTGCGCGAGTCTGCGTTTTCGTGTCTTTCGTCGCTTTCTGCCGTATGATGTTTCTGAAAAAAATGACGATTGAATCGGGTGTCGGTGTCGGTCTGGTCTCGGGTCTGCCTTCAGTTCTCTGTGCGTCAAAATGAATGTAGAGATTACTCTGTTTTTAGCAGTACGATCGAAAATGTTGTTATCAGGTGTAGCATGGTTTCGAGAGAGCTTTAACGGGATAATTCTTCAAGGTCATGTTGAACTTTTTGCAAATTAACCTATTATTTGTTTAAGCCTATATGCTAGAGGATTTCAAGACGAATACGGTGTCATATAACGTAACATGTGTTACTTTCTGTTTGTCTGGATCGAGGAAAGATTAAAGAAATATCCTAGTTGAAAGAACTTTGTGTTACAAGAAGTATCGTATGCTACGCCGCTGTACGCGTCCCTACTCTTGCCAACTGTTTGTAAACTCTACCGATCAACATTCGCGGTTCACCCTGTATATGTAAAACATGTAATGAAGCAATCAGCTCAGACATCGCAACGTCTTCGGTCCGCTTCAATACGTCTCACCACCATTCATAAATTCAGTCCGATTTTTCAGTCACCCCTGACGCGACACTCGTTATTTCAAGAAAGTAGACGTTTCGCTCTATTAAACTTAACGGCCCAACCGATTCGCTACCGTAAATCAGTCCTGTTAAACCGAACGATTCGCGTCCGCGCGCGTCATGTTCTCGGGCAAAATGCAGGACTTACGTGCGCGGCGTATCAAGACGATCCTGTTCCCGATTAGGTAATAAACAAGCAGCGAGCGAAACGGGACTTTAACGCACGATCATTTTCCCGGAGACGCGAATAGGCCCGCGGACCCGACGTATACTTCGTCAATCAACCAGGAATCCCGTCAACAACTTAATAGAGAAGCTAAACGACGCTTCGCGGAATTCCGTCGAGGCTTCCGCGAAATAAAGCGCCAGCGTCGAATCTCGGCATCTTTGATCCCGCCTCGCCACGGCATGACGATAACGAGAAAAATTCATAAATAAAAACTCACGCCTCTCTCAGCTCCGATCTTATACGACAGGACGCTGGGCTCAATTTCGGTTTAGAAAGTGTAATTTTGTTAGGTGTTTCGTTGTTTTTTGTATAGAGCATCGAAAGGTCTACAAGTTTTCCATATAACTCGTTTGTCGGAAATGGCACCTTAAAAAGTTACGAATTTGTTTGTGAAACATACGAAATTAACACTGGGTACTGTATTTTCCAGCACACGTAATGTTGGAGATTGAGGTGTTAGTGACGCTAGCACATTTGAAAGCAAATAAAGTGACGCCTGTACTTTCGACTGGAGTCGTTTTACACGGAAACGAAACTAAATTATAACACATAGGGCTCAGAGGTTGCCAGAATCAAAACAAACAATTAATTGACTAACACCTCAATCTCCAACATTACGTGCGCTGGAAAATACAGTAACCTGTGCTACTTTCGTATGTTTCACAAATAAATTCGTAACTTTTGGAGAAGTCATTTTCGACAAAAAAGTTATATGGAAACCTTGTAGACCTTTCGATGCTCTATCAACAAAAAATAAAGCAGCCAAAAAAAATACACTTTATAAATCGAAGTCTTACCGGACGCTGTTCGCGAAAAGTTTTTATATCGCGGGAAAAATTATTTTTGTTACTGCGGCCAAAGTGTTTGGTAGACACGTTTTGGTTGACGGTAACGACTGTTTTACTTAGGACAACCAAATGTATTATAGATAGGACTATCTAATAATTCGTTTGCATTAGCTGGACTAAATTATTTGCTTAGTTCTTCGCGAGAACTTTGGCAGTGAGGGAGCAACGAGAGGAAGGCAATCTGTTTGTGTATCTTTGTCGAGGCTGGGTTTGTTCGAGGCTGGCTATGAATACGAGTAATAGTCAGAAATTCGATTGTCAAGCATTGTTACCACGGCGTCAAAATTGTTGATGCGCGCATATTGTGTATTTGTGTCTGTGTGCCTGCGTGCTTGAAGAGTGTGCAATTCTTATGGTCCAGCAGTTTTTGTCTGGAAACGTGCAAAGATTGACAATCGTGGCATTTCGGCCTTTTTCGACAAGGTGTGTTTCGCAATAACGAATGGCGATAGAGAATTTGTCCAAAGAACGAACATAGAAGGAATAGAATTTATCAAAGTGGTATAATTGATTCCTTGATACGTACAATATTCTTATTAAATATCACGTGTATATTCTTATGTGTTTGGTTTTACTGATGTATTGTGGCACTGACAATTGTAACGATATCTTGTTCTAGATGTGGTATGTCAGCATTTCGTCATATTCGGAGAATATTGAAATATAAACGTTCAATTAATAAGTCCAGTGCTACTACTTTTATTAAAATCGATTGATGCCGATTCTTTTTAATACAGTAAAATTCTGTACCAAAATACGATTGTCATTAAAACATTTTTATGTTAGACGAAAAAGAGACATTTTCGCTGTAGCAACTAAATAGAACTAACCAATTCTTTTGATTGGAGCAACCAAACGTTTACTTAACCAAATAACAGCCAAATCTTTGCCGTCGTGCGTACCAAATTTTGGTTATCTGAACCAAACTATGTTTTCAGTCGCACCGTCACATTACCGTGCCAACGTCCAACGAAAGCTTTCGTGCGCAGGTAAACACGCGGATACGCTTGAAGTGGGAAAGAGGCGTTGGACGATAGGGAATAAACGAGGAACCGAATGCGTCGCGCGCGATCGGGACATTCGTATGCGCGAGTTTCGATTTTCCGCGCCCGAGGACTCGAGTTTATGGATCGATAGGAAGTGTGCGTCGATCCGACGAATACCGTTAACCGGTCGATGGAAAGAGACGGAACGAGCGGCGGGGTGGCAGAGCAAGAAGAGGGGCCGCTCAAGTCGCGATTTTAAATTCCGTATGATTACGAGCGTACGCGCACCGACATGCGTCGCGCATAATGAAGGAGCAGGTTCGGCGAGGCGGATGGCCGTTACATCATTTATCTCGAGGAAATCGTAGACTCGCATCAAAATAAGCAACACGTTGCCTGCATGCTCGCGATGAGCGAGCGTGTATGTGCGTCCGCGTACACGCGAGTATCTCAGCGACGTTTCGTTGCGTACATACGATTGTATAATATTCGGATTAGATAGCGTGGCTGGACAAGCAGCGGCATGGAAGTTATATTAGTTTCTTTATTGGAGCGATGAATTTTTATCGGCGGCGCAGATGTATCTGAAGACTTGATACGTTGTGAAATTTGCTTCAATCCTACGCATGGAAACGTTGATATCAGTGACGCGCGTTCGAGAAATTTCAGCTGAATAATGTCCGATGGATGTTGAACTAAGATCTTCTGTATCGCGGTAATCGATTTTTGCCGACATTCGCAAACGTATTCGAAGTTTCGGTCGAATGTACAATTTGAAGGATGATGGAAAAAATAGTTGGTTCGGATAATCAAAATTCGGTACGCGCAACAAAAAAGTTTGGTTGATATATGGTCAAACAAACGTTTAGTTGCTCCAACCAAGAAAATTGGTTACTTCTGTTTAGTTCCTGCAACCAAAATGCTTTTTTTTCGCCTAACATAAAAATATATTAATGACCATCATATTTTGGTAGAGAATTTTATTCAATTATAAAATAATTTTCAACAACAGATTTTAATAAAGAAGTAACACTATATTTGTTAATGAAATGTTTATAATAAAGAACTCTCCATTCTCTTGTGAAGGACACGCAATAAGCGTGTAAATGTCTCGAAAACCCAAGTATTTTAATGTTTTTTACACAAATTCTTGATCATCACTCATTGTAAAATAACTTTATCAAAAATCTCTAAATGCCACGCAAGTTAATCTCTATTCGTTTCCTGACAAAAACTGCTTGCAGCTTCAGATCCTAACACATACGCCATACGGCATACGTGTTGTTTCGGTAAAACATACCAAGCAAACAATTTGGTTGAGCCAATGTAAACGAATGTTTCGATTTTGTACTGTCTATAATACATTTGGTTGTTATAAATAAAACATTTTTCACCGTCAACTAAAGCGGGTCTACCAAACAGCCTGGTTACACTTACAAAAAAAATTTTTTCTGTATGAAAGTAGACTTGTCTGAAAGATCCGTGTCATTTTGTTGCATGAACGTAATTCCGTATTTGCAATTACGCGTATTATGTACACCATAGTACCTGTTCCGATCGTGTCCTTTTCATGTAGCAAGAGCACATTTCTAAATTGCAATATCATATTCTCGTTCAGCGATGCACAATTTCATGCATAATTTGATGAAAAAGAAATTCGGCTCGAAAGTCCTAATCGCAGCGCTTTCCGAAAGAATATTATCTCTCAATCGCCGGCCGTTCGTTTATCGATGCTCAGTCTCATCGGCGACCGGACATGCGATTGGCTCTGGCCTCTCGATTTCTTGAACCAATAAATTTCGTCGGCGATTATCGCAGCGCGATACAGAGAGCCGCCTGTTGCTGCTCTCTCGCCCCGTGAGAATTTATTTCCCTATCGCTTACAGTTCGCAGCCGATCCTATCTGTAATGTTAATTGAACGCGGTATTGCTAGAATAATCGACATCAAAGACGAGATTACAGATCTTCCACTGGTCGAGGAGTGACTTTAATTAAGGAACGCGCTCGATACCAGGAGGCCGTTGTTAAGTCGGGTCCGGCAAGAAACTTGTCGCGCGTGAAATTCGTCGACGTGCACAGAAAAAATTATGTTTTGATTGACGATGAAAAATGTTTTACTTGTGACAACCAAATGTATTATATACGGTACAAAATCGAAAAATTCGCTTACATTAGGTCAACCAAATTATTTGCTGGGTACGTTTCATCGAAACAACACGTGTGCCGTATGGCGTGTGCGTTATGATCTGAAACTGCTTGCAGTTTTTGTCTGGAAACGAATAGGGATTAACGCGCGTGGCATTTAGAGATTTTTGATAAAGTTATTTTACAATGAGTGACGATCAAGAATTTCTGCGAAAAACATTGAAATCACTTATCGCGTTTCCTTCACAAGAGAATGGAGAGTTATTTATTATAAACATTTAATTAACAAATATAGTGTTACTTCTTTAGTAAAATCTGTTGATGCCGATTATTTTATAATTTATTAAAATTCTCTACCAAAATATGATTGTCATTAATACATTTTTACGTTAGACGAAAAAAAAAAACATTTCGGTTGTAGGAACTAAATAGAAGTAACCAATTTTTTTAGAGCAACCGAATGTTTGACCATATATTAGCCAAAGTTTTCCGTTGTGTGTACCGAGTTTTGGTCACCTGAACCAAACTGTTTTTTCCGTGTGCGGCTCGAAGAAAGCACTGCCGCATTTACTTCATCCCGGCGAGCGAAGGAGCGAAAAATGTCGAGAGCCGTCAGCTTGACATGATTTTGCGAAAAATCGAATGCGAACTGCGAAACTAACTCCGCACACACCGTGCATCGCGGTATGATTGGCGGTCCGTGCCAGCAATATCTAACGTGCTCGGCATAATAAAACTGCCACAAGCAAGCCGTGCGATTTCGCTCAGGAAAAATTCGACTCGAGCGTTTCCCTAACTTTTATCGTGGCGGACTTTCATTCGAATCCGAACGCGGCGCACCGATAATACGCGCGCCATTATGGCGGAGCGGGGCGCTTTCAATAGGCGGGCAAAATTAAAGTATACCTCCGATACCTGTGGCCCCGTATCGAAATTCGATATTTCGCGTGCGCTCGCCGAAGAAACCGAGTTAACGTCGACGCGCGCTCGTGTTTTATTAGTCCTGCGCCGGGCGAGCCTGCCGATTTCTGGCACGATCATTTTGCGAGCGCTCATTTGCATCGAGAATGACTGCCCCGGCGAGTGCGCGCGAACGTTTTCCGCGCATGATCTTCCGCGAAAATAATTCCGACCCACTTTCGACATCAGATTATGCCCTGCGCGAGCGCAAATTCGTCGCTGTGAGCGGTAGCCAGTATCGTTACACCGTTGACGATCACAGAAAGTGACCAAATATTTTTGCAACTGCAACCAAACTGCTTGGTAGATTCGTCTTGGTTGAAGGTAAAAAATGTTTTGCTTGTGACAAGCAAATATATTATAATTAAAACGGAATAGTTAACCTTTTGTAATTATTTAATATTAGAGTAATGCCATCTTATTGGTTGACAGAAGCTACATATGAATGAACAATGAATATCGAAAGAAATTTTATTCATATGTAGCTTCTGTCAACCAATAAGATGGCATTACTCTAATATCAAATATATTATAGTACAAAATCAAAGAGAGCCGCGATAAAGCAGTAGTGTTTTGTATATGTTCAACGAGACAATTTTTGCAGGTGTCTGATTCTGAGCGTACCACCAATCATCAGAAGTTAAATTCTTAGAATGTCAGGTATGGATCAAATCGTACATCAGTGAACAAGAATGCCAATTTCGAAATGTCCTCTTACTACATGAAAAATTTACAATCGAAACCGGTGCAATGGTGTGATGAATTACGTTCGTGCAACAAAATGACACGGATCTTTCCGACAAGTCTCCTTCCACGCGAGTACTAAAACACCGCGCGAAACCACTGTGATTCACATAGATCCGCGTAATTTGATTACATCTGCGCAACACAAACGTTCGGCCGCGTCCGTGCGAGAAAATTACACAGATCGTTCAATGAAGCACCGCCGTACGAGCTCTCGCCGTGCAAAATAAGAGCCCGCCCGACGACAGCCATTCAACTGCTGCCTGGATCCCAACCGGACATTGCGTCTAGTCTGCGGTGAGCGAGGAAAAGGGCAAAAGAAATATGGGCGAGAGAAGAAAAGGAGCGCCGGGCAACTGGGAGCATCAGCCGTAGGACAGAAACTGAATCTCCCCCTGGCGTTGGCTCGTTGTGGGACAGCGTGCAACCGCGAACCACACTGGCTCACCGTATCATAAGGCCCGGCAACAAAAAGATCTCCCATCCGCACCGTCGCCTTCCCATTAAATCTTCGCTAAGAAGTTTCATTATGCAAATGCACTTATCCAGGCAACGCCGCGGACTTACAGCTTTGTAATTAAAATCCCGAATTAGTTGATCTGTAAAGTTCAGAACATTAGAGGAAGAAGGATTTGAAGATCGACAGGTGGGTCTGTCTTTGCACGTCCGATAAGAGACTTATTGCCGAACGAAGCGCGACGCGAGGTTCTAATGATTCAATTTATCATGCGTTGGAAGGAAACTTTTTTTTTTTATTATTTTTTTTTTGTAGTCCCATCGACAGCTGGAGTTATTAGCGACTACTTGGCGGTTTGGGTCTTACTGGTACTTGTGTATTTGTCTTTTAGATAAGGTTGCTGAGATGTGTATCGACAATACGTGTATGCGAATGCGTTTGTGTGGCTGTGATCCGTGACGTAGTAATGAAACAAGATCGATTCCATATTATGTGTGTATGGTTGCGTGAAAAGGAGAGTGAGCGGACTTTTTGTTTTTGGGAGAGGCAGTACTGGTATGAACGCGAATGAGAGTGAACGTAGAAAAAATACATAGTCTAATTATAGTAAAAACTTGTGTCTGAGACTAGCACCCGACCCAGATCCAAATAAATCGCACATTGTTCATAAACGTGATTGCTGCGCTTGGATAGTTTTTTCCATTCATGGCGTTTTTTAGTTTTCTCCATTCGGGGCGTCTTTTCTAAAATCCTGGAGAATGTGGCTGGTTGTGATGGTAACGTTGTATTGGTGTCCAATTTTTCGGCGCGAAATTATTGTTTGATCACGTCTGTTTAATTCAGTCGGAAGGATGTTTTCGTAGGGCGTTATTCCTTACAGCAAAAATCTTTGAGGACGCATGGGTTTTCCAATGGTCGTTCCATTTTTCATATATATTTTTGGTCAGGAACTTTTGGAAGTTCCTATGGGAGCTATGCATGATAGGACAAAATGTTCCAAATAAACGTTACGGAACTTGGTGAGCGTTATCCAAACATGTAACAAAATTTAACCCGTCCGATTTCAAGAACCCAAGTTGATATTGAAACATCCTAAACGCGTCCAGCCACGCAAAAGAAAAAGGGCATCATATGCATGACATAATAGCTCTGTACCAAACATTTTCATATCATTACAAACGGAGATATTCAAATTGAACAGAGTTATATACTGCCCCACCCTGTACAATACATGGCCACTCATTCCGCAAAAGCATAGACATTTCACCGGTAGAGCATTGAGTATTGAACTGTAGATTCTTTATTTTTCTTACATTCTTTTCATTTTAATAAATCTGTATTAATCCCATTCAATGTCATCCCCGATTACTTTCCGTGAGTCATCCATAACTGAATATCGTTATTGTTTGACAGACACCACAGCATGCACTTTGTACGTCGGTCACGTAACACACTCCCGGCTCCTCTCCTCCCCATCAGAATACGTTTCTTCGCGAGCCACCCCCGCGTGGCTCGTTCCATTTTTTCTACTTTCTTTCTTTTCTAAACACACCGCTCCGCCTGGCGTGCCTCACACGGCGGATTATTCCCGTGGTAATAAAGACTTCGCAATCTTCCACGATAGCAGCGAGTTCTGACTGTCTACCCTCGGCGATTCGTATTACCGCGGAGCACTGCAGGGCACCCATCGGCCGAGCGCATACATCACGGGGGATGTATGGCGCGCTGAAGAATGGGATGCATCTCTTATCTTGTCGAGAGATCATCGCCGTGTAATGCGCAGCTTTCATCCGGCACTCGCGCGTCCTGTGCGTCGAAGCACTCGATCCGAGAAAAAGGTGGGCGCTGAAAAACGGCGAGACGCGGAGAGGGATGAATAATAGAAAATGTGTCGAAGCGTTGCGGCGCGCTGATCCGGTTATGTATCGAGTGCGTCGAAATGCTTGATTCGAGCGAGGCAGCGAGGTAGAGGCTGGCTGAAGAATTGGCGAGACGAATCGTGCCGGAGAGACGAGGGATGAGGCTCAAGTAGGGACGTTCGATTCCGATTCGATTCTTGCGGTCGAACGATTTATTCTTTTGAATCGATTCTTTGGTGGCCGATTTTTTGAGGAATCGAATCTTATTCCGGAAAATATCGATTTTTTTAGTCGGATTTTTTAAGAGAGTCTACAGCATGTATTTATCTTGAATTCGGTTCTTTATTCCAAAAAAGTCGGTTTTTTCCAAGATCGATGTTTTTTTTTGGATTTCTTAGGAGAATTTGCAGCATTTATTAATGTTGAACTCAATTCTTTACTCCAGAAAATTGATTCTTCACCGCATGGATCACCTACGAATTTCTTTCATTAGACCGGTCTAATCATGAGAACAATCTTATAACATTTTTATTATTTTATAAAGTTTTGTGTTTTTCATCCCATAATGGCAAAGAGAGGTATTGAAGATTATTATGCCTGGAATAAAACAAGTAAATCATTGGACTTTCAAGCTATATTCTGTAAATAATATTATTATTATTACATACATATATAAAATAAATAAAATAAAATGAATTTATGTACAAATTGTTACAATTTTTCTTCTTTTTAAAGTCCAATAAGGGCAACTTTAGCGGTCCAATCAAGGCAACGACAACTACCTTCGTTTTCCCGTTATTTTTCTAAAACGGTTAATTCTATTGAATCTAAACCATTAATCGAAATATAAATACTATGTTACTAGTACATTTAAAAGAGACCATTGGCTCTAATTCACGAACAATATTTCATTAATAATACTGCATCAAAGTTAAGTGATCCAACCATTTTCTCGTCAGCATAGCCTGACGCGCAACAAAGTGGTTTTCAGCAATCGCCTGCGCAGGAAATCAGCGAGCAAAGTAAATTGCGCGCCCGACCGCCGCAGCGTCCAGGACAAATTCCAATGCTTCTCGCAGCCATAAATCGACGCTCACCGATCGTCGCGACTTTTCACGCCGTCTCTCACCGGGCAACGAGAGTGGCCGCCGCGGTTTGCGTGTCCATTTCATCCGGGCGCGGCAGTCCGAGTCCGGAGTGAACCGTGTACCGTGACGAAAATCAGCGAGCTCCTTCGGCACGGTCCGGCAGATTTTACGATCGCGAAAACTTGCCGCCATCTGCGGAACGGCAGTGACGTCTGCTATTTCGCGGGTCTCATTCGTTATCGTGGAAAAGGGTGTCGCTTTCGTCCTGCACGGCGCTCGTTATCCGCGACAATCGTTTCGCGGAACAAAAGAGGCGAGCTTGATGACGCGCCGACGTGATCGCGTAATGAAATTATGCCGCCGAGCGCGCCCGTTCGTTTGCATCGGTGGCGACGTTTCTAAAGGCTCGTTCATGCTTGTCCCGCGAACAGCGAGCCTTTCATCGCCGACGAACCCGGCTGACTTCGAGTCGCAGGAAGAAAGTGTAACCGTGCGTGTACCGGTTCGTCTCGATTTTTACGTAACGCCTGCGACGACGGTCGAAGGGAAAGTTCAGGAAGCCGGGCGCAGTTCAGGAAATATCGGCTCATGGTGTACGAGTGTACGACGTTGCTTAGAGGACACCGGTAGTCGTTTCGAGAATTGGGAAGGTAGGGATTTTGGCCGCTGTTAGATCTGTTGGTAGAGATTCTTTGAGGATTTAACGAACTTTATACCTGTGGTACATTTTTTCTTTGGAAATGATTTTGTGGAGGTTTCGACGTTTTCATTAATATCTGAAACAGTGTTCGGAGGATTGTTCAGAGACTATGAGAGACTCTTGCCGGGAGCGGAAGCGTCGAATTCTTTAGAATATCGGACACTGTCGATGAAATTGCAAGAATTGGGAAGGTAGTGATGTTAGCCACTGTTAGATCTGTCTCAATTTTTTCAGGATTTAACAAACTTTACCTATGTAGGATCGGAAAAAGTAAACTGTATCGGGCGGACTCGAACCGCGTCCTTTGGATCCGCAGGCAGGCGCGCTACACACTGCGCCACCGACACCTTACGTCTTAAATGCGCCTTTCGGCTTCTTAAGCCGCTCGCGCGCGCTCCTTTGTTTTCCTCTCCGATCCACACCGTTCTTTATAGGGGACTCCGTCCCCACACCTATGTTCCATTTTTTTGTTGTAAAGCCTCTTTTAGAGATTTGGACGTTTTCATTAATATCTGAAACAGTGTTCGTTGGATTGTTCAGAGACTTTGAGACTATTGCCGGGAGCGGGAGCATCGAATTCTTTAGAACGTCGGGCACTGCCAATGAAATTGCAAGCCGGGAGGCTGCTGTGCACGAGACATAATACGAGTCACGCCCAGAGTTGGAAAGAGGCGAGGTGGAGAAAGAAGGCTGAAATAAAGGAGAAGAAAAGTTGGCCGTGCTCGATCGAGACTTTACTGCCGCGCCAGCCCTGCGATTCACCCTGGCCGGACGGCGCAATAAACTCGCGGTTACCCTTGCTCTCGTACCGTAGCCAGCTACGAAAACAACGCCGAGCGATGCGCGCCCGAGGAAGCATAATTGCGCTTAATCACGGTCTGCGCCTGTGGCGTTGGGACCATGTGGAACGTGGAAGGCGAAGACTCTTTTCCTGACAGAGGCTCAACCTTCGTAAAGTGACGTGAACCGGGTTAAGAGGTACGCTGTGTATGGGAACGGTTTGGGAACTGGTCCGCAGAAACGTGCAGCTATGCAAGGTGTCTCACTGTCAGCTCATTTTGACATCTTGATTTTGTCGCTGTTATTACTGGCAGGAAAGAATTCATCAGACGGTGGGTTTTAGGAGATTTGAAGGTGAACTTGGTTTTTTTTAATGGAATCAGTTAAAAATTGTAACATATTTCGATAGCCGTCAACAAATTCGGCATCATTTGTTTGAAGTGTTTTTTCTTAGTATGTATAGTGTAAAAGTTGTACATTGACATATGTGCAGGAAATTCACTGTATTCGAGCAAGTATGGGAGTGAGAAGTGTAATACAATGAAGTGAATGCGTCTGTGTGAGTTGTTATATCTGATAACCGGTGCGTAATAGGAAAAAATGTTTCATGTACATATTACGAGACTTGGTAAGAGCATTCCATTAAAGAAATCAAGTTGACCTTTAAATCTCCCAATCGGTTCCACTTATAAAAAAGCTACTAGCATCAGGTTATGGTCCGTGCGAAACCAAGCAAAATATCCGTCTGATAAAGAATTTTCCTATCGGTAATAATAGCGACAAAATCAAGATATCAAAATCAGTAGAGATAGTCTGTATAGTAGGTTAAGGTTGCTAATATTGGACCACTTAACTTTGTTGTAGTGACATTAATAAAATATTATTCATAAATTAAGTAAGTTATTACTTATATTCTCAGTGACGTTCGGATAAAATTTAGCATTTTCGAAGAATAACAGAAAACTGATTTGGCGGCTTCTTTGGACCACTAAGTTTCCATCATTAGACTTTAGAAAATTTGACACGATTTGTACATATTGCCCAGGATTAGCGACAGTATTCCGAGGTATACGACAGTATTTATAAAATTTGGTCCTTTTTTATCCTCCAATGGTATATGTATTAGGTATTAAAATAATATGATCTTGCAAGCTCTCGTGGACTAGGAAAATAGAGTGTGTATCACAGATCCGCGCATAGAGCACTGCATTCATTGCACCACAAACACACCGCATCCCATATCCAGTGGACTATGACATAGAGCTCTGCGCGTTTGCCGATCCACCCATTTATCCTTGCAAATACGCTCGACTATCAAAACAGCGTCGTTTGTAGAACGCTACCGCCAGGCTTACCCACGCGCGACAGTAATTTTGTGTTTAATAGAATCCCGCCGAGCCTGTATCTGGGACTATTAGGTTTCCACTAGAAAGGAAGAGGAGAGGCCAAAATAACGTGCTGTCCCAGATAATCGTGAAAATCAATACCTCGTTTCGCAGCGAATTTTCGTTTTCATCACTCGACGGTCGTGCTCCTTAACTCGTGGAACAGCTTGAAGTTCACCTGAGACAAATGTTAGAAGTGGCCCTCCACTCAATAATTATCCACTCATTACTTAACACGGTAAACGGCATTAGAAGAAGGCTTATTCCGTGAACTTTGTCCAAGACTGCAACGATTGTTTATGGTACAACGATCTTTTTTAAGGAGGAATTAGACAGACATAAGAAAATCGCAGAAATTCTTGAAATTTGGAGGGCTGATGTGTTTAGATGGAATAAAGACGCATACCAAATTTCAGGATTCCCTACTGCATAGTTCAGATCATAATAATTTATTAATTTAACACGGTCTCTTATGTCATCGGGTTTAGCGGTTGTACACTTGACATCAAAAATTCTGTGCTGCGTTACCAAATAATAATAATTTTTACCGTAAACATTATTTGAAATGGAAAGTCAATCTTTTGTAGTGCAAATCATATATAAATCTTCCATTTGTCCATCTTAAACATACACTACATTATCCACATTTGTAAATGTATACGCATTTGCACCATATGGCATTAACTTTTGACCAGATCGCGTGTCCGAGTCCGCCTTAAATCCCAAGAGTAATCGACTTTGTATTGAAGAAAACCAGAAACGGCATTTGGCTTCGGAAAACTCGTCCGTCCAAGAACAATGGTTTCTGCTGCTCGAGACCTATTCAAGCGATCGAGCCCGCCATCATTCCAAGCGTAATTGCATCTCTCCAGGTATGCACCGGCATTCCAAAGAAGGATTTATTCTCGACACATCCCGGACGCTTTTGGCTTTTCCCTCGTCGGGAATGCGTGTCGCGCACGTGTGCGCGTTTTCACGTGACGCCGTGTGTGTGCGCACACGAGCGCGTGTACGGGCACGTGAGTTACGGCACCGCGCCACTCCACTGGACCACCGCGTTGTGGTCTCATTATGCGAAGTTTCATCACGACTTAAACGCAAAATAACGCGGATCCAGGTCAGCCGCGTAATTTTGCGAGAATTGCAGGCGACAATAGGGCTCGCGAGCACGATGTTCGTCTTTTCCTTTCTCCCATTTCCTCTCTCTCTCTCTCTCTCTCTCTCTCTTTTTCTCCCTTTCTCTCCCCCTCCTTTTCTTCTTCCTTCCCGCCGTTACGCGAGATCATCCTAAAATCGAATGCTTTCTCTTCCCCCTCATCCGTCGATTCTGTTCCTCGTTTTGTAACAAGTTAGCATCCTCCTCGCTGCACGAAAGCCAGCGCATTTTGTGCGGCCGTAAAAGACGCCTGAAACGTGCCCCAAAACGGTCCGCTTTACGACCACTTTCGAGCCTTGGATTTCGATTAACGTCCGCGCGCCATAACTTTAAGGACTCCCGCGGATGCAAACAAAGGACGATCGTTTCGCGGAGAATGCCAGGGTCGTAGATAAACCTACGATACCCCCCACCCCCTCCCGCGACTCTTTCTTTTCTGGGCCACCTCGTAAAGAGCGAAATCGTCCTTGGGTCGTTACTTTCGATCATTTAAATTGCATTCGCCCTCCTCCGCTTCGATTCGACGAGACTCGTTGGTTGAAAATTAACGACTCCCGCAGTTGCCATTCGCAGTGGAAAGATCAAAGGGAGCGCGTGCTGTAGGTTTCGTTTATCGTCGGCCCGCGTCGGTCTCTGTCGGGAGCGTGCATTAGATTCTGTATGTTATTGCGAGTGCAGCGGCCAGCTGGCTTGTTTTTACCGGTGCCCAGCTGACGTTTACGCGTGTTTATTAACGAAATATTTGCTAGGCGCGGACGTTTACGGCTGGTTCTGAAATGTGAGTGGAGAACATTTCGTCAGGAACCGTTACGGGTGACATAAACAAGACGCCGCGGGCGTTGAACGAGCTTCGTTTTGAATAGTCGTTACTTCGGAAGAGCGTCTTTATTAAGGCTTAACCTGTTGAGCCAGTCAACCCTTACGTTGATAAAGATCCGGACGCATGTTCGACATAACGTGTCTCACGTAAAGGATGTACACATTTTTCGACCGTCTTACTCCAAATCAGCTCCATGCTTCTTTCTTCTAGCCACGTGCCCAGAGCAGTTTCTTTTTGCCGAAAAATTAGGCACTGGACTGGTAGAAAGAAAAACTAATTTGGCGGCTTGTTTGGACCACCAAGTTTCCATTGTTGAACTTTAGAAAAATTGTAACGATTTTTACATATTGCCAAAGATTGGCGACAGTATTGCGGATATTAATACGACAAATAAGATTTGAGACAAAATTTGCGCTTTCATATTATTCCCCACTTTTGAACACAAATGACATATTGTCATATAAATATGCATCTGTATATACGGCGTGCAGAGAACGTAGAACGTAAACTGACGTTTCTTCATTGATATTTCAGGGATGCCTTACTCGTTGATACGATACTGTTAAGAGTTAAGGTTTATTAAATTGTGTTCTTTTTTATGTTTCAATGGTGTATGCATTAAGTATTAGATAATATAATCTTGCAAAATCTCCCGAAATAAAGCATGTATTATAGATCCGCATCCTAGAAATTTGTCAACCGCGTTACACGCAATCAGCTCCATACTTTCTTCTAGCCCCGTGCGCGCAGGGTAGTTTCTTTTAACAAAAAAAAGTTACGCGTTCGACTGGTTAAAAGACGAACGACATCTACGGCTTATATTCGACCAAGTTTTTCCGACCAACCGCGTAAAGAACCCGGACACCTGTTCTAGTAAAAGGGAGTGGCGGCCGTTCGGCAATCGAAATCCAGCGACCGAAAGTGAATCGAGCGTCGCGACTCTTTCGCACCGCAACATTCCAATTTGTCCGCACAAAAAACGAAGCCGTCGCCGCGGCGAACAGAAGGCGTTGTTCGAAAAACGGCGAGTCCACTTGCGCGCGCGCGTCGCCGGTCCGCTTAATGTAATTACGCGAATTGAGTCGTTACAGACGCGCGCGCGCGCGCGGCACACACGGCGTGACGAGCGACGGCCCGTAAAAGCCGGCGGGGCGGGAGTAACGTTCGAACCCGGTACCAGCCATTATGCACTAATCGTCCGCAATATCGGCGCGACTCCGTGCATTTCGAATCGAGAAAATCGCGCGCACGCAATCGCGGCGCCGCCGTTGATTCGTCGGCGAGGAATGAAAACGGGCGAGCGAGTGAGGAGCAAAAAGGAGGTCGTTTAAGGGGAAATCGTGCGTGAACCATCTGCATTGACGAGCGTATTCCAGTTTCCGTCCTCGTGACGCGATCGCGGCGCAGAAAGAAAGGCGAGAAGCCGCGGGAGACGGAGTCGTAAAAATATACATATATCAACGGCGCGGCGGTCGCATGAGTATAAAGATGGCACTCGAGACGGAGGGATCGCGTGCATACGCTTAGAACTGGTTTGCTCCGTGCGAGCGGAGCGTGCAACGGTGTTTTTAAAAGAAAATGGAAAGGTAGGCCGTGCTCGTGGTCCCTCTCCGTCCCTCGTTTCTACCACTACCGTCGCGCACGCGGCTTTACGGCGCGACGTATGGCCGGGTATAAAATCTGGACAGCGATTGAAATTCCGAAGGTTACCGTGCACCTGCACGCATTGTCAGGGAAACCATTATTCATCCGACCGCGCAGTAATTATGACGGAAGCCGCAGTAAAGTCGTGACCGAAGACGCGCCGCGTCCTGTGTCGAAATACACGCCGATCGGCCAGGCAAGCTTCGGATCGTAAGTAGGCCTGGGACTGTTCGGATGATTTAATATTCGAATATTTGATCGATGTTCGAATAGTACGGATGAACTTCGAATACTGTAGTATCCGAATATTATTGCTCGATTATCGTATTCAAACTAGGTCTGGGACTATTCGAATAATTTAATATTTAAATATAGTATCCGAAATACGAAGTTGGGATCGAACGCTGTGAGTACCGATGAGTGAACAATATTCAAATTCTTCAGGGTTCGAGTATTGAACAACATTTGGATAGTATTCGAGTATTCGAATTATATTCGATGACTATTCGGATACGTACATTGATCGAATATTCGGATACCGGATAATTCGAATATTTGATCGATGTTGGAATAGTACGGATAAACTTCGAATACTGTAGTATCCGAATATTATTGCTCGATTATCGTATTCGAACTAGGTCTGGGACTATTCGAATAATTTAATATTTAAATATGGTATCCGAAGTACGAATTTGGGATCGAACGCTGTGAGTACCGATGAGTGAACAATATACAAATTCTTCAGTGTTCGAGTATTGAATAATATTTGGATAGTATTCGAGTATTCGAATTATATTCGATGACTATTCGAATAGGTAAATTGATCGATTATTCGAATATTTGATCGATGTTGGAATAGTACGGATAAACTTCGAATACTGTAGTATCCGAATATTATTGCACGATTATCGTATTCAAACTAGGTCTGGGACTATTCGAATAATTTAATATTTAAATATGGTATCCGAAATACGAAGTTGGGATCGAACGCTGTGAGTACCGATGAGTGAACAATATTCAAATTCTTCAGTGTTTGAGTATTGAATAATATTTGGATAGTATTCGAGTATGCGAATTATATTCGATGACTATTCGAATAGGTAAATTGATCGATTATTCGGATACCGGATAATTCGAATATTTGATCGATGTTGGAATAGTACGGATAAACTTCGAATACTGTAGTATCCGAATATTATTGCTCGATTATCGTATTCAAACTAGGTCTGGGACTATTCGAATAATTTAATATTTAAATATGGTATCCGAAATACGAAGTTGGGATCGAACGCTGTGAGTACCGATGAGTGAACAATATTCAAATTCTTCAGTGTTTGAGTATTGAATAATATTTGGATAGTATTCGAGTATGCGAATTATATTCGATGACTATTCGAATAGGTAAATTGATCGATTATTCGGATACCGGATAATTCGAATATTTGATCGATGTTGGAATAGTACGGATAAACTTCGAATACTGTAGTATCCGAATATTATTGCTCGATTATCGTATTCGAACTAGGTCTGGGACTATTCGAATAATTTAATATTTAAATATGGTATCCGAAGTACGAATTTGGGATCGAACGCTGTGAGTACCGATGAGTGAACAATATACAAATTCTTCAGTGTTCGAGTATTGAATAATATTTGGATAGTATTCGAGTATTCGAATTATATTCGATGACTATTCGAATAGGTAAATTGATCGATTATTCGGATACCGGATAATTCGAATATTTGATCGATGTTGGAATAGTACGGATAAACTTCGAATACTGTAGTATCCGAATATTATTGCTCGATTATCGTATTCGAACTAGGTCTGGGACTATTCGAATAATTTAATATTTAAATATGGTATCCGAAGTACGAATTTGGGATCGAACGCTGTGAGTACCGATGAGTGAACAATATTCAAATTCTTCAGTGTTCGAGTATTGAACAACATTTGGATAGTATTCGAGTATTCGAATTATATTCGATGACTATTCAAAAACGTAAGCTAATCGCATATTGACATACCAGATAAGTCGTCGATAGTCGCAACCGTTCTCGTAAGCGCTTTGATTTCAGAAAAGTTTCCTGGCTCCCTACGGTGCGCATTGCATGGTCTGAGAGTTTGCGCTGCGGAATCTGCAGCATTCATTAATTTTGAATTCGTTTAGTCACCCCAAAAAATCGATTCTTCTAGGATAGATTTTTTTGTTCGGAATTCTTATGAGAATTGTGCAGCGTTTATTATTCTTGATCTTGAACTCGACTCTTTACGCCAAAAGAATCGATTATTTGGTTTTGATTTTGTTCAGAAAACCGATTCTCACGATACGATTTTGAATTCATTCAAAAATTTGTTCTTTCAAAAGAATCGAACATCGGTAGCCTCAAATGGTACGTTTAGAAAAAAGAGACGGGATATAGTTTAATGATTTAACGAGCATTAATTTCCTGCAATCTGACTTTATGCTCAGGTCTTTCGCGATTGACGGAAAGTATTTCAGAGGGCTATTAAGCAGAGGGCCATAAAATGTTATTATGCTGGAGTGTACGTGGGTAAACTTTTATTAGCCACGCTGATCGGAAGCTGAATCTATTTTCACATCCGAATACTTAATCCGTTTCGGTACATCCGTCGCAGTTGGAAGTTGATCCGCGAGTCTGAACAATGTTCGTCTCGACTAATGCTAAATCGGTACAGAAAATGCGTCTCACGAGTGAGTTACCGGAGAACTGCCGGCGCCAGGAGCGATACGGCTCGTTCGTTAATACCGTCGTGAATAGCGCGCCGCTTAAAAGCATCAAAAGCCTCTCGACGATCCTTAATTAAACGCACGGCCCCGTTTCGCCGGGGGTGTCTTCTAAATCGGCTGTTTTCCGCCCACGACCCCCGTGGCCAATTTTGCATCATAAACCTCGACGGCTGTCTGTTTTAACGGTGATTGAAACGTCTCTTGTCCGATAGACGATCGGCCCCCTCGCATTTCAGAACGTCCGGGACGATGCTGGAACGCTTGCTTAACTAAATCTTTCGAAGGGAACAACGCACGCGACTTGCGCAGTCGTTACAGAGTTCCAGCGGGACTCCATAATTCTTCCACATTAGTAAGTAATGTTAACACATTTCACCTGTTTTAAGCGATGCGTCGCGTTGTGAACGCTGTGGCCCAATAACCGCTCAACTCTGTAATTATTTTTTTTGTCATTACTTTGTAACGAATTTTGGTTAACATATCTCAACCTCAAAGAGGACATTATTAAAATTTCTTCTGAATTATTATTATTATTATTATTGCTACTATTATTATTATTTATTATTTCACGGGGAGGCCCCATTATATACAACAATAAGCCAAAGAAAACAACAGTAAAGAAGCAAACAACAAAAATGAAAAGAAAAAAAAATAGAAAAAAGACACTTGAACTAAATCTTAATGATTATACATGTAAGCAACTTGGAGGAGCGCTAAAACAAAACTAAACAAGCAAATGATAGAATAAACTACAAAGTACAACAATAACAGAAAGAATATTAGCAAACAAACGTAATATTACAAAATAGAGAATAGTAACTAAATAACGGCACTTAATATGAGATTAATATGAAATTGAATATAAGAGATATACTAATAGCAACAAAAATAAAGACGAAGAAAAAAACCGAGAATCCAAAAAAAAACAAGCGATCTGCACATAGGATGGCTTAATTAAGATTAAATTAAATAAAGACTATGACAGAGGAACTCGATTGCAGTGCATTTCAGTGTAATACGCAAACTCGGACACGAGTGGGCTTTTAATTTTTGTTTAACTTGTTCGATTATTTGACACTTCTTAATGGGGTATCTGTACGAACGTGCGTCCATGAATTCTCACAAATTCGATACATCCTAACAGCTCATTCCGTCTTCCTCCACAAAGCTTTTTAGTAAAAGTCTAGCCAGACCGTGAGAATGCTCCTATCGTAAGTTCTCAAAATTTCATTCCAATTTTCCCGGAGCGACGAGCGGTGGCCTTTAGGTAGATCGGCAACGATCGGTCTTCCTTGAATTATGTTCTCGATGGCGAGTGGCAGGCTCGAGAGGGCAGCTTGCGCGTAGAAGACACCTTGTAAAGGGGGATTTCTCATTAGCAGAGAGCGAGTAGCGCGTATCGGGCGAATCCGGTTTCCGTGCGGCCGGCATAAGCCGCGTTCGCCGGATCGGTAGTGACTATCGATAGTCGTCGGCATACATAGACAAGAGTGCGTACACTACCTTGCATAAGTATACAGACCGGAGTGGCGAACAATTTCATTCGCACAACGAATGCCGAGTAATTTTTCATTGCTCGCTGACGAACGAGCCTTTTATCGGCTAGGTTCAATTCAAGCTTCATTCAAACCCAGACATTTCTTCCCGTCGTTCCAAAGCTTAACGTTCCAACGCAGAATAAGAGCCGAAACATAAAAATAAGTACCAAGGATCCAAAGAATCATCTTCTTCCGGTCTCACTCAATATCACTCAATCTCGCGTGCAGCTCAGGCTGTTGATTCTGAGTGAGACGAGGAACTTCTGCATTTTTGTTTCATGAAAATGACCGACCGTCCCGATACTTGTGCGCGACAGTGTACGTTGTGCACACGCCGTCCGCGAGCGTTGTACACATTCTGGCGAACATGCGGGGAGTAGCTAGAGCGAGTAGCTATCCGGCTGGATAGCCGCGGATCGTAAGTATGCGCCGCTGGTACGTCATTAGCGAGCCGGGCCCAGCAGATATCCGGTGTGTAACGATTGGCGGGAACCATAAATCGATCATTTAATTGCGCTCCCGCCGGGAGGAGCATTTTACTGGCCCAACTCTGCCCCGCCGACGCCGCTCCTCCTTCATTCTTATCCGTGCGACCGTTACATGCGCCTCCTCTGTCTTCCACGGCTCCCTCGGCCGGGCCGGCTCGATGGATCGATGCGGGGCCGACTTGAATGAAGCGCGCGTCGAGCGAATTGCATCGGCGAGCACGCGGAAGTTATGCGTCCGGAACGGAGTCAACTCCGGCGTTCGCGGCGCTCCGTAACTTCTCACGCGCGAACCCTTTGTACGCCGGGAGGATTCGATGCTGTTGGGTGCGGTCAGGGCCGGCGCAAGGGTACCTGGCGCCCCTGGGCAAAGAAATATTCACGCGCCCCTTTTATCGATACTTACATATTGACATGCGTAGCTGAAAATAAAGCAGTCAAATATAAACGAATTGGATTTAAAAGAAATTTATTAATTTTTTTTTTTAACCGTACAGTATTTAGTTTGCGGCAAAAGGAAAAAAAGTTTTTTGAGTCATTTTCGTTGACTCGTATTGTAAACAGAAAAGATTGTGGTTAATATGAATAACGATGATGTAGTCGATCGAGTTCCCTCCCGTACTGTGATTTCGGTGTAAGACCAAGCTGTTGAATATTGTCTCGTCGAAAAGTGTTAAACTGTATTGTACACTATTTACACTCTACAAGAAAGCTATGGATTTATCGTCATTATATGTACTGTGATAATGATGCTGAAATGACTCTACAACGTGATTTACGGAAACGAAGGTTCGAAATTCGTCTGAAACGTTGAACTTGGTGATGTAGCAAAAGGTCGTGTTTTTGTCGTGTCCGAACTAGAACTGCCGAAGACGTTTCGGGCACGACATCTGGTCGGCATGAGGAGAATGATGGAAGGAGGTGTTGTTTTTGGATTGGTTCAGCAAAATGCATTTTGTCGAGGTATATATGTGCTAGATTGGGCCGGTTGCGAATGAGTTTGTGGAAATCTAACGTATATGGAAATAAGGAGGTGTTTAGTGAGTATGAGTGTCGGTATTTTATGAGCGTGTCTGTCGTACCGAGGGTTTCCTTTGGTGCAGGGATTAAGATACCTAGTCGGTAGGTATGCCGGCGGTACATAGTTGGGGTTGCATCGAACAGATTCATTAACATACTTAATAATACATTTGCAGTTAAAGTTAAATACGTATTGCAAGTTAATATTTATTACGAGGAATTAATTTTTGTGCTTTTGCTCCTGCGAATATTTGAATGAATGCATCGACGTCAAGATTAGTTGCAATTTCGCGTTTAATTGATATTATTGCCAGTTGATTCAGTCTTTCTTGAGCCGTGGTCGATCGAGTGTATCCTCCTATCAATTTCAATTTTGGAAAACTCCTTTCTAAACCGGCTACTGATACCGGCAATGTTGCGAATATATACGCGATAAATATATTTGGAACACTGTTTTTTAATTTATGTTGACAAATATATGAAAGGACATCAATCCCGAAACTATTTCCGGAAATTCGTCTTGTAATTACTTAGAATTCAATACTTAAACCTGTTCCGTCGATATCTCGAGTATTATAGTGCGCGAGGTATCTTTCTAAAATTAAACATTTTTGAAACAGCTCTTCAGAATCAATTTTTTTGCAATTCCTTTATATTTATAAAAACATCAAAACTTCCATTCAATACAGACCCGTGTTGGACCGCCTAGGGTTGCCTAATGGTAAAGCCGGCCCTGAGTCTAGTTCGCCTAACGACCGCGCTCGTTATGCACTTGCCAACCGCCCTTCTCGCTCTACTCCCTTCGCAGATCTTACATTTCACTCTTTTTTTTTCCGCACACCTTATATCGTCTTCTATAACATCGTTCGAGCTCATTGACTCCTCATCCACAGATTTCCTCGACTTCCTCCGAGGTACGTTTTGCGCACGCGACGCTTTCATACCGTTTGTCGTAACCTCACATTTCGACGCGCCTCGCTGGCTCTCACGCTGTTCGGAGGATCGTTCACGAATGCAAACTGCCCATCGGACGTTTCTTCCTCGACTCGGAACGAGGGAGTAACGAAAGTTCCGCGGCGGGGAATTAGCTGGATTTATTGCGTTCGCCGCGTATCGCGGGTTTAAAACTCGCGCGCCCACTCGCACTCGATCTCGGAGCTTTGCCCGCCGCTCCTCAGATACCTCGTGCGTTATTATTAACCTGCCTACCATCCGCTGTCGCGCTACCCACGTGCGCCGACGCACGTACGCGCGCATACGTTCATTTAGCAGCGTGCATCACGCACGCTCGTCGGCGGATTTAAAACTCTCCCTCCGTCGTTACCGGACACTCGCCGAACGCAGTGGAGTCCGAGGAAAGGCAAGGGTCAGGGTATTCTTAAAACGAGACGCCATTTTTTCCGGAGGCCAGGCCGCGGCTGGTGCGTGTTTCCGTTATCAGGAATCAGGAATTGATTAGTGGGCGCTTAGGCTCGTATAAAGTAGGAACTGCGCGCAGCGTCGGGAGACAAGTCAGCTTTGTAGAAATCAAGATTATTACATGTGCGTTCGGTGGTCGTGCGTGTGTGCGTGTGTGCGGCCTTACGTAAGTGGAGGGTCTGTCCACTTTGTTGGCAATGATGCGTGCCTCGCGATCTAACGGTTACCGATATTGAAATATACGCGGCTCGATGCACGGTCGCTGAGCGAAAGATAGGAAAAGTGTCGGTGCGTAACGTTGGCAGTTAATCTCTTTCGGGCGATCGGGCAAATTTGTTCGTATGCCGATTATACAACCAGTCCCGTGCAACACCTGCATAACTGTACCCGAGTACACGATCAGCGATTGTCGGCAGCGAGGACTGTCCGTCTGACGAGCGGCTCGCGAGAACGACAAATTCCGCCTAAAGTTCAAGGCAGACGGAACGCGGCGGTAACAGAAATGTCAGCTTGACGCCATTATCAGTTCTCGATAGAGCGCTGATAGGACCGCGTGCGCGGCTGTTATAAATCAGTCCAGTCCTCGCACGCGCGACACCTACGCGACTATATTCGAGTATATTCGAGTAGGCGCACGCCGGGTGTCTGCTAGAAAGGTTCGATTCCGATTTGATTCTACGAAAAGTCGATTCTTTGGTAGGCGATTTTTGGAAGAATTCATTCTTTTACCCCCAAACACCGATTTTTGTTATTTAGACTTCTTTTCAGAGAATCAACGGCATTTATTTATCTTGGACTCGATTATTTACCGCAAAGAAAAGATGTTTTTATTTAGATGTTTTAAGAGAATCTACAGCATTTATTAATCATGAACTCGATTCTTTGCCCCAAAAAAATCTGTATTTTCCTAGATCGTTTTTTTGTTCGAATTGTTTAAGAGAATCCGCAGTATTTATTAATCTTGAACTCGATTCTTTACTGCAAAAGAATCGATTCTTCGGTTCCGATTTTTTCAGAGCATCGCTTCTCATGATTCGATTCTGAATCGATTAAACAATCGAGTCTTTCAAAAGAATCGAACATCCCTAGTGTATACATAACGACCCGCCAAGTTCTCTCTCCCTCTCCCCCTTCAATACCCACCCCCTTCCTTCCCCGCACTCAGCCGGCCAGCTCGTCCTTATGTATCATCGTACTGCACGCACGTTGCTTTCCTTCCGACGTGGCGCGTTGCTGCAGCACGCAATCACAACAGCAGCGGCTGAAAAAATGCAAAAACTAGTTCTCCCTGAGCCGCGTTGTACTACCTGATCGGAATACGTTCGGCGAATTTGCGTCGGGATGAACTCGTCCCTACGATTTTGAGCCACGGCACGGCACGGGAAGGGAGATGTCGGCCGGGGAGCGAAGTGAAAGGGTTAGAGAGATGAAGCTCGCGCGCCCAGCATCCTGCCGACTCGCGAAATGATACACGGGGCAGGTCGTAACTTTTATTTCAGCGAAATTGTTAGGTCGACGGCATCAACGGTACGATCCTATATATTTATGCCGATCTTTGCAGCCGGATCTCACGGTGGGAAGACTAACGCACTCGATCGGTTCTTCAATCCCTTTCCTTCTCTTCCTCTCTCTTTCTCTCTCTCTCTCTCTCTCTTTCTCTCTTTCTCTTCGAGTCTACACCGAGCCCTCACCGATATTGGCCGTTTTGGACATGAAGGGGCGAGTTTATCGTACGGAAGGATCAGGACGAGGTTCGTCTTTCGTGAGGTTTTATGGGCTATAATGTTCCATTTAGGTGCGAGGAACGGGTGGTACAATGGCTGCCCCGATGGTGTCAGTGTTCGGTACACTGATCATCCGTAATGCGTGTTCACTTCTTTTTCTTCATCGTCCTCATTAAATCGATCTCGTACTACATCGAAACCGAACGATCGTAACATTGTCATACGACAGTGCGGTCCACGAGTGGGGCCCCTCACGCCGCTAATTCCACCTCCACTAGGTACAAATTCTTCCGTATGCCGATCATAACACACACCAGTGTGGCCAGAAGTCGCGCCGGGCACCAGCGGTGTTCGCGGGAGTGGGGATACGCGCAAGTTACGTGCCCTGTCTGTGAGAGCTGCGTGGACTCCACACTCCACAGGACTCGCAGACAGGGCCCGCACACTTGTGCGTATCCCCACTCCCGTGGTCACCGATGGTGCCCGGCGCGACTTCTGGCCACACTGACACACACTGAGCGTCCGTCGTTTCCAGGGCAACAGTAGCTCGGTGGGGGAACCGAAAATGCCCCGGGGCACTTTCTTGGACCGCACTGTCATACGATTTCATATTCAGAGAACTTCTCCGCACACTCCGCGCATTTCTGTGGCACACTGATTACGTGCTCATATTGCGTTCACGGGGACAGTTCTCGGGACTGCTCAATTACGTGGCGCGCGAGCGGAAAAACTGCTGGGCAAAGCCAGTGGACCGCGGCGCGCTCTTCCTCCTGGACGAAATATGGACTGGATTGCGAGCGGAAATAAAAGGCGCACACGGGCCTACGCGCGGCGCCCGCCTTTGGGAAGGAATCATAGCCGGTGCTCTCCAGTTAATTACACCCTCCTCGTCGCTTTTTTTCACTACCGCCGTTGGTGCCTCCCGCAGCCGCTTACAGACGGTCACGTACGCGCGTGTGTGCACAGGGTGTCTCATCGTGCGCAGAGCACTGAGGAAGTTGTTGATTCTGTGAGAAAGAGTTCACGGATATATCGGCACGCTCTTTTGTTCTCTTTCATGTAGATGGCGTGAAAGTACTGTTATTCGTGTACTGTCGATTTTTTTCCTCGATTTTGTAGCTTGCTGTCGTATGCGGTAGGTAGTGCGTAGTGTGCATTGCACGGGGCACCGTGTACATGCGATTCTGCACGAGTGCGATTTTGCAGGTGGGCCATCGAAGCGTGCTGCCTGCACACTGCGTAAGGTAATTACCAATTAACTACATATAAGGTGTATCGCGGCACCGTATAATGAGTACAAGACGCGGCTGAATCGTAATCGTAAATAATAAGGAAATGGCGTGTGATAGCGGTGTGGCAGGGCGAAGGGTTGGGGGTGGGAAGGGATGGGGTGCAATCATGGAACTGCCTTTCGATGAGCGAGTGTCTTTCTTCGTTCGACCGACAGAAACGATAATTGCTGGCAACCGATTGTTAACTCCTAACATTCTCAACGGTCCCGGCTCGATCGCAGTCATTTCGCGTCTGGCTGATCACCGCAGGACGCGAATTAGTGGGCCGATTGTTCGCTTTCTCCGGAGCGAGACAATTAAGGCGTCATGGGCTCGCGTCAAATGCGCGTAAAGCGGGACCGTAATACTTGTTGCGTGAAACGTGTTCAAGTACGCAAATCGCGTCGTGCACCCTTAGAACATATATACGTGGAAGGGGAAAGGCCTGTGCCTGCTGTGGTCTGGAAGTGTGTCCAAGCTGCGTGCGAGAGGGAAAGGAGACAAGGGATGTTGGTCCTCTGTGCTCATGCGTTGAAAGTTGAAATCGTTGGCAAAGAATGACAAGCGACAATTGAGACCGTGATATCCACTGATCAATGTGTACATTGGATACACGATACAATTTCAATGTTATACCAACTCACACAAACGCGGTGACATCTCTGTATTACATTTCTTACTCGCTCTCCGACATGAATACAGTCAATTCCCCGTATCAGTGTCACTATTATAACTTTTAAACTATGCATAATAAAAAAAAATGTTATAAATAAACGTTATAGATCTTGGTGAGCGCTATCCAAATATGTACATAAACATAACTCATTCCTTTTAAGAAAATCAAGTTGACCTTGAAATCCCCGAAACGCCACCACCAATAAACAAAACTTCTGCATTACATAACGCATCCTTGAAAACCGCACAAATTTTATGTTCGACATTTTTCCGTACGTTCCATACTTTCCAATTTATACAGGCACGCAATTTGCGTGGACCACCCCGTATACGTTCTAAGCGTGCACCTGTAAGCCATCGGTCTCCGATTCCAAACATTCCCCACTTCTCTCATATTTCATCAGCCGCAAGTGATATAGCGGGATACACGTCCTCGCGATACGCCGAACTACGTTTCGAGTACGAGTCGGCGTGATCTTTGACACGCGAACGTTAGGTTCGCTCACATGCTGACCTTTAGCGGTCCGTACGCACACGTCAAGATGGCACTCGGCACAAAGTTACAAAGTTCGCCGGTTGACACGGCACCGTTCTAGCGTCGCGAGCTTATAATACGAGCGGTAATAAACCGAGAAGCAATTTCGTTGAACGTCCTCGCCGGCCGACACGTGACACCGCAATGACTCGCCAGTCGAAAGACCGTTAACGGCACCGAGTTTTTCCCCGCAAACGCGACGGCCGGGACCGTTAGCGACGTCGCTCGTGCGCGAAGTTTTTCGCCTAACGCGAATTCACTCGCGATAACGGCTTTGCATATGGCGTCGCGACGCGTGGGCGTGCAGAACGACCGGCAGATTCGTTCCGGCGCGTGACTCCGGACGCGAGCGATTTCCAGGACCGTGAAATATTTGAGCGCGTACGCCAGTGATATCCAGGGAGCGCTCCCAGTGCTCCGATACAGAATATAGGCCCCCCCCCCCACGAAATTAGCGTTGCTCCGGAAACGGAAGATGCTCGGTATGTCATATGATCGGCGTAAACAGAAAAATGCGATGTGACATAAAGGACAGAATTACTTCTACCAGTTCTACCTAGTGGAGGTGGAAGGAGCAGCGCGAGGGGTCCCACTCGTGGACTGCATTGGCGTACGCCACCTCCACTACTTACAAGTAGTTCTGTCCTTGCTGTCGCATCGCGTGTGTCTGTTTATGCCGATCTTTGACTATATAAGTATGGACTGATAGTTGGGGTTGGGGAACTGGGAAAACTATGGTTCCCAGTCACTAGCGCCACCGGTTACGCGAACTGACATATTTGAAGCACAGTCTTGTACGATATTAAGTCGAATCACGTAAAACTCACGCACTCCATTTGAGCACTGGGATATGTCAGTTTCGTGCGCGGACTGTACCAGTAGAATCATAGTACGCGTAACTGGGGGCGCTGGAAACCGTATGGGAGGTCCATGGGATATATCAGTTTCGTGCGCAGACTGGATTAGTAGAATCGTAGTACGCGTAACTGGGGGCGCTGAAAATCGTACTGCCGACGTGAAGTTAACATCTGGCAGTCCATAGTTATATAGCCAAAGCTGGAGACTCTCTTAAAAGTGCACATAAAAGAATCGATTCTTGAGGTAAAAAATCGAGTTGAAGATTAATAAATGTTGTATATGCTCTTAACCCTTTGGCCTATAACCACGAGTCTGACTCGTGGTACAGAATTTTGGTCATAAACAAAAACCACGAATCTGACTCCTGGTAAAGCATTTGTGTCATAAACGAAAACCACGAGTCTGAAAGTCTGAACAGCTGAATGGCACGGCGCGCGACCAACTTTCTTGTTTACTATGGCACCCGCAATTGGCAGATACCATGTAGGCTAAGGGGTTAATAAATCCAAACGAAAAAATCGATCTTGTGGGGTAAAGAATTGAGTTCAAGACTACTAAATGCTGCAGACCTTTGACTCTAAAAGTACGGACTGCTAGTTAGGGTTGGGGAACTGGCAAAACTGTCGTTCCCAGTCACTAGCGCCCCCGGTTACGTGAACTAACATATTTGAAGTACAGTCTTGTACGATATTAAGTCGAATCTCGTAGAGCTCACGCACTCCATTTAAGCACTGGGATATGTCAGTTTCGTGCGCGGACTGTACCAGTAGAATCATAGTACGCGTAACTGGGGCCGCTGGAAACCGTACTGATGACGTGAAGTTAACAACAGGCACATAGTTATACAGTCAAAGATGCCGATTATTTGAAATATCAAGCGTCGTCCGTCACCACGGCAACGGTAGTCGGGTGGGGGAGCTTCCGGGAGCCACGCTTGGACCACGCTGGCGTACGCCACTGGCCACCGGTGAAATATCGTCGTCGGCCGAAAAATCGCATTCACCGAACTTCGCTGCCGCACGCTTTTTCACGTCTCCATGCCGCGCTGTTCTCGTGCTCCACACTCACTTGCGAAAATGACATTTTTTTCAACGGCTGGTGTTTATGAAACGCAGCGGCTATCGAACTGACGTTTGAATGGACCGTTGTACGTGTTCTGCTGCCTTCGCTAAACTGGACTGCACGTCGTGGACAAATGTTTCGTTAGTTTCGTGAATGCTACTGTGTCAACGTGCGTGCGAATTCTGGTATAAGGATAGATTAGGAGAAAAATCGTGAGTGTGGAATACAGTTTTGCGTCGAGTAAGACTAGCCACTCATCGTCAGACGCATTGTACCTTTCATTTGTTACGATCTACGGGGCAGATTTCGAAATTGCAGCGTTTGTACGTTCTGCAAGGTTCGGCGAGTATTGAGAATGGGGCATCTATCATGGACTGACAGCGTCACAAAACCGTACGTCATATTCAGCCACGACAGCAGCACTGACCTTTTCATTCCACAGCACTCAGACACACGCGCAGACGTACGTGTGCGTTCAAACGTTCGGCAATGATAGGCAAAAATTGGACAAAGTCGTCTCCATCGAACCGAGCAACGACTACTGAAAGTGAAGAATTCCTACCGCGTGCTGACCGTAGAAAGTTCTCCTTTCGTTAAAGTCAACCGCGCGTGGTCCTGCGATCTGCACGTAAGTAATTGCCAATTCAGGTGTGTAGGTACTGCCCCCACGCGAATATTCCGCTCGCAATCTACGCGCAACATTAAACACACGTTGATCATCTTACATTTCCCCATTATCACTCTATTCATTATGCACTCTACGCATGGCCGATCGCTGCGGTCGGAACTTTTGAATATTCGCCGTTGTTCGGCCACGCCACTAATATGCGCCGGTACTTTGCTAGTCGCGTCGTTAAACGCTCTCCCGTTAATTGCAATTTTCGCTGAATGATGAAAAAAGCATCCCGGCGGGATGCGACTGGCGACGAACAAAACGCGTCGCCGACCCGGATCTCCAATTTCCACGCGGAATTGAGATATTAATTCGACACTTCCCTTTTACTCGGAGTGCGGAATTGCATTGTTCGCGAATTATGGTACCTTTCATTCTTTTCGATGGAAATGAAAAGCTATAGAGCAGAGCCCCGGTAATGCCGGTGGTTAGAGAGCTATGAAGTGAGATCGATAGAGCATGTATTTTGAGTCATAGTTAGGATGCTCGATTCTCTTGAAAGAAACGATTTTTAAATCGATTTAGAATCGTGAGCATCGATTCTCTGAAAATATTGAAACCAAAGAATCGATTTCGAAAGAGTCAACCTCAATATCAATAGAATGCTGCAGATTCTATTCAAAAGTTCAAATAAAAAAATCGATCTTGCAAGAATCGATTTTTTGGGGTAAATAATCGAGCTCGGGATTAATAAATACTGCAGATCCTGTTAAGAAATTCTCATAAAAAAGTCGATCTTGGAAGACTCGATTTTTTTGGGATAAAAGATCGAGCTGACGGTTAACATATGCTGCAGATACTATTAAAAAATAAAAATAAAAAAATAGATCTTGTAAGAATTAGTTTTTAAGGGTAAATAATTGCGACATAGAAAAATAGAATGAAGGCCGCTCCATAATAAAGGATCTGGCACACTCCGACACGGCACGGCAAAAACGGTAACAATTGAATAATTGTAAATAAATGATGTATTGTGCCGAACGAGTGTGCGCAGCTTCATTTATATACATGCATTCAATCCTATCCATTTTTTGTCGTGTCGTGTCGGACAAGTGTGCAACATCCTTCATAAACGTGGGGTTGTAGGAATTTTCACAGTGAGTAGATCAATCTACAACTGGAGTAAGACATGTCGTAACTTGATCACGGCAGCCAATCAGAACGTACTGCGTTTCGATGACATGGAGTACCCAGATAGGTTGGCTGTGACGTCAAAAGAATCGATAAGACTTCTTTAGACAAAGAAATGAATTCTTAAAAAACTCGAATAGCGAAGAATCAGTTGAAAAGATCGATCTTTTGACGAAAAGAATCGATTTCTTGAAGAATCGAATCAGAATCGGACATCCCTACTTTATACACAAGCACTTTTGCATTCCGTAGTGCTTATATCCGTAGAGTCGTAGAATAAGATTTTAATCCAACCAGCGTTTCAACCCTTTCGCTGTGAGAATTTTGCACAGTCGAACGGTGTTATTGAATTACGCTCTTGCAGTGGAACGTTCCGCGGAGATCTCAGAAGTGTCCGTGCAGCGTGCTGTATTTCACACTTTTAACGCCTCTTATTCTTGCCTCCGCGCCGGAGTCGCTAGCGTTCGGCACGAAAGGCGCGGTGTGTTATTTCACACGCGAGATGGAATTTACAGTTTAGTTGCGGGGGAAGAAAGCAATGCATTGTTCACGGATGATCACCTTATAATTGAGAGGAACATCGTCATAAATCCGAAGATTTCTCGCATCGAAGAACGTTAACCCGCGTCTTCGGCTCGTCCCTCTCACAATGAATCTTTCGGCGAGCCCACAATTTGCAATACACACGCACGTGTCTCGTGCGTGCAAAAAGTTTCTTTATATGCATTGCAAATTGTCGGCTCGTCGAAAGAAGCCCCGACTCCTGTGGCGATCAGTTCGTGCGAGCATCGTTCAACAGACGTCATTCCCACGACAGATTCACGGTTTCCGGGACGCGTCCGCGCACAATGGTCACGAGAAACGTCCGACTTTCCGGCGGTGGATGTAACGTGTTCCGAGACAGTTCCCAAGAGAAAGGGACACTTTTTCGAAATTCTCGCACGATCGTCCGTGGGCGCCGCCTCCTCGCGTTCGCATTGAATGCAATAACTTATCAAAACCCGCCGAACGGCGTAGGGAGATCCTCGCTCGATGTATCTTGATTAATAACGAGGAAGCGGTGCGTGCGCTGGCTCGATGCCCTATTCCCATGCCATGGGAAACCGATAAATTATTCGCGGCCAGCGCGGCGAGCGTCGATCGACGAAAGCGAGGCGAGCGAACGACTCTCGGCAGCGGACGATGCTTTTTCGTCTCCGCGAGCGAGCTGCGAGCCGATTTACTTCGACCGGTCCGACCGATGATGTTAGCGGGACTGCCGGCGGGCAAGAAGCTTTCGGAGAACACGCGCGATGCATTTTAAGGAGGAATCGGACAGACGATCTCGGCAAATGTTAATGTCACATGGCGAAAATGCATGCATATTTACAAATGTGGATAATGCGGTGCAAGTTTGATATGGACAAACGGATGATTAATATGTGCTACGAAAGATTGACTTCCCATTTCAAATCACTTTTACAGTAAATATTACCATTATTCGGTAACGCGAGACAGAATTTTTTATATTGACTGTACAACTGATGAATCTGATGACAAAAGAGATTCAATTCCGATCTCTGCATAAGAGACCGTGTTGAATTAATCAATTATTATCTTGTAAACTATGTAGTAGGGAAGTCTGACATTTTGTATGCTCTTTTATTTCATCAAAATACAGCATGTTTCAAAATTTCAAGAATTTCTGCGATTTCGTTATGTGCGTCCAATTCCTCCTTAATCTCATTGTTCTCCCGTTCATCGATTTACGATGCCTTAAAGAGGAATCGGACAGACAATCTGGTCAAAAGTTAATGCCACATGGTGAAAGCGTATTTATATTTCCAAATGTGGATAATGTGGTGCAAGTTTAATATGGACAAACGGATGATTAATATGTGCTACGAAAGATTGACTTCCCATTTCAAATCACTTTTACAGTAAATATTACCATTATTCGGTAACGCGGGACAGAATTTTTTATATTGACTGTACAACTGCTGAATCTGATGACAAAAGAGATTCAATTCCGATCTCTGCATAAGAGACCGTGTTGAATTAATCAATTATTATCTTGTAAACTATGTAGTAGAGAATTCTGAAATTTCGTATGCTCCTTTATTATATAAAAATACATAACGCCTTAAAATTTCAAGAATTTCTGCGATTTCCATATGTGTGTCCAATTCCTTCTTAATCTCCTTGTTCTCTCGCTGATCGATTCGCGATGCGTTAATGAGAACTCACGAATCGACGTTTTTACGACTGCTAAAAGAAAGCGGATATTGCGTCGGTATCGATGTATTTTTCGCTAAAATTTTCTGAGACGTCTCGACTTCGCTCGTTGCTCGTAGATATTTTTGATTAATTCATCAAAACGATCCAATTTCTTTGGTAAGCAGAAGATTTGGCGCGGTTCGGTGGAATTAGTTTGCTGTCGTTTCTCGCAGCAGCAGACTCCGCGCGTTTTCGCAGTTTTCTTTCGAAACGTCTTCTTTCTCGGTCTCCTACACGTTAATAACCGTCGTCCGGCTTTCTCGCTCGCGAACGTCGCACGTATTCCAACGTGACCCTCTCGACATGCGTTAAGAATATCCAACGAATCCAGGAGACTCGAGTTGTCCCGACTCATTAGCATCGGACTCCCACCAGTTGCAGTGGCCGCCTGTTCCTGCCTAAAAGCCGGCGAAGATGCCGTTCGCATCCAAGGCTAGCCACCTCGTATTTGCATTGTGTTTTAGAAGCCACCTTTGTCCGTTTACTCTGCGCACGCCCGGCTTCGCTTCCCTCCGGCTTCTGACCGTAAACACTTCGTCGTTTGAATAAATACGCCCGGATCTACCCATTTCTGTGTAATACAGACTCCTTTTGTCCTGGATTCGGTAAAAACTCTTTGTACGCATTACAGTCATATGACGGGCTGGAAGAAAATTTTGCAATATTAGTCAGTTAGTCCAATATCGATAAAATTGGATCACTTGAGTTGCGATTGAATCACATTGGGTGAACCATGAATCCTGATCAGTAGAGATTGCTCTGTTATTAGCAGCCAGATCGAAAATTGTATTATCGGGTACAGCATGGTTTCGAGAGAGCTTTTAACGTGATTAATGTCAATTTTGAGTAAACTCTTTTTTTCATGATTTTTCTACGTCACCTCGAATTTTTTACAAATGAACCTGTAATTTCTTTACGCCTATCTGCTGGAAGATTTTAAGGCGAATTCAATAAGTATCATATAACGTAACACGTGTTACCACTTGCTTCATCTGGGTTCAGAAAAGATTAAAAAATGTATTGATTTGACCTCTTGCGTACTGTTTGTAAACTCTACTGATCCCGATTCGTGGTTTACCCTATACGTTACAGAACAGCACCACACAAGTTTACAATTAAGTATACCGTTCACCGTAAGCTAGCAATAAAATGTCGTTAAGCTAGAAGATGCGCGTACGTTTATTCTACTATCGCATCATCCCTTTCTATTTATCCTCACGTCTTAAAAACACGTTTCTTCGCGGAACGTCTACGCAGCTCCAAACTCTAAACTGCTCGCAGCGCACCATGGACTCAAGGTAACAGCAACTAAATTACGCCAAACCGTTCTCCCGCACATGGCGCCTCGAACGTAGCTAACGAATTCTCACGTCACTCCGTCTTCTTCGTCCGCGCGGCGCGATAAACGGCCGCTGACAAATGCGCTCGCGGAACATATGGCGAGTGAGAGACGCTCTTAAGGTATTACTAGCGCTGAATCACTTTTCTTAAACTCTTTTTTAAACCAGACTTAAATTGAAGATTTTTAAAAAATAACAATTTTTTTGTTATAAATGAACTTGATCCACCGTCTAGAACTCGAGTTATTAACAATTAAAGTTTAGCGTTTTCTCCATCTAAAGCAATGGTAATGATCACAATAAAACGGTTTTTTGATAATAACTCAAAAACGGCTCTTAAACTTTTTTTGAAAAAATTCCAGGTTATAGATTAACATTCGAGGAACATTTTAAAAGGAAAAAAAAGACTTTTCACCGTCTAGTTCAGGAGAAAAAAAATTGTGAATATAAAATTGTAAATTGAGTGCTTGTGTTCAGCCCGAACTGCGGTACAAACGCTACTATGCATTATTGCCAAGTATACTAGTGTGCACATATGTATACGGAATGTCTGCATGGATTGAATCAGGGCCGTAAGAAATTTCTGACGCAATTGAAAAGAAATAATGAAGCCCCTTCTTGATACGGCACTCAGCGCTAGTAATACCTTAAAGTGTCGCTGGCTCACCCGGCCGATGACAAATTAATCCCGCTATCTGGCCGGCACGGAGATGAGGAGGGTCGGCCCGGCGGCGCACTAATCTTTCGCATAATCGTAATACGATCTCGATGCGCGCGGTGAAATTATGAAATTATAGGTACGCCGCATCCGTACCGGCGGCACTGCCGCAAAGTATTATCCCCATTAAAGAGAGACTCTGGTGGTCAGCAGCGGCCCTCGGGCCACCCGCCATGAGATAAGTGAGATAGGGAACGGCGCGAGTGTCCAAAAATATCTCCCGCGTCCGGATTTGTTTGGGATCGGAACTTTAAGGCGCGGTTTCACGGTAAAATGTGACCCCCACCAGCCCACCCCTTCCCACTCTCGTGCTCGTAGTTGAGAAGAATTTGCTAGATAGTCGAGCCTGCTGGCACAGACGACTTTTATCGATTTCTGTCGGCTTAAATTTTCCGGAGCCGTTTTATGAAAGCGAGAGAAATTGTTTCTGTAGATTGGCGACTTTTGGTGCGATGGGGGGAGGAAGATGGGGGACACTGGGTATCGGGGTGCTGTCAAATTCGATTTGGTTTATACGAGGAAAGAATTTTGATCGCGCACGTAGAATCTTCACATGTACGGTCGCTGTGATCATGATCGCATCGATGTGGACTGTACTTTCGATCGATAATAACCAGTGAAGTACCACGGTCATACGCGCATCAGGCTGTTTGTTTAACAAAAGGCATCATATACAGTTAATTCATCAATAGTAATCTACCCATGTGTAAACTCTTAATTTATTATTAAACATTACCTTTGCCAAAACACTAGCTTTATTTTGCATTCAATCCAAATCAATTGCAATCAATGCCTGATGCGTCATTTAAGTTACATTCTAATCATATTTATTTTAAATGAAGAAAATTAAAAATAAAAAAATATTAATTTTGTGTTATTTCTTAAATGTAATAGAAGAAGAATGTCCGTAAACGACGTCTATCGCCAAAAGTGTCTTGGCGTGTTATAGGTTCGCCATCACTATAGTACGCCTCTTTCACGAGTTCATACGGACGCAAGACGTGCCTATTATGATATTAGCACGCCATTCGTGCGATCTCCTGTTCTGACGTTCTCCGTTCCTAATGACTTTTTACTTTCTTAACTCGAAGCACCTACGAGGGAATAATGTATCCTAGGCTCTCCGAACTTTCAAGCTGGCTACAACATAGTTCGTACGGTTAGTAGACCGTGAAAATAATTATATTGCGTGAGAGAACAAAAAAATGTTGAATTAATATGAACAGGGTGCTCGAAAGATCCTGGTGTGGCCTATTCTAAAAACACGCTATTATGCTGGCCTATTGGCACTAACGTTGTATTTCAAGAATACGCCGGAATAACGTGAGATGGATAAATAAGCGAAAGCTTTAAGTAGCAAATAGTACAGAATTTATTAAATCCCGTTTACAACACTGGATCTGTAAACTAAGAAGTGTGTTTAAGACGAGGTGCGTTATTTATATAGGGGTGTCTTGGGATAACAAGGAGTTGGGATTTCTGAAGGACTAACTAAGAGGAAAGGGTTTTTTCGGAAGACTTTGGTAAGTTGCGTTTTCTAGAGAAATCTGCAGATATATCTTAACGTTTGTTGACGTTTGTCGGTTTGCTTATCGATGGTCCTCAAGGAAGGGTCGGTACGCAACACGAGACAGTTTTTATGAAGAGTTAGGTACAAAGGGTCATATTGGGTGGTCGGGTCAACCACAGAGGGGAAAAATTCTGGGGCGCAGAATAGCACGATACAATGAATCGGTTCCACGTCTGAAACCCGAGCTTCTATTATTACAGATATACTGGATATAGATAGTAGCCCGTGAAAGTAATGCCACATGGCGAAAATGCATGCATATTTACAAATGTGGATAATGTAGTCTATGTTTAGCGTGGACAAATCGAAGATCAATATGTAAATGGTACTACAAAAGATTGACTTTCCATTTAAAATAATATTTGCGGTAAAAATGACACAAAAAGGGGACAAAAGAGCTTCAATTGCGGTGTCCCCATAAGACACCGTGTTAAATGAATAAATTATTATCTTCTAAACTACGTAGTAGGGATTTCTGAAATTTGATATGCTCCTTTATTACATCAAAATACATCATCCCTCAAAATTTCCAGAATTTCTCCGATTTTCATATGTGCGTCCAATTCTATTCACACACAATTTTGTTTTGTTTTACACGTACATTTATTATTTTTTGTTTTTGTTCCCTGTACTCATATGTATCTTCGTGCATCAAAAGGCCCATGCTCGTTAATAAAGAAATAATAATAATAATACCAACATTCCGATTGAACGTCCAAAGAAAACTTCGAACACAGCAAGTTCGTTGCGTCTTCGAACAATCGATTGTCGGTCACTGCAAACTGTACCGCTCGCAGTCAGACAGCTTCGACCATAAACAGTCTCAGTGCGTCGTACTCTGCGCCGCGCAAAACCGCGCGCACAAAAGTGATCCTGCGGTCCAGCGATGATCGCGATGAGAAGGGCATCGACAAACACAGGCGAATGGGTCAGGTGGGCGAGGGGGAAAGTATTCACGACAGTTCTCCCTCACGGTTCACCGCAGCGAAGCGTTCTTTGTTCGACACGTAGCGCCGTACCAAAGGCGCATGCAAAGGTACAGTGGCCCTCGTGCTCGAGGGCCACGTACGCCAGAATGAGGGAAAGGGAGACGTGGGGAATCGAGCCAGAGAAAGAGAAAGGGTAGAGAAAGAGAGAGGGAAAGAGATGCTAGAGTCATAAACGTTTGGTTTTAGTGCTCGAAGCGGCCTGGACCATCGAGAGGGCCTGACCATTTTTGTGTCGAGTTCAACTTGCTTGTGCCTGGAGTCTGGTACCACTTGCGGATGAGAGGAGAGAAGGGGGCAGAATGAGAGAAAGGGAGAGGGTACGAGTGCATGTGTAGCAAAGGGCCCCGACGTGAAAAGGAAGGACCTCCTGGCCAGATGCACCGTTAATTTGGCCGTTCTCAGATATTTGTGACTCGTTAACGTTATGCCTGCTCTCACGGTATTTCACCCCGACTCGTCGTTTTTCGCATCAATTTTTAACCCCTTGGGTACATTTGACGAGTGAGACTCGTTATTGATATGAATAACCAAAGTTACAGATGACGAGCCTGACTCGTCATTGGAACTTAACATATGCGTGGTGTTTTTCTTGCAGTAATGTGCGCATGCGTTGCGCCAATTCCCTAACACGATAGGTGGCCGCGTAACAATTGACGCGCGAAAATAAATTTGTTTCAACCATAGACCTTATGTACATTAAATAAATCGGGACTCAAGGGGTTAAGGAACGTTTTCTGGTCACTGGCCTTCGTGACTTTTCGACGCGGAGGAAAACTTTTTCTGTGGACGCTTCGGGTATTAAAGAGGAATTGGATACACATATGAAAATTGTAGGGAGTCTTGAAATTTTGAGGGATGATGTATTTTAATCTAATAAAGGAGCATTGAAAATATCAGAATTCTGCACTGCATAAACTAGAAGTTAATAGTTTAATAATTTAACACGGTCTCTTTACGGAGAAATCACAATTGAAGCTCTTTTGCCATCAGGTTTAGCAGTTGTACACTCAATGCCGAAAACTCGGTAATTTTTACTGAAAATATTATTCTAAATGGAAAGTCAATCTTTTGTAGTACACATTGATTTTCCATTTGTCCGTGTGAAACATACACTACATTATCGACATTTATAAATATGTATGCATTTTCGCCATGTGACAATAACTTTTGACCAGATTGTCTGTCCGATTCCTCCTTAATTACACTGTCCAACAAATTAAAACGTTTTTATGTATTCACAAGTTCATATTGCAAACGTGACGTACACCACATTATTCGGAAAAGTGCACCGAATTTTAGCCATCAACAGAAATTGTCTATCTTTTATACTTTACACTCAATTGTTGTTCAAACTTGAAGAAAGCAATATTTTCCAAAATTAATTTTTTAAAAAAACGCAGGATGATGCAGATAAACGGGCTTCAGAATCGTTTTTGAAGCAACGAAACCCATAAGAATCCGATAACACATTCGAGAACACAAAATATTCGTTGGACAGTGTCATCATTATCGTAGAAACGTACCATGGAAAGTGTCTCAAGGCATCGAAAAGACCAACTATCAAATCTAGCAAACCCCCTCCGCAATCCGGAACTCGGATGTCACCGTCGTTCCTCGACCGCGCTCGATAAAGCAGCTGAACTCGGCCGAGAGGACACGAATCGCCGGCGGACGATCTTATTAATGCGTTCCACCGTCCGGAGTGGGCAATTTAAATGCGCCACCTATTTAGTCGATAAATTAACGATGGCAGTCGCTTGTTCACCGATCGCCGAGGCGGACCGCTGAAAGGCCGCTTATGCGTTTAAGAGATGCTGAACGAGGCTGGTCGAGGAAGTGGGACGGAAAGTCGCGTGGAGATCTTTGATCGAGCGAGGAAAGAGGAGAGGTAAGAGAGGGGCGGGAGGGTGGTAGGAGGCAGAGATATAATAGTCGCGCCCAGCGGAAAGCACGGCGAATGTTGTGCTTAAGCGAATTGTATGTACGCTTCGTTACACTTATTTACGACGCTAAGTCCACATAAATAATGCGGATATAGGTGTACCCATTTCGCTCGACCGCAGTGCATAAATCGTCGGTCGGTACCGCGGGATATATCCCGGGCGTCGATCTCGCGACCGGGATGGAAATCAATTTCGAAGCTGCGCAAAACGTCGAGCGCGCCTGCTGAATGCGTTGAGGCCTCGATCGGAAAAAAGGGGAAAAAAAAGATTCGATTATATGCCAAACTTTCGCGGGCCGCCGTGCGCGTTATGAAATTATGAGGGTACGTATGAAATGGCTAGATATGATTGGCTTGCGAATGAAGTGCTATTGGTACGAATTCCGCGTCGCACGTGACGTATTGCGAGCGACGTCGCGTCGACCGCGAACGATTATATTATCGAAGGCCTTCGCAATGGCTCCCGCGCGTCGAGGAAGGCATGTCTCCAGTGTTGCGCCGTATATGAGACGAGAATGCGCGCCACGCGCATATTCCCGTCCGCACTTTTGCCATCCTCAGGGTCGCGCGTACGCGGAGCAGGTTCGCAATTTCTAAATACCTGGCTTATCGGCGCCGGTGATTCATACGCGCGCGAGATCTCGCGGTCGGCTCGTCGATCCGGATTGATTTATTAATCGCGATCCTCGCGCCTCACGAGCACTCGTGGCGTCAGCGGGCAGAAGAAGCTGGCTGGGCCCCGGACGGCCGCTGCGCCGAGGAAATCGGTGGCTTCGTGCGTACTTCGAGGCGCGAACGAGTCCGATATCGACGAGCCCTCGAGGAACGATGCCTGTTGCGCGATCGCGCGGCACTGCACGGTCGGGGATGTTCGATTCCGACTCGATTTTTCGAAGAATCGATTCTTATTCCTAAAAAATGGATTTTTTTCTTTGATTTTCTTTGAGCATTCATTAACCTTTCGAAGACGATTCCTTACTCCGAGAAAGTTGATTTTCTTTTGTCCGACTTTTTTAACGGAATCTGCAGTATTTATTAATCTTTAACTCGATTATTTACCTCCAAAAATCGATTCTTGTAGGGTAGATTCTTTCGTTTGGATTTTTTATTTGATCCTTTTGAGAACCTACAGCATTCATTAATCTCCCGAACACGGTTCTGTACGCTAAAAAAAATTGATTCTTTCAAGATTGGTTTTTTTTATCTGGATTTTTTAACGGAATCTGCAACATTTATTAATCTTGAACTCGATTGCTTACCCCCAAAAAATCAACAAGCCCACGAGAAAAGATGACTGTTGCGCGATCGCGCGGCACTGCACGGTCGGGGATGTTCGATTCCGACTCGATTCTTTGCTACTCGATTTTTCGAAGAATCGATTCTTATCCCTACAAAAATTATTTTTTAATTTGATTTTTTTGTCAGAGTCTGCTGCATTCCTTATTCTTTCGAACACGATTCTTTACTCCGGAAAAGTTGATATTCTTTTATCCGAATTTTTTAACGGAATCTGCGGCATTTATTAATCTTGAACCCGATTACTTTCCCCAAAGAAAAGATTTTTTTAGTTGGATGTCTTACCCCCCTTCTCGTAGGACAGCTTTTTTCGTTCGGAGCTTTTAAGAGAATCGTGCAGCGTTTATTATTGTTGAACTCGAACTCGATTCTTTGCCCCAAAAGAATCGATCCATCGGTTTCGATTTTCTTCAGAGAACCGATTCTCCTGATACGATTTCGAATCGATGCTTCCAGAGAATCGAGCATCTCTACTGTACAACGCGTATCGTAACACGCAAATCTTCGGAACTGGATCGGACGATTAAAAATGTCGAGATCGCAAAGCTGTGGGAATGTTGTTCCGCAAAACTCGTTACGCCCGACTTCCACCGTACACGTACACGCGCGCCCAATTTGACTACATACTATTTTACCGACACCCTGAATTCCGACGCGACGTATTTACAAGGTTCGCGCGCATACGTACACTGCTCGCACGGCCGGCGCACCGCCAGCGTCTACGGACGCACTTTCTTCAAACGACACTAGTTCAGGGCAACATCGGTCCGTCGACCGGCGCACCGTAGGCGATCGGTATTTCACAATTTCCAGCAGGTGTTTCCGCGCACGGGCGTTTAAGAACGGCCCACCGTTTGTTTATCGCGCGCCGTGCGCGAGTTACGCCCTGCCTCGGATCACTATCGCGCCCAGTACATCGTCCCGCACCAACGTTGCGCAAGACGTCCGCTCGTAAATTTCGGAATTTCGCCTCTCGCAGAAGTCACGTCCGTTAATCCGTTTGTTTCTCGCCGTCAAGTGCACGGCCCCACTTCGCTATCTATTTTCGTCGGCGCTCCCGCGAGAAAAGAGCGTCCTACATTCGCGCGCCGACAATAAGACTTTCCTCATATAATGGAGCAGCTCAGATTTATCGTGCGCCAGGCTAAGTAGGTTCCGTTGGCCGATGAAAAGGAGCGAATCTCATTAATATCGGAGCCATTTCAATGACACCGGAGCGTGATACGGGGCGAGCTTCGAGAGCTGAACGTGCGACGCACTGTGGGCGACGTCGGGTTGCTCAATATCACGGGAACAGGTGTGTGCTCCACAAGCGTCGAAGAGCGTGACCGGGACAGATTCAGTGCGTGACGGCCCACGCGTGATTAGCATTGCGTGGGCTGAAATCGACGCCGGGGATACCCCCTGCTATTATTTCCCTCTCAATGGCACTCGACTGCTAATTTATACGCCCTCGGACGGCCGTACATTTTTCGGCCCGGCTCTCTTTCGTGGCTTCTAACGACAATTAATCCTGCGTCGCGTGACGTACGAAGGAAACGAGTTGAGACGTGTGTTTGGTTACGTAATTCTGGCGACGTGATGGTTATGCTTGTTTTTTTGGTTTTATTTGAAATTTATCAAATGAAAAATTGAACGGACTTGACCTAGAACAGAATTCGTTCCAGTTGTCTGTTTATAGTCAACTGATTAAAAGGCTGGGGTTAGAAGGATTTGTGGACGTTGGATTGTTTCGAAAGAATACTGTTCACTTTTTAGCAACTGGGACGTACGGGTGATCATTGGGGTGGGTACTTAGTTTTAAGAGAACTGCAATGATGGAGTTCTTATTGGCGTTGAAACACTGAGTTTATTAGATGCGACTGGATCTTAGACAATGGTTAAGTTCTGCAACATTGGTAGTTTAACAAAACGTGGGTAAATGACTGCACGACTATAACGTCCGCGGCAATGAATGTGGGAGTCTGGAATCTGATTGACTGTACTACGAAATGGCTTCTACTGTTTAAATCGAGTGGTGTGCAAGAAGTTCCTAACACTCCCTTGTTCGTCATTCGTAGATGACTTTTAGAGCGTTGAGGTAGGTTAGGTTTCCTTGCAGTTTTTAGGAATGAAAGAGTTTAGTTCGTCTTCTCCCAAAAATTAAGGGACTCGTCATTCTTGCGAGTCGTAACCACTGATCTATATATACTGGATACACGATACAATGCATGAGCCGCGTGCCGAATCGAACACTGAGGCAAGCCAAAGATTGGCGGCAGATTCATATTTAGTATGGAATAATATAAATGGCAGTCATTATAAAAGTACCCTAAAAGTCAGAAATTTGATGAAATTAAGTAAATCGTTTATTTTGTTTAATGACGTCCTGCGCAATAAACCCATATAAATATAAAGTCTCGCACTACATAACTTTATAATATTTTCTACTTACTTGTGCAAACATATCTTCCCACTACTCTCCGCTTCACGGCAAAATACACAAACTAATACCATTTTTATTTAAAGTTTTTTTTATTAATGGATTATCTCACAAAATGTTTTCGGATAATTCTTACCTTTTAACTCTTCGGGGCACATGTTTTTAGAGAAAAAAAACCAAGTTGTACAGAATATCTTCTCTATGAAAAAGTGGAAAAATACGTTCACTTCAATTATTTAATATAAAATATTACCCAAAATGAAAAAAAAAGAATAATAACATTTCGGTAAATCCTTTATTCCAGAGTGGGATACAAATAATCCCAACATTCATCAAAATCTAAGCAAAGGGTGGGGCAGTTTGAAACCCACCTAAAGAGTTAAGGTTTCTTTTACATGCACAATTTGACACTTATTGCTATATTCAATTTCGCACAAGTCGCCCTATCCAATCGTGTATCCAGTGTATACACAGATCAGTGATCGTAACGAACAATCCTTCTTTTGTTTCCCTTTAAGTCGTAAAATATTAAGCTTATCGACCATCGCAATGGCTCCAAGTGACCTACACGTTCTGAGAAAGAGCCCTATTTCGTCTCTTCTTACATTTGGGAACCGCCGTGGGAATATTCCTGGATTTCTATTAAATTATTGTGTTTCTCTTAACGTCCTGGGATGTAACAGTGTCAAGAGTGATGAATTTTGAGCGAAACTCATGTGTTCCAGTGCCCTACGGTTGCCACCGTCACCTTCGGACAACGTAACGTCTCGAGTCTCGATGCGCCAAGTATCAGTTCCGCATCTCGAGTTAGGAAGGGCCGCTCCCACGGTATTCAAGAATTTGTGGCGCATTAGCGTGACGCCCGGCGGTTTCCGACGCGAAGACGATTATCGTTTCGAAATGCACCGCGAGCGCAGACACGCTTCGGAGCCGGACTTTTTGCCGGCGCGCACGTCCGGATCTGCACTCCCCTAAATCGTTCGCGCGCACTCAGCAAGCTGAATTTCCTAAATTCGCTGCAGCGCCTACTTCCCGCCGACTCGTACACACCTCACTCACGCAGGCACTTTTTGCACATTACTCCGTGCCCCGGGCAGGATATCGAGTCATTACCACCGAATAGGCAACGCACGATATGTGTGCTTAAGAAATCACATGTTCGATATAGTCAGGCAACACGGTAATTCTAGATTTTCGACTCCGGCCGAACGAGCTTCGCGGAAAACGGCCGCGTCGGTTATGAAAAGCGAGCAGCGCGACACGCGATCGCTCGTTGTGGTAACGTTAATTAGACAAATTGCAGAGCGCGCGCGAATTGAAAGGAGCGAGCCGGGGCGCGTACAATCGTGCGGGGTCGTGCCGGGTTCACTCGAGTTTTTCCCGAGATTGCCGGTTATATTCCCGACTGCGCGCGGACTTTCGACTCGCGCCGATCGTTTTCTGTCGCAAGAATCCGCGGAGTTTGTGTACGAGCGCGAGACCTGATCGCTTCGGGGGACTCGATCGATCGGCGGAGTTCAAGGAGATGGCGGCTGGTGCGTGCTGGCGAGGAAGTTTAAATTAGTTCGCCGAGTCTTTCATTAGCATCGAGCGCGTGTGCGAACTTTCGGAAATAACGTATGTTGTTCATAAATAGGATATTGCTGTGAATGTGGGCACAGACATGGGAGTTGCTTGAATTCCTCGAACACGTATACTCTTTATCATACGTATGTGTTTATAGTATGATAATATACTTCAATATGTTATTCGCATACGCGCGCATGCGTGTGTCTGTGAATTCTTCGAACAGAGGTGAAGATCCAGTTCGTCGCCGTCGTCAGCGTCCCCACATTTTCTTATGCCTACTTCAACATTTTACGGTCTCCCTCAAAGCTTCTTATCGGCGATCTCGGCTCACCGATATATTTGTGCTCCGTTCAACTTCATAAAGAACCTCCCGCCAACGTCGATAGCTGAGGGGTGCCGTCATACAGTTCCTGCCAACAGGTTTCCTTGAATGCGTCCTCTCCGTCCCTTCATTCAACGCATTTACACCGCACCGCAGCTCACGCAGATAAAATCGTCATCGATCAAACTGACCTCATTCGCCGACGCAAGCCGAGTCTCACCCCCGGAACATCGCATAAAATCATTTTCGCAGCAATTTTCCGAACTTCTTACCTGTTTCAGATATTCCATTCGTCCTCTCCAGCGAAATCCTCTTATTCACTGTGCAAAACATTACCGAATTCTTCCACGATGGAGACCGCGCGGTTCGCAGAAATTTTCAGTTCAAGGATTTATCCGAGGCCAACAATTATATCACTGTCTGTTGAAAATGCATTTTTGATTCGATATCTTACTCTGCACCTTGACGAATTATGCACTTTTTCAGCTAAAATTCTTCTTCATTTGGGCCAATAGTAGTAAAATGTTTCCTTCTATCAAGGAATTAAAGGGCATTTTTTTTTTACTGTAAACTTTAATTACCTGTATGTATTTTTGTGTTTAAACTAGCTTGATACCCGTGCTTCCCTACAGCATAGTATCAATTTTTAATGTTTGGTTTGGGTCTAATGAGCTATTTATAATAATTAGCGCAATGTCGACCCATGTAACCTCAAAGAAGTAGTTTCGAGGATTTAAAATTGATGTCAATAGATCAACGTATAATGAACATAACCGATATAATGATGTATATATGTAAACTTTTGATGCATATATATACATATATAAAATAAAACATAGGGGTTGAATTTCGATAAATCCCTTCTTAGTGGCTGCTTACGACATGGATGGAATACACTCCCCAAATTTCATATTTTTAGATCCAGCAGTTTGGACTAAGCGTTGATGACTCAGTCAGTCGGTCGGGACACTTTCTGTTATACATATACATATATTCAAGTTTTTTAGAAACGTGTTTTTTTTAGAGCAAAGTGTGAGTCCGTATTTTGAGGACATTCTGGACATTTGCAATGCCGATTCCGAGAAATCTGTCGAGATTCTCCGCTACTCCCAGGTATCGCGCGCGGGCTGCCCGGCGAGATCGATCGGAATGTAGAGAAAACAGCTTGTTTAATAGCGACGTACAAGATCGACGTGTCCGATCATCCGTGGGCCGCGATCTCGTTTGACGGGGCGCGTAGATGAATGGCGGCGTTCAATTTCGCGTCCGCACGCACGCTTCGACAGCCTTGACCCCGGCCGATCCGAGGATCCTTAGCCTCTATAAATACCCACGCGAATCTGTGCGCCTGCAGATCCGCAGGACCTCACAATGCAGCCTTCGCGCGCGAGCATTGTATAAGGATTACATCGCTTCTTTCTTTTTTTTCGCCCGCGCATTTCGTAATTTATGTGTTTGCGAGATTCCATTATGGGCGAATGCATCTGCAATCCGGTGTCGATGATAATTTATTGAGCGTACGGCGCAAATTACAGTGCCGCGAAGCGATCCCGCGAAAAATGAAGACACTGAAAAAACTGTTTAGTTAGATATTAGATAACCAAAATTTGGTATACACAACAGCAAAGATTTGGTCAAACAAATGTTTGGTTGCTTTAACAACAAAAATTGGCCACTTTCATTTAGTTCCTACAACCAAAATGTTTTTGTTTTGTTTAACATATATACATATATTCAGACTATCATATTTTGGTAGAGAATTTTACTGTATTAAAAAATAATCGGCATCAATCGATTTGATTAAAACAGTAGCACTAGACTTAACAATTAAACGTTTATATTTCGATACACTGTGTACCAAACAGTGTGGCTGCAGCAACAAAAAAATGGTTGCTCTGCAATATAATAGGTGTGTAGTGTAATAGCAACATTTAATTACCTCGCATCATTCAAATCAAAACAATTGAAACAAGATGCACTATATTAAGTTCGCGTGCATCTCGAAGTGGTTGGTGGAAATCCTACAATACACTAGAGATTAAAAACCGTACAGACGTATTATGACGCAAGCGTGTACGAGTCACTCAGAAACGAGGAATTTCCAAATAGCGTCGATCGATATGCGTACCCTAACTATACATGCCCGACAATCTACATCAACCTTGTCCAACACGCGGCCCAATTAGTCTTTTCGCGGCCCTTCTGGACAGTGACGCCAGAATGCAAAAAAAGGCCCTAAATAAAAAATATACATATCGTATAGAGAACCTCCACCCTTTTCGAAGTCGGTTAATAAAAGCATTCACAACCTACCGACTGATGTAAGGTGCCGATCACGATCGATATTTGCGACGATAAATTTCCCAAACTGAAACAACTGGCAATGTGCATCATAGCTACAATTGCAAATCTCTGCGAATCTTTCTTCTTAAAATTGAAAATTTGCAAAGTAAAGAATCGGACAAGATTAACTGATGAAAATTTGACGAATCAGCTGCGATGCGCGTCGACTAAATTACCAATTGACATGTAAAAATTAGCTATATGTATTTAAAAAAACCAGCTTCACATTAAAATTTAATATGAACCTTGTTTATTTTTATTTCATTGATTAAATTAAATAAAATGATGAAAGGAGACAGAATCAACTATTACGATTAATTTTTCGCCTACTCTCATATATGCGGCTCACAATAGACCACTCATATTTGTGTCTACATTCCTTTGTCAGCCCAACAAATAATATATTTTTTTGTCCCTTTTCCTTTTTTTGTTCTCTTTCCTTTCGGTGTTATCATTTTCATATCTCTATATTCCGTTTCTTATTAATCTCATATTAATTCCCGTTATTTAGTTTATATTCTCTATATGATGTTAGTTTGTTAGTCTTTCTTCTACTGTTATACTTTGTAGTTAATCGCATTGTTTGTTTGTTTCCTTCTGCTTTTGCGCTCCTCTAACAATAAGTTGCTTACATGTATAACCACTAAGTTTTAGCTTAAGGTTTCTTTATTTTTTTGTTATGTTTATTTTTATTTTTAATTTCTTTATATTTTATTTTTGTTTTTCTCTTTGGCTTATTGATGTCATGATGGGTTTTCCGTGAATAAATAAATAAATAAATAAATAAATAATATCAGTTCGACATAGCTGATCTACATCAACGTACCCACGAATCCGTGGAAGTGCACAACGCGGACTCCGTACTCCGACACACGGATCGAGTATTTATTGCGTCTACGTACATATATACAGAGCGAGGAAGTTCTACGCTGCCGGCGCGCTCGTCGCGGGGCTGAAGCAAACGAACCGACAAATTATCGCGGCCGTAAATCAGCTTCGTGTCCGCCGGAGGAATGCGAGGGGCCGCGAATCGAGAAGGCGAGCCAAAAATCGGACACAATGTATCGAGGCTGAAAGGCGGAAGGACCCGGCTTCGCTCGCGCGCGATTAACGGCGCTGACCTGCCAGGCTGGCCGTAATGACAATGCGTCGTTTTAAGGGTGTGCTGCTGTTGGTATCGTTCGCGTGGGTGCGCTGTACGTGTCAGCGTGAGCGACGCGCGATCGGCTGAAAATTCATTCAGAAACATTGCCACACGCACGCGAGTCGAGGAGTGCGCGAAAAGAGAAGTAATTGATTGGAGTGTCTGACAAAGGTTCGTGTGCACCGAATCGGTGTACCTTGCAGAAATGTCGTGCTATCAGTAGGCTCCGCTGTTCTCGAGGAGCATCTGTTTAGTCGCGATAAACTCTCCGACGTTTTCGGGTCAGAGAGTGTTGAGCCACCCTGTATGCACGCGCGTGCGATCAGCGAGCACTCACGTCGACCCAAGTAAAATGCGTTAGTCACGGCGCTCGGGGTTATAGAGTCAGTGGAGCAACGAACACCCACGTACGTTCGTGTACGCATACGCGAGACACGAAGTCGCCTGCGTGTGGGTTAATCGCGGATCGTGATCTCTCTCAGTGATCTATCGTCAGCGACGATCGCGATGCAGACTGTCAGGCCCGAAAAACGTGTCGCTTTCGAGATTCGTGGAAGCGAGCTGAGATTGCGCGGACTCTTGAGATTGCTGAGGAAAACGCGGGAACCGACGAGTCGCGAGCTGGCTCTGGACTAGAAAGCGAGGTCAGTGGCCGTGTGTCGGATTGATCGGACTGATGAATCAAACGGCGACGTTTGCGAAATGTCGAAGTGCGAACGTTTCAAAGGTTGACGGTGAAAGGTCTCGGTCCATTCACGGTTTCTTTGTTCGCCGGCTCGCGGAGGGTAGGAGTCGCGCGATATGTAATCGTGGCACGGTGTGGGCTGGGTCTTTGAATAATTTGACATTTATCGGAACACGCAGGAGTGTTTGTATAATTCTAATAATGCGAACGGCAGTGGGTGACGCGTTCAAGAATTAGAGATTCTTAACAACGGAGTGATATTTTACTTATGGAACAGCATCATTTTTGTTTGTTTTAAGGTTTGTCAGTGGGTTCACTTTTTCTTAATCGTTAGTTACAGTCATATCCTACTTATTTTTTCTTCTCTTCTTCTTCTTTTCTGTTTAATTACTAGTCTCGTTTTTCATGTGTCTAGTCCTAATTTTAAGTCTTCATTCTCTTTTTCACTCCTCGCTTATATTTATTTTAATTATTCTATGTTTATCTCTGTTCTGTTATTTTCTATATGGTACATTATGTTACCATTTTTGTATGCATTCTATTCTTACCGTAAAATTGGTGTGTACCCGTGAAATAAATATTATTATACTGATTTTAATACACTTACAATTAGCATTACAATACATACTATATACGCGTGTCCACGTACTCGAATAGCGAATAACAATATCGAAGTCTCGAAATATGTGACAACTACTTAGTCCCATTCCTAGTCCCAAGCACTGATCTATATATACACTGATTAGAGAGTGAATGCGCAATGTGCCAGAATATTTGATGATTGAAGCATTTCGTACCTCGATTCTTTTGCGGACAGTCTGTGCCATAATGATTTTCAAACCTACATTAATGTAGAGAATTATTTCTTTTCACTTTTTTACACTGATCTATATATACACTGGATGCACGATCCAAAGTAAAACATCTGTGCCGATTAGAGACCGAATCCGCGATGTTTATAGACCCCGAATACTCCGAAAATACACTGAAAATGCTCACTTCAGATATATCTCAATCTACCCTCTTCATTCAATGGCTCACAATAGTCGCCATTTTTAAATGACTATTCGCGGTCTACCAACATGGCGGCCACTGCTTCAACTCGGCACAACGTTGCATCCAGTGCACACATAAATCAGTGGTCCCAGGATGTTCTCTAATATTCACTTCTCCACTTCCTCCGTACCTTCCTAAATGACGCGCCATATATTTCGCGCGGACCCAAATTCCGCCTACACAATATCGCGAATCCCTCGTTCTGGAACGCTCCGCGATGTTTAACGGCCCATGCTACGTGGCCATCCGTGGAACGTACCTCGCGTCCGCGAAACGCTCGAGCGCTCCTCCCGATCTTAGCATGCAAATCCTGCGGAGCATCCGTCCATTTAAGCACACATATCCGCAGTGTCGTCCAATGAAGGTCCCGTTGCGGCCGACAATGAATCCGAGGCGGTTCGTAAAGTCGCAATGCAATACTGTATTGTATCCTCGCGTCTCTGTACTTGATGACGATTGGGAGTCGAGGTCGATCGAGCACGACTGTACAGTGTACAGTGGTTCTCGGCGTAATCCGTAGCTAAGCGTCGCAAGCCAGTGCTAAATTTCCTCGGAACCCGACTTCATAGTTAACGGCTCGAGGTCGGCGCTCAATTTCGCGAAAATAGCGTTTCCGATATTCCATTCCGTTTCGAGCGCGGAGCGCGAACTGATATTATTATCCGAGAACTTTCGGACGGATAACGTTACGCGGTGCAATAACGATGGGGGTGAGAGTTGATATTTTAGGTACACGAAAATAGATTTGGAGTCACCTTGTACTGGCATCAATCCGGAGATTCGCGTTGATGAAAGGGGTAGAATCCTTCTTACGTGCCGTGCGTTTTGACTGTTCCCACGAATGTATTTCTAGGAGATTATTCGCGCTTAGGGCGTGTAAAATAGACGCAGCTCTGAGGCTCGCGGAGCTTTGTGTCGCTCGTTGATTAGTCTGATACACTTCGTTTTGAAGAAAGAGATCGATTCTTTGTCGGCCGATTTTTGGAAGAAACTATTCTTTTCTCCAATGTAGCGATTCTTTTATTTGGATTTTTTGAAGGTAATCTGTAGGATTCATTAAATTTGAATTAGATTCTTTGCCCCAAAAGAAAAATCTTGAAAGAATTGATTTTTTTAAGAGAATCTGCTGTATCTATTGATCTTGAACTCGATTCTTTACCCTATATTCTAGAAGGTCGATTTTTTTATTTGGATTTCTTAGGGAGGAATTGGACAGACATGTGAAAATCGCAGAAATTCTGGAAATTTTGAGGAATGATCTATTTTGATGTAATAAAGCAGCATACGAAATTTCACATTACCCTACCACATAGTTTAGAAGATAATAATTTATTATTTTAACACGGTCCCTTATAGAGAAATCGCAATTCAAGCTTTTTTATCATCAGGTTTAACACGTGTACACTCAACATAAAAAATTCCGTGCTGCGATGCCAAATGATGGTAATTATTACCATCCAATTTTTGTACTACCAATTACATATTGATCTTCCGTTTGTCCATGTTAAACATACACTACATTATCCACAATTGTAAGCTTTTGACCAGCTTGCCTTTCATGTGTATTCATGAACTTGCACTCGCGTCTTTAGCCCAAAAGAGTCGATTCTTTGGATCCAATTTTTTCAGAGAACCAATTCAAAAATCAATGCTTTCAAGAGAATCGGACATAAACTTGAACTTGATTCTTTACCCGAAAAGAATCGATTCATTGGTTCCAATTATTTCAGAGAACCAACATAAAAATCTATTCTTTCAAGAGAAAACAAACGTCCCTAGTTCGCAGCCGTTCGACTGATACGCGAGAAAAAGGACATTCGTCGCGACGGCGGCGACTTGTCGCCCGGTTATTTATGCGACGTCGTTACGCGAATGAAAGAAAGCGCGGGGAGAGACGCCCGGTTCTGCGCCGCGACCTGTTTCGCGAGGATAAAAATGTCCGGAGCCGTGGAGCCGCGCGGACTTGGGCGAGGAATATAGAGGAATTCCGTGTCGCACGATATTTACATCGCGAGCGGACCCTGGACCGAGTGTTGTAACGTTTCCTGCGTGAGAATATCGGAATAGCATGGTGTCGTGTCGGAACGGGGAGCTTGGGTTAACGGAACGGAACTGATTAGATGATTAGTCGCGTCGGAATCTATTTTTAGCGACATTCGTACATTTTATTAAGGATGCGATGGTGTAATCTGGAGTGATCGGTTCACTTTCAATCCGGAACGTCGGGGTATAGAAATGGTCTGAATGATTTGGTTGAGTCGGAAAAGAAATCCAATAAAGTCCCTTCATTATTGGACATGTTACACACACGCGCGGAAAGGTCGCAATCTCGCAATGATCGAAGCAAGACTTGCATCAGCATGGTTCGAATGGAGAATATTTCTTTAGACCTTTTATCGGTACGTTGGGATTAACTGACCTATATATGGGGATTGATCGGGGTATATGATGATTCTGGGTAAATATTAATTATATCAGTATGGATTTCGACGGAAAGTCTGTCAATAATTTTGTTGGTCGATCACCTTTAGAAATTATCATCTGACTATGTATTTATCTGATCTGATCTGATTGTACTGTTTTATTAGTCACTAGTTAAGAAACTCGTTATGTCTACACAAATTGAAAATCTTACAATTATATAAAGTCTCACACGTGTGTTTTGTATTAATGGGGACCAACCTGTGAGTAACTAAATAAATAAATAACTAAATAAATAAATCCTTCACTAAAGCTCGGCTTGAACTGAACCGCCCGAGTTTGTCCAAAAATCACGCTCATAAGGTTGAATCTGAAACGTTCGATCGAACATTCGCCGTTTCACGCAAAAACCAGAATTATGCCGCTAGTCCACGAACGAATTTGCCCACCCCTGTTCTGTCGTTCACTTTCCTCTCCTCCACTCACACGGATCAACAGTCTCGAATCGATCGAATTAGCCGGTGCCTCGGAGCCGTTCGTGACGCTCAACCGACGCGCATCGTATTATTTGTTAATTAGCGATAATTACACGCCAAGCTGAGCCATGAATATGGACGCGCACCGACGCGGCGTCGATGTCCGGCTCATGCTAGGCGAGCGAGCGGATAATAATTTGCCGGCACGTTAGCGATCGAAAGTCTTCGCAATTAACCTCCCCTAAATCGCGACACACTCGAGGGATTATGCAAAACATCCTGGGCGGCGCGATGCCTGTCGCGAAATCGAGATTGATTTTGCGGAAGGCGTCGTAGCGAGGTGAAAAGTTTATAGAGAGCGTGCGTCGGGCATGTGATTTGCAGTTTACGTAACGGGCGAACAGTAGCTAAGCGATCCTTTCACAGCTTTATAAAATATGATAGCGAGACTCATCCGCGTTCAATTATGTAAATGGCAGTCTTGCCTGGATAATGTCAGATTGGCAGAGATCTTGTGCTTCGTCGCGAGTAGCCCGAGAGACGGCGAACTTTCGAATCCACGAAATTTCAGACACGCATCCTTGGCCACTTTCGTCCGCGCCGGGCTTAATGAATTCATTGCGACACCGTTAATCACTGCGAACCGTCGAGTTAATGCGCTCTCACTCTCACAGTCTCTCTCTTTCTCTTTCTTTCTCTCTGGGATCGGGCTTCATCGTCATCGGTGCACTTTCGAAAGGTCGGCACTCTGTACCCGCAAGACGGACAATTGCCGAAATAAAACGATCGACGCAAGTTATCGCGAAATAAATGGCAACTGGCGCACGGTCCACTTTCTATGGTCCACCTGTTGGTCGAAGTAATGCATCGTTCGATCGGCGCAAAAACGTGGCCAGACGCAATGCGGTCTGCTGTCGGCTCAATCGTCTGCGGCGGATTTAGCAGGTGCCGATCGCGACAGATTCTCAGGAATTTCGTCATTTCAAGCGCGTCAAGGGAAGAAAAATATTGGAACTCGAGGAGCACGGAAAAGTACGGGCAGTAGAAGTGATGCGCGAAATACGGGAGATACGAGAAGCATGAGAAACAGAGAAAACGCGGGATAAAGTACGAGAAGTGCAAGAAACACAAGAAATCACGAAAACGCAATCAAGAAGGAAATCGAAGACTGAGGGAACAATTTGTGCTTCCCTTTGGCTTTACTCAGGCCATCGAATCACGGAAAACCCTATGTAATTTAGAGTTCCGTTAATTCGTGCGAAGTTTCATTCGATTCGATCCAATCGTAGCGACCATTCAAAGCTGACGAGAATATCCGCGCTTTCACTCGCTATCTTTTGCATCCCAGGCCCCCTTTCAACCCTCTTTGTCCGTGGCACCGTTGCGCCACCGTCGCGTCTCAGGACTCGCACGAACACCTGTGTGTCCCTGGACTATCTGGGCGTAGTCGCCGCTTCTACTCGTCCATGTGCAAACCGGTCACCGTTTATATTTTTCATCGACTCGACTTATACGCGCGCGTAAAACGTACCGCATTCCTAGGCGAGAGACACGGGACGACAAAATGTAGTCGGCTAGTTACACGATGCTGCCTTGTAATTGTTGCCAGCTTTTCGCCGATGCATCGGAAAAAGTCGATTTTTGCAGCATGAAAATTTAGATAAGTTTCTAAATTCGAGATAATGCCGAGTTAATCGTATAGTCGGAAGTTTGAACTATTGCCCTGTCTCATCGTTTCCCATTTCCATTCTACATTACTTATCACCCAATAAACCCTTAATTTACGAGAAAAAGATCGCTTCGGACGGAGGTATTAATTAAATGGTTCTACTTGCAACGCTATTTACATATATATATATATGAGTTCTATACTGCATAAATTACATAATCCGTAAAATAGACGACGGGGGTCGTTTGTAACAGGACTGACATCATCCAATCTGGACATTGGACAACGCCTACCCGCTATAAACGAAGCCCGTGGGCACGAAGTCTTCGAGGAACGTGAAGTTAACGAGCCGTGTTGCTTTGATTCGGTGGATAGTCTCTTTATGGGCCGCGAGTGACAAGAGTGCGTCGTGCGCATTGGACAATAACGACGGTAATAACCAGTGAGATACTGTTCGTTAACGGTATTCGGATCATTACGCGAAATCCTGAAAGAGTCGTTGCCGGAACAACGAGGGCCGCCTTGGGCGAAATCTTCGGGCTCCGACGTCAAGAGAGTCGCATAATGAAATTGCTGCGAAGATAAAGTAAGTATTCGCGCGGGCAAAACGACCCGCGGAGAGACGGGACGGATAAAAAAAAGAAGGGAGAAGAAAGAGGGGTAGCGAGTAAAGCGGACCGGGGTGAGGAGAGGCGGAGAGTCGGTAAATAATCGGAGACATTTTCATTGCGCCGGGATTACCGTAAAGCAAACACGCGACAAGAGGTAGCTGTAAGTGGGGCAAAAATTGCCTAATGACGCACCGGCGAGAAGCCGGCGAAAGGATATTGTAAGAAGTTTAACAGCGTGTCTCGGTAAATGTCAGTGTTTCCCAAACTTCCGACATCTCTGTACCCCCTTCTATAATTTTCGTAAAATACAGAACATGCCGAGTAAAAAAACAAATATTGCATATACTATAATAACAATCAAAATATATTTATTTTTTCCTTTTTAATACAACAAAATAATAATAATAAAATATAAATAAAACGAATAAAAATTATATTTATTATATATAAGATCCATTATAATCAATGAGAAGACGACAGATTACCATAATTTGGCTCCCTGGTTCAGTGACAGCATATTTGGCCTCCAATTCCATCATGCGTGTGCGCCTGTGTGCGTTGCGCGCAGCTTACAGACAGCACACAGACGCGCACGCACACTGTGACACAAATGGAGTTGGAGGCCAAATATGCTGTCACTGCCCTGGTTATCAATTTTAATCTGAGTGGTTCCACATCCAATAGCCTGTTCCATTTTTCTAACTTAAACTTTTTTTTACTTTTAACCCGGTGCAGCGCGTACCCCCACCAAACTCTTCCCGTCCCCCAGGGGGTACGCGTACCACACTTTGGGAAACACTGGTATATGTGAACGATCGAGGCGGGGTGTGAAAGTGTGAAGTAGGGATGTTCGATTCCGATTCGATTCCTCAAAAATATGGACTCTTTTGGTCCGATGGTCGATCTTTTGGAACGATTCTTCGCTATTCGATTTTTCCAAGATCGATTTTTCGTTTGGATTTCTTAAGAGAGTCTGCCGCATTTATTAATCTTGAACACGATTCTTTAGCTCAAGCAATCGATTCTTCCCACTCGATATTTTTATTTGAATTTTTTTTTGTCGAATCTGCAGCATTTATTATTCTCGAGCTCGATTCTTTACCCCAAAAGAATCGATTCTTTCAAAAACCGATTTATTGGTTTCGATTTTCTTTCGGTCAAATGGTTGATTCTTGTGATTCGATTCTTTGCCATCCGATTTTTCGGAGTTCGGTGGTATCGATTTATTTCAGCAAATAAATTCTCTCGATTCGATTCTGAAGCGATTCAAAAATTAATTCTTCCAAGAAAATCGAACATCCCCAAAGTATGAAGTGGCGAGTCAGAGCGGAGAATATTTGTATTCCGGGAAACGCTTAATAAAGCGTCCGTAAAAACGCGGCCGCCTCATCCGTTGCCAGAAACCTCGCGGATCGGCGTTCCTTCGACGCGCAAGCACGGCGCACATTTCCGCCCCGGAAAGCCTCCGACTACATTTTCTCACGCCGTAAACCTAAAAGGCGTATCAAGAGCAGCTCCACCGGCCTTTCGTATTTCACCCGCAACGTTGGCTGCGCGCGCGATACGGGGTGTGCGGAAAGGAGGGGACGAAGAAAGTGGGATGGTTCGGCTCAAAGAGAACGACGTCGAATAGTCGACGGAGCCTGGCGGCGTCGAGGAAACGTCGCTGTTATTTATTCGAGTTTGCTTAACAGGGCGAAAAACGTCCGCGACTCTGTTGGTCGAGACAGTTGTCGGGACGTTTCACATTTTTCAGCACTTCTTCACGACTACGTCTCGACATTCGCGTGCTACGCTCTCGGAGACGGCCATTTTAACACTGGAACTACCAAGGGGTCAAAATGACTTGTTTCACATTTTGCTACAACGAAGGCTCACACTTGAGTGATCTTACTTTGTGAAATTTTGCTTTACTTTCACTTATCAATGATGTACGTATTTCAATAAAAGCCAGGAAAAATTGAACATCAGCCTTCATTATAGCAAAATGTCATAGGTACCAGTAATTTTGGCTGCTCGGTATGGTGGTTATAGCGTTAAAGGCGACGGATTTATTTTGTTCTCGACTGCTTGCGAAGAATGATTAGGTAAGGTTGCAACAGTTGTCGGGACGTTTTTCGCCGCTTTCTCGCGGTCTCGCTCGACATTAACGTAATTAGGAAGAAGGCTGCCGTTTGAAAGGCTACGGGCGCGCTTCGTTCTCGATGATACTTGCGAAACGCGAAAGGCATTTTCATCGCGACGTCCATTACGCCCGACGTTAATTACTATGAATACGTAATTAGCTCGGCTATGAATCAAGGCGCATTCCTGGTCGGCAGAGAACATACCCGGATCGTCAACTTACAAATTACGCGCGGTCATACGATATTATTCTCGGAGATGAATAGACTGGCTGCTAATTTACACGTTTGCGCTCGTGTATCTGGAGGCGAATCTAAGCGTGATTAATCGCTCGCTTTTCTGATGGCCGACTCGCGTAAAGTGCATATTCACGTTGCAAGGAGCGGATGAAATAATGTAGATCGACGCACACGCTCGCAGAAACGATTTTCCTCCATTAAAACCGTCTACTTTAAAACCACCCCTTCTTCAATTTAGCACACCTATGCCGTTTGCACGCGAACTGCACAGACACACAGGACCGCGTTTAGTACTAGGCAAAATAGGCGCGTGTCTAGGGCCAGCTGAAAAGAAGGGCCCGCACAGAGGTACTTGTCATTGCTATATATATATATATAATAAATAAATTCACTGGTTTCGACTTCTAAATTTACTAAACACATATCCCATTGCAACACCAACGTCATATTTGGGCAGTATCAGAATATCTTCTGTCGATACTTTGGTGGCAGGGGATTGACATATGAAAGAGTGTTTACTATTTAGCACCGTTCCTCTACGTTCTGCTGGCATGAGTCACGCTATTATTTTAAAATTATTTTTAACGTTTCCAATAAGCAATGGTTAAAACTGGTAAAAAATAATTTACGCAGTACCCTTTCAGATGAAAAGCTTAACGCACTGGCAATACTGTACATACAAAAAGATATACTAAAAAATCTTTGTTATGAAGAAATTATTAATAAGTTTGTAGTTGCAAAAACAAGAAAAAAACATTTTCAATTGTGTAAAACAATTTAATACTTATCGTATATTTTTATTATATATTTTTGGCGTGACATCAAGCTAATAATATAAATTAACACAACTTCAACCAGTGAGATTCTTTTAATGAAGTATCACCCTCATTCTCGTTCATATAAAAAAAAAAAACGAAAAATAAAATATATACATATTTTGAAGTCGGTTAAAAAGGGGCCCGACTTTCAGTAGTGCCTAAGACCCGAAACTATCTAGACGCGTCCCTGCACAAACACACACACACACATACACTAACTCACACACAGTAAAATCTTCGATCGCAGCAACGAAAACGTGGAATTAACATCGTCAACTCCCATGTCAGTGTCAACTCGCGCGCGCGCGCAAACAAGCGAAAGGATCATCGGGCACCGTTCCAGCCTTTCAACCGAGTGTCCCATCGTTTAATCATCCCTGGACAAAGGAACAAAGCGGAGGCCCCGTTCTCGCGGCAGAGAAAAAAAAACAGGAGAGAAAGAAGGGAAAAAAAATGTTACATTTCTAGACCACTCGGGAATACGGTGACGCGCGCGCGCCTTCATTTCTCGCGTTCTGCGTTTTTCGCGCTGCGATACAGTGGAGGAACCGAGGGAGCGTGCTGGCGCCATTGTTTCGCGGAACAAGAGTGATCCCTGGGAGATCGGGAGTCCCGGTCTCACGCTGTCGCGGCGGATTACGGTGCGGAGAATCGTGCGGAAAAGGAACGTGGCTGCGGCGGGGAGGGCCGATTTACGTTTTAAGCTAATTTCACCTAACGCGGCATCGCCTAATTAACGGCGCGCATCGTTCCGACCCTAACGAGCCACCCGATTCGTCGTGGCGGCGACTATACCAGCGAACGAAAGTTCGCTTTTTTTTTATCCGACTTCAAAAGAGGGAGGAGGTTATCGATTCGACATCAAAACTGCAATATAAAGGATAAAATGATTTTTCCTATTTGACGTCGTTGCCGAGATAGAAGCACAATAGTCTATCAATTGGCGGTAGTACGCTGTCTGTTTCTCTATATGTATACAGTAAGACCAAGCTTAAGGTATTACTAGGGCTGGGTGCCGTATCAAGAAGGGGCTTCATTATTTGTTTTCAATTGCATCAGAAATTTCTTACGGCCCTGATTCAATCCATGCAGACATTCCGTATACATATGTGCACACTAGTATACTTGGCAATAATGCATACTAGCGTTTGTACCGCAGTTCAGGCTGAACACAAGCACTCAATTTACAATTTTATATTCACCATTTTTTTTCTCCTGAACTAGACGGTGAAAAGTCTTGTTTTTTCTTTTAGAATGTTCCTCGAATGTTAATCTATAACCTGGAATTTTTTCAAAACAAGTTTAAGAGCCGTTTTTGAGTTATTATCAAAAAACCGTTTTATTGTGATCATTACCATTGCTTTAGATGGAGAAAACGCTAAACTTTAATTGTTAATAACTCGAGTTCTAGACGGTGGATCAAGTTCATTTATAAGAAAAAAATTGTTATTTTTTAAAAATCTTCAATTTAAGTCTGGTTTAAAAAAAAGTTTAAGAAAAGTGATTCAGCGCTAGTAATATCTTAATGCTGCTCCGCTTAACGCTGTTTCACTATTACGCGGTAGTATGGGATTCCCCGAAATCGCACGCGGTATTGGTGTTTGTTATATATGTGAGCACATGAAGCGGCCATGCCCGAACCACAAGCGGTGCCCACTATAAGACGAAGTGTCATTGATGCGGTGTCTTGCTATCGACAACTGCTTACTGAACGAAACAGGAAAAGGCAAACGACGTTAGATGGCTTCTTCCCAAAAAAACAAAAAATTTCAAATGAAGAAGGATCTTCCTCATCACAAATATAACTTTACTCGACTTTTTTTTTATTTTCATGAATGTTTTATTAATAAAAATCGATATTAGGAATAAATAACTCTATAATTAATGCAATCAAAAAGTATTTAACAATAAATGTTACAAAAAAGTGATAAATTTTCTTATTCTCTGTTCTGTTTCACGTATCCCCATTATTTACCTGTTAAGATGATCTCGTTTAACGCTGTTTCGTTTAGCGCTGGAACTTATTGGAACGTATCCCCCGCATTAATCGGGGTCTTACTGTATGTTGAGAAGTTATAAATGAAATATTATGGAGACACGGACAGAGAAGGAGACAGAACCATTGGCCAGAAACAGAGCCGGAGAGTGATTGACACGAGTAGCGCCCACCTAGCGCTGATCTGACATTAAAGCCGGAAAGCGTGCATCCTTGACCCCACAAAGACGCATTTTTATATACTACCGTCCTGACCGCATTTCACGCGAATCGACAGCAGAATCCTGTCTCGGTTCATTTAATGTCCCTCCCGTCCATAAGCTTTATTTTTATTCTCATCCCCCGGTGTATTTCGCACTTCTCTCAATGCGAAACTCAGCCTCGCCCGGGGTATGGGACTAGAGAATGCAGTTCGCATGGCAACGGCATTGCACGGCGGGACAATAAAGGTCGCGGATGCTCTGGCGAAGGATGTTACGCGCGCACTTGCGAATACGCCGGCACAATCGTGCATTCGGCTAGCTGCACCGGTGGCTTTCAAACAGGATTGGGTCGCGGAATGGTCGGAAGAGGTGTTGCGGCGATTCGCGGGGAAACGGAAAAAAGTGAGTCTTAAAGCAGAGCTCGGAAACGACGCTCACACGTCTCGCTGCCTTCGAATGCACGCCTCGACGTTTTATTACGGACGTCCTATAGTGCGCAGGAGTTGGAACTTAAATAAACTGTATGTTTAGTTGTACCTACGCATGCGTACTTACTCGGCCGTTACACGGAATTGGGTCGTAAAATAGAGGATATTGTAAATGACACGCTTCCCTGACTTTCAATTCACGCGCGGAAGTTTTATTACGATATTCCATGGTTTTCAGGAGTTGCGACGTAAATAAACCATGTGTTCGGCGGTACGCGTTTAGAACTCCTGCATCGACTTGGATCGTAAATTGGACGGAGTAGGTGGCATTGATGATTCTTGAAAAGACGACGGAAGAGTGAGTCTTAAAGAGGTGTTTGAAAATGATCCTTAAACATTTCCCGGAATTTCGATTCATACTGAAACGTTTTATTATCGCATCCATAAAGTATTATTACGGATGTACAGTGCACGTTAAGCGGCCTATACCTCTAGGTATACGTTTGGCTTCAAACGAGCTCGTAGCTTTTACACCGAATTGGGTCGTAGGAGTGGACAAAAGAGGTGTCTTGACGATTTCTGGGAAAGCGATAGAAAATTGTGTCCCGACAAAAGGCTTGGAAATGAGTTTTATAACGGCCCGCTGCGTCTCAATTCACCTGTTATTATAACGTCCCGTGTTGTCGAGGATTCGCAATTCAAACGAGCTGTTCGTTTAGCCGTACCTACGTGCCCGACGGCTTTTACGTCGAACTGGGTCGCGAAGTGAACAGAAGTGGAATCTTGACAGTCCCTAAGAACGAGACGAGAAACATAGAAAAAAAAAAAAAAAAAAACATGCTAAAGAAAAAACCAAACTTTCATAACGCTTTGATCATCCTCACTCTATCTCCCGACGCAACAGTCACGCTCGGCGTAGACAACAAGGCAAAAGAAAGGAGCCAGCCTGAATATTTTACAGTCGGAAAACTTTAGCCGTTGACAGTTTCGCTTGTTGCTATTGCGTCGACCCAATGAGCTTAACGCAATGAGTTTAACTACAATTATTGTCCGGAATCGAGTTACTGCGTTCCGGTACTCGAATTGCAGACGAAGTTCGCGGCAAGTTCAGCAGCGACGGAGAGCGCGAAGAGTCGAGCGTCGCAAAGTTTGTAACGACTTTTGGGCCGACTTTTTCGTGCCGATCGATCCGGCCGACGTTTCATTCGATCCAGTTCCTTGGTGGACATCGACTCGGCCCACCGCCGGAGTGCCGTTATCTGTCCAGTGCTGGTCCGTGGCGGAACTGTCCGCCAGGAGTAATTGATAGCTGCACAGTCAGCTGCATGTATGCATACGCGGACGCACACGTACGCGTGCGCCTCGGTCGAACACTGAAATTACGGTCTGTCGGGGTGCGGAACGCCACGTGCGCATGCGGAAGGATGTGTAAATTTTGGGCAAGAGCGAGAATTCGGAACCGAGATAAAAGATGTAACAGGATGAGATGGTGAAAAGTGACCTTGAACCGATTTCACTTTCCAAAACATACATCGACAGCCTACCAGAAAAAACCATCGTGTACCAAATTTCAATCCTTTATTCTCAATCGAGAGGGTAGTTACAGGATAAATTCGAAATACCCAATAAATATATCGAACTTAAAATAAAAAATTCCGAAAAAATTCTGCAACATTGTAGGCACGCACCTTTATGCCTGTCCTTTTTTCAGACTTCCTTGTCGCCTTTCGAAATAAAATCGGCTCAAGGACAAGTTTAACAATCTTATCCCTCTCTTCGATTCCGAGAGCGAGCTTCGTGTCAGTCGAACTCTTCAAAAATCCTTCCTAAACCACAACGTCCCTCTGTCATACCCACCCACACAAATCCTATCCTTTGCCCGTCATTACCGCACATAACGGAGTAGACAGACTCGGTTGACCATTATTTTTCCTCAAACGGCCGGACGCCTGAATATATTCCAGCGCGATCAAAGCCGGCGCGGCGCATGCGCCGATAGCTCACTTTGGCCTTCTCGGGCAGCGGCTTCCTCTCTGACGGCAGCCGTTCCCGCGATTTCGTCGGCAGATCAGCGCGATATCGCGGCCAGGCGTTCGGCGTAAGCTGAATAAACCATACATCGGCGTTGGTAAGAATCGACGCACGGGACGAGGAACGAGCCGGAGACAGCGAGCAGTCGCTGTTGTGACTTGCGACGTCGGAAAAACCTGGCCAGGAATTCCCGCGCGGATTATTGAGAAGAAGCCGTGCCGGCGGACGTGATCTCATGGTCAACGGAGCGACCACCGCAAGAACTCCCCCCAGAAGAGGAAGACACCGAGGAATAACGGGGCTGAGAGTGGCGCGGGGGGACAGACGGAATTCCTCGTGCCCGGTGGCAATAAGCGGGGCGGACGCTTTCGACCCAAGCGATATCCTCGGTCTCTGCTTTATTCCGGATTTTCTGACTTACGGTCGTTCTCGCGCAAGCATGGGAGAGCGGCTGGTTCTTTGTTATGGATATATTTATTGTCCTTTGTGCGCCGGAAAATGGAGGGGTGGAAACGTGGACGTTGGACGTCGGATGTCCGGCTGACTAGGGAATGTAGGCAAGCTGGACATTTTTAAAATTCTGAAATTTTGCGCATATGGAAAGTGGACCAGCCCTTGAAAGAAAATCAGAATTTTGTTTTTCGTTAATATGTCGAGAATGATAAGATGTATCAGAAAAAGAGTTTAGTCAAAAACTGTATCGCTTGGTCGCGTCTACAAAAGTGCGTAAATATTATTTCTGTAAAATTCATGATTTTATAGTTACCAAGAAATTGTGAATTTTTTAGAAATAATTTTTATGCACTTTTGTAGACGCGATGAGTTTCTGATTCAACTTTTTCCCGATATCTCTTACCGTTCTTGAGATATTTTACGAAAAAGAAAATGCTGATTTTTTTTCAAGGGGTGGCCTACTTTCCATGTCGGCAAAATTTCAGAATTTTTATAATTTACGAGATGCCTATATCCGAATCGTATACGTTCCGCTTTACACTTTACGTGGGACGTCGGCAGGGCCTCCGGTTATAAAGAATATGCAACATACGGTCCGTGCAAGAGGCTCCTAAAATATCTACGTTACACGCCGTGTGTGCGTGCGCTGATCCACGATCGCTTACAATTGCATTGTCACTGTACAATCCATTCAGTAGCCAACAAGTCTATTCTGTCCGATGTGCTCTTCGAGTCTGTTCCTTTTACTCGTTGAGCTTCTAAAACTGACAATCACAAAATTGGATTTCGGGGCGTTTCATAGCAATACGTGAATCATCTTTTCGTAATGTTCGTTTTTGAGAACACATGTCGAAGGTTGATTGCGTCGAGACAGTTAAAAGTTGTCTATCGCGCGGTCGTGATTTTTGCGCCATCCCTTTCGCGGAAAGGTTCAGGCTGTGCTGAAGAAACGTTGACATCCCTGACATCCGCGCCAGCGAGGAAGCTTCGACGCGCTCGATGCCGCACAAAGGTCTAGGACTTTCTAGCAATCAGTCCCTTCGCCGTGTCAGGGCAGTTGCGATCCGTCGGGAACACAACGCACGTAGACGGCGGCGCGCGCAATTTCGAACGCTGCCGCAAGAAAGCAATGCGTCGTTAAGCGGGAAAGTACACAGCGATGGATAGCGACGATCAGAATGATTTAACACCCTGGTCGGGATCGCTGACACTCGCTATTAAAGCGGGACTGAAAAAGGATACGATCGCTATGATTACGTTTATTGCGCGCATTTTTCTATCGGCGAGATTAAAGGAAACGAAGTGCACCGTTGCCCCAATAACATACGTGTCGTACGCGGTATATATGCGCATGATATATATTAATTTTATCAGGTAACACGGAAGTACGCCAATACATTCCGCGGACACGTCACTCGCGAATTAGGACTCACTTGAAACTAATTATGCTTGAATTCTTTGTTGGTTGAAGAACTGGTAATTTGTTAGAAAACTGAATGGTGAGAGACGAACTATGGGGACAATTAATGACGATTGCAGATGTAGTTCGGTCTGAATGGTGTAAGCGACTCTATAAGACTGATCTACCGAACCGAAAAATTACATATCGAATTTACATATGTTCCTTAATATATAGACGGAACTTTGGTATTTGCAACTTGGTATACGTCCTGTTTTGACGCAAAAAATGTTGCTTGGTACACCACCTTTGTTCACAATACGACTCGCGTGTTCCTACTTCATTAATCAATACTAATAGCATCGTCTAATGAAATAATGAAATGAAAAATAGTAAGATTAATTAAATAAAATAAAATTTTTATTTATTTCACCTAATTGATCTTTCATTTATGTAGTTTAATGCTAGTCAGTGTTTAACTAATCTCATAGAACTCCGTCAATATATAACATGCCAATAGCAATACGATTTTTTTTTCATGGGAACAGATCAATCATTTACCCTTTATTTCTTATGAGAAAAATTCGTTTTGCTATACCTCCTGTTTGGTACAAATCCAAGTATCTGGAACGCATTAAGGACGTATACCGAGGTTCCACTGTACGTGTTATCAAAACTGGTCGTCGTAGACAACCTCACGCAGGTTGCACGGCAGATCACAGCAGCTCCTGCCGCGCGGACTGCTCGAGCACTTTGGCTAGCATTACCTGCCGCCTCCTCTGTTCGGCTTCCGCATGTGATCGAAAATGGCGAAATCGTTTCTTGCGAAGACAGATGGCCGCACTCGGACAGGCCTTGTGTTCGCGCACTCCGCACGATGCTTCGTCAATGCCTATTGAGTACCTGCATTGTTCGTTGTCGACGCTCGCGACGTCTATTGATTCTACTTTCGTTCGATTGCTGACGTAAAGGTTGCCGCAATACACGGCATTACGGTATTTCGCGAATTCTCATTTCATCGCAGCGCACGTGTGCCAATTTTGATCCGAGTTATGAACTGCCGTCGACGATAGGTTAAGTTTTCTGTGAAATGCGTTTTTTAGATAAGGTTTATATTTGCTATTATTGGACCGGTCGAGTCATGGAAGTAATTATCGAATATTTGTATTATTCTAGAAGACGGGGAATTATTATGCTTCGAGTGAAAAGATAATGATTAGAAGTAACATGTGTCGTCCCGAAAGTGATTTAGAACTGTGGAAAATGACATACTTGTAATCGAGATGTGGTCGAAAAATAGTGAAAAAGTTAAAAAATCTGTTTGCTCTGCAATTATGGTTTTTCATAGAGGGTAATTTTTCGGAGCCGAGAAAAAGTTTTGTTTCTAGAGACGTTATCGCTGTTGCTCTCATCCCAAAAAACGTCGAAAAATATTCAAAAAAGTCCAACACAGCATATGGACTAGCTACAACTGCTAGTTTAGCAGTTAGACGACCGTGAAAAAAACCGAGAATTTCTTAAGGGTCCCCCTATCGAATTTTGTCAACCTTACCTTACTAAGAACAGTCATATCTGTCCATATGTCGTTCTACAAATAATCCGTCCGGAACGGTGACCTTCTGAGTAAAACCGAATTATTTACGCAGAATGAAACAGAATAACCATTTACACTTAAACAGAATCATTTATGACAACTAACACCGTCCTTACCAATTACCATTTTCTACGATCTTACTATCACCTCCATATATTTCTATAATTACATTACTTCTATTAATTATACCTTATAAAGTCTAGCGTCTGGCCTCGTTTACCGAATAAATATTTGAAATAGCTCGCATTCTCCCGAAAACGCACCCAGCACATATATCGTACTCGTGCTGTACCGTAAGACTTTCCACGGATGTACGTGCATCATACGTGCACCGGCTATTCTTTCACTATCTCTCTGTCTCTGTCGCGTCGTTGCCAGCAGTTCCTCCGCCCGTGGCCAATCCGGTAAATCATATTCAGATTCAGTTGTTGAACTCATAAAGCAAGGCGGGCGGACGGCAAGTGGCCGAAGCGGTGGCAACGTTTGTTGCTCCACGCTAGGCTGCACAGCTTGGCCGTTATCACTAAAACCAACTTCCGCCCATCGTTCGGCCCTGCTAACGAACTTGACTCTCGTCTTACCCTGCTTACACCTGCTAAAGCACGTCGCAATTCCGGAAAGAAACGAATCTGTCGTCCTGCTGGAAAGGACGCGGCTGGTGGAAAAAATGGAATAAATGGTAAGTGTCAAAATAGGCAGGGCCGGCTCAAGAGCACATGAAGTCTTTAGGTCAATATTTATAACTGTGCTCGTTCAGCATATGTGGAACGCCGATATGTACAAAGTCATAACTAATTTTGCTATTGGATTTGTGTTACACTCGTAATTTATTCATTGATAAGCAACCCACAGTTATGTTATTATTTTTAATTTTATTATAATAACAAGATATATATTGGAATTAGCATAATAAAATCAAATATTAACAAAAAACAAATATTTTCTAAATAATTTCATCTTCATAAGCATAAATAATGTACGTCGAAATCTTAAGCATTAAATAATACTTTCTGAGCTTTCACATTAGCAACATTATGTATTAAGTCAATCATATCTAGTTGATTTAATATATCTTCTTCTCAGATAAGTTTTGATTAATTTTATTTCGGAACTTTTTTCCTGCACGGAAAAATTTTGAACATAATTGAAGTATAGGAGAACATAATTGTTTTTCACGTAAGTAGATGAAAAACGATAAGGATGAGGAGTCCTCACTAGAACAACTGCCTCGACATTAATTCAGTTCGTGGAAAAGGTCTAATCCCAAAATGTATCTCTTAGTGTTATCTATCAATAATAGTTCTAATTTTCTACACTCATTTAAAAGATCATGATCACTCATTGTAGATTTTTGAAAATTGTACAGAATATCAAACAATCGTTGCAACACATGACCTGCCGGTCACCAACCTAGATTCCTATACAAGTAAAAAATATCAAATTTCCGTCAAAATCTGTCAGTATTAATGCCTATCATATTTACTTAATTAGTAACCTAACAGAACCATCTCATAAATTTGAATAAATGAGATTGTGCCTAGTGTGCCTTAGCCCGGAGCCGCCCCTGAAAACAGATATTTTTGATCGACACTTTCAAATATATCAAAATTCAAGATGCAACCGACTGCCACTAAACACGCATGTTTCGATTTAATGCTAAATAACAACAGCTATTGTTAAGAAGGAAATGCAGTTCGCGGGCCGCTCGGGAATCATTCACAAACTAAAGCAGCTTGAAACGTTCCGCAGGATGTACGCAAGCTTCTTCCGAAGGAATTTTACAACTTCTCCTCTCTCAACCTGAACCTCAATCTCTCGACGCAAATACGCTTACCTCGCTAAACAGCAATTTCGCAATTTACGCGGGGAAAAAAAAGAACAAGTGGGGCGTGATGGACGAACGAGTAACGATTGGCGAGACAACGAAAAAGTAAAAATGCTCGCTAAACGCTCATTATTGAATTAAACGGGGCGGGCAATTAAAAATAATTGCGAACGTTTCGGCCGCGGGCTGGCGGGAGTTAGAATATTGAGAGCCTCGAATCAATAGCATTGTTCTCCCGAGACGGCCGTACGGCGAGCCGCGGCACAATAAACGGCGCGCTAAGAGCGAGGGATTAAAGTCGCGTAAATTGAAACGGCCGGGTAATTAAGGCGCATAAAACGAGATCCCGCGGTCGGCCGAACCTAGATCTTATCTCCGCGGGATGAATTTTTTCGCTCCGCTTCAGACGGAATTGCGCGCTGCTGTGTTGGGAAAGTAAGAAAGAAAAGAGGGAGTGAGAGAGAGAAATGAGAGAGACGGGAGGTAAAAAGTACCAAGTTGCCCTGATTGCCACCATACGAGGCTCGCGATCCTTCGTCGTTGACCGGTTTCTGATATATTGTACGCCGGCGAACGGTGATAACCACTTTTCGTCCTTTTCGTCGTCGGATAGTCCGGAATGCGCGCGGCCAGTTGGCCTCGAAAATGATCGACCGACCTGTCATTCGTCGAATTACCATAAAAGTAGATAACGCTGTACGCGCCGATATGTTTTGCGCGATTACACGCGCCGACTCGTATGGCTCGAGCCCGTTAAGTTTTCACCAAATGCGTTTTCGTTGGGCATGTATATGAGTGCGATTCGGACTTTCTCTCGGTAAATATATTGAATCGCTTTGGCGGCATACACGGTGATTCTGGCAATTGGGATGGGCTGTACTTTTTTTTAAACGTTGATAGAGAAAAATGGTAGAGGACGATATTGCACGGCGTACTAAGTATTGTCTGTCTATTACACCGCTTTTGTTGCACATGCAGCTGTACTTCTTTTTAACATTTATCTTAGGGTCATCTTGAAGACAATACTTTACGAGATACTCGACATTTTAGGTCATTGTAATAAGTGTTCAAACGTCTCACCGTTACATGTTTCATTATGTTCTTCATAACATTTTTTAGTCGACTGATATTCACATTCGAACCATGCAGTTTCATTTGCTCTTTCAAATCATCCGCCAACACGAAAGGCCGTGAATACATTTTGTTCTTCAAAGAACCCCAAAGAAAAAAGTCCAAAGGATTGATGTCAGGCGAACACGAGGTGGCTAATAAGGTGTGGCACTAATCGTAATAAAATAAATTTCTGACCTAAGTTGTCGAATATCTCGTAACGTATTGTCTTCGAGAGGCACTTAAAAAAAAAAGTACAATTGCACTGGGAAGGTGTATCGGTGCATGCGCAACAAAAGTGGTGTAATATGAAGATAGTACTTAGTACGCCATGCAATATCGCCCTCCACAATTTTTCTTTATTATCATTTAAAAAAAAGTCATAGCCCGTTCAAATTGCCAGAATCAGCCTGCAGAAGAGCGTCATACTTATATTTGAGAGCACAGCAAGCAGTTCAATTAATTGAAATATGATTTTACTGAACATTAAGAAGACAGAATAGTAGCATTCGCACTGAAACGAAGGCCGATTCGAGAACAAATCGACAGATTGTGAGACAATAACGTAGATACACGTTACGCTACCTGGGAGTCACAATGGGACGCATAAATGTAAGCGTTCTATCGACTCACATACTTTGTCCGCGATTGATTTAGTTCCTTTGTTATCGGCAGACGTTCTAAGTGAACCACAGATCTAGTTGAGTGATTTGCAAATACCGTTATCGAGGTAAATCGACTCGCCGCGCAGTCGAGAAACTTCTCGAAGGTGGCTCATTGATAGGACCAATGTTCCCTAATGGGATCATCGATCTGCAACCGGTCGAGGATCTGTCGAAACAGATCGGCACGATCCCGATTTTCCACGATCGTCCGAGCGGCCACCAATTAGGCTTGATTTAGTTAGTACATAATAAATCGCTCGTATTTCAGCCCGAACGATGGTGTACTCAATAAAAGGACACGTCGAAACGACGCAGTCGGAAGAAACCGAGTGAGAGAGAGAGACAGAGCGCGAATTGAATGAACGAAATTGGCTTCGGCCCGATTCATTATATGCGTGCTGGCTATGTCGTTCTGCATTTTGATAAATGACGACCGACGAGAAGAAGCTAATTGAAATTGACCTGAAACTTTTTCCCCGCCCGTCCCGATGGCGGTCCCATAAATCACGAGTGCCGATTTAATTATGTCGAGCTCGGGGAACAAACTTCGAGGAAGTATGCTTCGTATCATCGCGAATCGACGGCCCGCCGATGTTATCAGTCGCTTCCTCGTGAAATATCGCGTCGGTCGGTGTGTACGTTCAGCAACGAGAGCAGAAGTGAGACGAGTCGAACGCGTGGCCCAATTATATCGCGGATATTATCCGTTCGCGGACGCGGCGCAACACTTGTGCACGTGGACAATTATAATGCAGCTAATCCTCCATTTACGCAGGAAATTGCTGCGTCGCAGAGTCCGAATCCACGGCCTTTCAACCGAAGCCCTAGGCACGGTGGTGATGTGAAATGGTCGATTCGAAATTTTTGGTGCAGGGGCTCCTAAAGTTTTTCCTAGGTGGGCCAAATTGTAAATTCCAAAACAGTTGGCGGGCTAAAGAAACGGTGTCAAAGAATACGTTCAAATCGATAAAAAGTTAGAAATATGACAGTAATTACGTTTTGTTACAATCAGATTATTAACACATTTCAAAAATAATTAGACAAAAAGAAACTAAATAATTTTAATTAAAAAATGAAAAAAATAATATATTCATCAATCTGAAGTGTGTGACTTGTGCGGTTGTTGCTTTCTTTTAATAATATCATCTAGCCTTGGATCTGAGTCAGTTGAATGTATTCTTAACACCGCTTTTAAATGTTCATCAGTTAATTTTGATCACAATTTGAACCTATTAATACTCATAAGTGAGAAAGTGCTTCCAAACAAATGAAAACATTTCCTGAGCATGTTTGCATGATTTTGGGAAATCCCGTTAACATAATCCTTCATAAAAATCAAATAAGGAATTGTTGCGATAAGAATTCTTGCCATCAATAGTGTCCTGTAATTCGACATTTATTTTGTCGCCGCAATCCTTTCATCGACTCTCACGTAGAAGCCTATGTTTGGCTCTGCCGCCAATTACAACTCATCCTTCCATCCTCGCCGCATTGGCGCGCACATTTTCGCCGGCGCGGCCGATTAATCGCGGATACTCCACATTCGTCGATACAAAGAGCAGCCACCCGTCGAGAAAGTTGCAGCTCCGCATCGCGCGGCGCGTTTGCCGCGCTCGCGTCAATAAATTGGTTTGCGCAAGGCACCCGGACCCGGTCTCGCGTTTTCCTGCGCCGCGCGCGAACGGAGAAGCGCCGGTATTTCACTCGGGCACTTAAAGTCATGCGTCGACGATGAAGCAATCGGCAGCCGCCGGTGCGCGCCTCGCCGAAGACGCGCAATTAGAGCGGAGATAACGTTTTTACGCGTTATTAAGTTCCGCACGACGCGGAATGCGTGCGTACGGACTAGTACGGAGATCGAGAAAGGCTGCACGCGAATTTTATTGCGGCAATCCGAGCGTTCTTGGACGTACTGCGTTTGGAAATTACGGACGCGGTCGCTGGTAATGCGGAGGAGAGTGGACGTCAGGAGATGGGTCAGGAGGAAAATCGGATCAGATTATTATATTGTCAGCCGATGAACAAGATTTCCGGCAACGAAGCGCGAGAATTATATCTTATGTTTTAACGTCTTGCGTTAGAATATTAAGTTTTAGCATTTTGCTGAAACCGGGTGTAATTATCAAACTCAACTTTTATGTGTGGCGAGAATTGTGTGTGTGTTGGCTTGTATTTGAGAATTGGAATGAAGTTCTCAATGCCGGGAAATTACGAGACGGCACGAAAGTTAGCCCGAACGCTGCTCGCGTTGTTCGCGTCAATGTACATTTGCGAATCATCTTATTAAACAATTGTTTTTTGTGATTCAACCGTAAATAATTAGTATATGCGATGCCCTCTTCTTCGTTCACGAACTAATCAATTTTATTGTGTCTCTACATGTTTCGGAACACTAACATCGCGTTTTCAGGAGTCTATAATATAAATTATTATTAGGGTGTGTGTTGCGGGTTGTATAACTAGATTATATTACAATGTGCGCTGAGTGTCTCTGTATCAATGTACTTACCTGGAGCTCCATACGACGCGCTGCAAAAACAGCTGCAATTCTGTCATTTCTACGGATTTCAGCATAATATTTTATTACGCAATCTCAACATAACACACTTTAAGAAAACATTAAAAATAAACCATCGAATCTTTTCCGCCGTCACAGTGTTTATCTCCCCCAACTTCATGTTTCATTAACGTCAACAAATTCGGTAGTCCCTGAAAACTCGCTGTACACAATATTCAATCGTACACCAAGATCTCTTACGAGAAATCACTTAGGCCACCGCGCTGCGCCCGATTTTCAGACCGGTTGCACAATCGACGCACTGCGCAATATACAATATTCGAGATAATGAAATGCATTGTAATCCACCATCTAAACCGGACATTGTACGTAACGAGACACGGGGAGATCAGCAAGGCGGGACTTAATAAATTGTAGGCGGTGGCCGGGATCTTATCCGTATCTCGATCGCGCTGCCGATTCCTCGGGATCGCCAGGGTCCCGCGCTCGCAAAGTACCCAGCCGCATTATAATGAGCAATAAATAATCACGAGTGACTTACTTCCACCCCTCGGCGGCGTCTGGTCCACCGACTTGGTGCTCCTCCTTCCCCCTCCATTCCGTCCACTACCCCTCCCCCTCTCTCGGTCGGTAATGTATCCTATATCAATAGATTCCGAGCGGCGAGTAGGATGTCTCGCGGGCGCGAGAACGATCGATAAGATCGACGCGATCGAGCGGGGCGAAAAGTCTGGCCGACGCGTCGGGACTGATGGACGCGCAGATTGCGAGCGACTCGAAATCGTCGGCGACTGCAGCGATCATAATTTATCGTGCCGCGGCCGATTCTCGAGGATGCGACGTGTGCGAGGTTGAACAAAAAGAGATAATGGACGGAAAAGAGAAGTGATGGAGTGGCGAAGAATATGCGAATATTGCATTCAAGAGACGTGAAAAAAGGTTTAATTAAAAGTATCACCGACTTCAAAACTGCGGTAAAGAGTACGAAATAATTTGAAATTTTTCAGTTCGCCGCCGAGATAGAAGCAAAAGAATCCGTCAATTGGCGAGAGGAATGTTTATAATTTGTTGAAGTTTATTGAATGACTACAATACAAAGTTCAGAGTGTGCTTACGGCCTAATTGAATTTCAAGGCACCCCCCTCTCTCCGGACCACGATGGAACGGAAAAGACTAATAGCCGACAATTGTACTATACCGACTATAATAAATATTTCTATACAAAATTGTCAATAATAACAAAATTGATTGCTCTCCTCTCCTCCGACTTATAAATCTGAACGCTTCTCCAAAAACTCTGCGTAATACACCCTTGCTCCGGTCTAAGTTTTTTCAAGTGACATTAGAAACTACGACACGATCACCAGATTATGCATACACGGTACTAGGATAGCAGATAAGACTGACTTTTTTACCTCATCGCTAATCAAGATCAGGACCTCGGCGATCAAGACACTGACCAAAATGATCTCTCATTACCCCTTTCACTACGGCCACTACGCGATCACTTGTTATTGTATTCTTATTCATTACTATGTCATTCTCATACTCTTGTAAACTAGACAGTGTAACTCCGTTTATGCTGTACTCTATTTCGTATCTTTTTCGTTTTGCATATATGTGCCAAAGCGCCCAAGCCAGTTTAATAAACTAATAATAATATTGAGAGGCCGAGAGGGGCGGCTGGGCGAGCGGAATGTCTTGAGGGGTTAAATTCAGGGATACGGGCGGCCGACTACGCAGCAGGCCGTATCGTTTCTCACAGCAAATGTATTCTAAACGGAAGAGGGGCTCGAAGCTCTCGTCTTTCGAGAAGCAGGTGCGCATCCTCGATTCTTCGTCCGCCGCGCCGCTCGTATGCATATTACAACACACAGGCCGGGGCAATAGGTTTCGATGGACCAATGCGAGCGAGCGGATCGAGAGAAGGACGTAGAAATAGGGATTGAGAGAGTAAGATAAAGGAGAGTGGGACGGATGTGGTTGTGCGACGAAGAAGGGTGTGGGAGAAAGATGCGAAGGATGAATAGAGGGAGATTGACTTTGAATTTGTTGTGTTTACAGTATAACATTCAGTTTTTACATTCTAATAAACCAAGAAATATATAAACTTAACTTTGACACATTTGGCCTCATTGGTCACTCACGGATTGAATTTAATTTAACCTATGTCTATAGGAACTTGGAGTTATTTGCTGGTCTGCAGCCTTTTCTGTTTACTATTTAGATGTAAAAAAAAACCGGATATTTATCTAAACTTTGTTTTCGCTTATGTAAGTACTAACAAATAATTCTTTGACTAAAAATAAGGAGAGAGCAATATGTACAAGGGGTATTTTTATATCACGCTGAATTGGTTTGTACCATTTTCAGAGTTCCTAACTTAGATACCACTTTTCCACACATTCATACTTCGTCACTTAGTCAATCATTCCTTAACTTAAATATTCTTTTATTATATCTAATATATATATTTAAAATATACTAAATAACTCATTTTAACGAACTTGCCTAATCTAATCTATTCAAGCCACCACAAGCTTTTATTGTCCTTTCTGCGCTTATTGCTCCATTCCTTTTCCGGTACAGATATGCTGTGTATATTTACGAGTAGAAAGAGACAGAGAGAGAGAGAGAGTGCGAGAGAACACAGAAATCGACGATATAGCGAAAGAAATTTTCCAAAGAAATATGAAGGAGACTCTTCGAAGATAGACGCACACAGTTTTCGAGCAATACTTTCAACTGTATCGTTTCGACGTTCCCACTGTCTCTGCTCACAATCCCAAATGTCGTAACCATCAATCGCACGGCGCCAAATTTTCCAACAGCCAACTATCTCATTCCCAGTCCCGCAAATTACCAACAGACCAGACTTTATTACTTACTTCTCACGTCGAGCCATTTCGCTTTCCGCTCGCGCCACCTTGTATAAAGGAACAGAGTAAGGAAAGAGGAGAATGAGAGGGCAGTTGTACAGAAGGCGTACACGGCCTCGCAGTGCTTTGTGCGGTCACGTTGAGAGCGTAATGACTGGCTCGTAAAACGGACGAAAGCATTGCACTTGCCCGGCCGGCACGATGCACAATGTTGCATAATTGCCGGACACCGTTGACTTGATCGCCGGCCGACGCTCGTTCGTACGATTGTCGCTCGTATGTTAGTTCGCTACGATCGCGACAGACTGCAGACCCTACCGCGAGCAGCCGCTTTCGCCGCGAATTCTAACAAGCGTGCGATCGTTAAACGTCTAGCAACGCTCGTACCTCGAGCGAAAATCACACGTGAAATTCGGGAAATGAGAATGCGCTTTGCGCGTCGTAGAACAGAATGCATACTGTCACGCCTTCCTGTCACACTTTCCCGTTCAGTCATTACAATAGATTGCCAGATGCCCATCAGTTCCTTCCTATCCTAAGTAGACAGACCTATCTATAAACCTTTCCGTTGCAAAAGGTTCCGACGGAGTAAACGAACGGACCGAACATAAACCCATCAAATTTCAAACTTCAAACTTCAAACTCCCCGTCCTTTTCTAAATTCCACCTCCAGCCCGTCTTAGATATATATAAAGATACCCAAAACTCTCAAAATCTCTCAGTCATCTTCACTCCTGGCACAGACACCGTCACTCTGTCAGTTGGTTCGAAAATAAAACTTCGGAATTGAAAAGCTCTCGAATTCAACTTCGTTACCTTCCATTACATTTCGCGTGTCTTAAAGTAAACTAGTTGATGCCAATATACCGGCACAACGGTACGACGCTGAACTGTAAGGCGGTCCGGAGTTTACAATGTGAAAAGTATGTATCGTGGACTGGAAGCGGTGGGAGTTAATCGTTCGACATCGGTAAGTGTTACGATTGGAATCCGGGGCCCGAGTCTCACGTCTAATTTTCCACGCCTACCGTCGCCGTTATCTCAGGCGCGGAGATAATGATCGTCCAGATTGCTTTCCAATACGAGCCATCATCCGCGCCGCGCTCTCCAAATATCCCATCACAGGTCGCACAGTTACACAATGGTCGGGCTTGATAATTCAAGGATTTCAAGGGAACAGAAATGATTTTCACGCGACTAACCGCGTGACTCACCGCACTTACATAATAAGCATTCGACTGCCTGCGCTCGGAAATTTGCATTCCGCCCATCTGCATAGACTATAGACTACAGAAATCAGCAACTCGTGCCTCACGGGTCTGAATAATCGTAAGATAATCCTCAGATAATTCGAGCGGTAACTTCAACGTGCCTCATAACGGAATTCATTGAATCGTCGGGACGCGCCGTGTGCGTCGCGCGACTTTGCATTTTGTAATCTTACACCTCCCGACGAGCCGGCCACTCGAGTTTCTAAAGGCGAGCCTTAAAGGAGGTTCGAGGGCCTGTTTACAATGAGTTCTCAATATTCTAGCGTGTCTACCGACGCCGGCAACGCGACCCTTTCACAACGTCTCGGGCCGATTTACTTCCGACTTAGATAGCGCCGGGCCTGAGACACGACCATACTTTCGCGATTAATAAGGCAGATAGCGGAAAGTGAAGTAATTCAGCCGTTGTGGAAGTGCAGGCGGATGCGAGTCGTTATGTCGAGAGATCTAAGGGGGAACTACGGTGCTGCGATCGTAGTACGAGAACCACGCCACTGGTCACGGACGTCCATTGACAGTACAAAAGGCCGTGGACTCTCCTGTATAAACACGTACGCGACCATAATTGAGTCGTTATCAATATCGCGGGCGTGGTATAATATGAACTCATCATCCTACGGGAACGGTCGTTGTAGGGTCGCAGATCGGAAATATCACGTTGAGAGTGTTTTAAAACAGTGACGAGTGATAAACTGTGAAAGAATTTTTTGTTTTGCGTATTTAACACTAGAACTACTGAGGGATCAAAATGACTTGTTTCACATTTTGCTACAATGAAGGCTTACACTTAAGTGATCTTACTTTCTGAAATTTTGTTGTACTTTTACTTATTAATGATGTATATATTTCAATAAAAGCCAGGAAAAATTGAACATCAGCGTTCAATATAATAAAATGTCGTACCAGTCATTTTGGCTGCTCGGTGGTTCTAGTGTTAATTACATTTACAACTGGCTCTATTGAGCCAACAAGTTTGATGTATGTGTTAGATGCGGCGTACGTGTGAATAACACTCATTGTCAGTAGTGTTTTCACTGTATTTATTATTTATGACTTCCACGGATCGGATGGTTTTGTTCTTTTCAGTCTTCTGTCGTGTGGTGTGTGCGTTAGGTTTTTGACTAGTTCGTTAGGAGGATTGTTAATTCTGTTCTTGTATGCGGCTGCGAATTCTTGTATTTTGTCCGTTACGTATTTTATTGTTGAATCTTTGTGAAGAGTCTCGGCGATAGTAAACCATGAGGCGGCTGCTATTGTGCTTAAGGCATTGTTTTGCAATCTTTGGATGATATTTACGTTACTTTCCTTAGCACAGCCCCACAGTTAGATGCCGTATGTCCATATTGGGATTATTGCGACTTTATACAGCAATATGACCGAAATTCATTCACCGTTAAATTCTTTGTCAATGTCAATACGAAAAATTCATATTTCTACAAACCTCCCTTTACATACCTCACCCGTACATAGTCCTTGAAAAGGATCAGATAACTGATCGAAACGTCGCACAAAATCTTCCTTTAATTCTTCATATAGACCGAGAGATACGCCAACGAATCCTTCGTATTAATACTTGGAACCGGTCGTCTAAAACAGAACAACATAATGTCAATACGGTCGTCAAATACGCTTTCTTTAGTGATAAACTGTGATCGAGTGATGGGCGTTATTACAAATCGATTGTCGGGAAGATTCGATTTTTGTCGATCTTTTGGACCGTGCACTGCATATATTCGACTTTATGTGAATTTCTGTCGACTGTTACTTTTCTCGACGCGCACCTCGCGCTTTCTCGCTGCCTCGGTTCGAATAAAATGGCGGGACAAGATTTTTCTCCTCGCCCCCATGATGCCGACGACAAATCAGGTGTCTCGGTATAATTTACGAGTTAAGAATAATGGCCCCGATGGCCTATTGCTATTCGAAAAGCGAGTACGCCGTACTCGATTGTTTTTCCTGTAAGGTTCGCGAGAGTGATTCGACGTGTTCCGTCTTGCTCGCGCGAATGGTGGACTGTCTGCGTGACAAATTTTGTACGAGGGTCACGTTCGTCGTTGCACCTCGTCGAGACTCGCCTATGTACACGTTTCGAGTGCTCTTCTTCGTTGGACGATCGATACGCACGTGTACGTCGAAGTACAATGTTCGACTTGGACGAGAGGTCTGACTACGAATGACAGTATCGACTATTCAGTCCTATGCATAAACCGAAAGACAACTTCTTGCTTCCTTTTACATTCAAGACTCTTAATGAACCCTAGTACAATTATTGTAAAGAAACTGGATGTGATAATACAATTAAAGTTCCGGTGCAATATCTGACAATGAGTACGAATGACAGTATCTACTTCTGAGTCCAATGCGTCAAACAAAAATGCAAGTATTGACTAACATCTTGTTTCTTTGTAATTTCTGCCGAGACAGCAATGCTTATACTTAACAAATGTTTAAATTAAAAATAATAAATTTAAATAATATTTAAATAAACACGATAAAAGTACAAATTTATATACATTGAAAATACAGATCAAATCGATAACATGAATATTAAAGCAACTAAACAATTCCTCGCACATCTCAAACACAACATTAACCACATTAATACATTACTTGTATTAAACGCTGACGAGGTCAATGTCACTGTCATTCTAGAAAAGGACAAGTATTATTCCGAAAATCAGACTTAACTCAATGACCCTAACACTTATCAACTTAATCAATTTGAATACACAGATGCTTTACAGATTGAAAATAATAAATTTAAATAATATTGAAATAAACACGATAAAAGCACAATGTTATAAATATTGAAAATGCAGATCTGATATACTAGGTACGTTTCTAAAAAGGTATCCTGACAGTATAAACCAGTAAGTCAACCGACGAAGTGTTGGGCAGCATGTCCGAAGAGAGGGAATTGTCACGTTCGCACCATCGAATCTGAGCGCTGTACGCGAGTGTGTAGGAGGGGCTACGTTCCTCGTGTCGACGAACTTTCGATGGGCATCATCCCCACGGATCCGAAAGAGCGGATGACCGTGCTCGCGCGAGGAGGCATGCAAAACGGCAATAACTCGCCGCATCGTCGCCCACGCGCGTCAGATTCACTCCGTCGAAGTAACCAGGAAACTTACGTCATCCGCGACGACGTTCCGTTAACGACTTCGAATCCGATCAAGCTCGCGGAATCGGCAACGCCTCTGAAAACTCAACGAACTACACTGTTTTATGCGCCGCATCACCCGGCACTAACATATTTCCATATCAATATTCAAGACCGACGCATATAATTACAGTCCACCGCGTGCTCGTACTGAGTACAAATGAAGCTCAGAGGATTCGAAGAGAAAGCATGATACACCCTCGCATACGTACGTTTTACTTGCGATCAGTACGACGTCAGAGTCGAATATTACACGTATATTCCGCGAATCGATGTGTTAAGAGAATTCGTTCTCCGATCGAAATAATCTTCTGACCCTCGCCTCCCGACGATCCTCCCGTAATTACGCAGATTTCGATACACACCTGCGGCTGCAGTTTATAATCCGCGCGCGCCGCGCGACGTTCGACCTCATGGGAAATTAGCATTAGTTCGAGATTTGGCATACTCGTTCCTGCGTGTTTTCGACGAACTTTCGAGCGCAAAGCAAACCGTAATAGCGCGGCGAGCTTCGACGGAATTGGCCAGTTTCGACTGCGGGCCGTTCCTATCCTAGATAATCATCTCCATTAGCCGGGAAAAGCGAACGTCGAGTGGTCTTCCGGTATGATACGTCGGGAGGAGTGTACTTTGCCTGCCAGATGGCTCGAACTTTCTTCTGTGTCTGGCGTGACCCGAGCGACGGAGTTATCGCTCCCACTCTATATTCCGATAGATCACGCTCTCCTTTCCAGAGTTCGCCGCTCGCGTTCTTTTCCATGCTCCGGTTGGCCGCTCCAGTTCTTATCCCGCGCGGTAATGAAGAAACTTACTTTCGTAACGGGGAAGCCACCTACGTGCCGCCGGGGCCGTTGTGTGTGTGTGTGTGTGTGAGCACGTGTGCTCGAGTCTCATGCTCGCGAACCTTCTCACTGACATTAACTCCCGGCCGCTTCCGAGACTTTCTTCTTTCGATTTGCTTCATTTCGTCGGGTAGATAATGAGATGAACGAGAGCGACGTGTTTTATTCGTTTTTTTTTCTTAAGCTGATTAGATTTCAGTATGTAGAGTCGAGGGATTGAGACTGCGTCGCGTGAATCTTGTAACGCACTTGTCGGGAATACTTATGGGGGCACGAATAACTTTGGAAACTCTTTAATTCGTGTTTTACGATTAATGGAATTGAAAATTTTCGAATTTGTTTCTTTTATGTTGCTATTCGTGGTTGCCTTCGATATGGTCATAGGGCGATGTCGACCTGTCAGATTTGGTATTTCAGTTTACCGACATTAAACCTCGCCCGGCGAATGCCGGGTCAAATTAACCGACCGTTTTGAGAAAAATTTCGGGAAAGTGTCTTAAACATGTGTATATTGCAAAAACGATATATATCATTTTATTCAGAAGAGTCCTCTCAATGTTTTGCCACCAATAGAAATGGTCTGTCTTTTATACTTTCCACGCAATTATTGTTCAAAGTTGAAAAATTGCCATTATTTTACAATTTATTTGAAAATGATACACTTTTCGACATAGTCCTACTGACGAGTCCAGCCGAGTAGATCCGGGACGAAACGTGTCTGAGGTCTGAAGTTAAAATAAGGAACCACTGTGTTCACGTTTAACTTGTAAAAATTTGTCCAATGCCTTTCGCATAATTAATTAAATTTCATACTACGAAGATGGCAATACTCGTTCTAATATATACAAAAGGTCATATTTAAACTCTCTTAACAATCACACGGCACCCCCTCGGTAATTCTGATTTTAGCGCACAATTAAGTTAAATTAAAATAAATCACACTGCAATATATTTCCTTCATACATGCTTCCGCGCTTTTATTAAACCACCAGTTTCAGTTGCATGATCAAAATGTGTTTTTGTCGTGTCTTCCTTTTCGAAGAACGTTCACGTTTATCTCATAAAAAATCGTTCCAACGCCTTCCGGCGCAATTAATTAACCTCCGTACCAGAGCAGACGGCAATACTCGCTCGAACAATGGCGCTGTATAATGTTCCGCCCCGGGCGCCAAGCCGTCTTATTCCGCCACTGCAGTCGGCAGAGCTTCTAACCCCCGATTCCTCGGGTCGCGAGTCCTCGCCGCGCAGCAGCGAAACGTGCGCTCGCGCTACCGATTTAACGTCCGACATAAAATAACGCGAACAATTCACAGCCGCGGCTTCGAGCGAGACATCGAACGCGGCGCCGGAATTTGCATCTGAAAGTGGGCGCGCTTGCCGCGGTAGGGGTGCTGGCGCGCGAAAAGCGTCTCATTAAACGCTCGTGAAGATCCATCGTGGCGGTGGTGGGGTGGCCAATTATCAACGGAGATTTATCGCGAACGCCGCTGCCGTAAACCGTAAACGCACCGAGAGGGCGGGGTAGCGCTGGCGTGCCACAGGTTTCCGCACTTATCTCGAGCGCTGAATGGGGCTGCTGCCGCCGTCAGTTACGACAATTACCGTGTCCCCTCGCATGACTCGCACCCCGGAAATTCTGCCTTTTATCGAGGACGCGTCGAGAGGAGTTTTCGCGCGGCGCGACGTCGCGCGGGTTGGATGTTGTTCGGAGTGTAGATGCGTGGGGTGGATAATATGTGGGGCTTGCGGGACGGATGTTTAAGTGGGACGTACGGCAAAGTGAAGTAACGTGGAGTAGGTGATTACGGTTTGCTGGTGCGGTGTAGGTATTCGTGTTTCGGAGAAATTCGTATCATGCGAATTTTCTGGATAACGGCAGGCTGGTATGGTTGGAGCCCTTTTTTTGATGTAGTGTTATTAATAGAATGTTATTCATAGATTAAGTGAGTTATTGTTTATGTTCTCGGTGGCGGTCGGATAAAGTTTAGCATTTTCGAAAAAATAAGAGAAAGACTATTTTGACGGGTTCTTTGGACTGGTGATATTTTGACCGTTGCTTCCGTTAAGTCGGAAACGATTTCTACCGATTCCTAACATGCGCACACGATAGCGGTCTCATGACTGCAATCTTACCCTATGTTCAAAGCGATGTTTTTGAATTAGGGCTGGGACTATTTGAATAATTTAATATTCGAATATTTCATCAATATCCGAATAATACGAATAAACTTCGAATATCTTCATGTTCGAATATTAATACTCGAATATCGTACCCGAACTAGGACTGGGACTATTCGAATATCTTTTCCCAGGGGTCGGCAACCTGCGGCTCGCGAGCCACATGCGGCTCTTTAGTTCCATACGCAAATATTATTTAGTTACTATCAACAACAAATTTTTTACTTAAATAATAAGTAATTATCTAATAATGCCATATATATATTATCTAATTTGTTGTGAAAAACACTACTTATATATGAATAAATAGATATTTTTTCTTATGAATAAATAGATTAGTTTGTTTTTATCAAAAAACTTTATTTATGCGAGTACTATTTATTGTTGGCAAGAAAAACTTTTGTGGCTCTTTAAAAACTTTGAAATTTTGTAAATTGTATTTTTGGACTCTTCCGACTCTAAAGGTTGCCGATCCCTGTCCTATCAGAACACCAATTATCCGAATACCCGAATATCCGATCAGTGTGTCACTTTGCAGCACAGCATAATATGCCTTCTCGTGTACGAACACCAATAAATGAACAATATTCGGATAGTATTCGAATATCCGAATTATGTTCAATGATTATTCGAATACGTAAACAGGTCGAATATTCGGATACCGTATAATTCGACGAATAGTCCCAGCCCTAGTTTGAATACTAGTGGCAGTAGTTATGATGTTAAGTAGTCAGCCGTTTTCTGATTGCACTACGAGTTTCTGTAACTGCATCTCTTAAATCTGTAACGGAACAACGTCACAGATGTGAATGGAGGAAAGATCAGCGGAAGTATTGATTGCAGTGAATCGATCACACGGAACCAGTTCGTTACGCGCGGCTTCTATTTAAAACACCACCTACGTATTTCCATAATCCGATTAGCGCGTCCGGCTGCGATATTTATCAAGAAATTATTGTAATCCGAACTCTCGGGCCCGTTTTCCATCCCGTGCCTCATCGTGATCATACGCAATTACCGAGCGTTAAGTATGTTATCGCGCAATTTACAAGCCAGTATCTTTCCGGTTACAGAGTTACAGAGACGGCGAACTGAGTTACAAGTTTGTAACGTCGAAGTTATAAGCGGCGCGGATTATAAACCAAGGATGCGCAAACTGCCGATGAAACGCAGTCGACTCTCTCCATTCGGGTCACAGTTTAATATCTTCGAGTAGGAAAAGAGCCAAGGAAAACGGTGCTCCACAGGTCGATTACGCACACATTTGCATATACAAGGTGTCCCTAAATTTTGCCACAGATTTCTTACTTGGACCAGTTTCATAATTATCGGCACGATTCTTCCTGCACTCTGAAACAGAATACTTCTTCGGAAAATAATGTATCGAACATGTACAATGTCTTTCCATCCGAAATAACTGTATCCGTAACCTAGTCGCACGCACGTAATACACATCAAATGAATCAATGTCGTAGTTTGGTCTTAATCGAAACTGATATCTCCCGTGACACAAATGCTTGTACGCTTTTAATAGTTTCGTCATGAACGATTTATTGATCTCCCGATTCTAGCGTGTGTGTTACGGAACACCCCGTACGTGCACGTACGCTGACTAAACCAGCGACCGCGGGAAGTTTACACAAACCCGCATCGCGGATTACGTGGAGATCGTCGATAAAGTGAGCGACGTGCACAGAGAAAAATATGCAGAAAGTTTTTCCCTCCCCCGTCGAAAAAGTGCACCGTTCGATGCGGAAAGTCATTTCACATTCCGCGGCACACATAATCGCGCGCACGAAAAATGGCGGACGTCTGAAGAAGCAGGTTGCCGTCAAGGCAGAACGCGGATGTGCGTTTAAGGCGCCTCAAAAGTTTTCTCCCCGAACGAAAGTCTGTCACGCGGAAAAAAGATTGCCTATTGTTGCATGTCAACCTAACGTACTAATATCTGATCGAATCTTCACTCTCTGTCTTCCATACTCCCTCTCTCACTTCTGTTATACGTCTTTACAATCTCTACGAAACTCTCAAGGAACATATGTAGAGGTCATAGATATTCGATTCTCTGAAAGAATCGATTTTTGAATCGATTCAGAACCGATTCTCTGAAAAAATCGGAACCAAAGAGTCGATCTTGGAAGAATCTATTTTTCGGGGTACAGAATCGAGTTCAAAATTAATGAATACTGTAGATTCTCTTAAAAATCCAATTAAAAAGATCGGTATTTTGGGGAAAAAAATCGAATCTTCCAAAAATCAGCTCACAAAGAATGGATTCAGAAGAATCGATCCTTTGACCGGAAAGAATGAATTCGAATTGATTGATTCTTCACCCCAAAAGGATCGATTCTTTTAATCCAATCCTTTAAGATAATTAATTTTCACGAATCGATTCAAAAATCGATTCTTTCAAGAGAATCGAACGTCCCTACTAGAAGCCACGCTCCGGCGAGTAGTTAATTGACGCCGCGGTTAAAAGTCGGCATTAAAAAGTCTCCCAATCGCCCATTATACCCCGCCGGCATAAACACACGCGCTATTGTCCTTACGTCACAACGCTCGCTCGCGCGGAAAAAATCGGACAGGCCGCAAGGTGCAAGCCATTATCGGCTGCCCACCCGAAGAGTGCATTGTGCCCGATGCGCGCTGATGAGAACCACGCGCGTTCAGGTGAGAAACGCCTCGGGATCGAATATAAGCGCCCGAAGATCACAAGCGACCGATAACATTGTTTTCCCTCGTCCGACACTTTTATTCGCCCGGCCGCGCAGCGCGCACACAGCCTTGTCGCACGGCACTCTTTCGACTCCCAGACGTCAATGCACGCTGGACAGATCTGACGAGGAGTCGCGACGACGATACACGCTTTGTACTCTGAGAATTTTCATTTCCCTGCTGTCCTACTACTTATCTTGCGCGAGGCATCTTCTTTCGTTCCCTGAAACTTTCGGCTTACCGGCGCCGGATAATCTAAAGTTCGGTCCATGTAGACGCGGGAAATATGTGTATTTCAAGTTCCTCCGGGACAGGACGGATTTATGACTGACTGGTGAATGGTATCGCGTAGTGTACTGTCGCTTGATGTACTGTTACGAAATTATGATGAAAGAGGGGTGGAGAGCAGAATAATGTAGGGAAGTTGAAGGAAAAGGACGAGGATAACACATAAATCCGAGTCTTACAGAAAATGGAGCGTAAGGCGTCCAACTGCGAAAGCAGATAAGCTTACACTAAGTTTGTTACGTGAACGACAACGTACTTCTGTATACCTACCCCGTACCGATACATATGAAGCAGTAAAAATGATTTACTGATACGAAGTGTGATTTTATAAAATGAGTTTATTTATGTGTATCAATTCATTAACTATTGTTTAAACAGAAATTTTAGTAGACATAAAGAATAACTAACACTGACAAGAAATTTTATTCTTCGACACTGCTTGACATTTCACTTTCGTCAAAAATGATATCTGACCAATCCTCGTCAAATTTCAACAAATTTGTTACTTTCGCTGTTAGTATTGTATTCCTGTTTTTACGTTTTACCTTATGACTATTTACAACTAGATCGGATGAAATTAACAACAGTGATAATAAATCTGTGTTTGTCGTAAACGTCAAAAACTTTCAGCCATGAAATAGCGATCCGTGTCATTAATAATATTAATTATTGCTAACTTCCGCACATTTCCGCATACTCAAATTTACATGAAATAAAATCTAGTCTATTCTAATTGTAGCAATAAGAATTTTCGCGTCCACCAGTGTTAATTGAATACTTTTAGCCGTTTGCATGTTACAAACATAAAACATAAGTAAGAAAAGCAATTAAAATAATTGAACGTATTTTCATTGTAAGTTTACATCATGGAGCTACACTTTAAACTATAACAAATTCAATACAAAACTTATTTCAATAATATTTATTGAAATCAATGTATAATACACTCTTGTAAGAGATGTCACACTGAGTCTAACAAAAACGTGCTGTTTGACGAGCCACCTAATTATCGTACGTAAAACAGATTTTGAAGCAAATACTTGTTGTCTGGACATTATCCCATACAGTGAGCATTCATTTCTCACAAAATTAAGTTATGACTCTTGTCCGGCAGATCAGCCTTATCTGAAACACTTCCATACACCTACCCCGTACTGACACATACAAATCATCAAAAACGATCGCACAGATCGTTCGTACGCACGCGCGCCTAGGCTTACGCTTACACCATCGAAATCGAACGACGTACGCGAACAACGCCGAGTCGAAGCCTGCTTTAGCATAGACCACACGACTCGGCGGATTCTCCATTGATCCCGGTCCTTATGAAATTCTCCGCAGAAACGTGAGAGAGAGGATATGCCCCGGCCGTTATAGCTCGTTAAGCATCTTAGCCGCAGCGCCGTGAGTTACCTGCGCGCCAGAACGGTCCCGTCCCAGGTGTTGGCCGCCTCGGACGAATAAAACTCGCCGCGGAAACTTCCGATTCCGTGATATCTCACTCCCACCTCGCCCTAATCCGCTTACCTCAGCACTCGACCTGCCGATATCGTCTTTACCGCTTACGCTTCGCTGGACAATCATTTTCGAAACCACCCCACCACGCGCCCGTACGCGTCTTATTAATCGCTCCCCATTAATATTCAGTCGCGCGGATGATTAACGAGCCGCTCGTTGATAATTATTTTTTACGCGTCCCTCTCGAATTAACGGAGTCGGCCGGCGAGCGCTGCAGGAAGTTCGGCCCTGACATTCGATTCCCATCGTGATCGATCATCGCGGCGCGTCTCTCCTCGCTCTCTGATTTACGCCGGACCCCGTGCCCAGAGTTCGCGGCGTACCTCGTGTCCGCGAGAGGCGAGGGTAGGGGACAGAAAAGAAAGCAAAAAATGATGGAAAAATGAATGAACAACGTCCGGCGCGCATCTCTGGTTTCATAAGCGTTCCGGCAAGGTAGCTGTTGGCTACTTTAAGTGGCCGACGACGACGCGTGAGTAATGGTCATTAGGAGTAGGGCTTATGAATATGATGATTAAGGTGTGAGCGGCTCGCGATGCGCCGGTACCGAGGGCCGCGACTAATTACTGACATTTTTAAGTAACGCGCCTCGGGAGTCCTTAACTGCGCCGTTCGCGCGATTTTGCGCGGCCTGAGAGAAGGCGCCTCGTGATGCCTGCTTGAGAAAACGTGACTGTGGCGTTGAGTTTTTTTTTTTTTTTTAAAAAGAAGGCCTTCAATTAAAGAGGAGGTTGTCTATTCGACGTGTATATTTTGTTTTTATGGAAGGCCTGTTTTTGTAATATTGTTTGCGCATTACTCGCGAACGGGTGGGCCGATTTTGATGATTCTTGGTTCATAGGAGAGAGCCTATTTTCTGTTTGGTCCTATTTTATTTGCGATAAATTCCAAGATCAATTACCCACGTTTTTAGAAGTAACTTTTCTATATGTTCCGTTTCTACATGTTCACGTATAGCTTTCCACCGGGTTGACCAGTTTTGATGGTTCTTTGTTGTTTGTTTGTTCGAAGTAGGACGCTACTGCGGTGGTTTTATGTCAATTAGAAAAATTCTAGAAATTATACTGATTTTTTATCCAACTTCTTTATTTTTATGTATGTTCACGTATAACTCTACACCGAGTGGCCGAATTTCATGATTCTTAGTTTGGTCGACAGGGGACACCCCTGCGGTGGTCCGATATCGATTTAAACAAATGTAACTAAAAATGAAACAATAACAAATTTTAAAAAGAAAGTAACACCAACTTCAATATAGCACTAAACAGGATAGAATAAGATTTTCCTATTTGAGGTCGGTACTGAGATAGAAGCCAAATAGCCTATCAAAAATTGGTTTATCCTATTTAGTGCTGTTTTCAAGTCGGTGTTACTTTTTCTTAAAGTTTTTTTATCTAGATAAGCCTCAATGATCGAAGGACATAATAGCGAAAATTGGCCAATTTTGTGCACTGTGCGGGATTACGTTTGAAATGTATTCTTTAGTTACCGAGTATGTTAGGATGAAATGAACTAACTTGATGATTCAACAATTTCGAAGGTTTTCACAGTGCACAATACTGTCTGTCAAAGTTACGTTCTGTGACAAAGTCTGTTGTCGGGGTAAGAAATGACGATTGAACGAAACGAGTCGAATGACTCGGAGAGCATTTTTGTGCGCCATTCGCTAAAATTCCGGTTGATACGATTCTCGAAGTAATGCAAATTTATTACTTCCCCGTAACATTGTGCAACGTCATCCATCAGTATTTTGCCCCGCTTCTAACAAGCTCCTTTCTATTTGCAGGCGAGACCAACGGCCCCCTGGTTCTGGTGTTTGCTGTGCGTGCTTTTACATATTCATCAGGTCGCCTCGAAAGCCGGTGAGTAGTTTATATTTATCCCGTCATTACTAGCAACATTGTCGCCGGTACGGTCGGTTAGTCGCCGAGCCCGTTCGTAATTCCGCATTAATCGCCCGCTCGCGAAAAACTTCCACCTTTTCACCAACGAGCAACTACGGCCAGCGCAACGAGACTTCATACACAGTTTTAGACCAAAAAAACATATTCCTTCACAACTCCCTTCTCCGCGAGCACAGTTTCGTGCTTCGACTACCGTAGACCTCGTCCGGCTTATCCAAAGCCAGAAAACGTAAGCTTTTAATACCGAACCGTCCAGAGATACAGTCTATTACAAAGAAAGTCTCGCTCCATGTAATACGCAAAAACTTTGGTACAAAAGTGCGCGAAAAGTCACGTGCCACCCGACTCGCGCCAACTTATTGCCAGACTATCTTCCTCGTTCGGGCAGCACATAAAACTGTTCCCTCATCGCGCGCAGTCGTTAGCTTCCGCGGACTCCTAATCTCTAATCTCCTCCTCGGGGCCAGGAAATTGGACGGCGCAAAAATCAAGCATCGTTCGATGCCTACCGTAATTTCAGGCGAGTTATCGCGCGCGGCCGACGAAAGGGAAAAAATTGTGCTCGAAAGTCGTGGAGGGAGGGACGAGCGAGAGGGAGGAGAGTGCTTGCGCGTAAACTCGAGGAGGGCCATCGCGTTTCTCACACGCATAAATCTATCCCAACTGATTGCCAATTACTTACGTCACGGCCGATAGGCACCGCTGCTTTATCGTCGGCTCTGACAAGCGTAAACGCGAGAATCGACGGCACGTGCACGAACGTAAGCATTCTGCCGCGGTTTACGGCCTGAATCTCTAATCGTCAGCGGTGAGACGCCGGGCGGCAAGCGACGCGGACACCTGCAGTCGGCAGTTGGCGGGTAATTAGAAAATAAATGGATTCCCTCGGATCGAACAAGCGAGTTCGGGAAAACTGGTCTAGGTGTACGCTGGATGCACGATTGGATAGGGGATAGGGCGACTTGTGCGAAATCGAACGCCGAGCCGCCATGGCGAACTGATCTGATGTGGCAAAAGAAAGCGTAAAAGGTAACAAAAATCCGAAAATATTTTGTTGGATAATCTATTAATAAAAGAAACTTTAAATAAAGGTGGTATTAGCTTGTGAGAGAAGTCACTACAAATTTTATTTTATTATTAGTTCTATAGTTGTTTAAGAAGTGAATTTTGTACATGCTTTTTGCATTCAAAATGATTATTATATATTATAAAACTTTGCAATTACTTCGCTATATGAATATATTGATATTATGTATTAGAACATACTTTCACTTTATACAATTTAATATATGTATTATTATGCATTTCATCGTGACTTAAAATTATCACCATTCTTTATTACAATTCTATATGTGCCACTAATTATGAATGTGACCTAATTCAGGAATATAAAAAAATGATATTAATCATATATTTCATTAAGCAGGACGCCATTAAACAAAATAAACGATTTACTTAATTTCTTCTAATTTCTGACATTTAAGGTACTTTTATAATAACAACCATGACTACCATATATATTGTTCCGTACTAAACATAAATCTGCCGCGATACTTTGCCGCTTCGAGGCAGTTCGACATGGCGCGGCTCGGTGTACAATTCGGCACGCGGCTTATGCATTGTATCGTGTATCCACTGTACACATAGATCAGTCGTCCGGGCGGACAACGGTCAGGCGAGAACGTCGATCGTTCGACAATTACGGATGCATCACAATTGCTTTCGGACTCGGGCGGAAAAAGTCTTGACTCGCGCAAACGATGCCGGGGCTCGAGGTACAGACGGAAGAAATGATGTTTCGCGAAAGAGGAAATTCTTCGGCCGAGGCAAACGCGATAAATTATCAGAGACTATAAATCGTACACACTCCTTCTTCTCTCTCCCCCTCGTCTTCTCACCCCTCCTCTCCCTCCGCGTTCAGTTCCGTAGATACGGCTGCAACGAACGAACCAGCGGAGGCTTCGTAAGTTTGGTTCGAAACTGCACTCTTAACCTCGGCCACGTTCGCGGACCGTATTCATGACTCTATTTCTCGCTGCTGTTACGTCGCGCAGCGGCTGGGTTAGAATTGCGCGATGTAGGGTACGATTTTCGCGAATTCTTCCGCCGCGCTAGGTAACATTTGCACGTGTTTGGCCTAGGGATGTCCGATTCTTTATCTCAGAAGAATCGATTCTTGCAAGACTGAAGTCTTTTATCTGAAGTCTATTATCAAAAAATTCAAATAATGAAATCGATCATGGTAGAATCGATTCTTTGTGAGCCGATTATTTGAAGATTCGATTCTTTTGACACAACACCGATCTTTTTATTTGGACTTTTTAGGACAATCTGCAGACTTTATTAATCTTGAACTCGAATAGATACCCCAAATAACCGACTCTTCCAAGATCAATTTTGTTATTTGGATCTTCTAACGTAATCTGCAGCCATTATTAATGTTGAACTCGATTTGTTACCCGAAACGTCGATTCTTGCAAGATAGATTTTTTTATTCCGATTTTTTCTTAGAAAATCTGCAGCATTTCTTAATCTTACACTCGATTCGTTTGCCCCAAAAACTCGATTCTTCCTAGATCGATTCATTTATTTGAATTTCTTCAAGAGAACCTGCAGCGTTTATTATTCTTGAGGTTGAACGTGATTCTTTTCTTTCCAGGCGCGATAAAGAAGCTGGGTTAAGGATGATTTTACAGGTTGTAGGATGAAAAGGAGAATATCTAGAATTGGAGGCCGGTACTCATTTGTAGTCGGTCAGAGATAGTTTTACAAGAATTCGATACCCTCTGATATTGATACTTTAACAGGTTCACTGATACCAATTTATTGTATAGAATTAACCATTGTTCGGTAATAACTATAACTTTAATACATGCTACTCGGAATGAATTATGAACGATAAGTTAGTCTATAAACAAATCCAACTGTATTATTGGCAACATGAATTAGACGTGTACGGTCTTAAATACAAGATTGAAATGATATCGGGTTTCAAAAAATGCAAGCAGATGACCCCTGCTACGTTGGACCATCCTCTCCTGAACATCTTCTGTCTTTATCTTCAAGCGGGAGATTCCACCAAAAGAGGGTGGTCAAAAAAGTTCGGCAAGTAATCCTTTCTGTGCGTCTGACTCCGCGTCTCATATTTATGACATCGCTCTGCACGAGTCTTTACGTCTCTATCACCGCGACTTCTTCAAGTGGCCGTACGTTCTGAGAAAGACTCTGTTTGCCTTCGGACAATTTATGTATCCGCTATACGACATTCTTTAGATTCGATAAGATGATCTTATTTCCCTGAATCAGCGTCTCCAGACGTAACATTGCCATGAGGTCCGCGATTCATTCCTTAACCGAGAGAGAGGCGAAGTGTTCGCGATGGAACGAGTAAGCTAGTTCAAGTGGAATAGGGATAGCCGCGGGAGCGTGTGTGGGTGTAACTTCGATATTTAGAGGCGTCACAGAATTTATTATTTATCACAGCCGCGAACTTATTGTTGAACTGACTTCGTCAAATCACTCGTTACAAGACTGTGGTGCGTTGAGCACGTGGTGCGCCGTACGTCGTGTTCCCTAGTATTAACTGCTCTCAGAAAGCGGGGCCACGACTAGCTTTCGCAAGCGACGAATCGCAGTCGTGGGTGACGGGAAAAAGGATAAATCCTCTGACCGAGAGAAGGACTCGCACGGGAAGACCGTTGCGGTCCGTGGAAAGGAAGGAATCCGAATGGTCGCCTAGTGCGCACGATGGGATTCGTCGCAGCAACCCAGAAGGAGAGTTTGCCGGAGAAGGAAAGCTTCGGTTCAGTAATGGAACTCGAAGGAAGGCTTCGGTTCAGTAATGGAACTCGAAGGAAACACAAAGTAGAATAGAGGTGGAATAACGCAGATTCTCACCTTGAGAAACCAAGATGGCTACTCACTCGAAAGGGCCACGACGCACGACGGCACACACGTGTTGATCTCTCAACGGACGGAAGAAGACGACGCAGGAAGAAGGAAGCGGGACATGCCCCCGCTGATCCTTCATTAGTCACGCACGTAAACGGCGGATGGCGTTACTGATAGTTCGCAACGCCAATCAGCGGAAAGTCGCAACATACGCTACACGCCACAGTCCTATTGTATACGCGCGTGGTAACGCAAATTAGCCTTAAAACTAAACTATATAAAAGTAGGCCGCTGCCTATACGCAAACGGCTCCCGCTACGCGCAAGTAGCGAGGCAAACGCGCCAACGACTTTAAATCCCCAACATTACCGCCCGCCTTCAACTATGTTGAATCTAGACGACTCCCAATACGGGACAAAAAAAAAGGTTTATCTGCTGAGGCTGACTAGAAATCGTCGTTGGAGCGTTATTAAATTAAGATATGGCACAGGCCCGCCGCATTCAGTCATGGTACAACTCAAAAGAAAAGTATCGCAGGTTTTGTACAACAAAAATAAAGCTCGAGTTACCGTTCAGCCATGGAAAGCGGTAACGCACAAAGTTGTGTTACTGGACGAGTAAATTCGGAATGGGCCGTGCGTACACGCACTACACGAACCAGTCCGTCGCTGCCAGGGAAACATTCTGTTACCCGGCCTAAGTTCCATTTCGCAGGGGGGAGGTTAGAGTTACGTATTAAAACTAAGTTGCCTACGCATAGATTGGGCTTTGTTTCGCGCCACTTCGCACGCTGTTGCAAGGAGTTCAAGTAATCGGCTGACCACACGCGCCAGAACGATTCCTGAATTTTCTGTACAGTTTGCCACCGCGACAAGCGATTCTCGGATACGTCTAATACGGTGGGGTTAGGCACAACGCGAAGATGATTCCCGGTAAGGAAGTGCCCGGGGGTTAACGCTTCTAGAGTCTCAATGTCGTCGAATAGTGGACCGAGCGGACGAGAGTTGAGAATACACTCGATGTTGCACAAAACCGTGGAGAACTCCTCGTATGTGGGACAGAAATTCCCCATGATGCGTTTGAGATGGAACTTGACGCTCTTCACCCCCGCCTCCCACACCCCACCGAAATGAGGTGCGGCAGGGGGGATGAAGTGCCAATCCACTCCGTCAGTCGCAAAATGAGCCTGTAGATCTCGATCTCGGAGAATGTCTTTCAGGCGTTTACGCAACTCGCGATCGGCTCCCACGAAATTAGTACCATTGTCGCTGTACATAATCGACGGCATCCCTCTTCGCGCGGTGAATCTATGAAATGCGGCCAGAAAACCGTCGGTTGAGTAATCGTTTGCGACCTCAAGGTGAATTGCGCGTACGGAGAGACATATAAACAGAACGCAATACGCCTTATGCGTTTTAATACCCCTGCCCTTAGAAGACCTGATCAGAAAAGGACCCGCATAATCCACTCCAGTGTGAGTGAACGGCTTTGATTTGGTTACACGGGGCGTAGGCAACTCCCCCATACGCTGACTTAAACACTGCGCCTTTTGACGTACGCACGTTACGCACTTATAAATAACGGATTTAAGCATGGAGCGAGAATTAGCGATCCAATATTTTTGGCGCAAGAAATGTAAAGAGACACGCAACCCCCCATGAAGAGTGCATAAGTGGGCTTGCAGGCAGATTAAGTCGGAAATTCGGCACCTCGGCAGTAACACCGGGTGTTTCGCGTCTACAGAAAGGCGGGACTTAGACATTCGTCCGCCTACTCGCACGATACCCTCGTCATCCATAAACGGACACAGGTTTCTGAATTTGATAAGAGTCGCCGGGATACGGGACTGCTCGCTCCATGGGAAAATAGTGCCAAAATGTTTACGTTGCATCGCTTTGCACCAAAATAAACGGGCTGCATCGATTTCGGATGCAACTAGAAAAGAATTCGCATGCTTACAACTACGCTTAAGTCTAGCTACGAATCTAAAGACGTACGCCGTAACGCGTAACAGCCTCGGCCACGACGAAAACCGCTCGGAAAGATCCCAGTCCGACGCGTCGCGAACGGACGTAGCTGTCTGAGCACAGACAGTGTTGCGAAGCTCCGGGGGATTCTCATCCACGGGCTCCGAATTTACCGAGGGCCACGAGGCCGAAGTTTCTAATAGCCACTTGGGGCCGGACCACCATAATGGGTGTGAAAGTAATTCATCGGCAGTAATGCCGCGCGACGCACAATCCGCGGGATTTTCGAGAGAAGGAACATGACTCCAATGTTCACTGGGAAAGGATTGTTGTATTCTAGCCACACGGTGCGCGACAAACGTTTTCCAGCGCGCAGCCGGCGACCTTAACCAAGACAGCACCACGGAGGAGTCCGACCAACAGAAGGTTGGAACGGACTCGAGTTTCATCGCGTCCTTTACAAATTCTAAGGCTCGCGTGAGTAACACAGCAGCGCTAAGTTCGAGTCTGGGTATACTCAATAATTTCAACGGAGCGACCTTAGTCTTGGCGTAAAGAAGCGTTACTTTGACACTACCTGCATCCGTCTCTACACGGAGATATACTACTGCCGCGTAGGCCGCGTTGGACGCATCTGCGAACCCGTGAAGTGAAATGCGGGAAGACGCGCCTGTCTGGTGACTCCATCGCGGGATTATCAAGCGATTGAGAAGAGCAAGTTGTGTTTGAAACGCGACCAGAGAGTAGGATAGCCTGGCCGGCAAGGGATCGTCCCATCCTACTTTAAGCAGCCACAGTTGTTGCATCAGAATCTTCGCGCCGATGATAAAGGGAGACACCCACCCAAGGGGGTCGAAAATACGTGAAATCAAAGATAAAAATGTGCGTTTGGTTAATGACTCGGTCGGTGGCTGAATATTAAACGAAAATGCGTCAGAAGTGGGATTCCAAGAGATTCCCAAGACTTTAATTTGTACGTCCTCCCCTAACGATTTAGTGGGAGTGACGCTCAAGTCCTCTACCGGAAGGTCCGAGGTGAGATGCGGATTATTCGATGCCCATTTGTAGGGCCTAAAACCGCCCGCCGTAAGCAACGCCTTTATCTGATCGCGAGTCTGTTTCAAGAGCGAAATATCCTCGCCCCCGAACATAAGGTCGTCAACATATATTTGTTGATCGAGAATAGGAGAGGCTAGGGGGTAACGCATCCCCTCGTCCTGAACTAATTGCTTAATAGCACGGTTCGCCAAAAACGGAGCGCACGCAGTACCGTACGTAACGGTTGTCAATCGGAACTCCTGTACTTCCTCGTCGGGTCGGGCACGCCAGAAAATGCGTTGATAATCGGCACTCGCCGAGTCTACAAGGATCTGCCGGAACATTTTCTCGATGTCCGCAGTATACACGTATTGGTAAGAACGCCAACGCAAAATAATAGAAAACAAATCGCCTTGCAATTTCGGCCCGGTAAACAAAAAATCATTTAAGGAAGTTCCGTTGGAAGAAGCACAGGAAGCGTTAAAAACGACGCGAACCTTAGTGGTGCTACTAGAGGCCTTCACCACGGGATGGTGAGGCAAATAAACGGATGACGAATCAACGCGTTCGTCAGGAGACACTCGCGCCATGTGGCCGAGCCGCTCATACTCGGAAAGAAAAGATTCATACTCCAGGCGCAAGTCGGGCTTCCCTGTGAGTCTACGTTCAGTCGCGAGAAAGATACGTCTTGCTGTACGCGCAGTATCCCCTATTGGTAGTGGTGGCGGCACCTTAAAGGGCAGGCTCACCATATAACGTCCATCGGACGTACGCGAGTGCGTTTCTTTAAAATGCTTCTCGCACTTCCTCTCCTCCTCGGTAACTAGGCCGGTCACGGGGGTTTCCTCGACTTCCCAGAATCTCCGCATCGTCTCCTGAAGAGATACGGGGCAATCAGTCGAAACAAAATGGCAAGCCATTGTTGCCCCGCTCTCCCCCGAAGGATGCACCATTCTACCGGAAATAATCCACCCGAACGAAGTTCGTTGCGCACTGGGACCGCCTGGAGGACCGATGATGAGACCATCGCGTAGGAAACGCCCATAGAAATCCGCACCGATAATCATTTCGATTGGCGCGTTAACGAAAGGGCTGGGGTCTGCCAGCGATAACCCGGCTAAATATGATAAGTCCGTATCCACGTGGACCGGAGGAGGAATATAAGATGATAGTTTCGGAAGTACGAGAGCAGAAATGACCTCACCCGCAGTGACTTTGGAGAGAGGCTGTACACATAGAGTCGCGGCCTGCCGCGCAGAACCGATAGCCGAAGCTCCGATGCCATTAACATGTACTAAAACTGAATTCAATGCGGGTTTTACCGCCTGAACTAACGTCTGCGTTACGAACGATGACTGGGATCCTTGGTCCAACAAGGCTCTCACTTTAGAGGTACGACCATTGGAACCCGTCACTAATACTACTGCAGTAGGAAGTATTGTCCCACACACACGTGCACAAGCTAAATTATTTGAAGACGGACTCGAAGGCTCAATTGGCGGAGAAACAACGATAGATGGCGCAGCTACCGATTCCGAACCGCCATTTGCAGGTGCTCTATTTTCGTTCAAGTGTAACAACGTATGGTGTGTCATTTGACACCGGCGACAACGAAATTTGCTATGGCAGCTACGTTGCGAGTGATTCGGAGCGAAACAATTAAGACAGCGATTCATTCGCCTTACGAGTGCAATACGCTGTTGTACGGAGAGCGACAAGAAATCGTTGCATTGATGCGCGGGGTGAGAAGCTTTACAACAAAAGCACGTTATGGCCGAGGCTGTTGGCGCAGGGTTATTTAACCTAACAGGCCCGCTGGCCCGCTCCGATGAGACCTGATGAGAGCGCACGATTTCCGCTTTACGTTGAGACGCACGACGGCTATGGTCAAAGGAAGTACTAGGCTCAACAGTTTCTAGGGCGCTGACACGTTTCCTAAGAAATTCTTCCAATTGCGCGAATGTAGGCATGACCTGGGCGTCCTCAAGGGATAATTCCCAATCGCGCCGAGTTACTTTATCTAACTTCGAGACAAGAATGAAAATATAAAGGTCTTCCCACTGATCCACGGGACGAGATAAATTAAGCAACGCAGCCCGTACTTCCCGGCCTACATCTAGAAGAGACTTAAGATCTCGCACTCCGGTCGCAGACATTTTTGGCGCATCGACAAATTTCTGAAAGTAGGTGTATACAATAGCCCGTGTCCTCTCAAAATTCGCAGTCAGGATCTCCCAAGCCGAACTAAAATTAGAATCGGAGACCGGAATATTTTCAATTAGGCGCGCAGCCTCACCATAAAGACTCGATTTCAAATAATGCAACCGTTGGCAATCATTTAATTCAGCTCTAGCGATGACTAAAGTTTTAAAGAGCGTACTAAAACTAATCCACGCAGTAATGTCCCCGTTAAATTTAGGTAACGCTATGGTAGGCAAAACAATGTTAGCTGTTTTAGCCTCCACTATACCGGACGCAGCCGGTTCTTTACTACCACCACTAACAGTTGGTGGGCTCAGTGATTCTAAGTGTTCGCAAAGAGTATCACTGGCTTCATTCATCGTATCGGTAATGGTCTGAAAAACCTTGTTCAAGAAGTAGCTGTGGGTCTTCTTGAAGGTGTCGTCAGCCAAAGCGAGGATCTCCTGGTGTCTCCGTCGTCCTTCTTCCCAGTAACTCTGCAGATTATCCAAACGCCTGTTGATAGCAGTCCTTGTCCGCTTCACCTTGGCGAGCTTGATAAAGCTAGTGAGGCAGTATGCTATCTGCTCCTCAGTTTCCAGCTGGGCTACCACCAACTCCTCGAGCTTAGTCATCTCAATGGAGTAGGGCTTACAAGCAATGTTCAAAATTCGCTACCTCTCTAAAGGCAAAGAAAAGGCACGACAGTACACCAGTATGCAAGCGAAATCAAAGGAAATGACGCAAGCAACAAAACCGTAGTTTGAAGGTTTTAGGTTAGGACTCAAAGAGAGGTTATGTTCCTTCCCTGTTTACGTGGCAGCGCTGTAATGGCGCTGAGGCGGTGACGTCACGGCGTCACAGCGAAATGGCGGCGTCCGGGAGCAGCACGTGGTGAGGGACCCTCCTGAAGTTCTGTCTCGTACAGTGGCGGAGATATCCCCTTTCACCTTCTCCAGGCGCCGTCAGAGTATGCAGGAATCTTCCAGATGTGCCTCCGCGAGTACGTACTGGTACTTATTACACTACACCACACTCTCGACTAATCCGGCTCGAAGGACCAGAATGTTCGCGATGGAACGAGTAAGCTAGTTCAAGTGGAATAGGGATAGCCGCGGGAGCGTGTGTGGGTGTAACTTCGATATTTAGAGGCGTCACAGAATTTATTATTTATCACAGCCGCGAACTTATTGTTGAACTGACTTCGTCAAATCACTCGTTACAAGACTGTGGTGCGTTGAGCACGTGGTGCGCCGTACGTCGTGTTCCCTAGTATTAACTGCTCTCAGAAAGCGGGGCCACGACTAGCTTTCGCAAGCGACGAATCGCAGTCGTGGGTGACGGGAAAAAGGATAAATCCTCTGACCGAGAGAAGGACTCGCACGGGAAGACCGTTGCGGTCCGTGGAAAGGAAGGAATCCGAATGGTCGCCTAGTGCGCACGATGGGATTCGTCGCAGCAACCCAGAAGGAGAGTTTGCCGGAGAAGGAAAGCTTCGGTTCAGTAATGGAACTCGAAGGAAGGCTTCGGTTCAGTAATGGAACTCGAAGGAAACACAAAGTAGAATAGAGGTGGAATAACGCAGATTCTCACCTTGAGAAACCAAGATGGCTACTCACTCGAAAGGGCCACGACGCACGACGGCACACACGTGTTGATCTCTCAACGGACGGAAGAAGACGACGCAGGAAGAAGGAAGCGGGACATGCCCCCGCTGATCCTTCATTAGTCACGCACGTAAACGGCGGATGGCGTTACTGATAGTTCGCAACGCCAATCAGCGGAAAGTCGCAACATACGCTACACGCCACAGTCCTATTGTATACGCGCGTGGTAACGCAAATTAGCCTTAAAACTAAACTATATAAAAGTAGGCCGCTGCCTATACGCAAACGGCTCCCGCTACGCGCAAGTAGCGAGGCAAACGCGCCAACGACTTTAAATCCCCAACACGAAGTGATATGGGTCGCGATCGACACGACCGTCCGTTCGTCCGTCCGCAGTATGCACTTTCTAACGCTGCCGACTTTCTACCGGCGCGGCCGAAGAAATGGTCAGGGTTCAACGGCAATGCCTCGCTTTTGCGTGGAATCTCGCGCGCGAGGTCGCGAATAACGGATCGTCGACTGTATAAGGCACTCGCGTCGAACGTTTCCCGCGCTCGCCGAACGTTCCACTTCTTTTACCCCGTTCTCTCCATTATCGATCGAGCAAGCGCGTTAACACCAGAACTACCGAGCAGTCAAAATGACTGGTGTGACATTTTGCTATAATGAAGGCTCGTGTTCGAAAGATTTTATTTCCAGGAATTTTGCCTGACTTTGATTGAAATTTATACATCATTGATATATAAAAGTGAAGCAAAATTTCAGAAAGTGAGATGACTTAAGAATGAGCCTTCATTACAGTAAAATGTCAATCCGTCATTTCGACCGCTCGGTAGTTCTAGTGTTAATTGACATCAGCATAAGCGCATCCGTCGGCACGGAGAACTCAATCTGGTTACTGCTCCGAGTTCCGATTCGACGGAATTGTATGGGACAGAGATAAAGCGAACTGAGAATGAATGTACAGGGTGGGGCAATAACTCTGTTCACCTTCAATGGCTCCGTTGTTCGTAATAATATGAAAAATTATTGGTACAGAACTTGAATAGCATAGAGGGGGACATATAATGATGCATTTTTTTGCGTGCATGAACGCGTTTCGGGTATTTCAAGGTCAACTTGGTCCACTTCATCCATAAATAGTTTCATTATTTCCACATATCTAAAGCATAAACTAATCAGTGCAGTCATTTTCCAGCCCACATTACTGTACTGAACACCCCTCTTCACGTACCTGTTACAATTACACAAAAACGGATGGAGTTAGATACCTATCTAAAAATAATAATTCAATCACCAAACAACCTCGAAACCGATCAGCAGGCATCGCGTTTCACAGACCACTCGTTCCCAATTTCATGACTACAATCCGTTCGCATCCCGGCAGCGTAATGACATTCCAATCGCGGCACCCTGTCAACATCATCCTCAACACTTTCACGCTTCACCTACGTCGAGCTTCGTCGGAAACTTTCCCGACGACGGTCTCCAACTAACCTCCTCTATTTGCCGAACGAATCTGTAGGCGTGCTGCGCAGGGTCAGGTACGCTTTCCTCGCGCACCTACCACGAGCGCTACCATTAAAGAAACGAGCGGCCCGCGAGACGCGGATGCGGGCGTCCTCGAAGTAGGTAAACCGTACGAGGAAGGCAAATGTCATCGGCGAACAGGCAGATCGACGTTTCTTTCGATCGGTCGAGTGGCTGGGTGGCGAACAGGGACCGACGATAGTCTGGGACGAGCTGCGAGAGAGAAGGCAAGAGGCGCATCCTCGTTCCTCGGGGCCATTAGCGTTCGACGTTAACCTTTCGCGAGAAAGATCGTTGCCAGAAGGCACGCGCTCCTTCTTCGCTTGACGACGTGCCTTTTGTGTTACTTACTCTGCCGTTCGGGACCTCGTGTGACCTCTCTGTCTTTCTCTCTCTCTGGCTCTCTCTGTCAGGTGAGAACACACGTAGGTTACCCGATGGCGGAGGCTCTGAGTTATTGTAGAAGCCTCGGAACGATGCGAGTCGATGATAGCGGATCGTCCGGTCCCCGTTTGCGCATATAAGATAAACACCTTTCTATCCTGAGGGCCGCGAGCTTTCTTTGCCGGCGACGACAAGATGTTTGCACTCGATTCGATTCCTGCGTCGAGGCGTTAGAACATATGTATATGGAAGGGGAATGGGCTGTGTCTTCTGTCGTCTGAAAGTGTGTCTAAGAGGCGTGCGAGAGAGAAAGGACACCAGGGATGTTGGTATTCTGTGCGCATGTGCAGATTGTCCATGCGCATTCGAGTTGCATTGGCCAGTTGAAAAGTCGGTATTTTTGTAAGAAAATTTGAAATAGTCCGTTTGTCATCTTTTACGAAGACGAAAGTTTCATGACTTTCTCCGCACATTGGACCCGTCAACGTGCATTAGTCCAATATCAAGTACCTCTCAGGTGCTCAAGTCTGCGCTGTCCACAAAAGTTCCGTACATCCTCCGCATGTTTTTTGTCAGTAAATTCTTTAGAAAAACACAACGATCTGGAATGTACATCTCGCCAGCGAATACCTACGACCTCTACACATGGTCGTCTTGTAGCGAGTTTCGTAGACATTTTAAAGACCTATAATATAAAACACAGAGAGTGCAGATTCGATGAGATATCAGTACGTCACACGAAACAGAAACGCAAGCCGTCCGCTTTGAATCGAACTCTGCCAGTGTAATCGACAGACCGTCCCGGCGACGAAGGACCATGACTCCGTCGCTCGTTAGGCGACGTAATCCGATTAAGCCGATCATTAAGCAGCGACGAAAAGAGAGCGAGGGTCTGCCGCTCGATAGCAGCTGGCGCCTTCAGACCAACGGCGAAGCCGTAATGCCGCGTAATCTTTTATCCTAATGCCGGCGTTTCGCGCACGTCGAGTCACGTTTCCGGCTAAGAGGATCTCTTGCACCTGGCGCACGCCACGATCGCGACGTACGGAGTCGGGATTGGACGGTGTCACGCCTTTTATGGACGCTTCAGTACGAGACTCGCGGGGAAGCTGTTGGATATGCGCCGCGCTATGTCGATTTTTCATCACTTGCGACGTTAAGTCGAAGGGTCGCTTAGCTGAATAAACGCTCGCGATAGGATGCATCGAAGACGCATGCTTTTCATCTTCATCACTAGTGTTCAATCTCTACTATTGAATTATTCATAATGCATGTTTGTTTCTTTTTGTTTATACTGAGGGGCCGACGCACTTTAGGACATAAAAAAATAGATATGTATACAGCTTTTAGAGCGTGTCGCTCGTCTAGCTGATTAAAAGAGTGTTCTTATTTTAGCTGATTAAAAGAGCGTTCTTCTTGCAACGTATTAAGTGGTAATGCGGTTGCTAGTGGGTCAAACGCGGCCGCCTTGCAACGTTGTCTTACTATTCTGGGACTATTGGTTGAATAGTCCGGTATCGGCATGTTCCAGCAGTTTACGTATTCGAATAGTCATCGATTATAATTCGGATACTCGAGTACTATCCAAATATTGCGCAATATTTGAATACTCAAGAATTTAAATATTGTTCCCTCATCGGTACTTGTAGGGTTCGATACCAAGTTCGTAGTTCGGATACCATATGCAAATATTAAATTAATTGATTAGTCCCAATCTAGTTCGGATGCGTATTCGAAGCTTATTCGTATTATTCGAATATTAAATTATCCGAATAATCCAGCCCTAGTCTACTGACCAACGCACGACGCACATACACACCGCCGCTCATAGATCCATATGTACCTATAAATTCACATAACCCTGCACATTTCGATTAATATTACGTTCTATCTCATTCATTCTCCATTAAAAATCTCCTTTTATTTTATTGTTTCTTTCCTCTCTCTCTTTCTCTCTATCTCTATTTCCTTTTCTTTTATATATGTCTCAAGGTTCTCTTCTATCTTCTATATTATAATTCTTTTTCAATCAGGTACGCCGGATTTAATTTAAAAATAAAACAGTAAATTATTATTTAACTGATTTATAAAGTAAACAAATTGAGATTAATTATGGAATATGACGCTGGAATATACGCTGTGCTGGCATCAATTAAATAACTATTTACATTGCTTCATTTTAAAATTAAATCCGGCGTGCCCGATGAGCCACCCGTTATAATCGAAATATACACAGTGTCAGACTGCAGGGAGAAGAAAGTGGGAAATTCTGCTTAAGGTACGTGCTAAAATTCATGAAAAAGAGGTCCTGTTTGGCCCCTCCGCTCAGATATCATTTATACAAAATTTTGTTGGGGTCCACAATAGGGCATACTGCATGCTTCGTCCCTGCATTTTTCCTAAATTGCACTGCGCATGCGCCAGAAAGCGCAGCCAGGAGCAACACTGCCCCCCACCCCGTCTACCGATTATCCTCCGGTCGAGTGGACCCACAGCCTAGCAGCCGATTAAGGGTCCAGTACCGGCGTATGTAGGGTCCGTGGGTACGCCAAGCCCCAAAGGTCCCCACCACCAAGGGCGGGACCCCCCTGCGGGAACACCCGATGACAGTCCGCCTAACGAACTCGGACGCGCGAATAATGCACAAGAACGCAGCCCGCGCCAGCACGCTCCACGGAAAAGTGAATTGTCGCGCGTGCCAAGCGTAACCGGGCTCCAAGTTAGAAACACAGTCATCAGGGCCCGCTTTATTGCCCCGGCTGATTGGCCGTGCGGACTCGCGAAACGACACGAGGCGAACCTATAAATGCCTCGTCGGACTCGCCACCGTAAAACAACTGTCCCTATGTTTATCGCGGCGCGTGCAATTACGCGCGCGCGGCCAGGCAAGAGGTGCCGTTTATGAGAGTAAACGGCTGCCGAAACAGTCAAGCGTGCCTTGGTCGCGAATATTTTTGGCTCGAAGGCGATGCCTGGTGGCGAGACTGATTGCGAGAAAAACGTGGTGCGATTGCATGCTGCGAGCTCGAGCGAACGGGAGTCGAGTGATTTACCGTGTCGCATTACGCGCCTGACACTTTGCTACGGCCATTCCGGGATAGTTCCCGCTTGATCGGTTATGGTGTTATATTTTCACGCTGACCGATCGCCGGATCTAAGTATTTTATTGTGTTCGGTGAATTAGGAAGTGCGTATGAGAAATCTGTGAAGCGTGTAACGCGCCGGCGTAGTACATGCTCGGCGCAATAAAGTGTTAATTCATTCTGCTCCGCGAGTCGAAGAGTCATGCGTGAAGTTTGGAGTCGTATATATATATATATATACATATATATAGAACAAACATCAACCTCGTACAGGCGAATTGAAAGTTATCGACTGTATGTATATATATATGTAGTCGATAAGTTTCAATATATATATGTATATATATATACACATATATATTAACTTCGACTATAATATATAATATAAATGTATATATATATATATATAAAATGTGAGAAAATGTATATATATATATATATAATGTGAGAAAGGTATATATTGAAACTTATCGACTAATGTGAGAAAAGAAAACGTTAAGTCCATACGTAGTGGCTTTCGTTCGTTAACCCTCTGACAAGACTACGAGATAACTTAAGATGAGTTTACGATGGCGCACCCCCACGACGGAAAAGTTTATTCGAGCGATGTAATATCAGCCAACTGGGACACACGAGCGTGGTCCGCGATATATCGAATAGACACCGACGCGAGCAGACGTTGAACCGCGATTTATCAGTGATACCAATCTCACACGGCACTCCTCTTAATTTGTTACAGGCCTCTGCGAGGTGGAATCGGGTCAGTCCAATATCATCCTAGACATCGAGGAAAGCCGAGGAAATGGTAAGTGTCGCGTAATTTCGTTCACAGTTTCGCGGAAACAGCCTGGGCAGTCTTGTCGATAATGACGTGCACGTTAAACATCGAGTCTGTTTTACGGAAATATTACACGCTGGTTCTAAATGTAACGTTTGCTGTGCTCTGAATAATTTCGAGGCGATGCTGTATAAAAGTTGTATGGTAATGCTGAATGAGCCTTGTGTAATTGCACGTAACACAGATTATGGTGTTTGCACAGCATATTTCAAGGAGAATGAAATCACGTTTCAACTCGCGAACAGTTCGTGAACAGTTCTGGCTAGTGCGAACCTGGCGTTAGAGTGCGGAAAATAAGAGTAGCGAACGTAGTGCCTCGTCACGCTAATTGTAAGATCCTTTCCACACGTTCATTGAGATACGCGATATACACGATGAATCGCTTGATTGCTCGCGGCAATCAAGTGGTTAATGACTGTGGCTCGATCGACGATCGCTAGTGCCTGAGATTCGAGTCACTTCTGCTCGTTACGCGCCTATGTCTAGAAAAGCGTCGAAATATTGACAATCATCCAAGAAGGTGTTATAAAATATTAAGCCCTCTTCGCGACATCGTTATTGCAAATTTGCTAACTCCTAATTCTATTCACACTATGACTACTTTTTCATTGTTTTGCTCTAAACTGCGTTTCGGTTATGACGCTGCATCGCGGACATTCGAATGAGAACAAAACTCGCCGTCATTCAAACACAGGCGCTGCAGTCGACATCTGCCAGATATCCGCTACCGAACTACCGAATAACTTTATCTACCCGATGCCGCGGAAGTTTATCCATCGAGAGCCGAAGAAAACCGGGCATTAATGATACGATCACTATTTTTCGACTTCCAATTCATCGTCTATTTCTCGTCTCACCCGCTACTATCGCATTTCTCCGAATGATTAGTAGATCCTGCGAATCTCGCGGAGAGTATACTACATACTACAAGGATGTCTTCGGTAACGAGTAAGGAAACTCCCACGGCGGAAACCTTTTCCAACGGGAATCTCTTTTCACGAATCTCACGAGGAGTAATCGTTCCTCTTACCCTGTTTCCAGCGATCGATCAGAGAACCGTGCCGGAGGAGCTTCCGGTCTCGGGCGACCCTTATAACGAGACCACATTGGAACTGATCTTCCCCGGAAGGCAGCCTCTCTTCACATTGAACGGGAAGAGATTGCAACTTCTGAAGCCGCTCGACAGGGACGCCGAGAATCTCTCCCACGTGGTCCTTCAGGTAACCGTGCGAAATTCCTTTACGTCTCAACGGCGATCCAGCACACAACCGCGCTAACGAAACTTTCAACGTCGTTGTTCAACGGGCGGAGGGTCGTTTCTTAGACCATATACACTCATAGGCAAGGATAAAAACTTGGAGGCAGAGAAAAATCATTTATATGACGTCACATGTGGGCAAAAGATAATTCCAAATAAAGGATACTGCGTGAAATGCGGCCTATGTACAGGGTGGGGCAAAAACTGTCCACCTTCAAGATCTCCGGTGTTTGTAATAATATGAAAAAATGTTTGGTGCAGAACTGGAATAGCATAGAGTGGGACATATTGCGATGAATTTGTTCGCGTGGATGGACGCGCTTCGGATATTTCAAGGCCAACTTGGCTTTTTTAAATGGAACGAGTTAAGCTTTTGTACATATTTGGATAGCGCTCACCAAGTTCCATGATGTTTATTTGGAACATTTTTTCCTATTATGCATAGTTTAAAAGTTATAGTAGTGACACAGGCAAAAGGAAATGATTGTTTCGTGCCAGAGAGCGAGTAAGTAATGTAATACATAGAAGTCACCGCGTCTGTGTGAGTTGTTATAATTTGTAAACTACGCATAATTTTAAAAAACGTTCCAATTAAACGATGTCGAACTTGGTGAGCGTTATCCAAGTATGGAAAAACAACTTAACCCGTTCCATTTCAAAAAACTAAGTTGACAATATGTCCCCCTTTATGCTATTCAAGTTCTGTACCAAATATTTGTTTACTAACAACGGAGATATTCACGGTGGACAGAGTTATTGACCCACTCTGTATCTACAAGCGGCCACGTTCAAATGTTCAAATGAGATTACACACGAACCTACACCATTACTTTGCCCACGTGTGACGTCAAATAGATAATTTTATCTTTGCCTCAACGCAGTTGGTGAAGCCGTGTCTATAAGTACATATATATGGTCCAAGGGTCAGTTACGTCATATCGACTGTCACTTGCCGGTTTAATGTCCTCAAGCATACCTCATGAAAGTTAGGATCCGTGCTTCTCCTGGAAGTCCTCATACGCACGTGCTTACACGCATGCGTGTGCATACGTACGAATATACATTGACTTTGATCCCTTCTGTCTTCGTGAGCCCCGGATTGATCAGATTTGTTCAGCAACATCCGTGCGTTTGATGCTCCTGAAATAATATTCTGTATGAAAATTATCCTGACATTCATGGAGTGCCAGAGTGTTTTCGGACAAATTACCGTGCGTATCACGACGTCCTATATGCGTATGCATGAGCATAACGACGCGATCGGAGCGGCGGGAAATAAATGAAAATTTATCCGCAGCCCGCGTTAATTCGTTCGTCGAAAAATCGTCGATTCTAGCCAGCGATAAGAGTGCATCGATTGTATTCTGACGTATCGTTTAATATTTCCGCGGCAATTAGGGCGCGCGGCGGCCGACTTTATTGCCGCCGCTTATCATCGGCTGGCAAGAGAAAGGGTGACAAAGTGCAAATGAGCCCCGTGCATTGTCAATCCGCTGCCCGGCACGCGTGCACGTGAAAGTTTACAGTTTACAACGCTTACGACAGCGCTGGCAGCGCGACGCAGCGCTATCCGCGAACCGTGAAATATCACTTAACTGCTTTCTACGATAATGCTGCGGCGACAGGCCACCGAGGCGCAGTTCACTGCGGGTTTCAGGTCGCCCGGAAAATCGCACGGCCTTCGCGGCGATAAACTTCGAACGGCAAACAACGTCCAGAAGAAATTATTTTTGTAACTGTAACCAAACTGTTCGGTAGACCAGAAAAATGTTTTACTTATGACAACCAAATGCATTATAGACGGTACAAAATCGAAAAATTCAATGTTCGAAGTTATTTTACAATGAGTGACGATCAAGAATTTGTGCAAAAAATGGTAACATAAATATAAACATTTAATTAACAAATATAGGGTTACTTCTTTAGTAAAATCTGTTGATGCCAATTATTTTATAATTGAATAAAATTCTCTACTAAAATATGATTGTCGTTAATACATTTTTATGTTAGACGAAAAAATAACATTTTGGTTATAAGAAGTAAATAGAAGTAACCAATTTTTTTGGTTGGAGCAACCAAATGATTCTTTGACCATATATTAACCAAAGTTTTTCGTTGTGTGTACAAAATCGTTGGTACCCAACGATTTCCTCCCCCATTTTGTTGTCAAACGACGTACGCGAATGAGAACTTTTGTTTTCGCATGGGAAAAAAAGGTATGACGACGCGCAACAGCGGTGTTTTTAACCGACTTCCAAAAACAGGATGTTCTCTATTCGACATGTATATTTTCTTTTTAATTTTTTTTTAGGACGACCTTTTTTCTATTAATATATGTTTGCGCATTATTCCCGAACGGGTGGACCGATTTTTATGATACTTGGTTGATATGAAAGAACCTGTTTCCCGATTGGTCCCAATTTATTTGGGATAAAACCTAACAACAAATGAGATGTATAAAGACAATCTAGTTAATTGAATCGCACTTACATTCGTTTTAGTTTTAGGAAAATATTATGATAGGTGCGTCGGAATGAAACTTAAATTTTCTAACAAATGGCAGCACCCATAATCGGCATACTTGATTTCATTAACAGATTATCACTTGTTTCGATCGATGGAACACGCACTTGCCGAACAGCACTTCACTAATTTCAAAGAAATAAAAAAATGGCTCGATGAATGGAACGCATCAAAACTTATACAGTTTCTTCATGGTGGTTTTCACAAGTTACCAAAAATTTGGTGAAAAGATAAAATAAACGATGGCAATTACACTCAATAAAATATCTATAACCATTTTCGCAAAATAATAAAAAAAAACGAAGTTTCATTCTGACACACCTATTACTACGGACGCTATAGACACATCTGACTTTTTAAAAGCACAAAACACCAATTTACGCTAACCGTCACGGTATTGTTTACAAGTTTTGCACTCTAGATTCGGTAATACTTACTCCATCACGAGGGAAAAGATTTCAACCGATTCCTAATATGCGAACACCATAGTGATCCAGCGATTGCAACGTTATCCTAGTGTTATTATCTGCTTCGCGAGCTTTTTACTCCTCAGTTCAGAAGCGTAGCTTTTTGTTACCGTCAACGAAGAACAATGCGCACCAAGCCGGCGACCGATTCTTTCGGGTCATTCGTCTGTCCGCTGAAGAAGAATGTCTTTCCGCAAATTATGGAACTTTTAATGGCTCCCCGAACCCGCCCGACTTTTCTCTTAGCGGGAACTTTTTCCCGCGTCGCTTCTCGGAACGAAATTTCGTGAAATTCCCCGGACAATTCTATTGTTGCCGCGTCGGCACAGATGGAACGCGGGAAAGTATGAGATTGTTGATGATACACATTGTCCGCTCGAGTTCCGCGTTCGTTGCCCGCAACAAAACGCTATTTAATTCGTGGAAACAGATCGCAAGGAGTGCGCGCGTCAATTTTCCTCAAATCGTTGCATTATGTAACACTGAGCGACGTCGTCATGTATCGTTCTGCAACTGTTTCCTTTAATTCTTCTTTTTCAGTATTACAAATTATTCCCCGTCCGATCGTGTTCGTATATTATTCAACTGCACCCCGAACATTCTATAAACCCTGCAAATCGGATGACGATACAACTTCATCAAATCGACAGAGAATCGTTTTCCGATACATGCAAATTGTTAAATATTCGGTATTGAAAATGTACCGTATCGAGTACACCTGTTACGTCACATTGAATCATCATTTCTCTTTAACCAGCCCAGCAGCTTCCGTCTCCATGCATTGCCCAGCGCGCACACACGCACACCAGCACGCTTTCCATCTTTTCCCTCGCAGCAAATCCGATACATCACCCGGCAACGGTCAAGTTCCATTCGTGCATTTGCATATACACGTCGGTTACACGCGGCAGATTGGAAAATACTGTCTTCTCCTATCACTTGGCCGGCATCCAAGTGTGTTCCTTTCGCATTACGAGACGCCACTATGCCAGGAATGTGAAAGGTCTAGAGCACGGCGTCGGAATATATCGTCTAAAGATCCGAGAGTTTTCGCAAACCGTGCGTGCAAAATCGAGTCGTTGCTGCTGGGGTAGAAGAGGCTGGACATACCGATACTTATCGGCAAGGTCGAGAGTCAATCGACTCGGATGCTCGACCTTCCGATACAGATGTTCGACGCGGCCGCTCGTTTATTACAGCAATTGCGTCAGATTCTCCGTATACGTTTCCTAATAACAAATTGCTCCCTGACAGAACGGTCTGATGTTGTAATTGCGTCGGGCGAAACCGCGCGCCGACCGTTACGAAATTCCGGAAAACTCATTTTCAATGTCCGCCTACGGAAGGAGCTGATTTACACGGTAGTTAAAGTTTGTGCCAATTAAAGCGCGCCCTGAAAAGCACACTGCTGTAACGCGCGTAGGTCCGGCGAATGTATAAAACATGAATCGCGGCACTGTTTTAATAAATTTCGATGCGAAAGTAGCGCGCCGCGCACTTTCGTAGCAACAAACGCGAATTCCTCAGTCGATCGTACCGATTTCGATCGGTTTATCATTATTCCGCATGTTCCAAATTTGCGTTGAAAATATGTTGCGCTCGCTGCTGTTCGCGCAATATTGTGTGCCGCGGAAAGTATGCACTGCTACGTATGGATGTTGATTTTTGATATTCTTTCTAAAATTCACGTAGCCTTGGAGTCTCTGTTTTAGGTATAGAGGAAACGGCCACTTGAGAACGGTGTTACAGTGTGACTAGATTTTACTATCTCAGTCTGTCCTTTTCTATCTTCTGTTTCTTTTCCGCGTATGCATTTCTGCCAGTGTTTCTTAAGATTTTTGAGTATAAAAAAGCGAATTAGAATGAGCTCCGGGCAGTCTATTTTTGGTTTTTAACCGACTTCAAAAAAGGGGTAGGTTATTTATTCGACATGTACATATGTATTTATATATATATACATTTTTTTAAGTATGTTCACCTATAACTGGCGAACGGTTTGTCGGATCTTGATGGTGCTTGGTTCATATAAAAGGGCCTGTTCTCTCATTGATCCCATTTAAGTTTCGAAAAAACGAGGAGTGCCTTGAAATTCAATCAATCTGCAACCACACTCTGAACTTTTGTATTTTAGTTCCAATTCAGGGGTTCTTTTGTTTCTATCTCAGCGCCGACCTCAAAAATTGAAAATTATTTCATTCATTTTACTGCAGCATTGAAATCGGTGTTACTTTTTTTTTAGCTCGTATACGCTAGTAGTTTGTAAGTTTCAACAGCTAAACACATTAGCCATTCATCTATAGACTTACTTTACATTATATAACTATTATTCCATTTACAATATACTGAAATTAACTGCAATACTTGTGCTACTCTTGGCCAAGCTCTTTTCCCTTACCAATAATCTTAAATTCGTGAAAAATTTAAGAATCCACAAACTCTGTGAAGGAGCACTCTTCCATATTGACTATCCTATGTCACACACCCTGGCTCGTAACAGCACAATAATCCACCCGTAACTCTTCGAATTTTCAGCTCAGCTGCACCGTGAAGCAGACGAACAAGAAACGGACCATCCCGGTGATCGTGAGGGTGTCCGACATAAACGACAATGCACCGAAATTCATCAACACGCCCTACGAGACGACGGTGCCCGAGGTAAGTCACGCCGGCAATCTCTGTCGACGACAGAAAAGTGGCAGGTCTCGCGCGGAAATCGAGTATCGCAATTACCGTGCGTATAATAAGGTATCGAGGCCCTGAATCGACAGGTTCTAACCGCCGGGATCGCGTGGGCGGGGTACGGTCCGCGGTCTTCGGCCGTGCAGAGTTTCAATTAAGAGTTTTTCCGACGATATTGCCTACCTCAAACGTCCGACTCGCTCGCGAGAACGTGGGGGGATGAGTTTAAAGGCGGTCACGGACTTTCGAAGTTTCGTACTTCGTCTATAAAAGCTTGGTTCGAGCGGTTCGACGCATTCATCGCCCTGAACAAAAGGCTGCGTGCGTTTTAATCAAACTGATTTACCGTCTCGCAGTCGCTCCTTTCGCAAATTCGTTACTTGGTTCTTAAATGAAATTTATGTTACGCGGATTAACAGTGTGCGCGGCCATTTTTCTAACTCTGTATATCTTCTGGTGTTCCTCGTGTCACTAAGTACATGTTTCTCGGCCACTACTGCTCTGTTATATGCAGACGAGTTCAAAATATTCCTAGAATATCATTCAGTGGATCAATGTTTAGCTTTATAAGATCTGTACAAGTTGATGAATTGGTGTGATATGAATTGGCTCACTTTGAACATTGCTAAATGCCACGTGCTGAGATTCTTGAAAAATCACCATACACTTATGTCTACATACATGTTAAATGGCATTCGACTCTGTGATATCCAAAGTGTTTGTGATTTGGGAGTTTGATACAACACTTTCCCACTGTCAACATGTTCAAAATACTGTTAATACCTCTCTTACATCACTTAGCTTCATTATTCGTCACTCTCACTATTTCAGTAGTCCCGTTACTCTAAAACAGTGTTTCTTAACCTGGGGTATTTTCTCTATGTAAGCGGGGACTCATGTTTTTTCATCTTTCTCTTTTTCCTTCATTTCTTTCTATTTCTTTTTTCAATTTTATCACCTGTTATCCACTTTGTACAAATGCCAAAAATGGGATCTTCCGTAAACAAATAAATAAACACTGACAATGAGTCTATGATATCGGTCACGAATTTGATATTACGTTTTGCTTTCCAAGTCAACGTTGCTTCGAGTGCCGACGGAACGTTACGCAACTTTAGCGATAATGTACGATCCCGACGTGTATGCGGTAAGGCGTGAAAAGAAAATGTAGAAGTGAAAGAATTCCTGCTGAATAATCCCGGCTTCCGTGATTCGTTGATCGTCGCTGGGAGATAGTTTTTTTTTGTCGATTATCTTGAAACGCTGAACGTGTACCGAGAAGACAGTCGGGTCCGATAGGCACCGAGGAATACGCAATTGTGTAACGGCGTATCTAGGCATCCGAAGCGTCGTATTCCCCTACGCGTTCCAGCATTGTTCCATTCTCATTGCATTCTCATTTCCCCGTCTCGTGCCGGTCGATTCGCATTGCGTTTTACCTTTCGCGCCGCCCGTTGTACTCGTCTGCGCATTGTGCGTCGTGTGATTAACGTCGAAAGCGAATGGAAATTTCCCGTTGTCGAGGAATCATCGGATGACGGCACGTCGGACGAGCAAATAGGCTCGACAAGTCGGTAGGCACGATGCTACTTACTTATTGCAAACGACGTGACGTATAAAACGGCACTCGCTGTAAACGCTCGTTATCGCCTGAACTCTGTACGGAGTGAAGCTTACAATGAGCAATATTTCATATGCGCTTATGGTACATGCTAATTGTAAGATGAACGCAAATCGCGCCACGAAGTTCAGAAGGGTTCTGACTAGACACACTGATATTGGAGACTGGCCACTTTTCATTGGTCCGTCAGTTTTTGGTTATTCCCGCTGATTTTTAAATTTGTTCATTGTGTTAATGTTATGTCGGACACATTTGGAAATAATGAATGTTTGGCGGTTAAGAAAAAAGATTTTTAAAAATCGTGCAAATTTCATTATTTATACAATTCATTTATCTCAAATGGATAATATTGAAAATTATAATGCGCTTGCTGCTTGGTTTCACATCCCTCGTCCTATTAGTCTTACCCCTTATTCCAATGTTCTGGGTTGGAGTGAAACCTTAGACTAAATTTTAGATTAAATATATATGGACCTTACACCTTTGACTATATAAGTATGGACTACAGAGCCTCCGGTTTCCAACAGCAGAAATGGTAACAACAATTTAAACACAGTTTGTGCCTCATCTGCGTAAACATGTGGCAGAACGATTACGAGTATATTACTGACTGTTGAATTTCGCGCATGTTTCGTTACTCGAGAATTATTCTGACACTATTGTCATTGTAATTTGTTTCTGGAAATACCTTGATTTATGTTTCGTTGTATCGTTGAAACCTTAAACTAAATACATATGGACTGCCAGTTGCTAGGAAAAAGTTGCTCGACTTCAAGCTGGTCACAACACCAGTAGAGCCCAGTAGCGTCATCAACAACTTAGAACTAAAATTCACAGTATAGTATGTCCTTTGACGACGAATTAGTATTACAGCTAAATTCAACATACCTATACATATTCAAGATCTCACTTCAAGGTTCTTGATGGCGTTCCTGGGTTCTACACGTGGTGCGAATACCTAGAATTTGCTTTTTCCTAGCAACTCGCAAGTCCATACATATTCAGTCTAAAGTTTCAACGGCACAACGAGACATAAATCAAGATACTTCCAGAAACAAATTACATCGTACAAAGCAATTCACACGAAATAGCACGCATGACAATGGTGTCAGAATAATTTCGGAATACCAGCTCTCGGCAAACCATAAATCCGTCCGCCGGCAGGACTCGTTTCCAGGTTGCCCCAGCGCCCGAAAAGTCATCCGAGCGTAAAAGATCGTGTAAGCTGTCGGTCGATTAAAAATACTCGCGAGACGCGCGAGAATCGGGGTCCGTTGGCAGACCTGATTTCGCGGCGCATGTACCGCAACGCGCGATAGAGACTCTCGTGTGCGTCTCGGGGCACCTGGCCAGATCGAGCGGTACTCGCGCGGATTATGCGCCATTCCATTATAACGGGTCCGGTGAATGCGCAAAACAAGAGAACTCGGTGGCGGGCCTGACTCTAATTGCCAGCTTCCCCACTCCCGCCCGTCCCCATGCGCCCTTCCGATCGCTTCAAAAATTACACGCTCACGCTGGCTCGACTTGGCCAAGCGCCAGTCGAACTTTCACGCGACCGGGAAATTCAGCTGCGCGTCGCGCGCGTTAAGGTATTACTAGCGCTGAATCACTTTTCTTAAACTTTTTTTTAAACCAGACTTAAATTGAAGATTTTTAAAAAATAACAATTTTTTTCTTATAAATGAACTTGATCCACTGTCTAGAACTCGAGTTATTAACAATTAAAGTTTAGCGTTTTCTCCATCTAAAGCAATGGTAATGATCACAATAAAACGGTTTTTTGATAATAACTCAAAAACGGCTCTTAAACTTTTTTTGAAAAAATTCCAGGTTATAGATTAACATCCGAGGAACATTTTAAAAGAAAAAAAAAAGACTTTTCACCGTCTAGTTCAGGAGAAAAAAAATTGTGAATATAAAATTGTAAATTGAGTGCTTGTGTTCAGCCTGAAGTGCGGTGCAAACGCTAGTATGCATTATTGCCAAGTATACTAGTGTGCACATATGTATACGGAATGTCTGCAGGGATTGAATCAGGGCCGTAAGAAATTTCTGATGCAATTGATAACAAATAATGAAGCCCCTTCTTGATACGGCACCCAGCGCTAGTAATACCTTAATGCCACCTCGCAATTCGACAACCGCACTCCTCGCGCTTACCAGGCAGATGGTGTCACGTGCGAATTTTATCGACCGTGAGATGGCGCGGCTTTTCGTGGACCGAGGCAAAACGAGAATTCGGTGGGACTGTTAATGCTCGCGGGACGTGGCATCAATAGCGATGATTTCGTTAATCCGGGACGCCTGTGTAACGCGGCCGTTTCGGTGGAGAATGAATTTGTAGCGATGTTGTTGGCTGGCTGCGAGGGGTTTGGTTCGGTGGAAAATGCTGTCGGCGAGCTGTGACGGTTTTATTGGAACGGGCAATTTGTCGGAGTGTTCTCGAGTAATTGTACGGTTCGCTGAGCGATCGCTCGGGAGTAGGGACGTTCGATTTTCTTGAAAGAATCGATTCAAAATCGTATCATGAGAATCGGTTCTTTGAAGAGAAGCGAAACCAAAGAAGCGAATCTTTCGGGGTAAAGAATCGAGTTCAAGTTCAATAATAACGAATGCTGCACAATTTTCTTAAGAACTCCAAACGAAAAAATCTATTCCACAGGAATCGATTCATTGGGGATAAAAATCGATGTTTTGATCATAGGAATCAATTTTTCGAAGAATCGAATCGGAATCGAAATTCGGAAGGCTTGACCTGTTCGATCATACATTCTTCGACGACGGTCTTACGCGAAATAGTCGACCCGTGACCCCGGTTTTACAGCAGGCTCATTATAGTTTCTTACATTGCCGCTAATCGGCGTCATGATTGAGCCCGCGCGCAACGGCTTCGTTGGATCATGTTATTCCCATTACAAACGACTGCCTATATCACGAGATCGTACACTTGTCTTGCATTGTACGTAGCTACCATACAAGGCGCGGCGGCAATCTAAATATAACCATTGAAAATCATGATTTTTTCCCACCGCTACCGAAATAATTGTTTCAACAGCCAATCGCAACAATTTTCGTTTTCTCAGCGTCTCACTCGACACACTTTATGTAACAGATGTAGTCTTCGTAGACTATAAATACGTGATATAACGATAGATAAACATCGAATCGTTTCGTTACCTATAATATTCCATGGTCCACGAGACATAACTCGTTAATCACTAACGGTACCGGGCAAAATCCGTGAGATAGGAAAGAGAAGCCGACACGGCAATTGGCCGGCAACTCCCGATTATCGTCTAATTAAACCATAGGCCTTTGTATCCACCGGGATCGTGGAAACCGAGCTGCGAAACACTTTCGACTTCACGTGCTGCGAACCCGGCAGCGTGACCTGGCGAATGTTGCGGAATCGCGGGAGTTCGAGATCGGCATCGCGGTACGCCTCGCTCATGATTTCTGTTTAAGCTAATTAATCGACAATGAGCAACCGGTTCCGCCGCGGGGCTAGATCGAGCGGCCGGGGAAGATAGGATGCCGGATTACTCGCGGTGATAATTGCTTCTGATGATGAAAATCGACCCCCGTAGATATTCATTATTGCCAGTCGATCGATTCCGAGCAGATAGCGCGGGAACGGACATACAAGGTGATGCCGGAATGCACGTCGGAATATTCATGGACGTACTCGTGCATCTTCGTACGAGGAAAAATTTCGCAACACTGATGGGCCGGCAAATAAATAATTTTCTTGATACACTCATTTTGAGTTACGAAGTTAGGAAGCATGTTCTGAATTGATAGAGGATCTAGGGGGAGAGTGGTGAAGATTTATTTTAGGAGAGTATCTCAGATACGAAGGGTTTGCGAGTGCAGGTTGGTTCGGAGTCCGTACTGTCTTACTGTCTTCTTGGTTTCGAGCTACGGAAGATGTTCGCTGATTCTCCGACGCCATTTCGGAATCACACTGTATATCCTCCTCGCTGCGAAACCGAAGGGAGGATCGTCAGGGTCCGTTGATTGAAAACCCATCCAGCTCTCGCGTCACGGTAGCTTTCGCGTTATCATCGGATTTATCCGGAAAAAGTCGTCTCCCACCCCGCGACTCATCTGTTATCCGTAAATTATTTTCGTCTTTGCCTATAGAAGTGTGGACGTGGACTGCTAATAGGTGCCGCGAGCTAACTTCACACGTGTAAAATGCAAGTTTCAAATTGACAGCGCCCCCCCATGCTACCAACTACAATGTAAGGGCGCGTTTGTAAGAAAATATTGTTCAAATCAATTCTTTTTAGAGGGAAATAATAAAAAATATTTTATAAATGTTTTACGTATTTTTTCGCCTTCTTTACGGACACTGATTTATTCTAAAAAATGTATTGTGTACTTCGGTATGTAGTACCAATTTTATAGTTGTGCTCATATTTGTAATAAGACGTCAATGATATTGACCGTATAATGGTACGATGAAGCATCTTCTATTTCATCAAATTTATTTTTAACATATAAGTATACATAAATACGTAATCATGAATACGCAGCAGATGCGTGTATGGATATGTCATCAATTATTTAAATTTCGTGCCCTTTTCGTATACTGTATCTTAGAATTATAGTTGGTAGCTCGTGGTAGTGCTGGCGTATTTAGAACAGGTGTGAAGTACGCAATTCACAGTCCATACTTATATAGTCCATAGACCTTATACAGGGTGGTCCACGTAACTTGCACACTTGTATAACTTGTAAAGTATACATTGTTTGGACAAATTTTGTATATAAAATTTGTACGATTTTAAAGGGTGTGTTACGTAATGCATAATTTTTGTTTATCGGTGGAGGCGTTTCAGTGATTTCAAGGTCAACTACATTATTTCAAGGTCATAACGGTTATTTGGAAGATTCTTTCCTATTTCGGTTTTTTGGGGTAAAGAAGCGAGTTTAAATTTAATGAATACTGCAAGATCGTTTTTAAAAAATCGAAATAAAAAAATCGATATTTTGAGAGAAGGAACAAAGAACCGATCTTTCGGTCAAAAGAATCGATTTTTTGAAGAATCGTATGGGATTCGAACATCGGTCCACGCATATACTCATTACACCCCGATCAGCCCGACCAAGTCTGGCCGTGAAATCGTGCGTGCCGCTCGGATCCTTAACTTAGCGGCACTTCGCATCGCGCCACTAAGCGCTCGCAAATATTCCGTCTAACCACGGCCAATAAACCATTATCAATCACACGGTCGCGGGTCCGAGCGAGAACGGGTTCCGCGGTTGAAGGCTTAATTCGAGAATGCGCGGCCGGTCGGCCGTGCGAGGCCTGCCCAGGTCGTTAGTTCGACTCCGGGGCCCGGAATTATTAATTCTGACGTTTAGGCGCGCCTGACCCCGCGATCCTCCTCAATTAACGTCCGCTCGGCTTCCGCGATGCTCGCGGGCGTTAATTCACGGCCTCCGCGGGCCGCTCATAAATAGCAACGTCTTCTTCTTCTTAACGCGCTCCAGCCGGAAGATCTCCCACATCGCAGGCGGGCCCCTGTTACTATTTCTGTGGCGGTTATCGATAAGGGCGGATAGTCTGTCACGCATGAGAAATTTTCCGCGGAATTCTGGCGAGCACGCAAATGTGTGCAGCTGGGGAAACGTGTGTGTGTGGGATGGATTATAAATGAAGTGTTGGTGTGAGGCGTGGTGTTACGGCGTACATCTTTCACTGGGGTATCGTTTCTTAATATACCCGGTGGGAAACACGACGAGCGTGGGGCAGAATTTCTGAGGATGCGTGGGTTTGATTTAAAACGAGGCGTAAAGTGGAACGAGTAAGGGGGATGAGATCGATGGAGATGATGGGGATGGAAGTTTGTGTAATGTTCGACTAAATTAAGGAGGAATCGGACAGACCGTCGCGGCAAAAGTTGATGCCACGTGATGGAATTGTATACATTTTTACAAATGTGGATAATGCAGTGTATGTGTATCATGGGCAAATGGAAGATTGATATGTAATTGTAAATGATATGTAAAAATTACCATTATTCGGTAACGCAGCACAGAATTTTTCATATTGAGTGTACAACTGCTGAACCTGATAACAAAAGAGCTTCAATTGCAATTTCTCCATAACAGACCGTGTTAAATTAATAAATTATTATCTTCTAAACTATGTTGTACGGAATTCTGAAATTTGGTACGATCTTTTATTACCTTAAATATATAATCCCTCAAATATGCAAAAATTTATGCGATTTTCTTATGTGTGTCCAATTTCTCCTTAATAACAAGCTGTCTTCGGCGGAAAGTAGACTTTAAGGTATAAACAGGGTGCGGCCGAATAACATGTATAACCAGGCACGAGGTGATTTCTTATGAAGAAATGAGAACAAAATATAGAATCGAATTTTTTCATTTAAGGCTTAGTTTCGAGAAAAATGAGTTTGAAAACCCGATGCGTACGTATACTGTTACCAGACCAATTAATACAAAGTACACGTTGCCGAGAGTTCATGCATCTTTAATCAGTTTCAACAATTTTATAAATGAAAAAATAACATGTTGTCCCTTAAAAAAATGTTTGTCTTCTTTCTCGAACTCTTCCAAAACTAAGCCTTAAATGACAAAATTTTATTCTATATGTTGTCCTTATTTCTTCACAAGGAATGACCACGTGCTCTGTTGAACATGTTATTCAGCCGCACTCTGTATAGTTACACTCACTCTACATGTTTCGGGATAAACTCAGGTCGCCTCTTCAGGATTCTATCCGACACAAACCGTACATCTGACAAGCATTTTCTTATAATCGATGCGTGATAATAATAATTCTTTCTTTGCTTCCAGCTTACTCCGGTCGGCTCGACGATTTTCAAAAACGTCGACGCCGTCGACGCGGACGCCGGAGTGAACGGCATCGTTGAATATTCGATCGCGCCAGGCGACGGGACGGGAATCGGAACGAACGATGGAGTCGGTCGAAACAGGATCACCACCGCCGATGGATACGGTTACTTCAGCATTAATCTGCCGCATCAGGGCCAGGTCACGGTCAATCGCACGCTGGACTTCGAGAGGACTCAGCGATACCTCGTCACCATCCTCGCCTCGGTGAGGTTTTATTTTTTACGTTCTTCTCCCGAGCTGCTACGCTAACTGGTACCCTCTCAATATCCTGATCGCATCAACCATTTTATGCGCCGTCATAATTGCGGCGTTCGGGTCGTCGACGACTGGGTGTCGTACTGTTATGCCGCGTTGGGAAGGTGTGGGGCGATAGGTTCAGTGATCACTCCACTTCTCAAAAGCACAACTTAAGGTTTTTTGGAAATAGCGTACAGTTTGCAAAATTAGACTAAGACTCATGACCAGTGACTCGAAGTTGGCTATATTACGTAGCCTCGGTTTTCTTACATATATCTATCTTCTTGAGATAAGAGGCATACTCTAACGAATGGTGCTAAAACTAGTAATAAATATGAGTTTACAACGAAAGGCCTAAAAGTAGTGATGGCTACGACCTAACAGTACGATCAAAAACCGTACAAATCTGTCTACATCGCCCCCCACATCCGAACTAATACCCAATTATCGACGTTTACCATTTTACGATGAAGCAACAAATATCGCTTCACGTAGAAACGCGAGTCGAACGCTTTAGTTAAATCCCGCCGTAGCATGAGATCTAATAGTACAATAATGCCCGACACGACGGACATTTATGACTTCACACTGGCGAGCGTTTTCGTTCGAAGTCCGACGCCGCATGTACCCAGCACCGTATTTCGTCGACGAATACCAGGTTCCGTAGAAATCTATTGGACGACATCCGATCAGCCTCGTAAACTATCGGCTACAGAGCCCGCAGCGCTGACTGTACAGAATGCGCAACATCGCAATGGGCCACGGTAATCGAGAATAACGCCTGTGCCGGGCGCAATACTTCCTATTCGCGAGAGTTACGCGCGCGGATGTATGCGTTTCTGCGGCGAGCGCTCGTTTGAAAAGCCGCACGTTAAAACGCGCGGCCCGCTGCCGGTGCATGCGTATGTACGTGTGTCGGTAACGAGGAAATAACGGTAGCCGTTTATTGGCGCGCATACCTTTCGAGTGACCGTGTCGACCTTTAAAATGGACCGTTCCGATTTATTTCTAATACGTACTGATAATGCGCCGCTCGCCGAGATTAGAACGCCGCGGGTGCCCGCGGCTGATGGTTCGGAGACGAGTGGGGGTGGGTGATGGGACTTGGGATGATACTGCGGGAACATAATTTAGTGGCTGCATCTTTTATAGGAAATTCTTGAAATTTTTAGAGTTGACGTATTTTTATGTTATAAAGGAGCATACAAAATTTTAGAATTCTCTATAACATGGTTTAGAAGATGATAATTTATTCATTTAATACGGTCTCTTATGGAGAAATCGCGATTGAAGCTCTTTTGTCATCAGATTTAGCAGATGTAGACTCAATATCAAAAATTCTGTGCTGCGTTACTGAATAATGGTAATTTTTACGGTAAATATTGTTTTAAATGGAAAGTCAATCTTTTGTAGTACTAATTACATTTGTCCGTGTTAATCACACTCTACATTATCCACATTTGTAAATATGTATGCATTTTCGCCATATGGCATTAACTTTTGACCAGATTGTCTGTCTGATTCCTCCTTAAGACTAAGTACTTCAAATAGTTCTCTAGACGGATGTGAATGTTGAGTATTTAATATGATTTTGTACATTTTGTTTTCGTTGAATCGAGTTACTCGAGCAATGCTGTAACTGGCAGTGTGCCACATGTTATGCATCGGTATATACTTACTGAACCGGTGGGGTTGCATGATGAGACTTCGGATGATACTGTGAAAACATAATTTAATGACTGAATCTTTTATAGGTCTCTCCGTGGTAATAATAAGTGCTTCAAATTGTTCTCTAGAGCTCTAGACGGATGTGAATGTTTGAGTATTTAATTTATTTTGCATTTTTTGTTTTCGTTCAATCAAATTACTCAAGCAGTGCTGTAACTGGCAGTGTGTCACATGTTACGCATCGATATATACTTACCGAACGGCATACAAGTCCTCTGTCGAAGACATGCCCATTTTGTTCGAACGCGTGGTCGCGTCGATTAAACTAATCGGCAGTAAGCGGTGTGCTTCTTTAATTTAATGGTACCCCGCGGATGGAACAACGAGTGGTCGCACAAGGCGAATGGCCATTGGTCTGCTCGTGTGGGCAGTATGAGCGGACAAGACCGATGAGTCACCGACACGAGGGCCTCCGATCTCGTACCATATTCGCATTAGCATATCGTCTCTCGATGCCGACCGCGGTCGGTTCCTCGCCATTACGTCCATTAGATGAACCTATCTGACTTGGCGAGCAAAAGCTCCAAGACTATGTTGCTTGGGCTTATCGGGTGTATCACGCTTTTTTCGTTCTTTTCATTTTCTCTAAAGGAAGTCGATCCTTGTTTGGGCGCACGTGTGTGAACAGTTCTGTCGTGTCGAGCAGTGATCTTCTCCGAAGTGTCTTTTGGCGCACGCGGCATCTTGTGCAGAATTCGTGGATTTTTGTTCGACTGCGCATGGAAACAGAGTCGGAACCAGGGTCAGCCGAACGACTTATTAGACAAACGGACCAATGCACACGTCGCGAAACCGGTAAATCTTGGAACATGCTCGACATGCTCCGTCGTAGATTAGAAATCGGCCGATTGCCGCGCATACATTACTCGTCGGCAGATACATACCGCGCAATCGGCTTTCCACCGCGACCTACGTTCTTTCGTCAGATAGGAACACACTCAGTGTCCCGCGAATCGTGACACGATACGTCAAATAGTACGAGGCTTCACGAAACAGCGACCTCCTCGAAAATGATATCTCGATCAATTTAGTTGTGTCATCCGCTTATTCGATTTTTTGTTGTCCGACGTCTCTTGCTTAAATTAGATCGCGATCTACGATTCTGGGACACCCCGCATATCGAACGCACCGATTGCATTCGCGATCCCGCCGAACGTCCGAGAAAGCGGGCGCAAGCCTCATTACGAGATCGGTTTCAATAATTATCTCAGCCGGCATCGTGCCTCGTAAACGATGAATTACGTTTAATCACGTGAAAACCGACCTGTCGATATCTCTGCCTGCGATACGCCGATTGACGCGGATAAGTCGGTTTGAACGTTCGTAACGGGGTTCACCGCCGAACGCTGCCACTTTTCTACGATATTTAAGAAACATCGGCGGCCGAAGAGATTTCTCTAGCGGCAATCTATGGAACGAGGTGAACGATTATTTCAATCGCATCGACGGAAAACTACATACTTACTCTATACAAGACGTATGAATTATGACTAGACTGCAGATGTTTATGCAAATGGATACTTTCATGGGAAACAGGCAAAATAACTAAACCTGGTAAGAAATATGTTTCGTAGGTAGAGGACCCTAAAAACGTATTTTTTATATTGCATTTTTTTTAAATATATGCAAAAAATATATTGCATATGTTATTTGCAGGGTTCATATACATATCATACTCATTTGAATCATCTAGCTAGTTATATTAATTTAGTCTATTAGTCAGTACTTTTATCATCACCGAATAGTGTTGAAAGCGGTTATATGTCAATACAAACGTCACACAGAACATATTTTCGAAGCATTGAGTTGATAATTGAACATTGGATGTACTTGTTAGTATTTCCAATTCAAAAAGTTCAGTTTAATCATTGAAGCGACCAGGTGGAATATTGTGAGAGTGCGTTCCAACATTTTTAAAATGCCGAAAGTTCGGTAAAGTAGAATGTCATGAATGAAAAGGTGCATCGAAGGCGATCCCAATTTCATTATTGATGAAAGAAATGAAAAAAGCATTTGTTGCCAAACGTGCAATAAAAGTGTAGGTAACGTGCGATCGAATATCACAATTGGTTCAACATGTAAATACTTGTTGCACAAAAGAAAAAGTGATCAAGCAGAATCTACATTCGAAGCGGAAAATTCAGAGCAAATAAGTTTCAAAAAAACGTGAATTTTATTCGGATTTAACGTACCACGGCGTACTTTGAATAATGATACGTCGAGAAATTTTCTGGCAAAATATTTAGACCACACCATTCCGGATGAACCAACGTTATATAGAAATTACTTAGACGATGGCTACAATTCTGCAATTACGCATATTATTGAGGACATAGCAGTCCACTATACGTATAGGTATCTCTGTTGATGAAACCATTAACACGTTGTCTGCCGAAAATGTTCCGAAAAAATGCGTTTTGAAATTAATGTTAATTGTGTCAAGTAAAGCGTTAAGAATCTATTTTTCAGAGTCCCATGGGACAAGTTTTTTCGTCACCCGAATATGGGTGACGCGGCAGTCAACGTGTTAATACTGTAGGTCATGTGTTGTGGAACGGTCATTTTCAGCGTATAAGCTAATTTTTGCCGTTTAAATGTAGAAAATTACTACAATTCTAACTATAGTATGTACATCAGAATAACTGTAAAACGTTTCTTGATACTTAATATTACAATTAACACTTAATACAGTATACACATATCGTGCAAATTTGCACATTTTTCGTGTACAAATGTCCGATGCTTTCTGCATATTTATCATGCATAAACATCCGCACTCTAATTATGACGAAATACGATCCCATAAAACATATATTTCACCTCATTTCTAAAGAACACCAAAAACTAAATACCTATCACTTTACTCAAATTCGTCCTATTAACAAGATAATCGGCCACCAACATACAGCCACAAAAACGGCTTCAGTCAGACATGCCCATTAAGAAGCGTCGACAAAGAAAAGCGTGGAAAAGGTAAAGGCGCGTCTAAAAGCATTCGCTCCCAGAAACGTGCGCGCGTGATCAAAATCTGCGAGCTCTCTAAACATTACAATTCCACCGTCGACGTGTACGCTGAGTGCGTATACGTGTTCCGGCGCCGACGAGCGGCTCATCGATAAACAGCGATTTGTCCGCAATAAGCGGAAAGCTCGCAGGGCCGTCCTTAACGGTAACAGCCACGACGTGGAAGGACAAACGTTCCGCTCGTCGGCACCGTGGAATCGGGACGTACGATATTGCGGCGCATTAACAACGAGCGATACAGACGCCCTGGACACGCTGTAGATTAGGCCTCGCCGATTGGAGCGGGGTCGCATGTAGCCATTTGCATATCGCCGCCCGCCGACCCGACATTGTTCCTTCTGCCCAGATACTAGGCCCTACTGGATTAGGACTCGCAAATTGCGCCTCTCGTATCGACACGTCCGAGGCGCGCGACACTTATCGACGGTTTTGTTATGGCACGCCACTTCCCTCGGCCTGACATGGCTTACCGTAAAGCCCCCGTAAACGTTTGTGCCTGATATCCTCTGTTTAGCCGGCGAATCGCTTAAGCTGTGCCACCTCGATGTGTTCAGCGGGAGTGGGGCGCACGAAGTGTGCGCCGGCCGATTGCCGGATTTTCGGCGGGGGTGGCTGATGGAATTTTGCTACGACGCGACGCGGCTAACGGCTCGGATGATTTCTTGGCCATTGAATTAAGCGGCTGATCGCTTATGATCGAACGCGTTCGGTCGGAGTATGCAGGGTGCCGTCCACCTGGAATATCTCTGTTGTTTGTGATAGTATGAAAAAATGTTTGGTACAGAACTTGAATGGCATAGAGGGGGACATATTATGATGCCATTTTTTTTTTTGCGTAGATTGACGTGTTTCCGGTATTTCAAGGTCAACTTGGTTTTTCTAAATGGAACTAGTTAAATTTTTGTATATATTTGGACAGCGCTCACCAAGTTCCATAAGGTTTATTTGGAACATTTTTTCCTGTTATGCATAGTTTAAAAGTGATAACCACTCACACAGACGTGGTGACGATAGCTGTGTCACTATTACAACTTTTCAATTATGCATGATAGGAAAAAATGTTCCAAATAAACGTTATGAAACGAAATGAGTGCTATCCAAATATATAAAACAAAATTTAACTCATTCCATTTCAAGAAACCAAGTTGACCTTGAAATATCCGAAACGCGTCCACCCCCGCAGAAAAAAAGAGGCATTTCAATATGTCCCCCTCTATGAGATTCAAGTTCTGTAACAGACACTTTTTTCATATTATTGCAAACAACGGAGATATTCAATGTGAACAGATTTATTGCCGCACCCTGTACGATTGTAGGTATTTTAAATACGCAGCAATTTTAAGCGTGCGATTGTTTCGCGTTTCGGCGCGTATTGATGCTTACGTGCAACAGGTAGAAGAGAGCTCTGATTGACGTACAGGTCATCGTCCCGGAAACAAACACCGTCAACTCGAGTCTCCGTCTGTGCGCACCAAAGATTGACAACTACTCTGACTCCGCAATCAGTGCCCTCCGAATTCCTCATGTCACACCCAGCGCTCGCGATACTAACGAACTTACAGAATTGACTCGGCAGAAAGTACTAAAAAAACGATTTCACGCTTATCGCGCGCCTTAATAAGCCTTCATTACCTAACGGGCCGCGCGCAAGAGCAGTGCACAAAAAGTCACGCCACTGTTTCGCATTAAGCACGCCGCGCAATCATGAGAACATCGCGCGCGGGAGAGACAATCAAAGCACCTAATCAACGGCCAGCGTTTCCTTTCTTTCCGCGCGTCATAGGTGCATTCAAATTCCTTATTCAGCGCCGACCCAGGTGCCGCGCTCCCTTGCTCCCGCAATTAACGATCCGCACAATTAATCCTTTCACTCGCCTCGGGACACGCCCGCGCACGCGGAAAGTGAAAAGTGAGACACTGCGCGAGGCTCGCGCTCACTTCAGCACCGCCGATTTTGGGAGGAAGTTGGCGCGAGGCCAATTTGTTGCGCGCGACATTTCTCAATGGAGCGCTGACCTACATCAATGCACGGTATGCGTACGACTGGAGTGGTTGGAAAAAGGCCAAACAAACGCCAGCTGCTTCCGCGTTGCCGTGGGAACGGCCGTCGATTCGGTTTGGGGGAGCGTGTGGGGGTGGAATTGGCCGGGGCGTCGTGTAAAGGGGGAAAGACGGAACGGGACGGCGGGAGAAATAGGCGGACGGCTAAGTAATGCCGGGCTGGCACGGCGTATAAGACGCTCGCACTTAAACGCTCGTATTTCGCCGATGAAAAGTCGCCCGAAGGCGACGTGCGGCCAGTTTGTCTTTTTAGCCGACTTCAGAAAAGGAGGAGATTCTCTATTCGACATGTATATACATATAAAATATATATATTTCTTTTATGTATATATATAAAAGAAAGTGTCCTGACTGACTGACTGACTGACTGATCAATGCCCAGCCCAAACCGCTCGGTCAAAAAATCTGATGTTTTGACAATGTTGCCTCCGTGACATAAGCACCCACTAAGAAGGGATTTTTCGACATTCAACCCCTAAGGGGGTGAAAAGGGGTAAAATGTGTTTTTAAAAATTCCTCGATATCTCTTATGACATATTGAATTGATTTTAGATTCGAAAGCTTGCCTATATAAATGCATAAAAACAAATTTCAGGATTTGCCCTTATCAACCCCCTAATTTGCATTATAAAAAAAACCTGTATTATAATTAACCCGCAGCCCAAACCGCTGGATCTAAAAATCTGAAATCGGGGGAGTATATTCCATCCATAACGTCAGCACCCATTGAGAAGGCATTTATCGAAATTTAACCCTTAAGAGGGGTAAAAAGGGGAAAAATGTGTCTTTACACATACCATACTATGCCGTAGCAAAGAACGGGGTATCAAGCTAGTTATATATATATATAAGGTTTAACATATATATATGTATAAGTATAAGTTATGGTGATCATACATTAAACAGTTAAGTGAACATACATTCAAAAATGTATATATATATATATATATATATATATACATTAAACAATTAAGTGAACAGGTATAGGTTGTTCAATCTTGGTCTCATGTTATCTCCCATTGGTCTCATTTAAGTTCCGACAAATTTCCAGAACGAAAACCCATTTTTTTATCCACTTTTTCACAAAATTTTGAGGTTGTTTCTATATGTTCACGCGTAACTTTTTACCGAGTTGACCGATTTGGATGATTTCGGATAAGTTTGAAAGAGGACACTCCCGTGGTGATCTCATATGAATGTTGAAACATTCTACTACAGAATACCCATCATTTAATCAATTTGTTTAGTAGGAAATTGCTTGCTCGACCTTAGTACTGGGGTACTTTTGATATGAAATGTAATTACAAATTAAAAAATAAAAAACTTTTAAAGAAAAGTAACACCGTAGGTGGTATTGCAAATTCTAATTTGCAACACATTTTTGAATCGAACGACTCCTGTACACGATTATTACAGCGATCACTGACTTGCGATTCCAATGAAGAAGTTGAACGAACACGGTAAGCCTGCAATTAGAAGCATCTTACGATTCATTTCTTTCAAGCAACTTTGCTGTCCTTGCACAATTTCATTCAACTCGTGAGACACGTTCAAAAGAACGTAAGTTACGTAAGTCCCGTGCTTCGTCGCGACATCTGCCTACGCGAAATTTGATAAATTCAAATGCACACTTCTTTCCGCCCGCGTCCGAAAGCACAAGCGCGATAAAACACGGAATTACATACATGCGCCAGCGACAAATCGCGGGATAACGAAACAGCCTGTTCCACGTTGTCTCCTCTACGAGGCATAACTAACGGCGCACGTAGAGACTACGTGACCTGCGTGAGACACTTGTCACAATTGTGGTCGCACGTGCCTCGAACGATACCCGTGCTTTAGCGTTCGCTTTTATCTCTTCCCACCTCGGCCGCCACGTTACCGGGCCACCTCTCTCGTACTTATGTTCCCCTGACCAGCAAAAATTCCGCGCATATAATTCACCGCGGACGACAGTAAACATATACGATAATCGCGCGACACTTGACCTCGAGTAATTATCAGTCACATATTGGCTAAAAGTGGGGTTGAGGGAAGCCAGCTCAGATTGACTTGATTTCTTTTTACGTTGTCAAAAATTGTGTTTTCAAAAATTATTAACAAAATTATTTATATAGGTAGATTGTGAAATTGTAGGTCCGGATTATGTTAGGTTAAATCTGGGTGAGGTCTGGGCTAGGTATGGGTTCGGAACGACTCTATTCCATTTCTTAGATTTGAGATAGAGTGTGGAGAGGATGGGTGGGAGACTGGCAATCATAACATATGTATGTAAATGTCAAGCTATTGGAGATGGTTACTCTATACAGTATTCGCATCAAATAAAGTGTACTCAAAAGGTAGGTTTAACTATTGTTTTGGCGAATATCTCGGAAACGAAAGCGGTCCCACCACAGAAAAAAGTAATTCAGAATGTCGAATTAACAAACATATTTCAACATGCAAATTTCAATATACAAACACCCTCCTTCTGTCGTGGCACGCCTCGAAGGAACGAGGGTCTATGAAAAGTACGTCGGTCACATGGCTTAAGTCATGGTGAAGTGTTATTGCTCCTCAGTACCCGACAAAGAATGTCCCATTGTGGAAAAAGTACGTTCAAATTAAAGATTTTCTTTTGTTGATATCTTTTCAACGAAAAGAGTCCGCGGGCTGAAACTTGTTTAGGGTTACTCAGGAGAGTCCTCTTAACGGTTTCGCTTGCAATATCGTGTGAGAGCCGTGGTACGTCGATTGCGCCAAACATGAAAATCACGTGTCATGCTCGTGGTGCATCGATTGGGCCAAACATGAAAATCACGTGTCAGGCTCGTGGCACCTTACACATGTATTTACATATTATAAGACGTGTGAAATTGGCACAATTTCGATCGTTCAGCCGAACCGTAAAATGACTCCACCTGTAACCGCGACCTTGTTGTTGTTATAGCCCGCGCCGTCGGAACTTAAATCGTAGGGCCAAGAGTTGACAACATACATATGTCAAGTTGAAAACAATCGGTGCGTCCCCTCAACCCCACAATTACCATTTATTCCTCCAACTTTCAATTCTTCCCTTTAATCTCAACGCCGGACAAACATCTTCCAAACAACGGAATCTCTCTCTCGAAGAGGTCTCAATGACGCAAAAGACATCCGTGTCGTCAGCTGTTTAGGCGTCAATTAAGGCTCGAACTTGTCGTCGCGACTGGAAACTTGCGTTATTGGCGGCCAGTAGGCGAACAAAGAAAATTGCGTTGCCCATGTACCTCTCCGGCGAGTAGGGCGACGTTTCCTTCGCGGTGGGCAGCGGACACGGGCGACAATGTACACTTTCTTACGCAGTCAGCCGTTGTCTTCTATGCACGCTGGAAGTTTCGCGGCATTAGTCACCGTTCGAGCATCGACGGAACTGGCGAGCGGAGCGTTTCGTTTGCGATAACGAGAACGTTTGTGTGCCCGTCGGACTAAATTCGGTGCGCGGAAAATGCTCGAGGATTGGCCGAAGGGGAAGTGCCACGTTCGAGGTGCTCGATATATTTATCGAGGATAGTAAACGTTCCCACGCGCTCGGCGTCTCTGATATACACGGTTGGTGTGCTTGGTGTGTTTAGAGAGGTCTGACGGCGGAAAGAGGTGGATGTACTTTGAGAGGGATGAAGACGGATGGCTAGATACGTTCGTATGAAGCGATACGGAAAGAAGTGTGCCTTCGGGGCAACTTACACGAGACATCGTTTTGCCGCGCAAACATACGGAACCTAACGAATGATCGAACACGCTCGAGTGCGGGGTCTGTTCAAAAAGTACCGGAATTTTATTTGTCCAATTTTTTTAGAGACTATTGATCCTTGTCACCTTCGAAATATTCTGGTCCACGATCGACACAATTATCCCAGCGGTGTTTGAACTTCCGGAAGCAGTCCTCGTAAGCAGTTCGTGGGGTGTTTTTCAGAGCGCGCACCGAATTTATTCTAATATCCTCGATTGTGTCAAAACGTTTTCTTTTCAAGACTGTTTTCAATTTGGGGAACATGGAAAAGTTAGCAGGAACGAACAGTCGTTTGATTTTTTACAACAAATTTTAGAATTAACAGGGCGGTATGGGAAGGAGCATAGTGAATCACTGATAACACTGAGTACGGCGCAAAGATTGATTGCCGTAAGCTTGTTTCAACATTTCGTAAGTTTCTGAGAACGCTGTCCCAAGCTTTGCGCCAATTTTCACATTGCAACGCTGCTCCCGTAAATCACTGATCGCAAAATCGGCAAACAATACGGACTACGTCTACTTCAGGCAACAATAAGTCAATTACTAAACAACGAATCAACAAGCGGGGAAAACAGAAGGTTATTCGTTAGGTCATGTTGCACCCAGTACTGCCAAACGCACGTCTCTAGGACACTATGGTGCTGCGTAATTTGAAAATTTCGCTTATTTTTTGAACAGACCTCGTATACGGGGTGGAGCAATAACTCTGTCCACCTTGAATATCTCCGTTGCTTATAATAATATGAAACAATGTTTGGTACAGAACTTGAATAGCATAGAGTGGACATATTGTGATGCCTTTTCTTTTTGCCCGGGTGGACGCGTTTCGGATATTCCAAGGTCAACGTGGTTTTTTGAATGGATCGCGTTAATTTTTTTTCATATTTGGATAGCGTTCACCAAGTGCCACATCGTTTATTTGGAGCATTTTTTCCTATTATGTATAGTTTAAAAGTTATAACAACTTACACAGACTCAATTCCCCGTATCTGTGTCACTATTATAACTATTCAATTATGCATATTAAGAAAAAATGGTCCAAACAAAACTTAATCCGTTCCAATTAAAAAAAAACCAAGTTGACCTTGAAATATTGGAACGCGTCCACCCACGCCAAAAGAAAAGGCATCACAATATGTCCCCCTCTATGCTATTCAAGTTCTGTACCAAACATTTTTTCGTATTATTACAAACAACAGAGATATTCAAGGTGGACAGAGTTATTAGTCCACCCTGTATAATATTCGATCAACCTCGTGGATGTAAATTTCTGCTACAAACGGATAATAGTAGGATCCCCGAGCTTTTCATCCACCCCCTCGAACGTGTCGGTCGAGACGACGAAAAGTGAAGCTGGCGCACATCGAACAGAAAACATTCCTATTACACAATTCTTTAAGAGACATATACGCACAACTGCGTTTCAATAGAAGTGTAGATATAATGTATCGTGAAGCCTATAATGTTTTCTGTATACCTGGCTACAACTAGTAACGCATCTGGCCACCTGGCCCTTTCCTCCATCACCGACATATATATACATATTTACATACATTCAATTTATTCATATGTTCCGTGACACCGAGCGACCAGAGAGAGAGAGAGAGAGACTCAGTTAGAGAACGAAAGCCAATGCGAACAGATCAGACATTTTGTACGATACCGATTCCTTGTGAACGACATATGGAAGCTCGAAGCTGTGACATTTATTACCCCAGCGCATTTGACCAGATCTGTGACCGGTTACACTAAGAGCACTGTTCCACATTTTCTTTTGCAGAGCTTAACTGTACACCTTTAATATCTTCATTCATCAATAAATACTTTTTCTATTTCTATAATCTAAAGCATAAACGCTTCATTGCAGTTATTTTCCATGGCACATTACTGTACTGAGCAACAACCGCCGCGAAGGTATCTCGAATTAATTCCGCGGCACGCCGGATCCGTATAAATCTTGCAGTCAAACAGACGAACTCCTACAAGACGAGCCCGACGAAAGACGATCTCCCGAGATTCCGGCTGGAACGTTTGCGCGCGTATGCCAACACTATAATAGCCTCTCGAGATGCGCGCACATAACGGTCCATCGGTCCGCAAATCGTTCCATCAGATCCATCGAATCCGCGCCGGACGTTCCTCGAAGCGGGGAGATTAATGGCGCGCGTTAGATGGATCCGTAGGCGTTTGTCAAACGAACGGTTTTCTGCGAGAAGGCGCTTCTCGATCTGACGCGCGGCAAGGTGTTTGCCCATTGGCGCAGACGTCCGTGTCGACGACCGTTCACCGTGCCATTAGAACGGACTCGCGCCTCGGACAATGGAAAATATTTCCCGGATTTCGCACCGTCCGCTCTGGAGTTTGTTCTACGACGTACGTGCATGACGCGCCGAACGTCGAGCAGATTCTACGGCATGCTTCGGACGCAGGGTAGATTCAATGTAACACGTCCAGAGACGTAAGATGAACTTTGCGCAAACCTTGGAGCGGAGGGAAAGTTATTGGCGAAGTTTGAAACCCGGAGTAGATTCTGCTCGTACGGAAAGTTGTACATGCGGAGGAGGCACGTTCTGCGCGAGGCTCGAAACTATGAAGTAAGTTCTGTGCATAGTTTCGTACTGTAAGACGCTCTTGCCGATGCGCAATTTTTCGCGGACACCACCCGTACGATGGTTTTCAGCGACACGCTGCACTGTTCGACGCTTCGGAAACGGATAGCTCGTGGGCACCGGAGCTAATAAGATTTCACGGTCAAATCTATCAGACGATTCCGCTCGGCAATCCGCTTAACTGTATTTTCTTATTCCACTGTTCGGATTGAGCGCACATTATCCCCTCCATAGTCTTCAATGCTCACACCGCGGTAAAGTTGGAAATACCAAGATAAAGTAAATGAATTCCTACGAACCCGTTAAGTTGCCGCGATAGAGACATTCGCCGTGTCTGAACACTCTAAACGTACGTTGGACTGTTTTCCGTGCACCAGATGATAATCTCCGAACGCTCCCGCTGGTTGTAACTCCGTCTACTTAATCGCGCAAACTTTCCTTATCTCTGCATAGGGCGACTGCGATCGAACCTGGACGAGCATTTCAGCTTTCTATTGAAATCCTACCATCGAAAATTCTCTCCTCCGTTACACTGCCATGTAAAAAACACCGTCTATATTGCGCGAACGAAATTAATGACATATTTAGCCGTTCGAATATAAACCATAACTCAGAAAGGAACATAGGCAACCCGGAAATTCAGCAAATTCTGAGGTTTTACACAAACTTAGGGTAGGCCATCGGTAACGCTACCCTATCATTCGTTGGTGCCACAACTTGATATTAGGAGTGATTTACCGCTTGAGAAAAAAATAGCATTTTCTTTTTCTAGAAATATCTCAAGAATGGTAAGAGATATCGGAAGAAAGTTTAATCAAAAACTATATCGCTTGGTCGCATCTACAAGAGTGCGTGAAAATTATTTTATACAAATTTATAATTTTATAGTTACCAAAAAATCATGAATTGTTTAGAAATCATTTTTATACAAAATTCTTTCGGTCATAATTATTTAAAAAAAACTCGTAAGTTTATAGTTTCCAAGAAATTATGAAATGTGTAGAAATAATTAATACGGAGTTTCGTAGATGCGACCGAGCAACAGAGTTTTTGAATAAACTTTTCTCCCGATATCTCTAACCATTCTTCAGATATTCCACGTAAAAGAAAATTCTGATTTTTCTTCAAGTCCTGTCTCACCCCTTCATATCGAGTTATGGCACCAACGGAAAACAGAGTTGTGTTACGGTTGGCCTACTTGATATGCGAGGAAAATTTCAGAATTTAAAAATTTCCGCATTACCTATGTTCCCTTCTCAGTACGCTACATGATTCCATACAACACCAACGTGCGTATTACAAGAAAAACCTAATTTATCGTAACGTCGTAGCGCATACACGAGGCTGACCGTGCACGCACGCGCATATCTTTTACGCGCACAGCCGCGCGAACGCACGTGTGCACACATGCATGGGCGTCGGCCGTTTCTGAGCTTTCAAGAGTGCGTCGCGAAACGGTGATTACCGATCGCCGCGGATCGTTTTCTTCCGCGTCCAGGAGGCAAGGCACGTTAGATAGATGCTGAGCGCGCGGATTCGAGTCTCCCATGGCTTGCAATAAAACAATGAGGGCGAACTTCGTCGCTCGGCCGCCGCCGTTCCTGTGTGGGCCGCATAAAATTACACGGCAATCTCGATTCCGAGGCAACGATCTTATCGGGGCGTGGAAAAACGGGCGCGTATATGCAGATTGCGCAAGGTGTAGCCGAGCGGGAGATGTTTCCGGAAACTCCTCGGGTTTCGTCCTCGGGGGGCTCTTACGGTCGCGCGGCGGTGTGCGCCGGTTTGTGTGCGTGAAAACGACAGGAAGCCTCTCATTTTCGGCGCTGGCGAGTCGACCGGAACGCGCAGCACTCACGCGCGAATTTCAAGTAATTGTTCATTTATCGACACCTAGTCTCACGGCACCGTTATTCTTCTCACGGCTGTGATCTGTAAATGGCACGTCTTCCGTGTACGGTAACAGTGAAACTAAACGCACTTGACGTTTGTTGTACGAAACATTGTTCGGATATTGGTATAAGAGTATTATTTAGTATTATTATTGATATAATAATAATATTATTTCTCGCGGACAGATGTAGATGACGTATAAATGGGCGACGGTTTCGTTTACTCGAAGAAGGAACGATATCGTTAGGTATTCTTTGGAAATGTGCTTGACGCTCGAATAGTTCAATAAAATGCGTACGGTACTTGCCGATGCAATTTGGTCGATACTTCACGGCACTTCGTCGCTCGACGCATTGAATTAGATCGAGATGACTCGCATAATTCCGTTACACGTGCGCGCGTACCAGCGTGAGGCGTGTACGCGCATACCGTGCAGCGATCCGAAAGATCGATAATTTATGTAGCATTCATCGGAATGCCGTAATTCAATGGCCAGGCGAGTTAAGGATACGCGAACGGCGCTCACTGACGATCGGCCGTAGAGAAATCGTGCGTCGCACGTGGGACGAGACCGGCGGGACACACCTACTGTCGCCGTTGTTTATTATGTGCTAATCTGCGGATCGTTGCGATAGCGAGAGCGATGTGCATGCAGGATTTCAGTTTTTCTCGGTACGCAGTGCTACTGACAAGCGGGCGCACTGTTGTTTTGGCAATTTAGGAGCACAAAAGTGCACAAATAAATTTTGTTCTATTTAAGTCGGGACTGCTGTGCGGGTTAAGAGGCACGGCAGGTGGGATCGAAAATGAAGCTGTTTACTCTTGTGCGATCAGTTGGGACATGATTCAACCCATGGGTATTAATCTTGTACATTAATGCTCTGTACTCGTCATTCTCAGTTCGTTCTGCTTAATTGTAAAATCTAGAAAAGTGGCAGATCTTCCTGTTTTCGTTTCATTTGCACCGTATTGTACCTCCGACGACGTATATTCTACACATTTTTATTAAAAATATCACTCATTTTTTGTGCACTTATTGTCCTTTTAAAGTTTGAGCCCTGTAACGCGAATTATTAGTTTACTACATGATTTCGAGGATAAGTTTTATTTAAAAAAGTTTGATTACAGTTGTATTAAAATTCCAGTTTGATTCCTTTATACGCTTAGTCGAGGAACATTTGAGTACCGAAAACACATATATATATAGTGGGTGCTTACGTCACGGCTATAATACCAAAATAGGGGTTGAATTGATGTTAATAGCGTATAGTGAACATTACTGATAACTGATATAATTATGTATACATGACAACTTTTTGTATATATATATATATATATATATAATTATATCGGTCATTCGATACGGTTATGTATTGACATCAATTCGACATCCTCGAAACTACTTCGTTAAAATAGCACGGGTCGACATTGTGCTAATTATAATTAGCTCATTAGACCCAAACAAAACATTATAAATGAATACTACGCCGTAGCGAAGCACGGATATCAACCTAGTATAACATAAATATAAAACAAAATCCTTGCCACTAGAACGGCACGAAAGAATTACAGCGCGGTCTGCATCATTTATACACATTTACCGATACCCTACCCCAACGCACAGACACGCTTCCGCTCCGTATCTAAAACATGCGATCCCGCGGTCGAATTTTCGCTAGCCAATAAAAAGTGCCTCGTAACAGAAAACGAAATAAATATTGACCCGAGAGTACGCACGGAGCATTACCGATGGCGGTCGGCCGATTACGCACATGCGCGCGGCGTGTACGTTTTCTTATCTTCCCGGCCGGACGTACGCGCGGTAACGTACGGTTTTCTGCTGTACCGTTTCGCTGTGGCAGAAAATCGAGAAAGGCCGAGAGCGCGGGGTTCGAACGTTCACGTTGATCGATAAATTATGTGGTGCAGGCCCCGGGCGGGGCCGAATAGAATCGTAAGCGAAACGAGGAGGGCCGACAATGGAGCTTCTTGACACGGTGAAAGTGTTCGTGGTCGCAGCTTTGATATGGAACGGCATGGGCATCGATGGCGCTGCCGACTTCTCAACGGTGAGTGCGTTCAGGGTATGCGACGGCTGGTTTGCGGCTTGAAAATAACAGAATTTCTGGCGGGGAGAGAGTATGGGACAGCATGCATGATCGATTGTGTGAAACTGAAGTTTCGGGAGACGCGAACTGCACTTGTGTACAGTCAAATCTTGGTCGTTATCTTCGAATTGGCGTGAATTCGGTAAGTGCGCTTAACTTTTCCACGGCGACAAAGTGACGCTACGAGCCTGATTATAATGTTTCCTACTCAATGATACTGTTACACGTCGTCAGATATACGGTAGACTCCCGCATTAAGTGAGATCTTACAACGCGAATTCGTATAACGCGCTAAAGATGTTTCATAAGACGATGATAAGACATAGAAAAAGAAAGATGATGATAAGACATAGAAAATGAAAGTTGGCATAGCAATAACGCTGGGCAACACAAAAATTGCTTTTAAATGAAAATACTTAATTTCGATTTCTCGAAAACTAGATCCAATCTCCAAAAACGTATTTTGGGTTCGTTTTTAGCGGGTCAAAATTACCCGAAATTAACAATATTCATTAGAAAGGCAGAAAAAAAGTCACTTTTCGTCGCCCAGCATAAGCATCCCAAACGTGCGCGTTATACGAGAACATTTCCCGTACATCACATTTTCATATAGCGCGTAACGTATTAACCGCGTTGTAGGGGAGTCTGCCGTAATAGTACCAGACGCCCGAAAGAGAACATTATGACATTTGCAATGCAACGATATACGTTCGAAGCGAGCGGCGCAGGGCAGTGCAGGACCCCATAAATCGTGCGCGCCGAATTCAGCTAAAAGCAAGTGCCTCTGCGGGCCGGCCGAACAATGTCGTCGGCAGAAGTCGGCAAGTCGTGTTCCACATAATATTCAAATGAGCCACACCTGCGGGCTAACGGCAGCTGCAGCGCGCGCGCCTTTATCTGAGCAAAGAGATCGATCACGTCGCGGAGATTCGCCATGATTATACGCGCTACTCGCTCTGATTTATCTCGGGGCTCAGACCAATATGGCGGCTAACTATCACCCTCGGCCACGACGCTCCGGAGCCATTTCGTATGCCAATAGTAATCGAAGCGTCCGCTGAGCCGGCCCATTTGCTTTCTTCGTTCCACGGATTAACTCTCGTACAGTTACATACTTCCATGCCGTATATCGCCTAATGACATCGTTTCCGCGTACGATTCAAAACGGTTTTGCGGGATATCGGGCCGCTGCGTCTCGAAGTGCGACGTCGGCGTCGCGGCGATGTGTATTGTCACGGTACGTCGCGCGCTTAGGCGTATTTGTGTGAGCAATCTGGTCGAAATTGTTATATGGATTTTATTGAAACACGATGTAATGGAAACTAATCTTTCATGATAATTGGCAGTGTATTCAGAAAATTATGCAACTATTGCAAAATTAATACAGATTTAGAATACATCTAACCTTTATCAAAACTCAGATTCTTCGTTGTTATCTTCGTTTTCTATATTTTCGTCATTATGCGGACGACCACAAAATCGACTGTCTCTTTTGAAAATGGTTTACTTTTTCTGTGTTGTCTCGGTCTATTATTACTTATGTAAGGATCCGAACTAAGTATGTAATAGTTTATTTGCAATATCTCTATTCCACTCTACTCGTAGCTCGTAGGTAGCTACCTGACAGTTTACCCAGAGGTGCAAAAATCGGCCCCCATTCTTGAACTTCTTTACTCCAAAAAATCGATTCTTCCAAGGTAGATTTTTTTATTTGCATTTTTCAAGAAAATCTGCAGCATTACTTAATTACTCTTGAATCGAACTCGATTCTTTACCCCAAAAAATCGATTATTCCAAGATAGATATTTTTATTTGGATTTTTCAAGGAAATCTGCAGCATTAATTTACTCTTGAACTCGATTCTTTACCCCAAAAAAACCGATTCTTTAGTTTCGATTTTTTTCAGAGAATCAATTAAAAAATCGTTTCTTTCAAGAGAATCGAACATCCCTAACTCCTACGTGCCGTCCACGCGGCATGCGTTTTGGGTGTCGAGACGTTGCTGGATGTTCCGCGAGTCCGGCGGACAGGTGGATTGATCCGCGCGGACGTTTATATCTACTTTCGTCGTTACTTCTTACACGAGGGAACAGCGGTACTCGTTATGCCGCGAGAGGCTCTCGTAAACCGCGAACATTCAGCAAAATCGTCGGCTCTTCCGAGAAGCCGGCCACTCACGACTCGCTGCGGAGCCCGGCGAAAAAGGAAAGATCGAGTCTCGGCTCGCGAGTCGATAACAAACACGAGCCAATTGGCAGCGCATCCGAGCTGGTGTTCGCTCGTTCACGACAAACGCACGGAACGGAATCGGAATCGTGCGCTGCGCCGGGCTCGAGCGCTGCTATCGTGGGACTCGCGGTTTCCTTATTTACGCGATGTCAGGTCTCAGTTCTATAAGGGCTTCATGTTATGAAAGTGCAGGTTGCGTATCGTCGATTGTACGTATGTACATTGATCGCGTACAATATGATCGAGTTAGTTGATCGATAGGCATTAGGAGTAATAGTTAAGATGCTATGAAATCTGTGTATGTAGTTCATACATTCAGCTTAGGTGCGCCGGAATGTGTTGCGTATTCATAGTCCTCTCGGGCGGGCGGCCAATGGGCGTCCGCGACGTGCTTGCGGAAATCAATCATGCGGTCGATATCATATGTAAACGCGCCTGCTAATTAGCAGCGCCGCGTCGCGTTTTTCTCGGGCAACTGTTCTCGCTCGCTGCCGCGCGATCTCGCGACGGCCATTACCGCTTGCTTGCAGTAATAGGTGCCTTCTCGTACGTAAAAGCAGCAAAAGAAACAGTTTCCTCGAAAAGACTAAGTGTAGTGTGTGAAGGGTGCAAGCGAATACGCTCCTCGGTTTCTCGGGCGTTCTCGAACCACTGTACATAGTAGTTTAAGTGACTAGTTAATAAAAGAACAGGATCTTCTCAACCCGCGTGTTCAATGTTTTTGCGCCGGCCACGCGGGCCACGTGCCATTGTAGTGTGAAGCATGGTTTCTTGTCATTGTCACAGACAATATCCGCGCTTAACCAGACTCCTCGGGCATTAACCACAATTAAAAACCGAATGAAACTTCGATTTTCTAACAAATCGCGGTACTCATAAACCACATACTCTTTTTCATTAACAGCTGTTGTGTTTTGAAGCATTGACAGTCATCTTTAAAATTTAGTTTGTGTCAATTTGTAAGAGTGCAAACAATACATTTGTTTCTCGCTTGTGGAACATGGTTTAATCGATTCAAAAGTGGTGATTTTGGGCTCAGTAACAAAGAACGTGGTAGACAAGTGATGCCCCGTATTCACCAGACTTGGCACCATCAAATTATCACTTGTGTCGTTCGATGGGACACGTCCTTACCAAGCAGCACTTTACTAATTTCGAAGAAATAAAAAAATGACTCCACGAATGGAATGCATGAAAACTTGAACAGTTTTTCTATAATGGCAATCACAAGTTATCGAAAAATTGGGAAAATTTATAGCAAACGATGCCAATTACATTCAGTAAAGCATCTCTAACCATTTTTGCAAAATAAATGATTAATTTTCGATAAAAAAAAATCGAAGCTTCATCCCGATACACCTATTACATCGCAGTCTAATTGTAAGTAGCGAATAACGCAGAGAAAGCGAGCCGATATTGTATATCGACGATCCACGTTAACTTGAGCAAACAAAAAACAAAAAAAGAACTAAAGAAACGATGAGGATATCGTAAGCGGGCAAACGGACTAAAACGACGAACGAGAGTATGGCTCCCCACTGGGTCACGAGGATCTTAATTCCAGTCTGATAGGTTCATCGAATCTCCGCAAAGTCGTCGATCCAACGTTGAAACCAGTTCCCACGTAAAAAAGAAATATCCCCTTATCGCATACGATCGATCTTCGAGCGGGCGTCGGCAGAAAAATCGGCGCAGCTTTGAGAATGCAACGTAAGAGCAAAAGGAAACCGATTCAATCCGAGCGCGCGCGAGAGAGAGAGAGAGAGAGAGAGAGAAAGAGGGACGCAAACTGAAAGAGGCAAACTGCAATTTTCCACTGTTGATTCAGCGTCAGTAGCGGTAATTGTGGGCATGCCCCCTCACATTTTGCCTCTTCTGATTGGCACGAGTTAATGATCAGACACGGGGTCTTTCTGAATCCCGGATACGGCATCACAATGGCGTTCTCGTGTGCGGAATTAAAGTTCACCGGTCGCAGTCGGGGGGTAGGGTGAGGGTTGGTGCCGAGACTCGAAGCGAGTCGGTCCTGCAATGGTCGCCGGCGCATTTTATGCACCGACCGAGATGACCGGGTTACCTAATAATTTCAGACCGCCAGGGCCCCGACGCGAAATTACACGGCATTATCGGTACGGACGGGCACGCCGCTGTTCCGTCTGTAATGGGATCGGGCCTCGTCTGGGGACTGCTCATCGCGCGACTCGTTTCCGTTATTATTCTTACTCCGCGTCGCCTGCAACTTCTTCCTCTCCGGAGCGTTCGTCCTTCTCGCTCTGCAGTTATTATACGGAGCTTTCGCGAAGGATGTCGAAAGAAATTTCTTTTTTGGGTAAATAAAAATCGACTTCAAAACTGCAGTAGAAAAGATAAAATAATTTTTCCTTTTTGACGTCGCTGCCGAGATAGAAGACAAATAGTACTTGAATGGATTTCCATACTGATACCAAACCAAATCAATGCTTCTACTCATACTTATTCGTATTGATGGCCAATGAGAATTCACCGATACTCGAACTCACCTGTCGAGATTAATTTTTCTAGCACGTGATTGTTTTAGTTTATATCTGTTCTTTTGTTTATAATATTTCAGTTATGTCCAAACGGAGTACCTTATAATTTATAAATATTGAATGTTTAGTGGATCACCTCTTGTGGGGCAACACCGGGTACCGGTCATGTGTGTCTGGTGCAAAAAATGATTTAACGATACAAAAGTTAACGAAGAGTATTTCGGATGCTGTGTCGGATGTCTCGATTGGGCACATGTAATTTGTACCAATTTTGTAGGAGACTTTGAATTGTCACGTAAATTTAAATAATAAGTATAGCCTAGATAATGTTAAAATAATGTAAATTACTGTTTTTAAATAATTAAAACAAATGAGAATTCGTTGCAAATGTTACAAATTTCTATATTTGTTTACCAAATAGCACATTTTACAATTAAAATATGTATTTGCACGGTTTCTCATAGTTACCCGGTTTTGCCCGAAGGAAATGTTTTCCCGAAAACCAAATAAATCGTTCGAAACGGGACGTCCATTTCCTGATTCTAGAAGGTTCAATAAAGATGTCTGGCTGGGTTTTCAAAAGTCTTTTGAACCGTCCGATTTTTTGCTAGCCGCGAAAACATTACGTACCCGGTTTTACCCCACTTTCCCCTACGCGCCGGTCGATCGTTGAACCCCGCACGCCCATCTGCCGCGTATCGGCCGTGGTTCAGTGGCGAGCCAATGCATACGATTTTTCCGCGTCAGGACGCCTCGTCTCACGCTGAAAACCATTTGTTCGCAGGACCGGGCGATAAACACGTCGGAGAGATTCACGTCGACGACCACGTTAACAGTGAACATCAGGGACGACGACGATCAAGACCCGTCCTTCATCTACCAAGGATGCATGCTGCTGGACGGCGCCTGCATCAATCCGGAATACTCAGCCTCTGTATGTAAATTTACATCGGCCGCGCGCCGGCTACCGGCCGTATTTAAAGCTTTTTCGCGCGACAGGACACACGACAAAGTGTCGGCCGACGTTTTCGCGTCGCGCTCAGGCGGGAAAAAAACAGTCGAGTAACTTTCCGTCGACGCGGACGATTTATCGCCGACGTCTCGCCCCTAAATCCTCGCGCCGACGACGCTTGTAAACGTCCGACCGGTTTCCATGTGCACGATGATCCTTCGGCAGGTATCGAGCGGCGTACTGTCGGGCATACTCAACATATCGCCGGTGAAGATACAGGCGGTCGACATGGACAGCATAAACGCGGCGATTCATTACTCCTTCCTGAGCGGCAGTCCGCCTAATTATGGCGACTTCTTCAGGATCAATCCGAACACCGGCGCGGTTAACCAGGTGAAGTCGGTCGACACGACGGTCACGAAGAAGTTTGACATCATCATCAAGGTAATCATACGATCGTCGCGTTACGATCATGTAATCATCGTGTAGTTGATGATTCGAGGGCTGCATATGCGGTCAGCGTGTCTAGAATTATACTTGCACCTTGTAAGATCATTTTGAATGGACTTCGAAAAAGGAGGAGGTTATCTGTTCGACATGTTTTTTTTTTGTTTTGTTTTGTATGTGTGAACATATGAAGGGGCTATTTTCACATTGGTCCCATTCAAGTTTCAAAAAATGACGACGAAAACCCATTATTTAAACAGCTTTTTCACCAAATATCGAGAGTAGTTTCTACATGCACACGCGTAACTTTCCACTGGGTTGACCGATTTGAATAATTTCGCATACGTTTGAAAGAGGACACTTCCGCCGGGGTCCTATGTCAATTTTAAAAAATTCTAACAAAGAATACGGACTTTATAACTACTCTAAAAAGTATGAAATAACTTGCAATTTTTGAGGCCGGCGTCAAGAAGTCGGTTAAAAAGAACAATTAAATCGATTTCTACGGGGCAAGAGAGAGGGGTGCATTGAAATTCAGTTATTCATTTGTATTCAATTCTTTATCTCGGCGCGGTCTCAAAAATTGAAAATTATTTCGTACCTTTTACTGCAGTTTTAAAGTCGGTGTTAAGTTTTTTTATCGCATCGTACAATCGTGAAGCCGTCATCGTCGCACTTAATCGTCCGACGTCTCTATTTTATCTCGCAAAATCATGCCGCCTTTTGACGGCGATTCATTTTGTTTTGCACGGCGCGCGTGCTATTAATCTCGGTTGACCGTGCATTTTTGCTGTTTTGTTTTTTCACTCGGCGTTTCATATATCACGTTGCGTTTGTGTCACCCCGAGATTATCGCGACTGCGCGCGTGTGCCCGGCGCGATGAACGGATATAGATATAAGACCCGCGTTGTTTATTAGTTTTGCGTGATTTACTTTTAATCCGCCGGCTTTGTTTCACAACCTATCACCGCGCCGCGTCAATACGTCACGATGAAATACGCGCATACATGCCACATTCACTCAGCACCAGTTTAACGAATCTGCCCCGTCGCTCTGACGTCGATTTTTAACTCATCCGTATTACTTACATCCTGACGCGTGAGGTAAATGAAAATTGAAACGATTTATTTGGATCCGTACGCCAACAAGCGACGTTGTTATTATTATTAGTTTATTAAGCGGACATGGGGTCCTTTGGCACATATGTACAAAACAAAAAAGATGCAAAATAGAGTACTACATGAACGGTGTTACATTGTCCAGTTTACAAGAATATGAACGGACTATGACAAGCATGGCAAAATAAAAGAATATAAGAATGACAAGTGATCGCGTAGTGAACTTGATTAGTGATAAGGTAAAAAAGTCTCTTATTCAGTAATCATATTACTCTGTATATATAATCTGGTGATTACGTCGTAATTTCTAATGTCACTTAAAAAAAACTTAGGCTGAAACAAGGGAATGAAAGGCGCACAGTTCTTGGGGAAGCGTTCAGATTTATAACTTGGAGGACATTGAGAATTTTGTACAGAAATAAATTGTCGGCTATTAGTCTCCTCCTTTCAAATGTGGTCATATTGAGTCTGCTTAGCAATGGGTCATAATTATGATTTCTTCTATGCTTAGAACAACCTATTGTATACGAGATAGAACGTAAAAATTTGTACTGGCTTCTTTCACTCTGTTAGATGTATTTTTTGTGGTACGGAGACCATATCGCACTAGGATATTCCAAGTGCGTTAGAAATAGTGAGTTGTTCAGAGTTCTAAATGTTGGCGGATTCCTAAATCCCTACAGAGTTTGCAAATAAAGCCTAGCATTCTGTTAACTGCATTCACTACAATTGCAATGTGACTCGCGTATGAGAGTTTGTCATCGTAGTGGACACCTAGGTCCTGCACTGTGTTTGATTGAAGCTAAAGTAGAGCCGAGGAACTTATAAGTAGATATGATTTTGTTTCTTGAACGCGATATTCGCATAACGTAGCACTTAGAAATATTTAGATTTAGTTTGTTGCAGTGGCAAGGCATTGGACAGTCTATTTAAATCTTCTTGCAGTTGCATAGCATTGGTGCTGTCGCTTATATTTGTAAACAATTTGATATGATCTGCGAAAACGATAGGCGACGTCTTGCAAAAAACCTCAGCTATGTCGTTGATGAATACACTAAATAATAGAGAGCCTAGAGCCTCGTGGGACGCCCGAGGAGACCCCAATTGATCTAGAAATTGCATTCCGGATTTTCACACATTGAATACCATTTGCCGTATAATCGCTGAGAAAGCATAGAAGAATGTCTCGAAAACCAAATTTGTGCAGTTTAATATAGACTAGTCCACGATCAATATAGTCGAATGCTTCCTTGAAGTCCGCGCACGCAACCTGATGAACCTCAACCTGCGATTTAGTATCCAGACTCGATATTATTCCACGGAAAAAGAAAGAAGAAGAAAGAAGTGTACACGAGCGCAGGTGAAATCGTGTTGTTTGTTTCTCTCGAAGGCCGTAGAAGTATCGGAAGCGAAGCGATCAGCCACGGCCAAGCTGACCATCACGGTGAAACCGGTTGACAGCAATAACCCAATAATCACAGCCTCGAGTGGGGAGGGCTTCGTCGACGAGAATGCGCCGATCGGGACAAAGGTCATCGACGCAAGTGGCAATCCGATAGTGCTCACCGTTTCCGACGCCGATCTGGTGAGTTGCATCTTCTCGATCTCGTTCGCTCGCACCGGTCGAAAGGTCGGCACCCAGAATCGGCATTCGAACCGTGCGATTTCGAACGGCGAGCCGCCTCTTTCGTAACCGTACTGCTGCATAGAAAACGTGCATAGTCCGGCGACGTGCGGAATAGCACGGCAGGGCGAACTTCGCGCGCGCCAATAATATGTGCACTGCGCATTGACAGCGGTATTATATCGACGCGCGTGATCTATGCACCCACTTACAGTACTGATCGCTGGAACAGTACAACTTCCTCCGGTCTCGGCTGCCGCCTCGCTCTCTACTCGCCATGACGAAGTGTAAATCGAAGCGGAAATCGAGCGTTTAATTAGCCGCATTGTCGGCCGACCGATCGTTTTCCACCGGTCGACGCATCGTCGGGACAGTTAGTCGTTAAATCATCGCGAAAGTGAAAGCAGTCCGGGGCGATGTTGAGCGTCGAAGCGTGTGCCTTTTGTACGGTTTCGTAAGAAACGACGGCGACTGGGGATGTTGGATTTCGATTTGATTGTGCAGTAAATTCATTCTTTTGGTCAAAAGATCCATTCTTTGTAGCGGATTTTTTTAAGAATTTTGATGATTTTCTTCAAAAAATCAATTCTTTTATTTGGATTTTTTATTATGAGAATCTGTAGTATTTATTATTTTTTAACTCGATTCTTTGCCCCCGAAAATCTGTCTTTTTATTTCGATTTCTTAAGAGAATCTCCGGCGTTTATTGTTCTTGAACTTGGGCTCGATTCTTCACCGCGAAAGAATCAATTCTTGCAAGATCGATTCTTTTAAACGTTTATTTTGGGCCGATTGTTCCACCTCTGGGTAAATTGTCAGGTAACTACTTAACAGATAAAATTCTGACTAGTGTTGTTCCATCTGTCGTTAAAATTTATTTCACAATTACGGTCATTATAATAGGTGGAACAATATTATCTGTTAGATAGCTACCTGACATTTTACCCAGAGGTACAACAATCGGCCCTTATTCTTGAACTCGCACTCAATTCTTTACACCAAAAAAATCGATCCTTGCAAGATCCATTCTTTGGTTCCGATTTTTTTCAGATAATCGATTCTCATGATTCGACTTTTTCAAAATTCGATTCTTTTAAGAGAATCGAACATCCCTAGTTCCGACGTGACTCGACCCGACGGGCAAGCGTAAATTATCATTTTTTACGGATTTCCTCGACGGCCCCTAAAATCGTTATGCTTATCATCTCTACTCTCCCAAGACAATAATCGTTACCAAACGTTCTCGCCGTTTCGAACGACACGCTGCCCGCGTCGCTGAGAAATTTCCACGCTCGACGAGCCGCGCGGAACGTAAAACGTTCGACGGCGCATCGGCGAACGGCCGCGCTCGATTTCGGTACGAAAATCTCATCGCTCCAGCGCGTTCGCAAACTCGAGCGTGGAGAATGTTCGGATTTTCGATACGGTCACTTTGGCAGTTTTCGCGGCTCGTTTCGGCCGCGGCTATTCTCATGGCCCGAGGCAAGATTTTAATTGATATTGGCAAGTGGCAATATTTACGGTTTCAATGTACACTGCCCATGCTTCGTGATCGCAGAGCACGAGTTTGATCACCGTTGTATTCCGGTGCGTTATTTATTTTTGGTGTATTTAATAATACGTTATATAACGTGCGTACGAAGATGTTTCCTGTTAGTAAGTGACGTGTGCAGTCGGCAGATATTTGGCATAAGTCTGGGTGTGTCTATTGTCGAAGGAGGGGAAGAGTAGGGGTGATTCAAGGTTCATTAGGAGAGGAAGAAGGGGTACGTCGGGGAAGGATTAGGCGTGTCTATTGTCGGAGTCGATTTACGATGTGTGAGAAATAGCTGAGGGTTTAAAGTCTAAAGATACAATATAAGCAATCTATATCCGACACGAAACGACAAATACGGTAACAATTGAATGATTGTAAATAAATATCGTGTCGTGCCGGAATAGTGTGCGCAGCTTCATTTATTTACATGCATTTAATCCTATCCGTTTTTTGCCGTGCCGTGTCGGACAAGTGTGCGAGATCCTTTAAGGCTAACAGTGTAGTATGTACAACAAATTATGTAAAATGTAGCCGGTATACAACATTACTTACGGAATTTGTTTTCCGTGCCGTCGTTCCGTAGTATTAACGTCGCTGTTCCCCGCGTCGGGTACGACAATGAAAAATCACAAAGACATTTCTGTCACGGAACACAATTATTCGTACCGCACAAAACGTCACGCGCCCACGCATTTTATTCTCAGTCCACCAACAACGTTCCCACCCCATCTCCAGCCTTCGAACCGTGAAAAAACATAAAAATTCCATTCCGCCCGACTGGAACTATTACCGCAGCCACCATCAAACGTTCGCACGGTCCCACATACGATTACAATTAGAAGCAAGGAAGCACTCGGGCTCGTAAAAATTAATCCGCGCAGGGGAAAAAAAAGAGTCCGGCCATCATTGCGAATCGTTTCGAAAACAGAACATTAGGCAGCTCTCCGCGCCGCGCAAAATTGCACGTCGTAATGGCTGACGCGCGGATGCCAGAGTCGTTGGCCAGTGGCCCTGGCCACCGAGAACGGCGCGCCGGTTTTGCTAATGGAAACATTTTCACGGACGATTACCGAGGGCCGAGCGGACGACAGAGCGTCCACAACTTCATTTGCAGTATCGTTTATGCGTCGATATATCCGACATTGTACGAGGCCCCGTTGTCTGCCGAACGCGCACACGTGGCGTCGACTGCTCTCACTCTGCAATTTTCGTCCGGGATTATTGGAAGCCTCGCGAACGACGCCGTTTCTCCGACTGCGCTCCTTATCGCAAGATTGTCCGACGGCTGAATCTATAGCCTCCAATTTGCCGGCGAAATTTTCCTCGGGTCCGCGTAGGCGGTGTGCGGACGTTCTCGAGGTCAGCGCGACGCGCAACAGAATGTGTACGTGTGTGCTTAATGGGATTGGGTCGGGAGAGAATTTTGATGTGAAACGTGGAGGGCGGTACTTGTAACGTTGCGGCGCGAAATATTCCCTGTGCTTTCGAAACGTTCTAGCCAAAAATTGAACATACGATTCTGCGACAATGTACGTAGCAAATTTTGTCGATTGCCACGTGTCGCAAGCATTAAAATCAATGTCTACGATGAAGATTTCCACACGACGCGAGCCATGTGCTCCTGTTTGTAGATAAACGCTGTGACGGTCGAGGGAATAGCTTCTTTTCGCGAATGTTTTGTGACGACCATGAACCAAATGGATGAATCAAGATTTTTGGCTTGAATTAGTCGCCTTTTAAACTCTTGAAAAGTATTTTTTTTATTAAATGAAATACATTTATATTTTTATACAAAATGCGTTTTAAGTAGGGTCTCTCGGGAATGAAAAAATCCAAAAATTTCTGAATCTATATCAATGTAGTTTCAGTTGAGCGTACGGAAATTGTAATGTTTTGATTATAGGCAATATGGCGCACGTTTAAAGAAAACCTTCGAAAATTGTCCACTAAAAGAAGTCATTTTTCTCAGGTATTTTTTGGGAAATATTAAAGGTAAAAAAAAATCCATACGCTTAACTGAAGATATCGTATTTAGAAATATTGTATGTATATTTGAAGCGGTTCTAAACGTAAACTGGCTGAGAAAAGTGCTGGACCGGTTGTTGAAAATGTAGTCTCGAGATAAACGCATTTAAAGATTTAGCCCACAAAACACGGCCGCAATTCTGTTACTTCTACGAATTTCACCATAATATTTTACGAGGCGATTCTCAACATGGCACACTTTCAGAAAACATTGAAAAAAAAAAACTCGATTTTTCTTTCGCCGTCACAGTGTTTATCCCCATTAAAACCATTAGCACGTCGTGCCTTGAACCCTTTAAACGAAGTTACTGAAACGAGCGCATCATTAACGAAATGCAGGGCCCCGAGGATCCGAAGCCGACGTACACGTTTGAGCTGACGACGAACTTCTTCGCCATCGACTCGCACGGCGTGCTCATTGTGAACGAGGAGAACCTGGACCGAGATCCGCCCAGTCCTGGTCGCTTCCGGTTCCAAGTTGTCGCGAGAGAGAAGACCGGGACTGCCGCGTCTTCGCCGTTGTATTTTGTGGTGACGTTGAACGACGTTAACGACAACGCTCCTCAGCTTCCCATGACGCCTCCCATTACGGTTCAAGCCGGCGAGGGCAAGAGGGAAGTGACGAAGGTAGGTATTCGAGTAATTGTATTGAACATGACCTCATGCTGATCAAGTGTTTCGCCGAAGGAGTGATGCACGTTCTCGGTACGTAACTCTGCCCGAAATACGGACGTCGAGTTGTCGTCGCATTAATCCTGGTATAACGGACGACGCGGAATACGATACTAATAATGAGTGAATTTTGCCAAGCGCCAGAGAGCTGCAACTCGTCATACACAATATGGCGGATGTCACTAGACAGAAAACCTCACTTTTGCATTGTCAATGAAACGCGGGGTGCTGATATTTGTGATAGATTCTAAAACCTTTGGTTTACTGTCATGAATGAAAAACATAGGTCATGATTGATAGGGAAAGAAAATGTTTAGTCGTGAAATGCTTATTTGTCAGGTTTTGACGATTGCATAGAGTGAGCTGAACTTGCTGCTGGCGCCTGGGTCGAAAATGACTCAGTGTCGTCATGCGAGGATTAACGCAAATGTCTTACACATTTACACGTGCAGATACCTGCACGGAGCGTCGTTTTGCTTCTGCAAATTTTCATCTTTTAGTTGCCGAACAAAGGCATTACGGCTTTCAAATAATACTGAATATGCAATGAGTATTTCAGGTTAAAAAAGAGAGAACTGATGGAACGGTAAACGCATAAAATTCAATATGAACAGTAGCACGCCCGTTATCCAGTGTACCGAAGTGCACACATTACATATTTCAATTTCCACATCACGCGGCGCTTACGCGAGCGTCTGCCGCAATTACCTCGATCGCGTCGATAATAAATGACGGAGGTCAGCGGTCGTTGAATCATCGCCGATGCATAAATCATTCGGAACCTGCGCACAGGTGGAAGCCGCGGACAACGACGAGGGCGAGAATGCCGAGATAACGTACAGTATTTATCACGTGTCGAACAACGGCCTCTCGAAGTTCAAGATAGACCCGAAGACTGGGGTCATCGAATCGGTGGGCAAGCTGAACGCCGGCGAACAGTACAGCATTACTGTTCAGGCGACGGACAAAGGTGACAGGTACTCGCAGACAATCGTCGAGGTGAACGTCATTCCAGGACCGAACACCAGGAGTCCCGTATTCCAGCAGGCCGTCTACGAAGTTCAAGTTAGCGAGGGAGCGTCGATCAATTCGACGGTCGCGACGATCACGGTGAGCGACATGTGTGATCTTCGATCAAACTTCATCAATCACGTCACATTGGCAGATCATAATTTAGGGTCATAATCGAATCGCAAGTATTCCGGTTTCGGAAAATGTGAAGATGAAATAAAATTGTTGTCGCTTCTCGATCGGCGTCAATTCTCTTTTTCAATCTTGCAAAAATGTTTAAATCTGTTCTATATAATATCGTGAACCACTGCCACCGCGGGGCTGTTATTGTAGAAAATACACGTTAATGGTATTAATTAAGTTCCACTATGCAGGTAATAGCCTTTCGATTATTATCGCACCGTAAGCGAATCGCAGGTTAATTCAATTATTTTTAATGCGTATAGCTGAAAATTTCATTAGTATGCACTAAGTATATCAAGTTTGTACATACCGGAAAACGATACTACGCGGGAACCGTGAAACATTGCCGATAGCTGCCATCTACGGGTGTATTATTACGGAAAATATCCCGTTAAACTTAATACCATTAGACGTCACGCCGTGTAATAAATGTTTCCCCATGCCCGTAACCGCAGAGATTTTGCCTAATAACATTTCCCGCCACTATCACCTGCTAAAGCACTCGTTTCTGCTCTGGGCAAGCCATTACACCCTCGGTCACGATTATTTCGCAGGCCGTGGATCCGGAGAACGATCCTGTCTCGTACTTGATCGTCTCGGGAAATGACTTGCGGCAGTTTGCGATCGGCGACAAATCGGGCGTCATTACCGTTATAAGGAAGTTGGACAGAGAAGACCTGACCCGCTATCAACTGGTGAGTTTCAGCAGACCGTTAATCATTGTTGTCAAACGTTGACGGCTGTTAAAGAAACAGCTTTCCCTATCGAATAATCACACAAATCACTTTCCCTTACCTTACGACATTCCTAGCGTGTTAAATATTGCGCATGCAAGAGTGTGATTATAGAGAGCTAGAGCGTACTCATTTTTTAATACTAGCCGTACCTGAATTTAATCCGATGCTTGATATTGATTACTTTATTATAATTTAAAAGTTTGACCGGATATAAAATAGACTTCGAAACAAATTATGAATTTGTTCTCGAAAATGATGCACAACATCATTTTTAAATTATATTAAAATAATCAATGTACAACTTCTAATTAAATCCCAGTACGGTTAATGTACATTGTACATTGATTACTTTATTATAATTTGAAAGTTTGACCGGTTACAAAATAGACGTTATTTTTTCAACATATATTGTAAATTTATTCTCGAAAATAATGCACAGCGTAACTTTTAAATTACAATAAAATATTCAATGTACAACTCCCAATTAAATCCCAACGCCGTTAGTGTTAACGTTGCGGAACTACAGAAACGAATGTGGATTTTGTCGACAGCTGATAAAGGCAGAGGACAGCGGCGGACTGCACAGTACGGCGACGGTGAATATAAAAGTGACCGACATCAACGACAAGAATCCGGAGTTCGAGGGACTGCCTTATCTGTTCACCGTGAAGGAAGGCGAGGCTCGCAAGCTGATTGGCCGCGTCCACGCGGAAGACGCCGACGAGGGAATCAACGCTGAGATCACCTATTTCGCGCCGGACGACATCCCGTTCACGGTGGATCCTGAAACGGGAGACGTCCTGACGAAGATCGTCCTCGATTACGAGCAGAACGACGTGAGTATGCTTTTCCACGCGCTCGCTTGCGGTCGTTTTACGGTTTTGTACGCGCGCATCCCGAAGTTCCCGCAGCTCTGCGGTATACCGATGTACCGTTTTCTTGGGAAGAATTCCCATGTTCCTTCTTCTCTTTCTCTCTCTCTCTCTCTCTCGCTCTCTTACAAAAATCTTTTTGTAACGGATCATTTTCTTACCGGTCTCGGCTGCCGATGCGAACTCTCTTTCGTTCCATTGTGTCATCGGCATTTTTCTGTTACATCACGCTGCTCGCGTGAGGGTTACGGAAACGCGTGCGGGTAAGGTTCATGACGATCGTGACGAGAAAAATAGTGGCATGACTGGCAATTAGGGATGTCTTTCGGTCAAAACATCGATTCATTGGTAGCCGATTTTTTGAGAATCGATTCTTTTCCCTCCAAAAATATTTATTGATCTTGAACTCTACTCTTCATCCCAAAAAATTGATTTTTCCAAGATGAACTCTTTTATTTGGATTTCCTAAGACAATCTGCAAAGTTTATTATTCTTGAACTTGAACTCGCTTTTTTTACCTCCAATCGATTCTTTTGTTGCGATTGTTTCTGAGCATCCATACTGGCAATGAGGGGACGATGTTAGAAATATCCAGATCCAGATAAATGGCACATTTCATTTCCGCGCAGTTAAATGCTCTTCAAGCGCTCTTTGTCGTTCTCGCAGTCCTCCGACGCATTCGCAAACACACTTAAACTCTGCGGAGCGGTCCTTTCGCTCGGCCTGTACTTTTTTCTGATGACGCTCAACAAAGGGTTAAGCACCTCGGGGGATTACGTGTCTACTCTCTCTCTTTCTCTGAGACTTTAAACCGACGTTCTCTTAAAATCATGGGACAGCCCGCTCATTGCACAAAACGGCAGCGTCCCATTTTCGTAACTGGGGAAAGTTTCTTAAGAAAGACGAACACCGGGTCCGCAGCACGAATACGTTGTTATGTTATAAATAGACTGCGGATGTTTATGCACGAAAAATATGCAAATTTGCACGATATTGAGTATATACTATATTAAGTGTTAATTGCAATATTAAGTATTAAGAAACTTAATATAGTTTTATAGTTATTCTGATGTATTATAGTTACAGTTACAGTAAATTACAAGCATTTTTTGGGATTCTTTTAGGTTTATCGACTATAAAATTTCCACACGAGAAAGTATGTTTAGTTACTTTTTACTTAGATAAATATTACGGACTGCAGTTTTCCCGCCAACTTGGGACCGCTTCGATCAATAATAGAGTAACAAGTGCATATGTTGATCGGGAATTTTTGTTCTGCTTTCTAGGAACATGCAATAAAATACCCCACAAGTTTCAAAACGAAATCTTTATTCTTTCTTACTTACAAAAATTCGCAATGTTTTGTACTGTTTGGACCGTGTAAACCAGGCCACCCCCCTTAATTGTTTCACCTGTTATCCATGAAAACATGCATTTGCACGAACATCCGCAGTCTAGTCATAAACATCGGTCTGGTTCTTTCGACACGGGCGGGCTACTAGGCAGCAAGCGCATTCTTTGCGCTCGCGGCTAACAGAGTAATATCCCCGAGGAGCAGCGTCGCCATGTGAGTTCGCCGTTTGCGAACACGTTAAGGTATTACTAGCGCTGAATCACTTTTCTCAAACTTTTTTTTAAACCAGACTTAAGTTGAAAATTTTTTAAAAATAACAATATTTTTCTTATAAATGAACTTGATCCACCGTCTAGAACTCGAGTTATTAACAATTAAAGTTTAGCGTTTTCTCCATCTAAAGCAATGGTAATGATCACAATAAAACGGTTTTTTGATAACAACTCAAAAACGGCTCTTAAACTTTTTTTGAAAAAATTCCATGTTATAGATTAACATTCGAGGAACATTTTAAAAGAAAAAAAAAAGACTTTTCACCGTCTAGTTCAGGAGAAAAAAAATTGTGAATGTAAAATTGTAAATTGAGTGCTTGTGTTCAGCCTGAACTGCGGTACAAACGCTAGTATGCATTATTGCCAAGTATACTAGTGTGCACATATGTATACGGAATGTCTGCATGGATTGAATCAGGGCCGTAAGAAATTTCTGACGCAATTGAAAACAAATAATGAAGCCCCTTCTTGATACGGCACCCAGCGCTAGTAATACCTTAACGTCGGCAAATTCTGCAAATGCATTGCGAACCATCGCGGAAACTGTATCGCGAGCCATTTGCCTCGCGACGGGTCTCCACGTGAAACGCGCGTCAAATGGGCGGGAAAGTGAAATGACGGATGGAGTAATTAAAAAAAAAAAAGAAAAAACGGATTCACGCGGTGACGTGCCTTCCTCGTATGCGTTCAATGCGATTTTTACGAGAGCACGCGGAAGCGCTGTGAGGTCCGGCGAGCGTGATATTAACGATACATTTTGGCGACGTTGCAGGAAACCTTTTTACGACCCCTTTGCCGCGATCGCGGCAAATGTCGGTGGTTGAATCGCGTGAGGATTTTTTTCATCGACCCACCGTTACATATTTTGGACTTTTCACGCGGTCCGCGCGCGGCCTGAAAGGATGCGTTGTTCGAGAATACGCCTCCCACGTATTCGACATTTATCGCGAGTGTCACGTGCAGAGCAATATCAATCGGTAGATTCAATATAAATATTCGCATCAAATTTTTATTTTTTTTTTTGTATAATTTATGACATTTAAATGTTCACATAACGTTGTTTTGCGTGCGTCGAATGGAAAGTTTCGCGACGCTTCCAGCTGAACTGGTGCAAAGTTGCATCGGATTTGAAGAAGGCCAATAATTGAACGTATTGATTCCCTGATCAGGAGTACAAATTCGTGGTAACGGCCAGAGACGGCGCTCCGGACTACCGTCTGGCGACGGCGACGGTGACGGTGAAAGTAATCGACGTCGAAGACGAGGTACCCGTGTTTCATCAGAGCAGCTACGAGGCACGCGTTAAAGAAAACGTGCCGGACTACACTGTGATCAAAGTGACGGTGAGTCGTAACTCCGCCTTACTAGTTGTTCTTTAAGGTCGAACGATGTCGAACAAGAACCAACTCCGCCGCTCGGCTAGCCTTTAATCGACCGTTAAGCTTCTTTGCTCGAAACAATCTCCGTCCTTATCAGCGACGAACTTCTTCGCTGGTCTCGGACCTAATTTTATAAATTCACCGGCGACAAGAAGTGAGGAAAGTAAAGACCTGCGTTTCTCGTTCGCACGGCGTCCTACTGTGACGCGATTGACGGAGCAGGAACGAGATTTCGAAGTTTACGCTCGCACAGCGTATTGCAAGAATTAGCGTGTGTAGTTCGGTAATACGCGTTCGGCGAACGAAAAAGAACGGCGCGTCCTGTCCGACTGGATCCCAAAGCTAACGCGATCAATTCCAGGCCGATGATCCGGACACGAAGAAGCAAATCACATACATGATCAAGCAAGGGGATACCGAACTCTTCAGCATAGACCCCAAGACCGGAGTAATAAAAACCATTCGCGGTCTCGACTACGAGAGGGACAAACAACACATACTTATCGTCGGGACCCTCGAGAACACGAGCGACTTACTCGGTTCCACGACCAGAGTCGTCGTCAATGTTCAGGTAACGATCGATAAGACGTGAGAGAACGTTAATGATACTTGTACGAAGTCGTGCGTCGTTACTATAATCCAGTGATCGACGCAGCATAAAGCGTAATGTAACACAAGTTCGATGTTCGAAATGTGCTACGAACAAGAGTACAAACAATTGCACGCTCCCATTGCCACTAGAAATCGACAACGTATTTAGTGAAAAGTCTTCTAAGTGGTCTTCTGCGATCATTTCCATCGTAGCTATGACCCATGAGAGAAAACGTAGTAGCGTCGGAAAAAGAATAAATCATGAAAATGGTAGTGATGACAGCGACGATTAATGCGAAAGGGACGAGGACCGCGACGGCGCGGATTAATACAAAATTTAGCGGGCAGCATTAAGCGTCCGCCGGATCCCTTTCATCTCGTCACTAACACAACGATACTTTAAATAGGACGTTAACGACATTCCGCCCGTGTTCACCACTGTGCCCCGTCCTATTACGCTAGACGACGACGTTCCCATCGGCACGACGGTGATTAATCTCGTGGCGACGGATTCTGACGGCACAGCTCCCGGAAATCAGGTACTCCACATTTCGCTCGGCCAGCTGCATCTGGGGGTGGATCGCGGCAAGTCGTTAAACTTTCGTTCGCGTTGCCGGTTTTCAGGTACGGTACGAGATCATAGGTCGTGGCATAGCGAGCAAGTACTTCGTGATAGATCCCGATTCAGGCGTGCTGAGGATTCGGGACGATTTGCGCAAGGAGACCGACTCGGAGTATCAGGTGACTGGAAATTTTCGTCTTTGCCTCGAACTTGGTCAATGGTCGCTTCCGAAGTGCATGAGACTCGGTTTGGGTCGCAGCGAGTAATCTGTGTAACTTGCTGGAGAGACGTGTACGGTTCTAATGTAGATTCGGAAGTTTGTTATGGGGGCTTGCGTGCGGACTTAGGTACGGCGTGGGAATGATCGCTTCTGAAAGTGCGGCGCATCGTTTGGATGGTTTTGTTTTTTTTTTAAGTGACGCATACGGAAATAAGCGCTCGTCCTGGTTACCGCGGCGTGAATTTTTCTTTATCGGGCAATATTATGTGCGAGGTAATAGGTGTGTCGGAATGAGAATAAATTTTTTTGAAAATTAATTATTTATTTTGCAAAGTTGGTTAAAGATATTTTATTGAATGTAATTGTCAGCGGGTGCTATATTTTTTTTGCAATTTTTTGGTAACTTGTGAATGCCATCGTGAATAAACTGTTTAGGGGCTGATGCGTTAGATTCATCGAGCAATTTTAGATTTCTTTGAAATTGGTGTCGGCAAGTGCGTGTGTCATTGATCGAAACAAGTGATGATCTGATCGAGCCAAGCCTGGTGAATACGGCGGGTGGGGTAACTACTAGTATTGTCATGCAGCAACGTCAGATATCATGTTTTTTCTACCACGTTCTTTGTTACTGAGCTAAAAATCACCACTTTTGAATCGATTAAACCATGTTTCACAATTCTGTTGAGATAAAACATGTTTACCACAAGCTTCTTGAAGCAAATAATGAACCTCAGCAGGAGTATTCATTAAATTAAAGAACACAAGCAATGCACGCTACAAATGCTCTGAATTTGGCACATAATTCGGCATATATAGAGCAAGAAAAAATATATTGTTCACACTTTTACGAATTGACACATACTATATTTTAAAAATGGCTGTCAATGCTTCAAAACATAACAGCTGTTAATGAAATGGAGTATGTTGTTTATGAGTACCGCCATCTGTGAGAAAATCAAAGTTTCATTCCGAGCACCTATTATTAATCTGACACCGTCGATATTACTAGTGTTGTCGGAAAAAATCGCATTGAGAAATGCGAACGATGATAGTCGATTATACGTAAGTCAATCTGGGAATTATCCGATATTCAAAAATTCGATTAGTTTACGTATTCGAATAGTCATCGAATATAATTCGAATACTCAAATACTATCCGAATACTGCTCAGTACTTGAATATTCGAATACTATCCGAATATTATTCAGTAATTGAATACTCGAATACCAAAGTATACGAAAGTACACTGAAGTATTCTCGAATATTTCTAATCGGATATTCGGGCGTTCGGATAACGGGAGTTGAGATACGATATTCGAATATTAAATTATTTGAATAGTCCCAATCCCAGTTCGGATACGATATTAAAATATATTAAATTATTCGAATAGTCCCAGCCCTACTTCCACGTTGCCAAGTCCGCATACTACCGTAACGCGTAGCACAGATCTCTCCAGCAACGAACGCCTCGCTATTCTTATTACAACGACATTTTCCAATGTTCAACACGCAAGGTCGATGTTCGGGCGTACGATATGGGCGAGCCTCAATTATCGTCCGTGACGACAGTGCCGATTTTCGTTCGACACGTTGCGACCGTGCCGCCGGAAATTGGCCTCGGATTCGCGGAGAATTCTTACAACGTCGAAGTGCCGGAGGACGCCGGCGACAACACGCTGATAAAGATCATCACGATCATCAATAGCCACGCGCACGACACGACGCCGTTGAAGTGCGAGATCTACAGCGGAAACGAGGACGGCCTGTTCGAGGCGAATGTCACGGAGGAACGGAATTGCGCCCTCAGGCTGAAGAAGGGAGCGCTGGACTATGAAACCACGGAGTCCTACCAGATCAAGATCAGACTCGAGTCGCTTTCTGGTCTTCTGAACTCCGGCAGAAATACGACGATGGTGAGTACGCGAATCATGTTACAGACGATTTCTTCGTGTCTCGAGGGACGTGCAATTGTTTGGTGTAGTTCAAGTGGGAATATCTGGATGAGTCGATAATTTTGTGTCGTCGGAGTTTAGTAGCGATCGTTTACCGTTTGTTGCAATTTACGTCATGTTACGTACACTGATATATATATATATATATATATATAGACTGGATGCACGATCCAATACAAAACATCTGTGCCGATTAGAGACCGAATCCGCCATGTTTAGAAGCCCTCAACACTCAGGTTGTACAGGGTGATTGAAATGTAATGAGCAGTACATGGATCATTGAAAATGCTCACTTCAGATATATGGTTCTGTTTCGATTTCTAAATATGGCGGCCACAGATTCAACTCGGCACATGTTCTCGTATGCTATGTTGCATCCAGTGTGTATATAGATCAATGGTTATGTATCAGTTAAGATGGCTGCTGTGTGCGACTGTTTGCTGCAATTAAATCGGACTATTATAAATACGTATTATTTAGTATCAGTAGACTGTCAATGAAAATCGTCGTTACATTCTGAACCACACTCTGCGTCGGAGAGTACTATGAGCGAAAGAAACGACCGTCACCCGTATCTCTACGTTGCAGGTGAAGATCCAAGTGATCGACGTGAACGACAACAAACCCGAGTTCATATTCCCCCGTTCGAATCCAAAGCTGACCAGAGGCCGCTACTTTGCCGCCATTCCGCGCACGGCGCAGTTCGGCTCCACCGTGATTCAAATAAAGGCGCAGGACAAGGACAACGGGAAGTACGGAAAGTTGGAGTTCAAGATCCTCGACGGGCGTGGCTCGGACTACTTCGCGATCGATGGATCGTCCGGCATCATTCGGACGACTGCGACATTCGACAACGTCGACCCGTCGGAGCTGCCGTTTAAATTCGACGTCCGCGTCCGCGACAATCCGAACTCCACGACGAACTTCAATTCCATCGTCGCGCCGGTGATCGTGAATCTGATTGGCGAGGAGCACTTCATGATCCTAGTGATACAGGACGCCGCGCCCGATGCCTTGCAAAAGGACACCTCGAGGATCGCGAATATCATCGAGGAGAAGAGCAGACTGTTGATTGGCATCGATCGGATCGCCGTGCGGAAGGTTCTTACGAAGAACGGAACGATCGAGACGTTCCCACAGGATTCGGACGTATGGTTCTATGCAGTGGACCCGGACACGGAGGTCATCTTGGATCGCAACAGTACGCGAATTCAGAAGTGAGTGTTTTATCTTCGCGTTCACTCGTTTGCCATAGTTTATTTTTTGCATGCGTCACGATTTCGAAGATTTTCTGTTTTTCTTCGTTACTGATCAGGGAACGTAGGCGACTGGTAAATTCGGAAAATTTTGAAATTTTGCACGCAAGTAGAGTAGGCCGTCGGTAACATAACGCTACTTTTTGTTGGTGGTATAGTTCCATATTAAGGGGTGGATCACCCCTTGAAAAAAATCGGATCTTATTTTTGGTGAAATATTCCAAGAATGGTAAGAGATATCGGAAAACAGTTTAATCACAAATTAAATCACTTGATCGCATCTACAAAAGTGCGTCAAAATTATTTAGTAATATTCATAATTTTATAGTTACCAAAAAATTGTGAATTTGTTAGGAATAATTTTTACGCAGTTTTGTAGAAGCGACCAAGCGATGTAGTTTTTGATTCAACTTTTTTTTTATATCTCTTATCGTGTACATACGTGCAAAATTTCAGAATTTTTGATATTTCAGGGTTGACTATGTGCCCTTGTGAGTAACGTTCTCTTGAGAAAAATTGTAAACCACGCGATTAGAAATACGTCCATCTCTCTTATTCCTGGTGCACTGGCACAATTTATATCCGGACTGTACCGCAAAGTACACTTCGGCAGAAAAAGAAGAAGTGAAACGGGACCCACGCCACGATAATCCTATAATTTACCTAGTCTACACAAATGGCCAGTCATACTTCGTAATGAGTCAACCTTGCGCGTTTTAACAGGTACAGTTCGCCGTCGATAATTCGCGCGAAACGAACACTTGTGACTGACACAAGCGCAATATTTCCCCCAGAAAAACAGAACTCGAGCCAGTAGCGATTTTCTCGCGAAGAATAGAGTGCGATGTTCGCCGCGAGTGAAACATGAGCCGCCACGAGTGCGTGTTTTCGCGCGAAGCAGAGTGCAATTTTTCGCGTTCGCAGATTGATCATGGAGAAGCCAGCGATGTCGAACATCACCTTCGACGTTTCGACGCTGGTCCGAGCGAACGCGATCGAGATCCACGCACCTGTCATGCCGCCCGAATCGATCCGCACGCAAACGGCAGTGGCTTTCAGCGGAGAAGTCTTCCCTTACGCCCTGATCATCATCGCCTGCGTCATTCTCATCCTCGGAATCGCTGGAATCATCTACATCTGCGTGTCCTGGTCCAGGTAGGATTTTCGACGATTTCGCGGAAATCGATTGAACGATCGAGTTCCATCGCTTTGTCGCGTTGTAGATTTAGCCTTGCATGCTGCATTTTTTATCATTTCCTGTTTTTTGTACGTAAACGAAGTTTGAATGATCGCGCGTGAATGAGCGATATCTGATATTCGACGAGATTAGCGAAGTTCGGTACGTTGATTGGGATATTTTGCGCGGTCCGCGTTGTACTATGGGATTCTTCTGTAATTGGGTTACTGAATTTAAAGCGGGCATTTTGTTACGCGCTCGGAATGTCGGAAGCAGGAAACACGAAATTGGCGCATTATTGTTGGCGCGGCGAGTGGATCCATTCGGTGTCAGAACTGCGGGCTTCGGCATTTGCGATTCAATAACGGCAAATTAAAATGTCGCCAATTGCAAATTGAGCATTGACGCACTGATGTCGTTAATTGGCCCGCGAGAGAACTCGAGCGAGCACGTCGACGTTCAGTGTCTCCCTCTCCGCTCTCATCGAAATCAAAGCAAAAATATATATTTATTTATTTACGGGAAATAATATACCCTTTGACACAAAAGTCTTACAATATTTGAGTGTAATGTACTAAACGCCGTGACGAGTAACAAAAATGTGACATATGATACATGATATAGACTAGAGTGAGCTTAATAATGGTGACGTTTACTGCTTTAATTCCTAGATGTTTGAATTCGGAACACGATGAGCAGGAAAAGTCTATTAGTTCGCAGTACTCGTTGGCAATTATGTTGACTCGATCGACGCAGTTGAATTTTTCATAAAGCGTACGATGGCGTTCAATATGCAATGTTGTTTGCGTATAACGATCTGCGCAAATAACTCCACCAATCACGTTTCCGAAAATCCTCTGTCCACACGATTCCAAACGAATGGTCGGTCAAACCGAAAGCATATTACACTCGTACGCACACGTCTAATTACAAAATCTGCCATATCCTTCGAACATTTTGTTGCCCGTGCCTCACGTAACGACGATTCACGCAGATCGCAGCCGCAGCAGCGATTATTATTTAATCGCCCACACTCACACTCCCTCGGCGCATAACTCGTCGCTGGCGAGAACAATACTCGAACATTTATTCAGCGCCGATATTCTGCGATGAAAATTGCCGCGACGAAAATTTCGCGGGAGCGAGCGTTTATTAAGAAAGCGTCGGCGCTAGCGTGGGTCGCGGAAATATGGCTTTCATTTGGCTCGGTAAATAACTGCGAACGGCTGCGCCTCGAAGCTTATTATGACTGCGCCAACGAAAGCGGAAGCTGATCGATCACTGCTAAAGCTGAACTCGTTCAACGTCGCGTCATCGGAAAATGAGAAATGGACATTGGTCACATTTTCAGAGTTATTGAGCTTCTTAGAGAGAAGTGAGATATTGATCGATCAGGTATGGGTGTCCTGCGAATGAGGAGCTCGTCAACGTTTCATGTTGTCGTTTCCGTTATAGTCTGCGAATTGCAGTTTTCGTCAAATAAAATTAGAGACCCTGTAATCGGAGTCAGGAAATAGTCGACAAGATTGGCGATTTAATTGCGAATTATATTTAAGTTGTATAGAATAGGGCTGCAACTATTCGAATATTTGATTGATTCGAATAGTACGAAAAAACTTCGAATATCCTAATTTTCGAATATTATTACTTGATTATCGTATTCGAACTAGATCTGGGACTATTTGAATAATTGAATATTTTAATATAGTATCCGAACTAGGAACTTATGTAATGTTCCAGTAATTCGTCGAATAGTTCTAGCCCTAGTATAGAGTACAGAGTAACATGGATACATCGAGCTAGTCATGCTAGATCAGGTACTTTTGTTAAAAACAAGCAGAACCAATCAAAATCGACATATTTATTTCGTGACTCTTATTATACGGTCTCTAAAGAGAACGAAGAGCGATCCTCAAAGTTTAAGTATAAGCATCGTGCGAAGGGAGAGGCTCTTTAAAGCCTGAATATTCATTTTGTTCGGTTGTTTTGTGGTCGAGTTGTGTAAATTCATCGTTCTACTCATTGCCTTCGTTAGCGCTAATTGACCTTTCCGGGCGTGGGTGTGCCTTGAATTTTCCTGGTGTTCAAGCTAACACACTCCTGACACTTGATCATCTCTATTAATATGATGCAATATAATGCATGTGTGTATATATGATATGATACGTGTAGCTGATAAGTTTTTCTCTGATTGGGTGTGAGTTATAACAAATGTATGCAACGACTATCGATGACATTTCAGTGATAAAACATGCTTACTAACGAGCCTTCCAGAGATACAGTATACTAGTTATTTATTTGAAACGAAACGTATGCGAGCAATTTAATTATGTCTGAGCAAGGAGTGCGTCGATTCGTGGATTAAGCTGACTTATGCCACTCCTTAATAGGTACAAAGCTTACAAGGAACGCATGCAACGGATGTACGTCGTGCCACGTTACGATCCAGTTTACGTGGAGCCAAATTTGAAGGAATACGAGACCCAAGTACTCCAAATGAGCGTGCCAGTCGACGATAACGATAGTTACAACGATCTCCAGCTGGACTTCAGTAACAAGAATCACGCGTTCAGTCTCGATAACGTTAGTTACATCACCAAAGATCACGGCGGCAGTACTGGTAATTATCTTGTTTATTATTTTCGGCCTCCTACTAGTTCTCATATTCACAAATATCAATTCTTTTGTATCTGCATGATTGCACGCGTTACAAACGTACAGAAGGAAACCTTTTGTGCCTTTTATATCTGTCATTCTACCCAGATCCAGTACCAATATCTCATATTTTCCATGTGCGCATCTTAGAAATATAAAAAAAGAGGCCTTTGCATCTTTTATACGTACCGTACACACCTAACAATTATTCCAATATCTCTTGTCCTCTACATATATAACCGTATCAGAAACGCAACGAACACAGTCGAAAGACGTCGTATAATTGAAATACGTAATAAATATGTAAATTTAACATCTTGATTTTGTCGCTATTATTAGTGGTAGGAAAAAATTCATGAGACTTGCTTGGTTTCGAGCGGACTATAATCTGATGTTAGTACCTTTTTTATAAGTGGAAGCGTTTAGCAGATTTGAAGATCAACTTGGTTTTTTAAATGGAATGTGTTAAAAATTGTAACACATATTTCAATAGCCCCCGCCAAATTCCACACCATTTATTTGAAGTGTTTTTCCATATTATGTATAGTTAAGTAATAACACTGACATAAATGCACGAAATTCACTGTATTCGCGCAAGTATGGAAGTGAGAAGTGTAATACAACGAAGTCACCGCGTCGGTATGAATTGTTATATCTGTTACCCGTTGCGTAATAGAAAAAAATGCTTCATTTAAACATTGTGCTAAATAAATTTTTAACTCATTCCATTAAAAAAACCAAGTTCACCTTTAAATCTCCTAAACACCTCCACTTATAAAAAAGCTACTAACATCACATTATGGTCCTTTCAAAACCAACCAAATTCCGTCTGACAATATTTTTCTTACCACCAATAATACCGTCAAAATCAAGATATAAAAATCAGCTGAGACACTCTGTACATGCAACACTCGCACACCTCACACACACTCAAAAGTTCCTCCTATCAAGAGGAAATCGCCAAACAATGCCACGCTCTCATTCGCAGGTCAACAGAGTCCCGTGAGTTCGGAAGCAGCGACGACAGCCCGTGCGTCGAGCATCGTTGGAAACCACGGGGACGCGAACATCCATTCGCTGCGACGATCCACTCTGGGTCGAAAGAACCACAGTGCCAGCAACACCAACACCATCAACAACCACGACACGACGCCGGTCCTGAATCCACTCTACAATCACGGAGGAGACCTTCTCAGCACCAGTCCTTCCAACGACAACGTCACCTTTCGAGAGAGAAAGGACTACTCTCATCTAGGCTTCACCTACTTGGGCGAGCAGAGCCCAGTCGAGACCACTACCGAGTTGTAAGAGTTGGCTTTTGGAGCACGGCGAGTCCGGCAGCAGGGACGTTCCGTGCGTCGAGGATGGAATTCTTCAGGACGCTGGTCTTTGGAAGCGTTTCGTCATCGCGACGAGTAATGTATTTGATCGAAGCCGACGCCCGATCGATATGCGCGTGATCGTTCGAAGCGGACACTGTTAGAGGTAAGCGTCTTAATGCGAAGTGAAACGCGAATATCGACGAGCGTCTCTTCTCGCCATCGCGCCGAATGATTCGTACGGCCGTACGAAATTGCTGCTCCACAGATTCGGGCGCGATCGTCTGACAGAAGACATTCTTGGAATCGACTCGGATTCCGGATGAACTAAACTGAAGCGTCGGGAAAAATACGTCTCTCAAGAGTCGTCGTATGTTACGTCTTCATATGCCGTGGAAGACGATTTCGAAGAATTTCCTTGGAAGTTCGAAGTCCGTTTGCCTTCGAGCGTGTAATTACTTTGAATACGTGCGCGATCGTGGAGGAATGGCGGCGAATGATGTAGGACGATGCGGAACAATATCGAATGATGTAAGATGTAAGGGATCGCACGCTGTCGAACTGTCGGACCAAATTCCTGCCGATGCACGCGCGTGCAGCGATGAACGTGCGAGGAATAATTCGCGGATCGGTGCGGAATCTGCTTGCTGGTCCTGTCGAAACAGCGCGTCCTGCCATTGAAGCGCGAGACAGCGAATCACTGCCGCGAATGCGAGAGGAGAACGTGTAATGGAGAACGATCGAGGGGGCAAAGGGCGACGTTCTAGGCGCCGTGTAACTTGATCGTGGCGTCCTTTAAGCTAACTTGATCTTCGGCGTCGCCTTACGTTCGGGCTTATTTAAAAGGAAATTATATGGTTCGTTTTTATGGGCGCGCTTTGATCGGACGACGCTGTTATTTGACATCATGAGGTGGAAGTAAGGATATTTGAAGTGAGAGTTGCGCAAAGAAGGCTCCGTCGAGTGTGGCGGCACAGTCGATGGGCGCGCAAATCGAGGAAACGAAGTGCGAATAATCGACGAGGCTCGATGCGGCTGATGGCCATCGAAGATGACTGTTATTAGAGTTTATAGATTGGAAATCAAGTATTTGACGTCGAAGTTGCGGTATGAATATTCTAGTGAGTATAGAAATATGAGCGGTGCATAGAGAATGCGGGAATCGGGAAAACGGGGTGCAAGAAATAAATAGGGAAGAATGGAAAAGTTGATGTTATGATGGAAGCCGGAATAAACTCATGCTGCCAGTGCGCGCCGGAGGATTTTAATTAATACAGAGCTGCCAGGAACTATTTTGAATAATAATACCTTGGGGTGAGAGCGAGGCGAATGGAAATGGGTATTTGCAATTTATTCAGGGTAAGCGGCAAACATTTTGAATAAAAATACGTTGACAAAACAACCAAGGAAGAATGCACATTGGGGAATGATCAACGAAACGGTTGATTTGCATTTTTCGCGTGTTCGTAATCACATTATTGATTTTTGCCCCTTTACTCAATGTTTAGCCACTCGCCTTGACAAAAAAATGTGCTCAGAATAAGAAGACAAAAAGATTGATATGCAACAAAAATTGAACATTGTGGCGATGCGAATTTTTATTGTCAGGCGAACCACGCGGTTGAATTTCGCTGAAAATTCGTTCGTCAAGCATTATTCTCAGCAGACACGTCTCGAGTGAAAGAGCGGAACGACTTCGAGCTCGTGGAACGGAACGAAAGAAAAATGTCTGCATCAGATAGCTATTCTCCCGACAAAGCAGAATATTCCTTCACCACGTACTCGCGACGCAAGTCGAATACTTTTTCGAGCTCGCCCGAAATTACGCGTGAATAGCTGAAGCATCGACATTAATCGTTCTAAAGTTTCAAGAGTGTTCGCATACCTGCTCCGAAACGTGCACCGCTGCGAAGCATAAATGTCCGAAAAAAAAATGTCAGTATCCAATTTTCCGATTCCTGATCTTCACAAAGAAATCGTATAACTCGAATATTGCATCGCATCACCGTCCGAGGTATAAACTTGCATTTTTACGGTACACTGCCTGATCAATTACGTTCGCTGCGTAACAATAAGTCCCGACAACGACGATAACGACAACGAGTGGCCGCCCTGCAATAGCTCACAGTAATTTCTACGTGGGTGTTGCAAATATGTTTATACTCCGCGCGCAAGGAACAGCGTCAACTGTCGTGAGCTCGCGAGCTAATTAAGTGCGACCTTGCCGAACGATAAACGAGGAGAAATGAAATCTACTGTGAGTCAGCGACCGTCCAATGTAGGTGTAAGGCTTTACAAGAGTATAAAATTACGATTACATGTCTGCGTTGGCAATTAAGTGCCTTCCCCGTGTGCGTGTGTGCCTGTATGCCTGCTATCTGCGTGTGCGTGTTATATCAGCGGCCAAGAATTCCGCGAAACTTTTGTAAATGATAATAATATCCGCGTTAAATCGTTGTACTATACCACTTTTATTTATACGGACGCGTTTGCTCATGCTACTTTATTGCCTTACCTTTAATCGACCCGACGCGTCGTTTGTTACTCGTCCGCGATACTTTAAGGGTGAAGAAGAGGCGCAGGCTGAATAAACGATGAGACAAGATGGGAGAATCGAAATGGAATCATGCTGTTCGTCGTGCGCACATTGTGTCGCGTTGACTTCGCGTCGACGGCAGTCTCTGCTCGAAGTTTCCGTCAAAGTTCAGACGGCCGCCGATGTCCGGCACGCCAGGGCATCTTTGCCTCACTCGGCTAGTACTGTCTCGTGAAAAACGTGTCAGCGGCTGCCTTTCTCGCGCGACGTCTCGAGGGAGCGAAACGGCAAACTTTCTCACGCCGGACCGCGTCACTTACTCTCCTCTTTTCTTTGCAGTACTTAACGCGACAACGTGGCATTATCGTGCGACGCGTAGGAGTCGCGAAAAAAATCGTGCTCGGTGGAAGCTGGCGAATAAAACCTTGCCACCGGGAAATAGTCGGCAGCGAACACGTTTTTCACGCGCGTCCCACGCGTGCGGACGTTTAACCCTTTGAGAACGATAATCCATGAATATCGAATTCGTTTCTTATATATGTGTCAGTACGAAGTGATAATAACATTAACGATTGTACGTCATAGCTCGTCGGTAACAAAGTCTACGTTATGCGTGTGTGTGTGTTTGTACATAGGTAATAGTCGGTACTAGGAGGACGGTTAAGTATGTGATCTATGGGTGAAGCGCGCTGCTCAAAGGGTTAAATTCTCCGAAATTTCCGGCCGCTCCCGTGCACCCTCGAAACGCTGCTTCCCGATTGCACGGCGAATATGTGACGCGGCGCTGCGTTTCGATCGATCGCGAACAAATTCGAGGGGGTGATATTTGCGAGGGAGTCGCGGCGGTTGTTGACGACAGGCGCCGAGGCGGCTCGCGGATATGTGGTTGAATATTATTTAAGCCGAGCGATATTACGGGGTGTGTAAAAAATTGTTAATATTCTCATAATAAATTTATTATATTTAGGTGCGGTGTTGAATCTCCACCCCCCCCCCCCCCCCCCCTCATTCTCTTAGCTGAATTTGTTTCTTCTCCCGTTGCGTGCTCCGCACAGTGTGTTATTATGACAATTTAGGAGGACAAAAATCCATAAATGGACTTTTTTTGAAGTGGCTACTGACTATATAAAGTCCATGGCGCAGAGCAGCGGTTCCCAACGTGCGATCCGTGGGCCAATTGCGGCCCACGATGCCAGAACATCCGCGATCTTGAATCTATAGAGATAATTTGCGTTTAAAAATGTACAGATTTCAATTTAAAATTACGAAGTAATGGCAAGCTTATGGTTAATCTTTTTGGTTGTGTGAAAGCCACAGAACGAACATTTCGATTATTACGAGAATAACTTCAAATTGGAAACTCATTTTATTTTTAATCGAGTAGAATATTAGTAACAGAATATGCTGAAACATCAGTTATTCTTTAGGTGGAAAAAAAAATTACGAAATTATGCAGAATTTGTTAGAAGAACTTGATAAACATTTTAATGATTTTGAGAATCAGGACGGATAATTTACTTCATTTTCTGATCCATTTTCGTGCAATCCACAAAATGTCGAAACCAAGAATTCTTATCGCAACAATTGCTTAATCGATTTTTATGAGGATTATCGTTATTTATATTATAGTCTTTTTTTGATATTTAGTAAAGAATTTACTTTAGTACTGTAATTGGTTGTTCCGATTCATATCGCATTAATAAATACAAGAAAATATATATATATTCTTACATACTTATTATCTGTATTTCCAATTATATTTCACGCAAAATATTTTTGATCCCTGGTGATTAAAATTTATTATTTATCATCCTATTTTCTTCATAATCTGGCCACTTACGGATGAAAAAAAAATTGAAAACAAAGTACCAGCACCATTTGGTATTTTTGTCCTCTTGTATTGCCAAAATAACACACTGTGCGCCGTTCGCGTACGTGTCGCGTGCGGCGATTAACTCTGCGGGCGAGCGGTGCGTAATTTCAGAGGACGTTAATTAACTCCCACTTACCGACGGTAATTACGACGCCGGACCCGTTACGGGCATTCGAATGACTCGCCTGCCGACCCAGACCTTTGCCGTGTCGAAGGACCGATCGGAGGAGTTTCTTAATTCAATGTTCAACGAGGATGGCTGGCTTCAGTTTCTGCTTCAACGAAGTATTTAAGTTATCGACATACCGCGACACGCGAAAGGCTTGCCGAGTCGCCGCATCATCCAGATTAACTTTGAAGAATCTTCGGTATTTTTCGCCTATTTCCGCAAACTTGACTAAACTCGAACAATTTGATCAGAATTTTATCAAAACAGTTTTGCCAAACATTTAGACTTTATAAACAGTCTGACGAAATATCTCGTAGGGCTCGTTAAAATCAATAGGTCGCCGATCAAATTCGTGCATGACATGCACGGAGCACTTTTCATTGCATTCACGCCGAACATTACTATGGAGGACGTAGCCGTCGGAACTACAACAGACGTGTTACAAATAGATCAGTTCGCATGACGGGTGTTCAATGCGACTCTCCTCCTGGCACTGCACTGTTAGCGGGATTGAACATGCCCGCCTCGTAAATGATTATACATAAATATGTAAATGCACTGCGTCTGTCTTCGGGCGAATGTGATTAGTGGCGAGAAAAAACATTTGCATAGACAGCGTCGAACGTGTCCGACACAACGTGACGTATTACTCGGGTTTCGTTCGTTCCCCATTTTTGAACACGGAACGACAACATTGTAGAGGATCATGCAAATGACGCGCATGTCGCGAGAACGGAACGGAACGGAAGACGAGAGCGGTCAATTAATCTTCCGAATCATTTGCGTTATCCTCGCACGGCTACGTTTCAACAAGTGCTTTAATGCGATGCGACGCCTACGTATTTGAGGATTACTCAATCGTGCTGGTATCTGATGCAGTGGTAAAGTCAGGTGCTCGACTCGGTCGTCGAATAATTCCCATTACTCTTGACTAGGATACATAGTAACTACTCCGGTCATTTATATTCAGTAAGATAACCGGACTCCTCCCGTTCTCTTCGCACATAAATCATAAACCGAGTTTATCATATCAGCGCAGACCGCGATAGAAGAGTTAATCCAAATAATTATCCGAAGCTTCGTGCGGTCCATGAAATATCGTTCTACTTGAAAACTCGCAGAAATTACGAATGCACGTCTTGAAGGCGTGCTGAATCAGGACAGAAGCGCGACTAACGTTTTCTGCCATAATCGATACTTGAACCCGATCGTACACAGAATAACCTACCTGTGCGAGCTTTAACACGTCGCCAGCTTAAAGATGGCCACTCTATTTCACCCGGCTGCGGAAATAATCTCGAACTGCACAACCCTCTTGGCATTTGCATCCCTTCCTTTCTCATTACCAGTCGATCCACTATCGTCGGTGTCGGACAGTGGGACAGAGGCAGATGCAGACCCCAGCGGAATTTTCTCTAGTCTGACATGAGGCTGAAACATATTCGCGTAGTCAGTGAGGATAAGTGAGAGCTAGCGGAACGACAGCGACGAAAAATCGCAGTATGCACGATGCATCAATTATAACCTAGCCTTCCTTTAACCCTCGGTCACCCGAATGAAAAATGAGATACGCAATCCCACGATGGGTCATTCTGACCCTTCCTGCAGGACGGCAACCCGACATTTTAAATTCATAAACATTTTATTTGTCTAGATTTATATGAGACGAGAATCTCAAATTAAATTCAACGCGTCCACGTAACACCAACATTATTGTTATAATTATTAGATTATTTATTTATTTAAATTCACGGGATGATCCCATTTTCATAATACAAAAAAAATAAAAAAATAAAAAGATAGTCTTAGATGAGGATGATTACAATAATTTCTTTCGAGATGAATATGACGTGTATAAGAAATAGTTTAATTGTAAATGGCAGTAAATATATAGTGATTCTATTAGGACGTTACTCGGGTCGAATTACGGTCATGAAGAGGGGTACTGTATGAATGCCCATCAATAATCAGTTAATAATTCGCTGCAATAAGCGACGAAATTCATCGAGTTTAACGGAGTAGAAACAGATATCGTTGGTGGCGGAAATCTTATTTGCAATATCCGTAATTCTATTAATAGGATTAGAGTAAAAAAGCGATAATCTGCACGCAGATGTCTGAAAGATAAGAGTTGATCTAAGGTTACGGCCGGAGAAATGGAAATTGATAGATGAAAGAAGTTGAGCATTATTAGTATAGTTGTTAATTATCTTAAAAAGGAATGAGAGATCAGCAATTACGCGACGTGATTCAAGGGTTTTTAAATTTAAGAAGAGCAGTAGATTGCTATAATCGTGATCTAAGGTGCTCATAGGTGTGTTAAGCCTAAATGCTAGATGTCTAAGAAATTTATGTTGAATTCGCTCAATAAGGATAACGTATTTTTTATAGTTAGGTGACCATATTGACGATGCATACTCCAGAAGAGGTCGAACAAGCGAATTATGTGTTATAGGTAAGAATCCTGGAAATAAATGCTGCGAAATTAGGTCGAAAATAGTTAGGTTACTACGTCTAACTCATTCCATTTATAAAACACTGACGACCATGTCGCAAAAAATTATAATTTTGCTCGAAAAAAGTTGTAAACAATTTATAAACAAATTGTCAACGTTTAAAATACATTGTAACGTCGTGAAAATCTACGTAGGCGAAAATTTTAGTTTTGCTCAAAGAATGGGTTGACGATCTTCAGGCTTCGGGTCAAATTGACTCATCATGGGTATCCGAGGGTTAATCAAGTGCAATGTTTCTAAGAAATTCATACAATCACACTACATAATAAAAGTGTACCATCTGCCCTGACGAAGTTACCCCTATTTCGCTGACAGGTACCGTCTAAATGACAAAAATGTTCTTTCATCCACACCAATTACAATTTGCTCCCAGGGCTATTCTTGCAACGAAATTTATAGCTATTAATCCGAAGAAAAAAACGACCAAGCAAATATCCAAATAATTAAACAACGCAGGAATCCATTCTCCATATCCGAAGAACGTTGCGGTGCGTGTCAGGGAAGAAGTGCAAGGAACACGGCGGTGGAACCCTTCAAATCGGCCGGGCACGAGGCCGGACAGAGAGATATTATCATGGTATCCTCGGTGAGGATCAGCTGGGCCAGGAGAACGACAGTGACGAAAATTCGCAGTGTGCACCATGCGCCAATTATACCCAAGTCATCCTTCAATCGAGCGCAACGATTCCAACAAAATGTACACGATCGTGCTACATAATAAAGGTTTACCATCTGCCCTCACGAAATTACCCCCTATTTCGCTGACAGCTACCGTCTAACTGCCAAAACTGTTGTTTTATCAGACTTACAACTCTCTCTCTCTCCCTCAGGACTGTCCATCCAACAAAATTCATAGCTATTAATCCGAAAAAAAAGAACGTCCAAGCAACTATCCAAATAAGTAAACAACGCTCGAAGAACGTTGCGATGCGTGTCGGGGAAGAAATGCAAGGAACACGGCCGTCGAGTCCTTCAAATCGGCCGGGCACGAGGTCGTAGAGAGAGAGATTCCCGTGGTCGGCGAGCAGGGATCGACTATGGGGGCAATAGAGCGTCGGCGCCGCTCGCCGACGGGGGTATTCCACGCAGTCGCATCTGGTCCCCGTGAACGGTGACGTAAACGTCGGCGTACGCTCGCGGGGTGGGAGGCCGGGAGGCTGGGAGGCCGAGCAGTGAGTAGAAGGGAGCGGATTGAGGTAGAGGGATAGAAGCGGGTAAGCGGCGAACGGAACAGCCGTGTGCGGACACCCTCCACGGGAACACCAGTGGCAGATGACGCGCGAGCTGGCGAAACGGGCCGCGCATTTACGTACGAGCGCCTTCCGACCGCGAGTGAACGTCGTCGACGCCAGTTCCGGCCATTCGCTGCTACCCACGACGAGGTACACGTCCTCCCACGAAAGGCTACCCGCCGCGACGTAGCACGTGAGACCGCCGGGCTCATCGATCTTCGCCGGACGCGAGAGAAGGGCTCGTCGAGGCTGCTCCTGCTGCTGCTCCTTCTGTCTTCTTCTGTCTTCTTCTCGCTCGCTCAATTCCGTTGGCTCCTTCGTCGTCGGAGTCCTCTCGAGCGAGGACGTTCTCTCTGGACCCGTCTGCCTATGCACCTGTGTTTCGCATCTTCGTTGTCTCCGCTTGTTCGCTTAGTTGCCGTTGATGCATAGATGCGTCTGTTGCTTCGACCTCGGTACACTCGTTCATCCTCCCAACGTCGAATATTTCGATTTCAAGTACTTAGACCGTTTTGTTCCCTCCCGCTTTCTGTGATATTATAATCTGAACGCTTCTCCCTATTTTTCGCGTTTCCTCTCCATCCACTCACTCTTTCAATTCCATCTCATGCCTCCCTCTCTGTCTCTCTCTCTCTCACTCTTTTCCACCCTCTTCCTAAAACCATCTCTTTCCCCACATCCCTACCCTTTCCTCCGTCTCCCACCCCTGCCCTCGCGTATCTCGCTCCGCGAGAGAACGAACGAGAGAGCCGTACGACTGCTGGCGTCGTGACGCCGTGCCTCGACGACGACGACGACGACGACGACGACGACGACGTTACGTGCCACTTCGGCGAGATTCTCGAGGGTGCGATGACGTGCGACGCTCGGACCGAACCACCTGTGAACGGACTAATGTGCTAAGCCGAAGCCGAGGCCGCGGGAAGCGGGAGGAGAGGCCAGCCGAGCGAGTATGTCGCGCGTGAGTCGGGAAATGGTGCGGCACAGACGCGAGTTTTCCGGACCGAACGGCGTCCGCGTCGATGCAGCTCGCGGTTCCGCCTAACGTCGCTCGCTTCGAGTGTGTGCCACGAGTTTCACCCGCGTCCATGTCCGTTCGACGACGCGCGAGTGTGCGTTTTTCAGAGTAAGAAAGAGAGATTGAGAGAGAGAGAGAGAGAGAAAGAGAGTGGAAAGGCGTGTACAGGTAACGTGTTAGGATTAACAGTGCCGTCGGAGTTTATCGAGCTTCGGCTCGCAAGGAAAACGGGAGGGTGACGTAAATTTCGTCATGCGCGTGTAATTTCGAGATGCACCTCGAGATAGGTGTGTCGAGTGACGGCGGGAGAGACGATTTCATGGGCGGCTTGATGGCTGGTGCGAATGTTTCCTCGCGGTCGTCCGGCGAAGAATCGTTCGAACGCGCGAGAATCGATTGCCGGGTCCGGCTGTTTTTCATTGTACGAGGAGTGCGGGAATGTGTGAGCGGGTAGAGGCGGGATCTAGGGTCGAAGGGCGCGATTACGGATTGTCGTTTGGAAATCGTAGAATCTGTCTAGAGACGTCGTTGGCTCTAGGTAAGCTAGGTGTCTGTTCGCGTGTGCGACAGATCGATGCCGAACGAACCGCGACGTTTGCACAGCGTAAATTGAGATCGCACGATCGTACGCGACTACGCGACGAGAGAAACGTATGCGCGTGAAAAGTGCTCGCGTCGTTTCGGATTCTGCGCATTAAAGTATCAGCTCGTTCGTCCACCTCGTCTCGTGTTGTCGGACGGCAGAGGAAAGGATCGGAATTGGAAATGCTCTAATTAAAGCCTCGCTGAAACGTGATTCGCGTTGTGCGGTAGCGACGTATTTGCAACGACCAATTATCTTCGGTTCATTTATGTACGATGTAGCCTCTCATACCTGTGCCCACGGTCACGTGACATTCACACAGACACACGTGCGTAGGCGTAGCTGCTTTCCGCTCAATGAACCCTCGAATGTCCCCCGATTGTAATCAGTTTTCCAGTCGGTTAATCATGCTAATTGCTCCTCCGAGGCGGCGAGAAAGTGAAATCGCGATAACTGATTTTCCAGCGTGTAACAGTAAGACACCTCCTTTTTTTTTCTGCTCCTTCCCTACGCGCCGTTCTTGACCCGTCGCCGTCGGAATTAACACATTGATTGTCGCGAGTGCCAATCCGACGGACGAGAAATAAATGTTGATTTCCCACGGGTTATTAGGATATATGAAATATTCAAAGTTCTTTACGCGACGCTTGGCGGGGGAGGGGGGGGAGGGTACAGGAACGTATTACGGTCCGCCGAGGTACAGATGTGCTGACAATGAGATGGAAAAAATTCATTATACGCCACGCTCGTCCCGCGCTTCGGAAAGCGTATTTTTCTATAAATCGCGCCACGACGAGCGACCCTCTGCTCTCTTAACCCCTTGAGGCAGACGATTTTAAAGAAAAAAAAATCCTAAGTTGCACAGAATTTGTTTACAATATAAAATTGGAGAAAAACGTTCATTGCAATTATTTAACATAAAAAATTACTCGAGACGAGAAAAAAAAAATGGCGTATCGATAAATCCTTTATTACAGAGCGGGACGTAAATAAGCCCATCGTGCATAAAGAGCTAAGCAAAGGGTGGGACAGTTTTTAACCCACCTAACCCCACAGAGGGGTTAAACATCGGAACGTTAGTGTTTCGGCGTGGCACGTGAAAGTTATTAAAGAACGCGCTTTTATGTACTGTTCGCAAGAAAGTGACACGGTAAAATTACCGTATAATGATCCTTGTATAAACAAAGAGACCGGGGTCTAAAATAACTTTACGTTCCACCGTTACTTCCTTTTTCTCCCTTTTTCTACCCCCCTCCCCCTGCATACCTGTTTTTCCACTCTCCATCCGTGTCACTCTGAAAGTTCACCGCCGCTATACTTAGCTCGCGCTATATTTTTAGCCGCGCGACGATACATTTTGCCGCGATACTTATATCGTCGGCGTGTGCTGAAATCGGACGAAAAAAGAAGTTCCAGCGATCGCGGAATATTTCGCGAGCGGATCCCATCCACTTCTCGACGGATTATTACGCTCGATTGAGACGTTCTCCTTCCTTCGTCCCGCTCGCTGCAAAATTAATTTCCTTCCACGTAACTTCGCTCTCGTCGTCTTCTTTCGCCACTCTTCCCTCGTTTCGTCTTCTTCCCTACCGACGTGTCTCTCGCACCCTCTTGATTCCCGCGCCCCCTCGGGCCATTGAAGGTTCAACGGAGCATGCTCGATTGAAGAAGACTTTTTCTCCTGCCGTTCGCTCTATAAATGGACGTCTCGACCCGGGTGCGACGGTGAATTTTTCAAAGACGACCCCGCGCGAGTACTCGTTGGATCAAGTTCTTACGACCGTCTCACCGGGCGCGGACGTATTCGCTTAAACTTGCATCGTCCGCAAACACGCTCGCGTTTTCTGCTCCCGACCTCCGCCCGTTCTTCTCTTCCCTCCGCAACTTGTGGCGCACCGGCTACATGAAAATCGCGCGTCTTTATGGAGCGGGATGTATAAATCGAACACGGAGAAGTGGTAGGAGAATTAAAAAAGTTCCGCCGCTTACATTCTTCCTCTGGCCTCGTCGCTTTTGTCTCCGCACACCCACCCCTCGCTCGCCTCGGGCTGCGAACTTTTTCCATGCTCACCTTCGAGGGCTCCGACGGTTGAACACGAGCGAGAAATTATACTTTACGGGATATTAAGAAGTAACCGGACAGACAATCTGCTCAAATATTCATTGACTCGCGGGGAAATGCATGCGTATTTTCAAATGTGGATAATGTAGTGTGCGTTTAATATGTAATTGGTTTCACAAAAGATTGACTTTCCATTTAAAATAGTATTTACGGTAAAAATTACCATTGTTCTGTAACACGGCACGGACTTTTTGACATTGACTGAAAAATTGCTAAACCTGATGACATAAGAGCTTCAATCGTGATTTCTCTATAAGAGACCGTGTTTAATTATTCAATTTATGAGCGATTTTCATAGTCAGGTTTAAGACTTAAGACCATCTTAAGCAATGCTTTGACCAATGATCACTCTCTAAATTCGACTTAAGGCAGTCTTAAATCTTAAGATCTGACTATGAATATCGCCCATTATCTTCTAAACTATGTAGTGGGGTAGTCTGAAACTTTATATCCGACATTATTATCTCAAAACGCATCATCCTTCGAAACTTTTTCATCCCAACAATTCCTGCGATTTTCTCGTCTGCCCAATTCTTCCTTAAACGAAATATTTCGAGGGAACGCCGACCTCGCATTTCCGTTCGCGCAAATATTCTCTCGACATTCGTCACGTTTTTCACTCCACCACCCATTATCCGTTCACCTTCACGGGCGCCGATAGCTAGTTGAACGGCGAAAAAAGCGCGATATTCCTAGCACAAACATTTTCGATCGCAGTTTTTCCTTTACTCGCTTTTCCGCCGGCCACAAATTCCTCGCCAAACAGCCACGGATCCATTTCATTTCCTTCCTCCTAATGCACTTCGCCGAGTAGACCGTTTAATTTTCTTAATGTAGGCGGCCGGCGCGATGATGGTTCTCTGTCTATCTCTCCAGCCTCTTTCTCATCATTCCCACCGCACCGATGGCCTATTTAGCGTTGAATTTCGCATGAGCGGTCGCGCGCAAAAATCTATTTGTTCCTCGCATTCGGCTGACGCTCCTGCCCTCGCATCGAAGTTGCGTAATTAGTGCAAGTTCGCGCTCGCTTTCGCTGCAGAGGCTCTCCGACGAGAGTGTCAATGTAACGATAACCGCTGACAGACTACCGAACCACTCGTAATTATTCCGCATCCAGCCCGTCCCACGTTCATCGAGTTCACATATTTGATTTCTTGCGTAGATCCTGTCGGCCAAACTGAGACACCCTGAGTTTTAAGCATTTCATGTTATTATGTTCGCAGATTGATGACTAGTTGGACGTTCAAGGATAAACGGCATGAAATACTTGAAAGTAGCACTATTTACGTTCAACCTATTAATATGGGTAAATAATAGACTAGATCAATCTTAGATCAGAACCCCCGACACGCCACTTTCATCAGATCATGTCCATTCTTCGAGAACTCCCCGCTTCCAATGGCCCCCATAAATAGACGAGCGAAAAAGAAAGCAAACTGCTAGAGAACTCGAGACCGGACGTCAAATTAGATCGTACACATTTAGTTCGCTGCAGCACGTGCTTCAACTAACACACCCGCCGGAAATCCCCGAACAGCGCAAATTTTCGTTAGCAACCAAATCCACCGTCCGTCCTCAAGAGACCACTTCAACCCCCTCGCGAAAAAAGGAAGCAAGAAAGTCGGGAAAAAAAATCCACCCAGCCTCGCGTTTTCTCTCCCTACAAACATTCTCCCAACTTCTATCCCTTCAATTTGCATCCACTTTACCACTACCCCCCCCCCCCCCACCCCCTCCCGGGCAAGTTAAAAGGACGTCGCCCATTTAACCGTCCCTTCCTTCCTCAACCGAAACAACAACAAAAAAAAGCAACAAGCCGAGGAAGCAACGTCCCAATGAAAACTAATGCAAAACAAAAATAACCGAAAGCGAAGCTTTCACGGTAGGATGATCTGCGATGACAGTAATTTTTCGACAGTTGGCCGGGTGCACGGTACTGGTTATAGGGGCCTGGCTACTACTGGAGCCGAGCAAAGGACACCTGCTAAATCTCTTTGTACCTGACGTGACGCCGCACGAGACCATTAATCTGATAGCTTACAGCCTCCTTGGCCTGGGATTCACTGTGTTCACAGTGGGTTTCTTCGGATGCCGCGCCGCGCTGCACGGCAATCAGTGCATCCTCGCAACAGTGAGTTCGACGAACGAGAGTGGCTCTCGAGTCACCCTCGTTGCGCTTTTAATGTCGACGTTTTCCGGGCCGCGGCAAAATCCGCCGATAGGATTTTCGTTCCGTCGGTTTGCCAAGTGCCGCTCATTGTCTTATGGGCTTCGGTCGCATGCGATGTAGGATCGGTCCGTCTCGAGTTTGGTTCGTGCAAAATAAGACTCATTTCGCATCGCGCTCGGAACGGCGTGAGAAAGATTGCAAACATTTACTTATGATGACGTTGGCTTTCTGAGGGACAGTACTCTTGTTGGACGGTGATGAGTAACTTTATTCCATGGTATCTCAGATATTGCCGACGTTTTGGTACGAAAAAATGGACCCGTTTCAAGGCTGGCTAGAATGTGATATATTATTAAGGGGCATGAAGAGTATGTTGTTGTTTGGAATTGTTGTGTTAGACTAGGCATCTATTAGTTAAAATGAAATTTAACAAAGTTTTATACAGAGTATATATAAACATGGGGGCCACTATAAAATTCAAAATGTAGGAGTAAAAATATTGAAATGGAAAAACGAATTTCGGCAACCATGTGGAGGCCTAATCTAGAAAAATGTATGAGTAAATTCAAAGGGAAAGGAAAAATGTTTATGCATAGGCACTTACGATGTTAATTGAATAACAAATTAAAAATCCAATGCACTTTCATTTTTATTTAATTTATTATTCAATTAACATCGTAAGTGCCTATGCATAAACATTTTTCCTTTCCCTTTGAATTTACTCATACATTTTTCTAGGTTAGGCCTCCACATGGTTGCCGAAAATCATATTTTCAAATTCGTTACTTTTACTCCTACATTTTGAATTTACTAGTAATCCTTTTATCTTCAGGTAAAAACGAGTGACTATGGCACCATTAGTGTGTATATTTATCAGTTTTTCAAGCTATTTTCTGTTAAGCTACATTATTATTATTTAAACCAAAGGGAATCTATCTATATATACTCTATAACAATTTTTTAATTTCAATTTTAACTGATGGATGCCGAGTCTAGCATCCTTACAAATAGAATAACTTATCCAATCTCATAATAGTTAAGAGTCGGCCACTTGTTATTTTGCTAACAATAATTGTTCCAAACAACAACATACTCTTAATGTCACTTAATTATATATCACATTGTAACCAGCCTTAAAAAGAGTCTAAATTTTGGTACCGAAACGTCGGCAATATCCGAGATACCATGGAATAAAGTTAGTCATCACCATCCAACAAGAGTACTGCTCGTTACAAAGCCAACAACACTTCCACGTTAATAATTTGATTACGAGCAAAAAACACATATATTATATTGAAAAATGCCTGCATTTCACTCTCTACGCGTTTTGGGACATCAAGGTCCTTCGTTAAGTTATAGACGTTGTATGCATCTGATGTCCATGTTGCGATACTCGGCTTCTCTTGCTCGACCATGCGGTGTGTTAATCGTGATTCGAGGATTAGAGATATGTTTCTTCTAGTACATGAGCATGCTGGTAGCCCTGATCGTGACGGAATTGGTAACGGCTGCTGTTGGCGGCCTGATGACGTTCCGCATACTCTCTGATCTGGAGGAGAGGCTTACCGATAAACTGGCCGAGGATTACGGTCATGACACGACCAGCGACATTTCGTTCAGTCACAGTCTCGATTTTGCGCAATACAAGGTACGGCATGCAATCGAACGGCGTGGGATCGGTGAATGCGGATCGCGTGTGACGTTTTTGAAACAGCGACGAATGGGGAGGGCGGTAGAAACATGAACGGGGTGACGGAAGGTGAAATACCAATGGGAAATGTAGAATATGCTGGTTTATGGCACGCGCCGAAAGTGTCTTTGAAAAAATTGACTTTGAAACTCGATCCGTTTTGCGCGCTGCTAGTGATCGAGTTCTGAAGCGCACTTTTGCGAAAGGCTACACTCGTATTACAAAATCGACAGTTGCAAAATTGGTAGTGTTGGAACTGGTAATCGAATGGCAGAATATCGCGACATATCGGAACTTAAATTAACAATTCGCGAAATAACGCATTTAGTGATGACAAATTTAAACAATGTCAACTTTGCAAATTTTCATTTTACATTACTCGGACAATTTGACGATGCCGGCTATTTGGCGCGGAATGTCTCAGAATTATAAGTACCAGCTTGCAAAATTAATTTTCATATATTGTTTATAAATTAAACAAACGGACCGGCAATAATGAATTGTGTTAAAAAAGGTGGTGGCCATAGTCTCAAACAATTTAAAGTTTGTCCGAACTCGATACGACCACGTTAAGCCACTTTTCAACAATTTGTTTATAAAGCCGTCAACCATGGTAAATTATACATTACTACCCATAAGTATCAATCATGTCAATGCAGACGCGGTAAAAGCAATAACTGTTACCGTAGGCATCGATTTTTGTATCGCTTCTCCAACATACAAGTTCATTTAACAATTATTTATAAAATTCTTAAGGGACACTGTAATATGTCCCATTTGTTACAAAACAGTGGCCATATTAACATAAATCTGATACCAAAAATACCTGTTCTTATATATGACCAAAAACATCAATCAACAATTAACAATTGTTTAAACAATTTCCAGATAACGGCACACTCGGTATGGGATAGTAAATACTATTACGAACATTTTGGCTTTTGTTTGAAGTCGATACGTCAATTGGTTGGCAAGATATGCATTTTTGAAGTTTGCTCTATGATGGAAAAGGACACAATATAGATAGAAAGAGACAGCGATGAATGAACTGCGCTGCTCACTGGCATTGTAAATTCTCAGAAATTACTACTGACCTACATCATTTCCAGAAACCGAAACTAGGTGAACAGGTGCACGTCCGCGAGACTTTCATGTTAGTGTTAGTGTGGCCGTACCGAAAAATTGCATGGTCACCTTAAATCCACAATATCTCGGCTCACAAACATCGTAGAACGATGATCCAAAGTTTGTTTTAAAGCTAAAGAATGCCGCTCTCACACAATTCTAGTTAGAACACGCTAGCTTTCACGTTAGCCTTCGAACTACGACGCTTGAGTAGAGCGAAATTTCTTTATATCATTTTCCAAGATCTAAAACCGAAAAATCCATGCACATATAATTCTGAGACATATGCATACAACAAAAAGAGCGACAGTTAACAATCCGTACACATCGTCAAGCCACCATTATACTTATCTATTGCATTGCTACTCCGCGCAAAAACCCTCAAGCTTTACACCGTTATACAGTCTAACTCACAATCAGACACAATATAAACCGCAGCTCTCCAGAGTGTCACGTTTTTCGAAACACGCTCTCAGATAGATACAAACATATACACGGCGCGCGCACACATACACACAAAGGGTGGACCTTTTTCCGCGGGGAAAGAAGTATCCGTCGTCTGGCGTGCTTTGCGAAATGTCGTGCACACAAGTATATACACTTTATTCCCCTCGCGTACGGTGTACAAAGCTTAATGAGGAAAATTCCGTCCGCCGGGGCGCATTGCCACGGTCGGACGAGCACATTAGACGCTTCCATTGCAGTTTAATTGCTGTGGAATTCACGGTGACGGAGATTACAATGGCACGGCCTGGTGGAGGGACGGACAAATTTCAGGCACCAGACGACAGGTCCCGCTCACTTGCTGTGTCCTCAAAAATATCGAGGTATTAAGCCAGTAAGAGTTCACGTATTATACTTGTCAGGGGTCCAGCACTTTCTTCAGCATGGGTTTCTCATATTTTGCCAGTTTTCTGATATGTGCGGCTCATCGCATCATTACGGCGTCACGGTATCTGCGTACAGGGTAAGGTTGCTATGATTGGACCACTTAACTTCGTTGCAGTGTTATTAATAAAATTTTATTCATAAAGTAAAATCAATAGTGAGACTATAAATAAGTACTTGCTAGTTTATTTTAAAGAAAGTATTAATTTTAATTTATGAATAATAATTTATTAATAGTACTGCAGCAAAGTTTTGTAGTCCAATCGTAGCAACCCTTACCCTATATACAGGGTGTCTCAGCTGATTTTGACATCTTGATTTTATCGCTACTATTATTTTTAGGGAAAAATTTGTCAGACGGAACTTGCTTGGTTTCGGGCGGACCATAATCTGAATTTAGTAACTTTTTTATAGGTGGAGGCGTTTAGAAGATTTGAAGGTCAATTTATTTTTTTTAAATGGAATTTGTTAGAAATTGTAGCATATTTCTATAGCCTTCACCAAATTCCACACTATATATTTGAAGTGTTTTTTCCAAATATTTATAGTTTAAAGTTGTAACACTGACATAGATGCAGGAAATTCACTGAATTCGCGCAAGTATGGGAGTGGAAAGTGTGATAGAATAAAGTTATCGCGTTTCTTGTAAATATTGTGAGACTTGGTGAGGGCTATCGAAATATGTTACAATTTTTAACACATTCCATTAAATAGAAACGGGTTGACCTTCAAATCCCTTAAATGCTTGCACTTATAAAAAAGCTACTAACATCAAATTATGGTCCGCTCGCAACCAAGCAACTTTCGTCTCGTGAAATTTTTCCTAGCAGTAATAATAGCGACAAAATCATGATGTGCAAATCAGCTGAAGCACCCTGTATGCCGTAATACCGTAATGATATTTTTGTTTAGAATAATATTCACGTAAATCAACGCTTTCAAGTGTTCGTGTATGCATGATGTGCAGTAAGCGCTCTATTACATGGGCAATAAATATGCATCTTTAATTTGCAGACGAAAAACACGGGTAGTCCCATGAGCGTTGTTTCCAGGGTTTTCCATAAAAACGTAAGTAGCTCTTTTATCGTGACCCGTATGGTAGATTTGGTCGTGTAATTCGAGTACTTAAACGCGCCTGCAGAACGAGAAGCCGTGGCTTCAGCCGCAGCCAAGGGACGAGAACGCTTGTCAAGAACAAGACGAAGAGGGTCACAAAGGATTCAGGCACAAAGAAGTAAATTACCTACAATTCACATTGTCGTAAGCGTGCGGAAGATTTCATTCCAATTTAAAGACCTATTAATCGATGTTGATTGATTAGATTTCAATGTTACGTATTGCCATTTCCATTCCTTCCGAAAGTGTCATTAGTTATTTCTGCCGATGGATTGTGGCATCAATTTCACTTTCTTTACTGTTACATGAATTTTCAGCCTTTGGCTGCTAAATTTGATTAGTTATCGATACGTACGGCTTTCAAGTATTATACTGTAATTAAGGACAAGGTCTGCAATTTGCACTAATGAGATTTTAATCAATTTTTAAGATCGAAATGTCGTTTCGTAATGGAACGAAACGATTAAACGTGGTAACCGGTATTCATTCTAATTTAAAGACCTATTAATCGGTGTTCATTAGATTTCAATCTTACGTATTGCCATTTTCATTCCTTCCGAAAGTGTCATTAGTTATCTCTGCCGATGGATTGGATTGTGGCATCAATTTCACTTTATTTACTGTTACATGAATTTTCAGCCTTTGGCTGCTAAATTCGATTAATTATCGACACATACAGCTTTCAAGTATTATACTGTAATTACGGACGACGTCTGCAATTTGCGCTAATGAGATTTTAATCAATTTTTAAGATTGAAATGTCGTTTCGTAATGGAATGAAACGATTAAACGTGGTGGCCGATATCGAAAACGAAGTACTAATGGATTAATACTTTCAGGGTTGCCTGGACAAAGTTACGAATTGGCTGCAGGTCGAGAGTTTCACGCTAGTTTTCCTCGGCATGGCAATGGCTGGAATTCAGGTATGTAACTCTGCGCCGGAGAAATTTGTTCCGATTTCGTCGATTAAACGAAGCGGAAGTTTCGAAACGCCCAGTCGCTCTTGATATTTCACCCTCGACGGCAAGAAAGTTCTTTCTCGCCGTAATTTCGCGCCTGCTGAAGGCTCATCAATTCTCATTTACAACTTTCACACAACACAATACAGCGTGTAGTTAAAAAATGTCCGAAATGCCCGGAAAAACATGGCTACCTGCGCAATCAAATTTCTTCTCAGACACCCAGTATAATTGGCTCACTTCCTGTTGCATATCAGTCTAACGTACTATTATTTAATCGAATCTCCACACTCTGTCCTTCATACTCCCTCGCTCACTTCTATCATACGTCCGTACAATTTCAACAAAAATTCTCTATTATCTGTCATATTTGCTGGCCAAATATACAGCAAGCATTCCAGATCCTTCTATTTCAAATCAACGTACTGACAAAAAACATACGATGTCCTGTACGTGAATCTTTTGGACAGCACAAGCTTTTAAATACCCGAGATGTACTTGACATTGGACTGATGCACAGTGACAGATCCAGATGTGTGGAAAAAGTCAAGCCAGTTCGCCTACAAGGGTTCTTTACGGACGACGCAGCTTGAGGCGGTATTCATAGTCATGTCTTGAGACTTAAGACCGTTTTAAATCGAATTTAGAAAGTGATCATTGGTCAAACCGGTGCGTAAGATGGTCTTAGGTCTTAAGACCTGACTATGAATACCGCTATTGAACCCGCATATGTAAAAGACAATAAACAGACGATTTCCAATAGGCGTGTTCATATAGAACCCACTTTTAAACTGGCCAATTCAAACTCCCGATATGCAAAAGTAAGAGAGAAAAGTGCATCAACAACGAATGCCTAGGTCCGTCCATTTTCTTTACATCTGAAGTTTCAAAAATTCTAAAATCTGTCTTCTCCATAACGTCGCTTGAGAAAGTTCACCTAGACTTATTCCTTACGACAAATTTCTATCAACAGTCAAATTCACAGATACGTGGTCAAATCTAACAAAAGTTGTATTAAGAACATTCTATTTTTTTTTTGTTATCATTTAACTGTTACAATATACCATCAAAAAGATCACACCGTGTATTACTTATCAACATAACTACCTTCATTCCGAGAGATCGGACTACGGGAATGGTTGCAAGTCGGCAGCACTTACGACTCGCCACATTCATTTGTCGCCCACTTCCGTTTAAGGAGGAATGGGATAGACAATCTGGTCAAAAGTTAATGCCACATGGCGAAAATGCATGCATATTTACAAATGTGGATAATGTGGTGCATGTTTAATATGGACAAATGGATGATTAATATGTAGTTGGTGCTACGAAAGATTGACTTCTCGTTTAAAATAATTTTTACGGTAAAAATTACCATTATTCGGTAACAGATCGCAGAATTCTTTATATTGACTGTACAACTGCTGAATCTGATGACAAAAGAGCTTCAATTGCGATTCCTCCATAAATGATCTGGCACACTTATCCGACACGACACGACACGACAAAAACGGTAACAATTGAATAATTGTAAATAAATGTCGTTTCGTGCCGGACGAGTGCGCGCAGCTTCATTTATTTGCATGCATTCAATCCAATCCATTTTTTGTCGTGTCGTACTGTCGTGTCGTGTCGTGCCGGATAAGTGTGCGAGATTCTTAAGAGACCGTGTTAAATTAATAAATTATTTTCTTCTGAACTATGTAGTAGCGAATTCTGAAATTTGGTTTTCTCCTTTATTACATTAAAATACATAATCCCTCAAAATTGCAAGAAATTCTGCGACTTTCTTATGTGTGTCCAATTCCTCCTTAAGTAAGAAGCAAGTCGCCAAAGGAAGATGTCGGTACGCTGACGCAAACATTTATTTTCCAGACATTCGGCATAATTACGTCAGCCTTCCTCTGTCGGACCATCAGGGACATGCAGATCGACTAACCAGCCAAATATCAGTCAGAAAGATGAGACCGAGTGCCGCGATGTCCGAGCATCAACGATTTTTACAGAGAAACGACGTTATTTTGCATATTTTATTCTTTTACCATCGGAAAAACGGAACGACGACTAACGTCGACGGAGGATCGTCGCGAGTCTGTATCGATGAACTGTGTTGCACTCTCAGACGTGAAGAAGAACGAGTCTCAATGCCAGCCGACGGCCGCGGGGGTTCGATGTGAGAGCAGAAGTCGCGATTTTGTCAGATACAGAGGCTCACGCGTTCGTTCATGCGACTCACTCATTCGTTCGCGACACTCTTGGAAGTCATAATGACTGACTGACTAGACGTTAAGCTCGACGATCGAATAACGGCATCACTGTTCAATGTAACAATCCTAAAATTATTGACGCTTATGCAGCAAGGGTCGTCGTCATGTCGAAAAACTGCGTACGTGTGAGCGAGCCTGAGAGTCGTTGTACGTGCTTAATCCGTTGATACACGATGTCCTCGAAAGCGCACCCGTCCTCCTCCCCCGCATCTTGCTCCGCGTGGTCGAAATTGCAGAGAAAAAGTGGGAAGCGCGAAGGAGAGGTCGCGAGAGAAAAGAACGAATGTACCTATTCATCGCTCTGTTGTACATAAACGTATCCCCGTAATTATATCGTGTTCAACAACAGTCTGGATAACATGAAAGTTTCTGGTTATCATGGCCGGTCGGCCAATTTTCGCGATTCCCGTTAGCCTCGTGCCGAAATAACGAATGACACACACACACCTACACGCGCGCACACATACATATATATATTAGACACACACGAAGAAGGATACGAATCGCTACTTACCGACTAATTTTTTTATTGTAAATACATCGACGTCGTACGACGACGTGAGTGACGACTTTGAAACGATAATGGATTCCGACATTGTTTTTGGTCCACCGCCCGAACCGCGAAACATAATTTTTCTACACGACCTTCTCAAGCCCGGCGAGCGTAACCGCGAGGATAAATTGACCGGCGTGTATATTTTCGAACGCGTCGCGCGAGCCTGGCATGTTTTCTATCCGATCTCCGGAAGGCGTTCAGTTTCTGCCGCGCCAAAAATTGTTTCGTAACTGATTAATCGGTGTAATTTCAAAAGTACGTGTATTAGAGGTACGTAGTCGTTGCGACGGTCCACACTCGCGAGCTAATCACAGGACGCGTTGAGTAATATATGTCAATATGGGGAAATAAAAAACAAAGTGCACTCTGTATATTCCATGACCGGGTGGAAAACGGCGTTCGACGGAAAATGTCTACAATAAATCGTGCCAAAGAAAACGTTTGACGAGTACCAAACTTTAATATAGTTTTATTTTCTAAATGACAAACTTGGCATGGAATGTCCGGTGCATTTATAGAGTATAACGTGAGGATAATAAAAGTATTGTTCCCTGTGAGCTGTCGTTACGATCATTTTGTACACCCAACAGCCCCAAACGATGAATAAAGCAGACGTATCAAAATAATAAGTATATCGAATGCCTTCGACGTGTCTCTCGATGAACGGCAGAACAAGGTCGAGTCGGATTATTCGTAGAGAAAGACGTCACGGTCGTTCAACTGTTGGACTGGCCTGCAATTTGAGAGTAGCGGTCCGTTCATCGTGCAAATTTTCCGAAATTGCTCGACCTGCGAAAGAATCGTGTCGAATCACGTTGAGTCACGGACTGTAAAAATACTTAAAAAAAAAAAGTAACACTGACTTCAAGACTGCTCTAAAAAGTATGGAACAATTTTCAATTTTTGAGGTCGGCGCCGAGATAGAAAGAAAAGAACCCATCAATTGGCGAAAGAAATGCTTATAATTTGTTTCGTTCATCGAATGACTACAATACAAAGTTCAGAGTGTGCTTACAGGCTAATTGAATTTCAAGACTCCCCCCCCCCCCCCCCCCTCTTGCCCCTGAGATTTCGATTTAAGTGTTCTTTTGTTTCTATCTCAGCGGCAACCTGAAAAATTGAAAATTATTTCATACTTTTTAGAGCAGTCTTGAAGTCGGTGCTACTTTTTTTTTAAAGTATTTTATTTTTTAATTTTTAGTTACATTTAACAGCAACCCGACCAACCTCGGGCTAGTAATTTGCTAGTAAAGAAGTGGATTAAAAGATGAGTATTCTTTATTAGAATGTTTTAAAATTGAGTGTTCGCTTTCAAACGTATCCGAAATCGTCCAAATCGGTCAACACAGTGAAAAGTTATCCGTGAACATGTAGAAACTACTCTCGAAATTTTGTGAAAACTCTGTAAAAAATGGATTTTTGTTTTCGGCATTTTTCGAAACATAAATGGGACACATGGAAGAATAGACCGTTTCGTATGAACCAAGAACCATCAAGATCCGACAACCCGTTGCGAGTTATGGGTAAACATACTTAACACGTTGAACGCCCAAAATGTTTCGAAAACATCTGTAACAAAATCGTTGTTAGTCGTGTCAAGAAAAGCGTTAAGAATCTATTTTCCAGGGTTCCGTGTGTCAAGTTTTTCCCTCACCCAGATTTAAGTGAGGTGGCGTTCAATGTGTTAAAAAAAACAATATACATGTCGAACAGATAACCCTCCTCTTTTTTTGAAGTCGGCTAAAAACGAACGTGTGGAAACGTCGAGTGCTTTCGAGCATTTCACCTGGGAACTGGATATGGCAATGGGTTCCGGCTGCACGATCCAAGTGACGATTTCACTGCAGGGTGGTTGCGTGAGAGAACCATTATAAGTATAGTAGCTCCTCTCGAACGGCGGAAAAATCCACTCCAGCGGGAAGCTTGGCACGTGCACTTTACTCCCAGGCTTGGCAATGCGCCACAAGTTGGTCACGATGCTGTCCAAATACGGATTGTCGGCGTTCGTTATCTGCGAAAACGTCGCGAGTCTACTGTGAAGCTGTGGGAACGAAAGACACACGGACGCTTCCGACAACGGGAAACGCATCAAGTTAACATATTCAACCTGAAAGAAAAATGAGACGACGACAAGACCGTCCTTGGCGCCCAGCATAATCGAGTCTAGAGGTGAATCGAGATCTCGTTTGACATGAACCACTTGCAGTTCCATGGGATAGCGGATGTAGTCTATGGTATGCTCGCTGCCCTCGTTGTTCGACGGACCCCAATGAAACAGCAGCGAATTAAAATGATAGATTGCAGACAGAGGTCCTCCTTCGATCTGTGGCCTGGAACAGTTACCCCAGTAACCGCAGACAACGACTGAAATACGCAAACGTGCCACAAATTCATTTCTTATTTCTTCCGATTGATTTCTGTTGAACGAAAACGAGTGAACTTTCCCGATAAATTTTCTAAACCGCAACGATACCTGTACTCGCATCGTTGGCTATCGTCACCGATATCGGCCGCCTTTCATATCCGGACCACACTAAAGCTTCCGAGGGTTGTACAACTAAGGTGCATCTTGTCGTAATATTGACAGGAGACTGATTAAAACCGCCGCTGTCCGGATACAGCACTTTCCACGTGTGAGGTCCGTTATGGTCGCCGTACCCGAACGCATGGACCGGAGTATTGCAGTCGCTTTCCAACGACGAAAACAGTTGCGTACAATCTAAGACCTCGGTCAGCAACAAAACTTTGCGAACATGCGTTATTCGCCAAAGAACCCTCAGTTTGATATTAACTGAACGATCTGGACGTGATCGAACGTGTCGCACCTTCCTTCGACTACATGTTAATATTTACCTATAAGAAGAACGCTGCAGCACACGACCATAAACTCCGCCAGAGAGAAGCTTAGCATTTTAGGACAAGGGGACGACGCGTTAGGGGCGTTAATTCGAGGGCAGTCTGCACTGTGCAATTCCGTACGACAGTGCCTCGATGCATGCGGATAATCCTGAGTGACACTTGCAGAATTTGAATTTTATTTGACGTTTGCAGCGGTCGTAATCAAAGTCAGTTTTCGTCGGGAGACTAAGGTCGGTGATGTTCCATTGTTGATGATATCGATTGCGCGCAACGTTCAGATCCGTGCTGAAGTTGACGCGTCGGCGAGGCGATAATTTGTTTCGATGTGTAGAACTGATGGGAGCTGACGTTTTGAGAGAAATATTTCGATTCGGAAAATTATGCGAGTCCGATAGGATTAAAGTGGGTCGGATGTTTGATTTCGTTGCAATAGTATGATATAAACGTAGACGATGCAGTGCGCCGGTGAGTTCCATCCACGATCCTTGATCCGCGGGACAAAATCGTCTAATCGTTCACATTATTTCACGAAGGCGACAGTGGAAAATTCGGTCAATCCCCCGTGGACATCGACGAAGACAATGCGATTCGCACAGAATATCCTCCTCTCATTATGAGCGGCCATTGGAGTCTAGATGGGGAGGCAAAATTGAAGAACACCGGATCAACCGGTACGTGAGACTTTCGAAAAATAAAGCCTCACACCAAATCACGATTCCTCATACACACGTTCAATAGACTCAGAGAATCGTACACATATTTTTGCTTAATATAAAAGTTTGCGCCGATCTTTGAACGTTTCATCATCGAGCTTGCGTGCTTTTGATCGCCTCCATATGCGCATTGCGTGTTCTGTCAGTCTCAATCACGTTGGAGGGAAACCGGAGTCCTGCTACGCTGCGAGGCGGTCCATTTGTCAACGACGTCTACGAATTGTCCGAGGTGGTGTTTCGCTGGGGCTCGTCGAACTGCAAGGGGGCGGAACATACGTTGAACGGGACCTGGTTCACCATGGAGGCTCAGGCGATTCATTTCAATCGACGATACGAGACGATCGACGAGTGCTGGTCCAAGCAGGACGGACTGGCCATCTGCTCTTACTTCCTTCAAGTGTATCAGTTGCCAGCGTGGGACGAGCATCCGTTGTTCTCCAAGATCACGGACAGTTTGCATAAAATTACCCAGTCCAACGCGTCCGTCAAAATACCATCCAGTATGTCATTGAAATGTGAACCGTCTTTGAATTTTTGAGGTCCACTTTAAATCCCGATAATTCGCCCCTTATGTCGTTGAATCATAAATGTGATCTGGAGAAGATGGAATTTTGTACTTACATTATAATGTAAATTGATGCAGTGCGAATTAAGTAAAGAATCGAAAAAAATGCAATTTAGTAAAATATTGTGAATTAAGTAAAAAAATTGCATTTTTTCGATTCTTTACTTAATTCGCGTTGCACCAATTTACGTTACAATGTAAGTACAATATTCCATTTTCCAGACCACTTTTACGATTCAACGATGTTAGTGGCAAATTATCGCAAACTGAGTAAAAAAATTATTTAAAACAATTGTTCATATAAACAATTTTTTTACTTAATTCGTAATATTTCACTAAATTGTATTTTTGTTTAATTGTTTACTTATACCGATTTAATGCAGCTAAATGTAGAGGTGTTTTCATTCAGTTATGACATGTAAAATGATTTATGAAAATATAATGTTTTCCTTCGCTTATTCCAGACTGTTTGTGTTGGATGAGGCAAGCTTGTCAGACTCCAGGGTATTACACGTACCAAGGATCATCGACCACTTGGCCGTTCCAGGAATGCGTCACTTGGATCGTTTTCCCGGAACCAATCCGAATATCCGAAAATCAGGCGCAATTATTCCGAATGTTGCGCGACAGCAAAGGGATGCTGATAAAGGAAAATTATCGTGAAGTGCAAAAACTCAATGGCCGTCTGGTTTACTATGTCAGTTAAATAATTCAGCGAACACAATGTCCGTCAAATAATCCCTCAAGAAGTCTTCGTATTAAATTTAATGTCCGTAGTACTATATTTTATTCTGATATGTAACATGTGGAATATATTGGCTTTCCAATCTCGTTTATCGTATTAATTCTCGATCGTTCTCCGAGCGAACTCACATATTCTTCTGTAATCGCAAAGAAAACGTCAGTGTGCGCAGTAACTTCCTCAAGATAGTTCGTTAACCTGCTTCTCCTTTCGACCTCCAAATCTTAACCCTATTTTAATAAAACATGAGAAAATATAAAATTAATGGCTCCGAAATCTAAATTAAAACGAAACCCCACAGGTAAATCATACAGTCGGAAACGAATAAAGGGAACCATCGTACGAGAAATGCTCCTCTCCCATCCCAATATTTCGCACTATTGATCACGATGTTTTTAAGCTGAAAATATCCGAAAACCGGTCTCGACGTCGTCAACCGGCATACCGAGATGGAGGCAGTCTCCGGTGAATTTGAACACGCATTTCACTTGGTTGAAAAAGTTTCCGCCCTTATACATGAACGGTCACTGGCTACGAGATGGAACTGCGAAAATGACAAACACCGGAAAGACAGGTCACATTTTGAAATAATTCCTTCTTCTTGGTCGGTGCGAACTTTAATTCACGACTCTCGTCTAAATGCTACATTTTTCCTTTCAGTCGTTATCGAACTAACGCGTGACGTCATGCCGGTTCTGCGAGGTGGTCCGTTACACAAAGACGTGTTTCAATTACTGAACGTTCAGTTCCGTTGGGGTCCGATGAATTCCCGTGGGGCGGAACATTCGATAGATAACGTTTGGTAAAAGTGTTACGAAATTCGATTTTGCGCAAAGGAACGGGAAAATTTGAAGTGGGTTGCTCTGCAGTGATAATCAATACAGGTACTCCATGGAAGCCCAAGCCATTCACTGGAACACACGTTACGGATCGATAGAGAAATGTTACGAGAAGCCGGATGGAATTGTGATAATGTCATATCTCATGCAGGTACAAATGCCAAACATTTATTTCATGTTCTTCCAAATAATTCCCTTTCAAAAAAAAAAAAAAATAGGTGGTGGGCTGTTCTGCGTTAGAAGACAACCGTGTCATGGCAAGAATTACGAAGCACTTGCCGAAGATCGAGAAGATGGGATCTAGCACCGAGTTGCCGCCAGGTATAGAAATCCAAAACTAGAATTGTGCTTGCAAAGGTAATATACCTTTCGAATTGTCCTTGAAAATATACGTGTGCACGCTGACAAAGAATACTTTCTTCGGTATATGCTAAATTCTCTTCTATTTTTACTCTTGCCTTTTCATATCAATTTTGTCGTCTTGTCTCATTCTTATCAACACGTGTATAATGTGCATTTTCTTTTTTACATTCTTTAGACTGTCTATGGTGGATGATGGAAGCTTTTCAAGCCCCAGGTTACTTCACATATCCAGGTTCTCTCACTGTTCCGCCATACAACGAATGTGTCATTTGGATAATTCTGCCGACTGCGATAAGAATATCATCTCGTCAAGTACGACAGAACGAAATCCACATCGGGATTGATCAATGTGTGGATTTGCGTTTAATGAATTCTCTTACAGTTGAACGAGTTTCGAAGACTGTGCAACAATAAATCGGGGAACATCTTGCGGAATTACCGATCGCAACATCCTCTTCGTAAACGGAGATTGATATACTCTTCTCCCGACGCTGTTGCTTAAACATTTCTACACACAAAAAAAACACGTAAAAGAAATAAAGTTAAAAAAAAATGGTATCTGTGTGATTTGTTTCGCAACGCGACATCCATGAGTTTATTATTTCGTTAAGTTCGTGCTAAGCACATAATCGATATTCAGGCCGTTTGGCAGCCGGGCAGAAAATGTAATCTGCATTTGAATAAACATGGACGCAGTAGGATAGTCATGGGGCAGACCGAATTGAAACGGAACGTGTTCATTACAGATCCTAAATTCCCTTAAATTTACAAAGAACTCTTTTAGACTGTGAAACTGTAAAAATCATCGAGACGACATGCCGTACACTGGATTAGTCGGTAAACATATCGTGTTTCTGGTCATTTCCGCTTCAGGTTATGAAGTTTGCAAACATAACTTTATACGTAAAAATGCCTAGGTCTGCCGAAAACTGGTCAAGCTCCCGTCGATATAGACGAGAAAGTGTTGCGTAAAAAAAGATATCCACCTCTTATCATCAACGGTCACTGGCTGAATGAAGGCGAAGCTGTCATGGGGAATAACGGAGAGACCGGTAATGTGAACAGCACATTCGTACATTTTAAATGTATTATTTATTTATTTATTTACTTATTTATTTATTTATTTACGGCAAAATCCACTATATACAAAGAGCGTCATAGAGAATAAACTGAGAGTGAGAAGCAAAGCAAAGAAAGAATAATACAAAACTGCGAGTGATTTATCAAAGAAAATGAATAAGTGAGTAAAAACTATGATGATAATGATAATGGCAATGATGATTGCGAGTCTATCTGCTAATCTAATATCGTTTTTGATTTGACTCTTAAATTCTCGCTTTACACAGTTGTTAACGTTTTCGTATTTTCAGACTATGCATTTCCATACATACTGCAATCTGTTGCCCTTAAAACTATGCAATTTGTTCTCTTAACAGCAAAGATACGATTGACTGGGGACAGAATACCTTCGACAGTTTCCGGTGGACCTCTGGCATTCGACGAATATGAATACGTAAACACGCACTTTCATTGGGGAGAAGAAAATTGTCTGGGCGCAGAGCACACGATCAATGGCACATGGTGATTCTTTTCAAGCCCGGCAGATTTCTCATTTGCACTTACATTATTACTCGTCAGGTTCTCGATGGAGAGTCACATCGTGCACTGGAATCGAAAGTATCTTACGTTCGAGGAATGCTTGAAACACAAGGATGGCATTTGTGTATTGGCTTACTTATTCCTAGTAAGTACGTTCTTAATAAATTGAAAATATCGAGTGACTTTTATCATACGAAGCTTTGATCACAAAGCGGAATACCGTTAAGCGTCAATTCTGTTTTTGGGAGCCTTAATGTGTGTGTTATCGAAGGTAAGAGGAGGAAGTTGCGAGTGGGATAACTTGGAACTGACGAAGATCACGTCGAATCTGAAGCATATCGTCAACGCGGGAACAGAAACAAAGATACCTCCCAGTGAGATAATAAACGATCGAATCCGTCAGTCATATTTGCGATTAGCATAAGATTAGAAAATTCGCGTCTCTTTTATTAGATTCTCTGTCTTGGATGCGGAAGTGCACATTGTGTCCAACTTACTACACCTACGCTGGATCCTATAACGAAGGTGACAAGCCGGAATGTGCAACGTGGATCGTGTTTCCATTAGTCCTTCCCATACATCATTGTCAAGTGAGCAGAACTTAAGATTCTCGAATTTTTGTCAATTAAACAGCAACTAACCGAAATCAACTTATAGCTCGCCGAATTTCGAAAATTGAAAAACCCGGAGGGCCATTGCATAAAATCGAATAGAAGGGAGCCGCAGCTGCTGAGGGGTAGACGATTATTTATGGCCTATCAATAAACGGAAAACAAATAAACGAAGACAATACTCCGAACAGTACTCCAACAGTTCTCTCTTCGCTTATAAATCATAGTTATTATTTCCCATAAATATGATCACACGCACACGTCGTTCTCCACACATCAACACGAAACATTCCATCTGCACTTCTTTTCACCAGCGATTCATCGAAGTGAACCATCACTAAAAACAGGTTCAACAAATCATCGCCAGTCAATTCCTATCTGCACGCATGCTTCAACGTCCGACAACACACACACACATACACACACGTAAATCGTAATGCAAGATTATCTACAACCTATCTATATCGCCCCGACATTTCACGACCCGCACAATCGTCCTATGAATCTCATTAACATGAACCAGCATCGCTGCCTATTCATCCTCCATAAGCGGCTTACTTATCGGGAACGTTCAATCTGTTAAAGGAATCAATAATCGCGCAGGCCCGATCGACGGTTTCAGCCAGCGCGTGATAAACGCGCACGAACAGAATCTCGCAGTACGCCTGATCCTTGTCCTTGTCCCTGTCCACTCCATGCCCCGGATCCTGAGAAATGCTCCTCTTCCGACTGCCGCGACGCGCGCGTCTTCCTTTCGAAGTCGAACTTTTCCGCGAACCAATCGACAACACCGACGTGGAAGCTGACTTCATTGTGTCGAGTTCGGAACTCTCCCAACTCTCTCTCGCCGTCTCCCTGCGCACTGCCATGCTCAGAACTACCTCGCTCTCGACCTCGATCTGATTGACCAGCGAGCAGAGAGCGGCGTACACCATTTCGTGTTTTCGGGTCTCGAGAGGCTGGTGAAGCGTCGGTTTTAAGGACTGCTTCGCCAGGTCGTTCAATTGCTTTAAGCTCTCGCTCCTGTGCTCGGCGTCGTCCATCTCGAGGACGATTCCGCGGAGGTCCATTATCGACAGATTCCAACTCGGCGCGCGCTCGTCCACTACGCTGTGATAGAGTTTGCGGAACTCGATCGTCAAGGTGGGATGATAATGATGGAATGGGTTCTTCGTACGGAAGATCTCGGATTCCAGGAAGAGACTACCGTAAGTGGGTCGTGGCTCCTGGCAACAGTCTAAGGAATTTATGATGTCCTCGAGGATCGCCCGGATCGCAGTGTCCCTCACGCGATGATCGAGGAGGATCTCGATTTTGGCAGGATCGAACTCCTTTCGGACAGACGGATCATTGCATTCGACCGCGCAGCCCCAGAATCGAAATATCAACGGAGAGGGACTGAGCTTGACATCGGTCAACAGACGCCAGGATTCCGTAAATATGCCCGGATTGCGCGGCAGATACCAAATTTTCAGCTCGACGATTTGCCCCGGCAAGATGAGCTCCTTGTTCTTGTTGAAGTAGAACGGACTGAATCTTGCCTCGAGGTCGAACGAGGCCGACTTGTAATTCGCGGGCCGCCATTGATAGACGATCGTTCGCGTGCCCTTATTCTCGAATCTGATAACTTGTTCCGATCTTCCATCTACCACGCCGGCGAGCGTGAGGTTCCAAGTAATGGGCTGTGGATCCGGATCCATATTCTCAGCATCGAACAACCTCCTGTCCCACACGATTTCGCGATCCTGTACCTTAAGAACGATAGCGAGATCCGGATCTTGGCAAGAGCTATCGTCCTCCGTCAAAGATATACTTATCGGCGGAACTCTCAACATTTTCGGCTTCTCCTTGTACGCGTGACCCTCGATAACCAGCCGCTCCATTTCCGGCTCCTGCATTTGCAACACTTTGATTTCCTCTGTTAATTCTTCTCTCCGTTTCTTAAGATACTGACTCTGCTTCCAGAAATGCTGCTTTTCGCGCAGTCTCGCCAAGTCCTTTTCCTCTTGCACGAGCTCCGGCGTGCCGACGTAGGTCAGGTCCGGCATCACGTTCAGCTCCTTCTTGGTCATCGCGACCGTGATTTCCGGCAGACAGGGATCTTTATTGGGAAGTGCCAGTGGCGTTCTCCAGAATTCCGGTCCTCCGCGGAATTGGTCGGGAATCACCGGCGCCGGCACGGTCGCGTATTCCATTAAGTTTCGCATCTCGACGAGCGGTCGAATTGTCTCGCAGGAATTCATTACTTGTTCCGTCTGATCGCGACCGGTGCTCGACTTGAGGTGGCCGTAGACGTCCTTCCTGTCGCTTAGCCATTTCCTCCAGTTGACGAATCGCTCGTCTTCCACGATCGGAAGCTCCTCGGATATGTAACTGTCGCAGCACGCTGCCCAGCGACCGGGCTGAGGTATCCATTCTTTCGAATTCGTCGATTTGCCGATTTTTCGGGCGTGATCCATTTGGTCAGCTTTAATTGTTCGATTTGTTTGCTGTTGTGCCAATGCGGCAGTGCGCGGACGTGACACGGTTCAAGGCTTTGACCATAAAAGTGTGGACTGCTAATAGGTGCCGTGAGATAACTTCACACGTGTAAAATATGAGTTTCCAGAGACACTATAATTAGAGGCACAAAATTGATCTGTCGATTTTGATTGGTGCCGAGATTTTTAAAAAAAGGTACTAGGTGTAGCGCGATTTTAAACGACATCTATCGATGTGTCTTTAGTCTATATAACTTCAGGAACATACATTGCATCTTGAAAGTATAGCACAGACGAGGTATAGATATATTTTTTTGGTAAAGAAAAAAACAAATATGGTTCCGAGCTGAGGACCCACGTATATCTATATATATTTATCGATTTGTCGCGCCTCGCGGTCGCGGCACTGATATACATACTATGGATACGAAATTCCCATAAGCCAGCTGTACAGCGGTTGAAGCAAATTGAAAGGGGACTTCACACGCCAACGCCGCCATCGTTCGACCGATGTATTAAAGGAAATAACGCGAAGCTTGAAAAATGAGATTAATAAAAGACAAAAAGCCATAGAGAGGGGGCGCTTTTCATCGGCCGGTACCACGGGGCGCTACGGTGCTAAGTACATGCACCGACGAGATATTCCTAAGACTGCCAGCGCCTGTGATAACCAGCGGCCCGCAAATGGGGCCTGACTGGGGTCTCAGGGGGCGCTGAGGTCTCTTGGCGGCGTCGGTAATTGGAGTTAGTACCGTAGGTAATAGACAAACATAGAACGTTGACATTATCAAAACTCATTTTCTGCAAACCTTTTTAACAACATCTCGCAGCCAGGCGTACTGATTTCTTTAACTTTCCATATAGAATATTGTGAAACAGCACATTATCGTACAGAGGACGTTATCAATACATTCCGCAAAATTCATGAGGTATAAAACATAAAAATATGGAATCACAGATGAGGTATAGTATAGACCGATCATCTTATGGGACTCGCTGTCTCACGTAAACAATGACCGACTTTGCCCGAAACGAGGCTAGTTCAAGCGCACTCCGTGTCTAGCTATGATGAAAATGGAAACTATAACGTGCTGCATTCGAATTACCGACTAACTGTAACGGTAAATTTAAAAAATGTTTCAACATGTGAATGATTTAAAAATTAATGAACTGAGCTGTTACCGAGAACAGAACACGCGATTTGCAGCCTTTAGCTCGGTATGATCTTCGATTCGGATTTAAAAACCATATCGTGGATAATACCGATTTCCCAGGTCACACCATCGGGGAGGTTACTGCAAGTGGTGACCCACCCGCGTTGCAAAACGGGCCCAACCTCCAGCCATTAAACAAATGATTCCACATTGGCATTTCCCAGATAAATGTTCTGTAAAAAAAAATTGATCTGGGAAGCAATGCAAATCGGAATCGAAATTTACCTGCCGCGGAGAATGACAGACAAGAGAAGCCTGTCGGCCACTCTTTTACAAAATTGAAAGTTTTATATCGACTATTGACACACATCATATTCATCGTCGCAATCATACCGCAGATTACAAAGAACCGTACTCATCACTTTCATACAACGCATACTTTCTTACAAAACTTATATTAGTTTCTAGGATTACGAATCTATTGCTTATATTTTAAGGTTTACATTGTATATTAACTAAAAGAATTTATTGCCAAGCGGATATTTCAAGATGTCAGTTGATGGTTCCGATGATTGAGAAGAAACCTAGCTGCAAGGGAAAAAAACACAAAGAGAAGAGGAAACGTATTGCATATGGAATATAGAAGTCAAATATGAGTGCACTCATGACAGAAACCAATTAATAGGCACATATAATATACATTGATTACATGCTGAAAAAACAAATTTCGTGATGAATTAAGCTGAAAATAAAAGTCCTGGGACGAAACAATTCTAGACATCAAATTAAACGAAATAGAAACATACAAAATAATATCCTCTGCTATGGAAAATATGCTGTATGAAATAAATTGAATTAAATTCCATGGAAGACTTGATTGTGTGATGAAAATATAGTGCTCCTGAAACAGAAAGCAAACATTAATTACCACGAATAGAAGCAGATCAAATTAAGTAATTAAAACCACAACTGTTCTAGAATAGAATGAAAATGTTATTACATAAAATGTAGGGTATAGTTTTCAGTGATGGAGACTCTGGAACAAAAAGCAGACATAAATTAAACTTATATTCAAATATTTCCACAATGTATGATGACAAGATAAGGTTATTTAAAAAAAATTGATCAGTTTCTAGATGATGGCATGCCTAGAACAGAAAGCAGAATAAAATTAAAGTGTTTGAAGAAAACAAACCAAATTAATTTCTCTACAACAGGAAGCCTAAAACAGAAAGCAGAACAAAATTAAAACGTTCCGAAAAACAAGTGAAATTATCCACAATTTGAATAAAGCTGAAACAGAAATAGTTATTCTTCAAGTAAGCAAACAGTAAAAATAAATACATTTCAATAATAATTCCTTGCAATAAAAAAAAGCAACCAGAAAGACTGGTTCTTTTAATAAAGAAAATATTGTCAATTTTCATATCCCACCCAAATAAATCCCCCCGATTTTCATATCCCCCCGTAAATTTTCAGACACCGGATGCCAGCCATAATAATTCGTCAATAATCAGTTCATTATTCCATATTTCATGCAGATGAATATACGAAACAATGTAACAAATAACCATTTATCAGGGCGGCCCAATGCCATATCTCAAATTTTCAGCAACTCCTGAAAATACATAAGTAAATTGCCCACGATTAACTCTTCATTACACAAGATAGATGTATATTATAACTCATAGCAAATTAAACTTTTAATGAAGAGGTTCAGTCGTATAAAAAAAATGGCGAATGTGTTATTTACGATCTGTAAATCCTTGAACAAATTCAAGAATAAACATTTTTTCTGCAGTAATTATTATCTCTATACTTTTAAATAACTTGCATTTGATAACTCTGACAAAAAGAGAAGAGTTAACCGTGGCAGTATTTTTATACTTTTCAGTTACATATGTAACTGCTATAAGTTACATGTGCAACACCTAATAATGATCGAGCACAGTGACAAAGTGGTATACTAATCCAACGACGAAGGCCCTCTTCTCCGGGCCGCTTCGACTATGTCAAAATAGTCTCTTCATTTTTCGGACATGCGTAGGCAAGCCCTCGCTGATTGGGATTCAATAAAGAAATATAATAAACTTTCGAAAACTATACCGATATCTCAATGTATGAATATGAATGAGAAATGTGCGAACAATAGCTAGCACGCAGGCATTTTTAATACAGAAACTTGAACGTACAAAGTGGTAATATAACATTTTGCGTAAAAAGGAATACATATAAATATATTACTTTTTGTGCGTATGAATATAAAGATAAAGTTATAAACTGCTTATAAACGTGCACATTTAACCGAAAATCCCAATCAGTTCGAAATACGTTATTCGTATGTGTAATGAAGTGACCCTCAGTCGTACTATGAGAAGTATTGTTTAGACGCATAGCATGATACCAAAATACTTTCGTACGAAACTCAACGGACCCAACAGTACGATGAGGTATCACTTCGTTTGTGCAATGATTACGTATTTCTGCTTAAAAATATACAATAACATTAAGTATAGCAAATGACAGTTGCAACCAAATTCTACGGCCGGTATTAATAACACGACTCTCATGAAGTGAGAATATTGCTACGTGAGGTATCATTGATAAGTTATAGGTATATAAAATATATCGTCATGCAAGTTGATACAGTATACTGATAAGGAATAGAAATAATATGATTGTAACATTATAGTTATTAAGACAAGTGAGATCGCGATCAAAATATTGTGGTTGCAATAGTCAAATGAATCCCAGGTAAAGACATATCACTTGAACGCCTAACCAGTATTCGCGAGAGAAAAGTGATACCTTCCGCTGGCCCTTCCTACTTAAACATTACCATTCACACAGAAGTATGCTACCTGCCTTCCTAATTCCTATAATTAAAAATGCAAAGCAATCACGCCAACACACTCACTCCCGGATTCTCACACATTCCGCCCGGGTGCAAAGGCCTATTTCTAGAGAGTACGTCCCGGGACGTCTCCGACACCCGAACTCAGCGCACATCATCATTCATTTCACTACTTTACGTACCATTTCCTGAAATCGACTGCCAAAGGCTAGTGACCATGCAAGTTAGACGCGATCGCGAATTTTACTACTTCATTTTACTATACAACTAAATGCTGTACAGTTCATAAAACGTATTGCGTGTTATTTAAATTAAACGTGATCATCTACTGCTACAAAAATTGAGTAGTAATCACGGTGATTTCATATGAAATCAATCATTACGAGAATTACCTGAAGCTCATGAGAATGCAATATATATGTTTGCTTACCCAACATGCAATCCATAACACTACCATTCATACAACACACAATGGATAGCATGTTGGTGGTCACTAAACACATCGACAGTCGCCAGTACAAATTAGTAAATTTCAATAACCATATCCGTGCTCACCAGTCTGATCCATCCATGCAACACCTGGGCGCATGAATGGGTTCAGACTTAAAATAATGAGCACGGCCAAGAAAGTGTGTACCAACCGTGTTGCTGAAAACATCCTGATCTAAGATTAGTAAACATATTGTATACACTATATGTATGAATGTATGCGGACTAACGATTCATTTTCATCTTATATGTAATTCAATTTGATTCAAAAAATGTTCTTTAAAAAATAGATATATGTATATAAACGTTAAATATGGAAACATATTAATATTTGTCACTTCAAGAACAAAGACTGGGCATGCATGAAACTCTACTTTACGTGATCATTCAAATATTATTACATAATTTCTCAACTTGAACATTCAAATATGTTTGATAATATCTCAACAAAATTAACCTGAAAGAAAGGTATGATTAACCTCGAGCGACCCATTTTCGGAGAGATTTTTCTAAAGAAACTAGTATGTATTTCATTATTGGTGTACCTCTCTGAAAACAGGTACTACCCGTCGCGAAGCGCCTTCTTGCTCTTTTAAACAAATTCGAATGCGGGAACGAGATTGTTTCTGATTATAGACAAACTATAACCCGAAACTATTGAGTTGAAAAAATCAAATTTAGTACTTTAACTACTATTAATGGATATATGATGATATTTTTGCAATACAAGAAAGTACAATCATGAATTTGAAATTAAACATGGTATTATTTGCTTGCAATAAAATATACTATGAGCAAGGGAGACCTATCCTACTCTGATTAAACATGACAATAATGATGGACCTAATAAAATACCACTCATAGGTAAACTCCTCAGAGTTTATCTATGGTCACTGTGCTCTTCATTCAAATTTCTAAGGAGTAATTACAACCAATCACCCGTGTCGATTCGGACCATTCGCCCTACGACATGATTGAGTGACTGGAGGGACATTAAAATTTCACTCACCGGTGATGTCTTGTCTGCTTACCATAGGAACATGCTGCAATAATTTGCTGTTGGCCCTCAGATCCTGGATTTGGCTGCTGGACTAAGGCGTTGTTGCCATCTTCTTCTTTATCGATCCAGCATGATACCTTAAACAAAATCGTGCTCTGCAAAATAATAAAATTTGATTAAGTTCAATGTGAACATGTATAATATTAATTCAGGATATACACCAAACAAAAGTATTGAAATTAATAAATTAATTTTGAACATACCTTGCAAACGCAACAGCATTGCACGCAATTCTGAATCAACTGTTGTGACTCAGTAACTTCTTCTGGGATGACTAACTCTAATACCGATGAATAATTTACAATATACTCATAATATAATATGCCAAAAATATAATAATCGAACAACACTGACTCAAATTCGCGACTACAAAATGTGGAATACTACTGCCCTATAATAATGGCTCTAATACACGTGGCTCTACATGACTTTGCAAAGGGATCAAGTTACAACAAAGAGCTCATACAGCTTGAATAGGGAATAAACATTTCGTAATCAATGAGTGACTCTAAACCGCATTGCACGCGGTCACTAAACCCCTGCAATCACTGACTCTAATTCCAGTAAATAATTTACAATATACTAATAATATTAAGAGCTAGTTATATAATAATCGAACAACACTGACTCTACTTCACGTGATTTTACATTACTCTGCAAAGGAATGAAGTTAAAGCAAATAGCCCATTCGGCTAGAAAGGGAATAGACATTTCGTAATCAAGCACTGACTCTAAACCGCATTGCACGCGATCATCAATCCTGTAAGAAAAGTTGAGGAATACCCTCTTATTAATTATAAGTTATTATTTTAAAAGAAAATATGAAATATACTCCAACAAGGTGCAACATTCCAGAGTTAATGTAACAGAAAACAGAGGTGGATTAGCAAAGTGAATAACTTAGGTGTTGCAAATGTTAATGGAACGTTTGAATTCTTAAAATTGAATTCTGTCAATATCTGAATAATGCAAAACTGAAGGAACAAATGAATTCTTGAAATTAAATTCTTTCAATATCTGACGGATTGAAAAATGAAAGAACAATTGAGCCCTTACGGAGAGCAAAATACGCGGTTTGCAGCCTTTAGCCCGGTATGATCCTCGATTCAGATATGAAATCTGATTCGTGGATAACACCGGTTTCCAGGTCACACCCTCATGGAGGTCGCTGCAAGTGGTGACCCATTAGAATTGAGAAATAAACTTATCTAATTATGATTAGAATAATAATTTTGTCCTATACGACACATACAATTTTATGTGCTCATTTGGATAATATGTCGAAATATTTATGTGATTGAACGTGCCATCTAAAATTTTCGCACTAAATTTATATTTTAAACATCCTATATAATGTATATGTATAGGAAAGATGACTGAAAAATAAATCGTATTGCTAACGTTACGCAGGCGTAACCTCCACGAATGACGTCATCGCCATTTTCGAACGGTTGCATTTGCGCACTTGTGCTTTCCAACCAATTCCTACCCTCGATATTGGCAAACTCAATAATTGCTTTTCATGCACAAAATATATTGAACAGACCCGATGTTTGTGTCGAATTAGTTGCTACTACCGCTCTACCACGTAAATCAAGTACTGAATGATGTCAAACTCACCGAATAACATGTGAAAACTACGAAAACCTGGGGCTGAAATACGCGGCGTTCCTCGATTTCCCACGCCGCCAAGAGTGCCTGGAATAAGAGTCAGATATTTCGATTAATTCGCAATAACAAGGGAAAATATATGCACCTCCACGTTACCCGCTAGTTAATATTCAAGATTGTAACAAATTTAAGAATGAAACAACAAATATTTATAAATTAACTGTGTTAAAAGTGGGAGCACACCTTTTCCGACGTCACATTTGCCACTGTCCTGTCTGAACAAACTACCGAAGTGAATGCAGCAACTTTACGGTGGCGAATCACGACGAACTGCGCATCCGCCATTTTGAAACTGTTCAAATTGGGAGATTGCTTTCCGACCCATTCTTTCCCGCGATATCGAAAAACGCAATAATTGCTTTTCTAGCACGAAACATGTTGAATAGACCCGAAATTTATGTCGAATGAGTTGCTACTGCAGCCCTAGCACCTAAATCAAGTATTGAATAACGTCAAACTCACCAGTAATGCTGCGAAAGCTGCTAAAAACGATGTTTCAGCTCGACGGCGTCCTTCGATTTTCTAACCTGTCAAGACATGTCTGGAACCTGAATCAAATATTTCGATTAATTCACAATATCAAGATAAACCTTGTGCAGAATTACGTTGCCCGCTAATCAATTTACAAGACTGCATCAAATTCGAGAATGAAATATCAAATTTTTATCAAATAATTGTCTGAAATGTAGGAGCTTACGTTTGCTAACGTTGCATCACTTGCGCACTGCCTCGGCCACACTACTGAAGTGACTGAGGCAGCCTTACAGTGGCGAATTCCCGCACGAAAATTCAAACGGTCAGTGTTTACAAGTCACAACACGTCTTTATCGAGGTTAAAAAACATGTCAATATTTGCACTTGTAGCACAGAATACATCGAATAAACCCGATATTCGTAATGAATCATTTGCCCACGCGGTCCTATCAACTAATTAGAATGTGAATTACTGCCTGACTCACCAAAATTGTCGTCAAAACTGGGAAAATTGAGATTTTATATCACAGCAGCGTTATTCTTTTGTGTTCAATTGTTGAGTGTCTGGAATCAAAGTCGAATATTTCGATTACTATACATCATTCAGGAGAAACATTTAGATGAACGTATTGCACTGTGCTCAAATCGCGTGTCAGTAATAAAGTTTGAGATGAAAGAGCTAATAATTATATATCAGCACCTCGCGCATAATGAGACCAACATGAAGACGCAAGAGTATCAGCGCTTTGCGCATAATGAGCCAGAATGAATGCCAGACCACCGCAAGATCAACATCGACAATTTGGAATGTGTGAGGTTTGCTTCAAAGATGAGATTACTTATTCTGTTGCTAATACAGCATTGGATTTATGGATTACTACAGTGCAATGTGCTAGTGATGTGGATGTTAATAGTAAACACTGAGAGTTCATTTTCACTGCCTATATTGACTTTTAACTTTAACAGTGCTTAATAAATATAATTTTATTCCATTTGAATGGTGCCATTGATTGTGAACACCAACAATAGCAATTGACAATTTTTGTTTAAAATTTTTCATAATGCTATTCATTTTAAATATATACGGTACACGTTGACACTATGCATATATGTATACATATATATAGTGGCATAAAGTGCATACTACTTGTCGTGAGAACCATGCTTTCATATGGCATTTAGCAACAGGTGTCTGGTTTTTGTCCACCCACTGCCATGCTTACGCTGTATATATCTACGTTGCTTTTGTAAGTTACAATTGTTTATATTACTCATTTTCCTTTTGATTACAGGAACAAGTTTAAGCCATTATTACTACATTGTTGTACACAATGTGGGGTTGTTTCCATATTATATGCTACACATATTCTACGGTTCTTTAACTTTACTTATCATTACTCTATATGCATTCTTATCGGACCTACCATACCTGATACCATTAATCTATGTACACATCATTTAACGTATTATATGATCCACATTTGCTTTATTTCTGTTTATATTTACAACCTTTGCTCAACCAAGTATGTCCATTAATTTAATATTGCTTTTATTTACATTCATTACTGTCAATATATGACAATATTGTATATTATACTTTGCGTGGTTAAAACTAAATAAATTTGGTAGGTCACCACACGTAACTACCTCCACGATAGCGTATTTCAAATAAATGTCACTATACATAAATTTAGTTAACATTTGATTGTGTGTAATATTATAGATCAGGATAATTTAACATTCCTCTGTTTCAACCTAGTTGCCCCGCTAATGCATAAGGAATAAGCGAAATAAATCATAATAAGGCTTGTGCACTGACCTATATATATATACACGGGATACACGATTGGATAGGATCTCATGATAATAGTTCGGTACGGTAGACGCACCTCCACTGTTTGGTTATTGCACATAGCACCGATTTCGCAACTTTCTTCCGACGATGTCGTTTCAATTATTTGTAATTCGTGCATCCTTCCGGCCCTTCTTTCCATCTTTATCGCCCTTAACAAAGTTTTATGACATTCGTATCTAGTTGTAGCTGCGTGTCAATCAGATCAATCTTTCGACAACAACATTTTGAATTATGGAGACACAGGATTCTGAGATATAATTTATTCATTCCGGAACAGTGGTACAATATACATTAGCAGTAATGAGAACATACGTTTCGTATTCGCATTTGGTTGATCAATGTTCGGCAGAAAAGTTCGAAACATAATGAAGTTTTGCATTGATCGAAGTGCCACATTGAACGTGAACGTACGTTGCCAAACGTTTTCTTAATCTATAACTTACGAACATTGGGTATATTGGGATTTTCTGATTAAATCCCATTTGAACAATTGTAAATCTTACGAGAAATTGACAATAATTTGCGTTCTGATGAATATAAGTAGTCATCCAAATGCACAATTGATTAAATTTTGGTGAAATTAATCAAATGTATGTATTTTTAATAAAATAATTATGATTTTTATATTACGATCATTTTTCAATAATGTAATCAAACTTTTCACTAACTTCCTTCTGTACGGCAATCGCATAAAAAATTTACCAAAGTTTTTCGATTACGATGAACGTAATTGAAAATACAAGGTTCCAAAAAACGATTCTAGAGTATTACGAAAAATATTACATAACTCGTACAAAATTGAATCTGTTCTATGGTAGTATAAAAACTTGTACTCTATTTTTCAGACTTCTATGCATTTGTACGGAAATGATGCGCATCTGTACGGTAGTTACGAAAATATTGTCGTTGGAACAAATCAATTGTTACACGTATAACGACAGTTGAACTTTATATTTCCGTAATAATAAATGCAAAAATTGAGACAATCCACGATTATAACACATATTGGTTCTGTCCTCATGACATTATAGAAAAATTTATTTCTGGCGAAAAATGCTGAAAGCAATTTTCATAATTTAACAGTATGAATCTTTCGAAGTTAGAACCTTTACTAGTCCACTTCTCAAAGGATCATCGTACGTCTAAAAATGAACAGCGTAATGTCTTTTATTGTTATATTAGAAGTCTTTTGCGCAAAAAAATATGTACTTCCCTCTCGTGGAACAAGTTACTATCGAGCGTTACTCAATCGTATAGTACAGCGAATCGAGGAAATATCTCGTGAAGTCCCCGACGATCGTTCTGTCCGGAATGCTTTGGCTCATACCATAAACTGCCATCTGAAACAATACAATTTTGTACATACAATAGTATTGCACAGTTATTCAGATGTTATGCGATTCGCATACAGATGTATGATACGCGTTCGCGTACGAATAAAAATGTTCGTACCTTTCCCTCCAACGAATCGTCAGCTTTCTGGGAAATCTCCAGTATTGCCGTTCTAACGTCGCTCACAAATTTTACTGCAACTCCTGGCTCGGTATGCAGATGCGTGAGGCAAATATGTATGCCGCTAGGGAATTGAAGGGGATTTAGGTTCCATCCTCGAGCATTCAAAGCTTCGGAAAGCCTGTAGATGTGGAAGTCATTCGAGCCCAATGCGATGACGGACGTAATGGGTTCGCCGAAAATGAAAATTCCCTCCGTCGATCTCAATCTATAAATCATTTTGATATATTAAATGTTGACATTACAGAACTTGATGTACGAGATATCATATTTGCGCATTATATGGTATGCATGAACACAATCGTAACACACTTACTCGTCTTCGATCCATTTCCTAAGTTTTACGATCTTCTTTGTGCTTTCTACATATTCGTTGCGACCGAAATACATTAGGGTAGCCCAGCAAGCTGCTATAATTCCGCCTGCTCTCGACCCATTGACTGTTGGCGAACCGTAGATACCGCCTGGCCAGTCGGTTGTTATACTGTACTGATGATGCCTATACTTTTTCTCCCTGTAAAGAATTACCGACGAGCCTTTTGGAGCGTATCCATACTAGAATCAGTATAAACGGTTCAGATACCTTTGTGTGATAATATTTTCGTCAAAAATATCATTGCATACATACTTTGTGTGTGTCGGCCGATATGCTCGTAACGCCAGGCAATCTAAAATCAAAGCCATGAGGCATCTGAAATCCAGCTTCCTCCATGAAACAAATGAGAAATCCACCGAGACAGGCGTCTACGTGTACCGGTATATTGTATTTAACACCGAGTTTGGAAAGTTCTTCAATATTGTCCATGGTACCGTAAGGAAAGTTAGGCGCTGATCCGACAATCTTTTAGAATCATTTTAGAACGTTAAAGTCGTTTTACATATTGTTTTTACATGGGTATTATGCTTATATGTGTATACACATTACATATGTGTGTAGTGACCTAAGACTCACCAATATTGTGTTGTTTGTAATATATTTCTTCACAGTGCGCATACAAACAATAAAATTCTTTTGATCGACTGGCACTCGTTTTATCTTTATGTTTAAGTACTCTGCAGCTTTGTCAAAAGCTGAGTGTGCTGTTACTGGCATTACTATCTCTGGCTTTGTGATGTTTTTCACTTGTCTAGCATAGTCTCGGTATGCTTTACAAGCTAGTAGAATTGATTCTGTGCCACCACTGGTCATCTGAAACAATTATTCATATCAAACATGTTCGAATTATTACAAGGTCAAAATGTTGCAAGTCTATCAAAGTTGAGATAAACTTACGGTTCCACATGTATTATCATCACCGTTAAACAAACGGCAAGCTATCCTAACCACTTCCGCTTCCATTTTACATATTCCAGGAAAGACATCTGGATGTAGAGGATTAGTGTACGACGCTACTGCATACACGTCTGATATTAACTTGATAAGATCATTGTCATTTCTGTACACTGTCCCAGATACTTTGCCCTCTTTCCAATTGTAATCACCTTGTAAGGCCACATGAATTCACAGTTAGACTATAATCACTTTTCATTATCCTCAACGTAAAATTCATTTAATCTGTTACCTAATCCTACATATTGCTTTACTTTTCTTAATATCAATTGCTGAATAAATCCTTCCTTTGGCAGGTGTGTGATGAATGGGACCACATTTGATCTCCGGAGTGATTCTTTCTCGAAGGACTCATTGATAGACTCTAACTCTGCATCAATCTTTTCCCGTACCCAGGGTACATAACGGATTATTTTAAACATCTTCTTCTTTCCTCTCTGAATAATGCCTGAAACAAGCAACATTCTCCCATCAGCACCAGTCGCATTTCTTTTGTAGAAAACTCAACAAGTTCCATGACTATATTAATAAATAATGCCTTGTATCAAAGATCTCACTTTCATCTTGAAATATGAAATTCCAGAGCCAAATAGTGGCAAGTACCCCAGTTGTTGTGGTAGTAACAATCTGCCATGGTTCTTTATTCTGAAAGGACTGATTTATAAAGCCTTTCACAGAGTCACCCACAGGAATATACATATTCTACCTGTGAAGCATACGTGTCACATATTATTCAAGCCACTAAACGAATTAAGTACGTAATGTTCCAAAATACGCGGCATACGATAACACAGATAGCAGCCACAAATTTTCGTAATATTTTGTTTGCTGACATACAACAAATATTCTTCGTTAATTCAACAAAAATATTAGACGTCACCTTTGCGACACCGTACCGGTACCCACCTCGTTGTATTTGTATCGCGTGCACGATTCTATTCCGAACGACTTAAAGTTCCATCAATATGTTGACACTCGCGGAATACAGTTAACAAACTAAATAGATTACAGCTCGGTCTTCTTGCCGCGATAACTGATCGAGATATGTAATATATGCATATCAGCGCCCAGTCCAAGAGACCGTTCTAAGCATGGAATTTGAGTTACTACTAGAGGGCAGTGCTTTACGGCAATTACTCATAAAACGAGGCAAACTTCTTTGCTTCAATGAGGTCCTATTTAGATGAACATGTAATGTACCAAAGTCTACCAGATTCCATATTAGCAGGTATCGACGTTTTTCACGTGACGCATAACAGCTGAGTGCCTTTCAAATTCACGGCGACGCAGAGCAACAAATGACCATCTGGATGGAAAACACGTTGTACGGACTCATGCGAGCCAAAATTCACGAAAAATAATAATCAATGCTTGTGCCGGTGATTATGGAAGCGTCCTAGATTTATTGTAAGAATTATACAGTTATTTGCTTTTACGTAATTCTACGTAATGTCATAAATGATTAAATAATTTTGTCATATTTCTGACTTATGGTGTTAGCCGACATTCATAATGAGTCATGAGGGACATTTTTTTTCAAACACGTTTCAATTGTGTCATTAACGTTGATTAACGTCCCCATTAGTACCACTTATTATTAGCTATTGTTAGTCATGCTGAAAGAATTTGTTGCCGGTGTCGAAGTCGACGAGTTCTTATATCGAGGATCGAGGCATGCTATATAGATGAAGTGTTGGGAGGAGAGAATGATCGAAATTGATCAAAGCTGATCGAAAACAATATTTTCTCTAACTGACCATCAGTCGATCGGAAGATCCGGAGCGCAATTCAAATTGTGATTTTGCGTCGCGTACCGACTTAGAGTGTACTTAATTAGAGCAGAAGAGAAGATAGCGATCGAGTTATCTAATCATAAGACATGTTGTTTAGAGGACAAGTGGCTGATTTAGATAAGAATTTGTACCTCAACTGTTGCAGTGGGGAAACGGTTAAATATAATTCGGAGATGAAACACGTCGAATATTTCGAGTTTCCTTCTTTATTTACAAATATTTGATAATCGTTTATGTACTCGGTAACAAAATTGCATTGCACATATACAGAATCATCGTTAGCGCTAAGGCGACAAAATGAATTATTAACAACGTCCTCGTATGACAAAAATCAATACTGGTACAATCGGGGGTACACCGTAAAGTCGTGTGTCATTATCATATCATACTCAGTCGTAAAACTTACACTTTTAATGTAGCGTTCTCGTCTTATTTTTTTTTCTTTTATTCTTTTTAAGCATAACCTTAATATTACGCCTTGTAAAATAAACGAAGCTTTCCACGTAAAGAGGTTTTTTTTTGTTTTTTGTTTATCGTTATTAGCAAGGAATCGGCATACGTGTGTAAGTGTTAACTTGAGCCAGACCGAACATTTTGGGGAACTCAGTCACGTTTCAAGTGCATAATATAATCTGTTATCTTCATGCAAATATACCATATAATTACGTGCCGCAACAACAATTAATATATATATATTTATATAACAGCGGTACTCCGTACAAGTTACTCTCGAAATTTTTTTCTCTCCCCTTTCTCTCTCGTTCTTTCTATCCATCTTCCATTTTACGGTTTTCGTAGGCTACTTTCACGTTTAGTAGGCTGCTTCGTATTATATGCGCGCGCACGTGTGTGTGTAGTCCCTAAATATTTTTCGTCGAAAAAGCATCCGCGCGATCCTTTACAAGTTTACACGAATGATCCAAAACGATCTGTTCACGGATTCCGAGTGACGAAAGCAAGAGTGTCGGGACTCGAAAAAAAGTTTCATCGGAAATTACTCGTTAGGAGAGTCGCACTGGCGGGAGGTCGTTACGTGCGTGACTCGAGCTCGTCTTACTCGGCCGATATAACAAAAATAAATTCTACGTGCGAACGCGTATATCGCATACGGGTCGACTTGTCTGACCTCGTCTGTGATCGAATTGCACGGAGTCGTAAGTTTACGGACAAGTCTGTTTTTCTCTTTCCGCGTCGAGCAGCTTATTCCCGAGCGTCAAGTCGAGAATCGAGACAGCGAGAACGATTGGGTACAAAGGATAACGAGGCGCCGCTGAATATGCATCTTACTTGGTAATACTACAAAACGTGTGCACGCAAAGGAACAGTTAACAAGTATGCGATTGTACACAAAATTATGCGAGTAGGGCACGGTTTCGAAGTTTGGCATTCTATTTTAGAATCATAGAGTGCGCGGGCGTCATGCGCTCGACTCTGCGTTCGATTGACGGAAAACCGTTACGGAAATGAGCTCTTCAATTAACGGTCTTACACTTTTAACGAGAGCTTCACGATCAACTGCTCTTTATCTCCTTCTTGTCGCAATGAATTAAACTTTGGCAACGTTGCGATCCCATCGTTTTCCGACTCCGTGCAAAGCGATACGCGGACACAGTGATGAAACGCACGAACACATGGCGCGGGTACGATACGTCGTTTATTACATATGCTTGTAACGTTTTTGCAAAAATAGCGAGTCACTCGACCCATTACCTGCGATACTCTAACATATGCGCGCGTAAATGTGTATGCAGACGCCAATTGTCAGTCGGTAGGACAATCTGACATCCGCGAAAACCAAAATTTGGCAAAAATAACTGAACATTCTGAACGATGATAAACTATATATAAGGTACGGGCTAAAAACGTCTAACATATGCGCGCGTAAATGTGTATGCAGACGCCAATTGTCAGTCGGTAGACAATCTGACATCCGCGAAAACCAAAATTTGGCAAAAATAACTGAACATTCTGAACGATGATAAACTATATATAAGGTACGGGCTAAAAACGATAGGAGGTACGGGATGCGTACGATCGGCTACAAAATTGAAACGCGATACGAATTTATATCACCTTCTCTCTCCTCTCTCTTTCTCTCTCTCGTCTTCTTTGTCTATTTCTTTGGTTTAGTTCGGGCAATTGCTGACCGGTGGTGATTTGACGCGTATACTTAACGTTTACTGTTAATGCGCGAGAACAAGGCTCGACCGAGAATGGCATGTACAAATATCGTCGAAAAATGGAATTCATTGTAAAGGCATCTAAATCTCGGTCAATGTTATTCGACATTCGTTGCGATACGTGCATAATACGCGGGCACACGAACATTGTGATTCTGGATATACAATTGTTCAACGAGTTTCCTTGCTCCCGTTATACGTTATGTTATGTTTATTAACTTCCGTTGTTACTGTGCTTTTTACAGTGGTCATTCTTTCGCCGCCTTGAAACTCGAATTGTTTTACAACAATTGAACTCCTTAATCATTGTAACCGTTCGTGCAATCCTGTATACATCATCGTTGCATATTCTCGACCGTCCTGATCCCGGCTTGCTCGACCCGGCGAAAAAAAATGTCGTGAGTCTCAGCACTCTTCGTGTAGGCCTGACATCGATCATTCGCGTCACTTACGATTAGGCGAGTTGAGTACGACGACAAGTCGTGCATCACGGGTTAAGTACGTACGACATTTACCCAAATGCTGGTGCGGGGCGTCGAGGTCGCACTTTCGTTAAATACGCTCGTTAAACTTGATAATGATTTACGTTCTCAACACTTCTCTCTCTCTCTCTCTCTCTCTCTCTCTCTCTCCTGTCTGTCCTGTTTCGGCGAGGACGACACAGGCCGGACGCTAAACGTTATTATCGTATTAATATTATCATTATCATTATTGTTACCGTCAATCGTCATACGCATTAAGAAACATTTAATTGAACAACGTGAAACGCTCGCATCGCAGAAACACGCGAGTCCGTCAATATATATGTATATAAAATTCGAATACACGACGGCGGACCGCAAAAAATGAACGAAGTGAACTTTCAACAGCATTTTTACTAGACTCCAACGTGGCGCATAAACTATACAAAAATGACCGCTCGTAGGTTGGGAGAAGATAAACGAAATATATTGGACGGTACGACGAAGAAGCATATATCCAACGAAACGCGTGTATGAGTGTGTGTTCACAATAACGGCTCATCGCGAAAATCTTCGTATTCCACAGCAAGAATTCAAATCGCTCGCTCCGGGTGCTCTCGTGAAAGATCCGTGAAGTAGCGTGTGCGTGCGGTGTCTGTGTATTTGGAGACGTGTCAGTGTGCGTGAGAGAGTGTATATCTCTGCGTGCACGCGAATTTGAAAAATCGACGCAGAAGGCCTTGTGCTATCAGCGCTAGATCTCGAGATCGTGTGCGAAAATCCCTGCATGTGGCGCTGAGCTTGCTTGCGTGTGTAAATACGTGCATACGTGCTGGCGCGTGTGGGCGCTCTCTGTCCGACGTGTTGAACATTTTCGACCGAGACCTCGCTCCAAGTCTGTCATCGCTAACGTTCGTGTTTCGTTTTTGTTTGTTTTTTTTTTTGTTTATTTTCTTAATAATCGAAAGACACGTGGGTCTGTTGCACATCTAGAACCTACGGTTCGAGTCTTTTTAAAACGTTATCCCACTCAATTCCACCCGTAATCCGCGCGGGCTACAGCGTTGTGGCTAAATCTTCGCATTATGGACGAATGGCTCGCTCTAACTGTGTACAACATACGTCACCGAGCGCGATCCCTCAGTACTCATATTCCAAATTTCGCACGGACCTGGAAACAGAAACGAGGGTGTAGCTGCGACTGCGTGTGCGACCGTGCGAGATATTTCTTATCAATCCTAGTTATCCGTTTTGTTTGCACACTGTCGAGAAAGCGTCGCTGGAACGCGCAAGTAAGCGTTTCGATCGCATCCTTTTTTGTCTTTCGAGGCACATTGCGGGGGGGGGGGGGGGGGGGTGGCGTAGGTAAAATTAATCTCGTGCATGGCTAGTTGTGACTAACTTCGTACATATATTGAATGAGGTACTGTGGAGTGATGGTTACTTGAGCCGCTGCGTTACGTTCGCCAGCGCAACGGCGAATGCTTGCAGTGCACTGAACGGGTACTGAAAGTCCAGCGTGTACGCATTCCCGTCTATCCTGCCGAATTGCATCACCTGCGGAGTACAGTTTATTTACGTGAATATCATCAGAATAACCTCGTAAAAAGCGTATTTCCGTTTTTGCATTTCGATCGTTGGCTATCAATTCATTCCTTTAGATCAGCCATACTCAACACCTTTTTTGCGGGCCACATTCGTACGATTGTTACGTTACGCGGGCCGCAACATACTACACTATGCATATAATATAATAATGTGAAAAGTAAACCACACTCCTTTCAAGAATTGATTGTAAGTTTAGTGGGACTTTTGATATTGAGACAAATTTGTTACTGTTTTACAGAAATCAGATTTCTAACTGCTACATGTTATTCTTCATACATCATCAAGTTGCGAATCAGTGGGTGGATTTCTATATACGTCCTTCGCATATTTCATTTTCGAATAAGATGAATTGCAAATATACGATGATGCGAACAACGTGTGCAGCATTTGGGCACACTTTTGTACCGTCTTGTATTTTCCAGGCATTGAGAGCTATATTCGAATTCTTAAGCACTTAAGCTAACGCATATATAATTGGGGCCATACATAAAAGCTCGGCGTTCCGCACATTGAGTACGGCTAGTTTAGATGAATCTATTCAAAAGTAGCTTTTTATCGATAAATATAAAGAACTACCTGCTTGCCGCGGAACTCGATCTGAAAATTCTTGGCGCTCTCCTGCGTGACTCTTCCGCCGAAATCGAGTTGATACACTTGACTAGACTCGTTCCACATCGGCGCCTTATTGTGCATCACCAGCTCCCGTCTCGTCACTTCCGGTTTATGTCCCGACACGCCTGCTCCGCGTTGCTTGAGCTGAAAATGCACGCAACTATGAATGTTTCATTATTCCTTAACGAGACGGACCGTCCAATGTCTAACGGGAACGACGTGTTCGACCAACCTTTTGGCGCAACTGCGCCTTTTGGAATGTTTCTAAATCGCGATAGCTCGCTGACGTGTCGTCCTGAATGAGTCCCTCCTCGTCAGAGCTCTCCCCGCGACTTTTTCGCGCTCTTCTGCTTAGCAACGGACTGGACAGGAGTCTTCTTCTGATGGGCGATGCGGAAGCCGGTCGTTTTCCTTTTTTCGATGGCGCCGGACTGCTCGGCGAGCTCCTCGGCAGTCTGAATAGAGAAGCCAATCTGTTACACTGGTTGAAGATTTGAGTTTGATTAGGCGCGGAGGATTTACCTCGACGATGGACGTGGTGATGGGGGTGGTAAGGAATGGCTCTCGTCGAAGTCTCGGAGTCTTGCCGCGAGACCGTCTAGCGACGACGCGAGAGAACCACTTGGACTGGACCCTCTGTAAACATATCATTGAACAACTCACAGAGGTCGCACCGTGCGCGATTCTAATAATTACGTTTTGACGTTTCGCGCTCCTAGCGTCAACCGAGTTGTCATTCAAAAATTCTCATAAATCGCAAACAATGTCTTCAATGAAATAAAAAGGATTTAACTTAGTAGTCGTGTACCATAGTATCGTTTGTCGACGGCTTCGTATCAAACATTCTCACCTGATAGGAGACGCGCAGGCTTCTAATCGACTAGGGTTATCCGGAGCATTCTCGCTGGTACGCGCTGCTATCCTTTCCTCCACGCGAGACTCAGTCCCTACTTCGTTCGGTCCTTCAACCGCTTCCCGCGCCTCAGTACACTTCGCCTCCGGCACTTCCGAATTGCTAACACCGCTCGCCTCTTCCGCATGTTCCGGCAGGTGAGGTGGCGTCGCGATCTGTTCATTGCTAGGGAAGATGTCGCTCGAATCGAGGCTCTTCGACTTGCCGCAGTTCTTGAGCCTCGGCTTCGAGCTCTGCTGGCCGATCTCGTGCTGGGCCTTGTTCCTTTTCCTCCTCTTCGTCTTCCGCGACACGAGGACGAGCCGTTTGTTGGGCGCCTCCTTCCGCAACATCTTCAAGGCAACGTCGCAGGGCACCATTTGCGCGTCGACCAAGTCCAGATAGCCGACGCTACAGCTTCTGACTATGGAGTCATTCGAGCAGAGTGGCCCTATACTGACGACCGTCGGCGTCCTGTGCACGCCCCTCAACTGTTCCATAAGTTCAAGATCGCCCCTGACTTCGTCGTCGATAAACCTCATCTCGTCCGACTTTCCACCGAACGTGTCGCTGATGCCTCCGTGATTAGCATTCGACTTCCCGTAGCACCCATGAGCCTTGACGTCCTTCAGCTTGCCCGGGCACAACGTCTGGCCGAGATCGAAGCTCTCGGCCGGTAAATAAGGGCACGTGCCGGACGACACACCGGTCGATTGGAGAGGACTATTTTTACCGAACGCGCCGGAACTCTGGCCGAGTGGGGGGTGAGGGCCCTTCGACGGACTCACACCAGTATTGTTCTGACTGTTTTTGCTGTGCACGAAGCTGTGACAGCTCGCCGGCACAGATCCTTGATGGGGACTCGCGTGCAGCGCGCCGGGAATGTTGCTCGAGCACGGCATACCGTGCACACCGTTCAAGTACACCGTATGCGGACTCTGCGCGCAATCGTTCGCCGCATCGTGGTTATGCAGAATCGAGCCCTGCGCCCGACTGCTCGACGCTTCCGGGAGCTGTCCGTTCTGCATCGATGTCGGGATGATGTTCGTCGAACAGGGCGACTTCTCGTCCTGACTCTGATTGATCTTATTGTTTTCCAGCTCCTTCTTCGTGATGCCGCTCTGCTGGTCGGCGAGCGCGGACTTCATCCTCTGGATGTTACTCTGGTAGTCTGTGCCTGTGTTCGAGGTCGCTATAAGAGTTTGCGTTGGTGCGACGGCGTTCTTCGGTGATTGAAGAGCGGGCACGTCGCAACATCTGGGCGGATTGTGGCGCGGAGGGGTGCGATAGGTATTGGACGAGGCGGTTCGCAGGTTCTCATATATCGCCATGTCTTGGAGGTCGACGTACGGGAATTCGTTCTCGTAGCTTTCGACACATGCTAGCGTGGGCGGTAAGGCTTCCGTGGCTATGAACTGGTTCGACAGCTGGGACTTCGGACGATTCGGATTCAGTCGCGCGTTTCGCGGCGTCATCGGAGCAATTGGGGGCGGCTGTGCCTCGGAAGTGATTCTCGAGGTCCCTTGAAGGTCCTGGAACGTTTCCTCCTCATCCTCCGAGAACAGGTTCGGATTGAACGTCGGATCGGGACCTGTCGGAATACCAGGATCAATGGGTATAACACGGACGAAGACAAAATGATGTATAATAATGTCGATGGAGTAAGTAGACGCGAAGAAAATTAGAAAGGCGCCTAACTGGAAGAAGAACTATTCCATTGGATCACAGAGATGCGGGCAAAAATAGCTTTTCTTTGCACCCAGTATTTATCGAACGATTCAGTTTCCAATTGTGCTAATGATAAAATCAATACGCCATCCACAGACCCGCCGACATACATACGAGCACCCATGAAGTGGGGAAGCAAAAAGGAATCAACGGTTTGTTACAGTCTGCGCGGAACAACGATCGAAACTGTCGGATACTCGACAAGCAAAGATCATGGAGCTGCTGCGTTACCTGCCGGTAGATCATCCCTCAGTTCCGTCATCACTAGCGTCATCTGTCTCGGCTGCAGATGCAAGAGCGACGTTCGATAGGTCACCTGACCCAGGTTAGCGGGAACGGAATCGGCCAGGCCGTGGAACTTAAATTTCGTGCCCCAGATATTCGAAGTTACCTCGACCAGTCTCGCGTGCTGCAAACAGATACGTATGCACGTCCCTCTAGGAGCCCTTGCGACACTCTTGGTCACGCGACTCCTCGCCCGCTGCAATCCTCCGAAGCCCAACGGGCTCGTTAAAAATTTCGCTACGTCACGCTATTCACTCCGCATCGATCTAAGACGCCTCCGGCGAGGCGCAGCGAAAACTTTTAGCTTATTGCAAGGCGTGTGTGCCTGTGTGCAGCCTTCGACGCAATTCGTGTTTCAGCGCCGCATCGCTCGCGACTCCGACTCGCGATCTATGCTCGGAATTTTTATAGTGTAGCGAACGATGTAATGGCTTCCGGGCTGAGTTTGTCGCTTTCGCCGAATCATAGGTAATGAAGTTTCTGGTATTAAATCGACTTCTCAGATCTCGATAAAGTGGATCGTGTCACTACGGTTACCAGCTTGGCAGAGAATATTGTAATAGTTCGTCCCTGCCGTTCGGACGAACCGAACGTTTGTCGAACTTCGTGCAAAGTAGGATGTAAGAAATCGCGAAAGAACAAAGGCCATTGTGTACTATTTGTTAAGGATTTTGACGATAAGGATCGATTTACGGAAATTTGTATTGTCGTGGGTTGATCAATACGAATCTGTATGTACAGCGACGCGATCAGTTTCGACACGTTCGGACAGTTCACGATCGACATTCGCGGAAAGAATGCTTTGACTGAAGTGATAGGTGTCTGAAGGTGCCGGAAGTATCGGAACGCGGTTAGACGGAGAGTGTCGCATGATGCGCATTTATTTCTGGCAAAATCTTGCCAGCTCACGGACGTTTCATAACACGCCTCTCGCCTGTCATTGCCGAACGTGAACGCTACATGCTTTTGTCGGAACCGAACCGTTTCAGGACTGAACAGCAGAGCCGGATCAAGGGCGAGGCGAATGAGGCTCTTGCCTCAAGTTTAAAATACGAGGGGCGCAAAAATGTCGTTCTGTTGAGTATAAGAGTTGCGTGAGCCCTTAACAAAACGAAACAAATGTAGCAACATTATCAATCTATGTAAAACTATCAATTATGAGTCAGTAATCGATGAATTTGCTTCGGTTAAAGCAAGGAAAGTGCAATTTTAAATATTGGACCCGTTAGAATAAAAAATTATGAAGTTAACGTTGTGTTTTGAAATTTAATCAATTTTAATATTATTCTTTTTTAAATTGTTCTATTTGCTTAGTTATAGGGAAACATTTAGCAAATGGGGGAGCATATTTGGCCTTTTGCCTCAAGGGTTTAAGGCCCTAGATCCGGCTCTGCTGAAGAGGATAACATAAATCGACTTTAAGGATGTCACTCGCTTCGCAGACTGTACCCGTGGATTTCCATTAGGAACGTCACGAGAGATCGGACAACTACGCAACAAGACTGATCCGGCAGTTGGGGGAATAGAGAATTGCCTCACCTCGGGCAATGTATCTACGTAAGCGAGATCATCAGTCTCGTCGTTGGATTTCTCCTCCCGTCTTCTTCGACTTTTCCTCCTGTTCCTGGGAGACCCGCACAGATCGGCCGTGTCCCTTTCAGTGTCGGAGCCGTCGCTAAATGAAGGACACTGCGATATGTCCTCGACCACCTGAAGAGCGTCCTGACTCTGGGGATCGAATATCACGAACTCCGGTCGGATCTTGCTGGTGCGTCTGCCTTTCAGCAGTGGCACCAGGCCGCCGAGGTACTCGAGATAAAGAGTGTAGCACGGAACGGGCTCCACGGCGTGTCTCAGCATCGTGCAGTGCAATCTTCCACCGGCCGAAGGCGGTCTTGACACGAAACGTCTCAGCTCTCTCGATTCCGGCACGGAACATCTAGTGCGACGAAGAAGTCTTAAAGGCCGGTTTCACCAACCACGATTAAATACACGGTTAATCGATCGTGATTAACTTTTAATCGAGGCTTTGATCATAATTGAGTTGCGTTCCACCAAGAATATTTTAACTCTGGTTAGCTGATCGTATACCCTCTTCGCGATCACTCTAAGTTCCGTTGACACAGCGACTCTGATTCAATTCACAGACTCGGTTATCCGTACGTGCTGAAGCATATTATTTTGAACGCAATGATATTGTGAGAAATGTTGGAAAATATGATGACACACACCGAATCGGACACCTTCGTTTCCACTGTTTTTCCTTAAGCAAAATTGTGTGATAAAATCTAAATGATTCATGGTCTTCTGAAAGCCTCATACATTTCATTAACAGATGAAAATAAAATATTGTCGTAAGACGCATCTATACTCACAGCACAATATTTCAATAGGTTATCTTACCAAACCATAACGATTGGTTAATTGCAGTAACCGCCCGTTTAACCGTGGTTATCTTAACTTAATCATGATTAAAAGTGTGGTGGAACGCAATGTACCGATAAAATATCTTTAACCAGATTAAGCATTTAATTGTAATTGGTGAAACCGGCCGTTAATACGAGGAATTTCGGATGCAGAGTGACAGATTCATTGCTGACATAATAGGAACGATTAGGATTGCGAGGAAAGATAAAGCTTAAAGGCTTGCGGTCGCGGTGCACTTTCTTGGATGGGCCACAGAGTTTTGCTCACCGTATCGTGCTGGCGAAGAGGGCAGCGACGGACGCTCTTAATCTAGGCGGTAACGGAAGCTGTTGGACGCTAGATTCTCTCGTGAGGGCGGCTCTGACCGCCAGCCTCGACAATAACTGAAGTGAACCCACCCGCCTGGAAAAAAAGACAGAGTTACGGCAAATTCATTGCTCGCGGTTACTGCTCGCAAGGCGGCTCCAAAGACCGTACATTCTCGCGCGGATGCACTGTGAAGTGAACAGTGAACATCCCACTCTGCCGACAATGTGTCCCCACACTGGCGCCGCCGTAAAAGAAAACAAGCGCTCTCGAACCGAGCAAGCGTTCAACATTAACGACGATCGCACCGTCGCGTCGTTTCGTGCTCTTTCAAAAAATGTCATCGAGTGAGACGATCGACGCGATAACGTCGAACGACGCTCCCGTCAAACGAAACGCAAGCGAATATACATATGCATATACATTACCTAGACACCCAGGCAGCGTGGACGCGCGCCCCCGTCGCGACGAAAAGTCTCCTGTCATTGTGACCCCACGTGAGCGCCGATACGGGGCACTGGAGCACACACGAAAGAACAAAAATGATCGACCCAGCACACTGACACGATCCGAGTCGCGCGTCACGCGAGCTTACCTGCGTGTAAGGGATCGCCGTCGTGTAAACAAGCGTGCCCGCGACGGAGTAGAACTTCAGCAGATTCGTGTACTCCTGCGGCAGGTTGCACTGGAGAATGGACTCCGACTCCTTCGTGCCCGCAATCGCCAGCAGTTTCCGCGAGTTGCTCCACTCAGCGTGGAGAGGCGCCTTCAGATTGGTCCGTATCGTGATCGGCGATACGTCGTCGAACGAACGAAGCATCACGATGTTGCCGTCCGCCAGGCAGACAGCCAATACGTAGCTCCGCTCGTCTGTGAACGCGCGATTAATCTCTGATCATCGTAGCGACGGCGAGGCTCCGAAACGAAATTAATCGCACGATTAATCATGCCCGCCTCGGCGATAGTAGTCGGAGGCTCTTAACGCTCGATTTGGACGTATTTACGTGTCACCGAGGTATCTGTCCGCGTTGAAAAATAGACCCGTTGCCAGGTCGTCCGGGCGGGTTTTATTCACGAATGCTATGCACGTGCGGAGATGTTGAAGCTGGGAAGGGATCTGGGTTAGATACTCGCCCGGACTCGGACTTTGATGTGGATTTAGGGCAGTTTCGATACTGGCGGACGTATCGACCCTGCGGGGGACAGCGCGTTAATATAGGTACGACAATTGGAAACCGATAAAAGGATGTGTGACTGTTGTACTCTTATTAGCATTCGAACTTGTCAATATGCGACGGAATAATTGAAAGTGAATATAAGTTTCAGCGTTCTTCTTTGGTTACCGTTGCGAAGTAGTTCATAAAATTAAAATAAATTATTAGTGGGGGCAAGTAGGGCAAAACCGGGTATCTTCGTTTCTCTAATTGTAAGATAAGAGGTGCGATAAGAACCTATTGTTTGATATTATATTCGGGTGGACTGGACTTCAAGAAGTAAGTAGGTGAATTACAGAGCCTACATCATCCTCATTTTTCTGTGCGAGCGTATTGAAAATCACAGGTTCCGAAGTTCCACCGTAGGGCGTGTTTATTGTGTTAATTACAGTGAAAAGTTTCGAAGAATTTGTTGCGTTAAATACTGAATTGTATTCTGCGTTCTTTACCCAGTGTCTTGACGTTTTAGCCGATTATTTATCGTTTTGTAGAAGAAGGCTTTCGTTTGTCACGCAAATTAAAGTAATAATTATAGGGTAATTAATGTTAAAATAATGTAAAGTACTGTTTTTAAATAATTAAAGTAAACGGTAATTTATTGCAAATATTTAAAATGTCTATGTTTTGCTAAATAGAACATCACCTAAATAAAGATTTTATAGTAAAAATATGTTTCACACGGTTTTTCATAGGGTTTGTCCCGTAGGTTCGGGTAAAACCAGGTATTTCAATACTGTCACCAAATGTCGTTTTCCTGAGAGCTGAATCAACTTTTAGAACGGGACTTGCATTTTCTAATTCTAGAAGGTTCAATAAAGATTTTTACCGGGGTTTCAAGTTTTTGAACCGTCTGATATTTTGCTAGCCGGAGAAATTTATTACGTACCCGGGTTTCTTCGACGATTCTTCGGGAATCTAGACGATTTACAAGTACTGGTAACAAGAATAATAAATACTATCGACGTCAGAAATGATCCAAAATACAAATCCACTACTAATATCAAGAATCGTTACGACTACCAATATAGTACAGTAGAGCGTCGATTATCCGAACATGGATTATCCGAATGTCGATTATCCGATTATTATAGATTGAATCCCGTATGTATCTATTTCAACTACGCATTTAACAATGTTTATGTTGTGAGACACGTATCCTAACTGCTTTAAATGCCCGAGCTTAGTACCTACTCTGAATTTAGTGCATTCATACGTATAGATATGACTCATACGGTGAGCGTTAGAAAAAGATCGGTGTTGAAATTAGAAAATAAGTTGGACGTTATTAAACGTTTAAAAAAAGGTGAACGTGCCTCTAATTTATCAAAAGAATATAATGTTGGAAGATTCACGATTAGCAACATTAAAAGTAGTAAATAAAAATGATTAAACTTTCAACATAAATTAGATAATAAATTGGCAAACCATAAAAATGAAATAGATGCTGTACAAATATTTATGTTGAAGAGAATTCAACACTTTTACAGTATTTAAGAACGTCTAGTTTTTTATATTGCACTTTCCTTAATTATTAGGTATGTATTCGTTTACGTATAAACCATTCAGATTAAGAAATTGCTTAATTTCTAAACGATATATGACATAATTAAAAATTTGATTCTTTCCGACAGATTATCCGAAAAACTCCCAATTAATTCGGATAACCGACGCTCTACTGTACTGATATAAAGAACGGAATTGGCACATTGTACCAGACGCGTTACACAGCATCAACATTTACGAACGATCTAGTGAAAGAGTTGAGTAGCAAGGATCGATGTAATCATACCACGATGAGATCTGTCGCTCGTCACGTCATCGTCTCCTTCCTCCATCGTGAACTTTTCGGCGCTCCAGGCCATGGACGTCACGCCGGCTGCCAACTGAACCTCCGACACCATCGCTCCGTGGACGTCCATTACGATCAATTGTCCCGCCGTCGTGCCAAAGTACACCTGTCGGCATAAAACGACGCGCGAAGGGAAATTTCGGGACGTCAAAGGCGAGAAGTTGCTGGTGGGGCGTTGTTAACGAGAGCAGACGAAACGAGATAATAACTTGTCAAATATAACAGAGATGAATCGCTGGGAAAGGAATGGCAATACATAAAAGATGCAATTATTCGTTAGTTCTTGGTAAGTTTCAATAATTCTGCATTGAACGATCATAAAAGTTTCTTATAGAAATCGAAACGTGAATGGTACTTTCTTCGAAGAAAAGGTGAAGTACATTAGAGAAGGTGGTTCTATGATGAAAAGTCAAAGAACAAAGCTTTCTAATACCCTGAGAGATTTTTCCTATTATAACAGTATAGTGCAGCTTTTCGTTGTCGATAAAGCTCTACAGTCACTATGATTGGGTAGCATATTCCGCAGGATAATGCTGGCGATGCTTGGAATTTTCGAACGCTCGCCCGCCTATTGCGTTTCCCATACGAAACGTGGTCCGCGGAGAACTCGTGGCAGACAACCGACAATATATCGTCGTGGTAATTGAAATACCTGGTCGAGCCGGGCGGGGGCTAATTGGTAGAGCAAAACTTTCGGCAATGGACCTCGGCCCTCGGTCACGTACAGATTGATTATAACGCTTGCGGTACGCGGATCCGTATATTAGGTGAACGAAAGTCGATTGCATATTTGATGCTCGCTCACCTGCTGATCGTCCGGCGTCCAAATACCGCATGTGATCGTTGCCTTGTCGTTCAGCATCGACGACCAATACCTCTGGCCAGCGACACTTCCGACCAGTACAAAGCCATCCTGCGACAACAAATTCTGATAAGTTGCCGACGAGAAATAACGGACCAGATTTTTCGTGCAAACGGAATGTCTGATATTTTCCAAATACGCAAATACGTTACCAAATACATCGAGCACGAGTATCATAAAAACAGATACAGAAGAATAGTGCGGTGTAGGAAGTAAATACAACTGAAATCTATTGGATTGAATATCGAGACGGAACAACATGCCGGCACAACTCTCTGTCGATAAGCCATACGCGTTTGTCTTGGGCAATACTTTCCGAGAGGGATTTGTTCTCTATCGGCAAATTCGCTCCGCAATACACACACACACACGCGCGCGCACGCACGCACACGCATACGCACACACATTTACATTTTCACATTCGACCCAGCAAGCGCGCAAATAGGGACGAGATGTTGTCGGACGCTGAATTTCGACGGCAGGATCCCTTCCACCTTTAAACATCGACTGACTCCTTTGCCCAGTGTGGTCCAAGATCCGCACCTAGGTGCGATTTCGGGTCCCCACCCGACTACCCGTTGTTATGGTGACGGACGACGCTGAGTGCGTCACATGATCGCTTGCGCTGAGCCGGTAGGGTATATGGGGGGAGGGGAGGGGGGTCGGTGTTGCGTCCAGCTAGTGGAGGTGGAAGCAGCCGCGTGAGGGGCCCCACCGTGACCACACTGCCTTTGCCCATCGTCGCTGGGACCCTGTGACGTTCGGAATTCGGTGCTTACATCTCGGTAGTCTGCCGTGACGACTGGCGGTGAGAGCACTCGATGCTCTAGATTCGATCTGCCCAAGGCCGAGCCGATATCGGTTGCCGCGTGTCAGAGATGCCTTAATAATACCCTCTGTCACTTTTTCCCCTTTACGGATTCCCACTCGTGCCTTCCGGTGCACGGCGGTTTTTATGGAGCGCCAAGGTCCTTGCGTGCTTCTCAATCGGCGTAACTTCCTGCTCCCGGTTTCGGCGCATCGTAATGCGATGTGTTGCGTCGTGCACGTTGCAGAAAATAGATACCGACTGCCAACCGCTCCTAGACCACAGGCGTGATATAGGATGGACCATAGACCTTATATACATGGACTGCGCGCTTGGGCAAAGAGATCAAGAGAACAGGGGAAGGACCGAAGATGGTCCACGCGCGCAGTCTATGTATATAAGGTCTATAGTCCATCCTATAGATCCATCCTAGACCATGGGGGTAATGCACATGCTCCACGCAGAATAACGTACGCGAGCATATATGTGCGGAGCATGCGCATTACCCTCATGTGCTACGCTGCACAAAGGAGAGACAGAGAGAAACGACCATCTTCTGTTCTTCCCATGTTGTCTTCAATTCCCGCGCATTGTCGGTATAGGGAGTGCGCAGTTCATTTATAAATTTATATAATATCTATGCGGTACAGTCCACGACTGGGGCCCTTCACGCCGCTATTTCCACTTCCACTAGGTAGGAATGGTTCTGTCCTTTATGTTGCATCGCGTTTTCCTGTTTATGCCGATCATATGACACACGGTGCGTCGTCCGTTTCCAGGACAACGTTAATTTGGTGGTGGGGGGGTCTATATTCTGCATGGGAGCACTGGGAGCGCTCTCTGGACAGCAATGGTCCACGGCTCTATACCCTATCTATGGGACGATCGTCTTATGATACTTCGTGTCCCACGTCAAAAAATATCAATTACGCAACGAAAATCAGGCGAATTCGAGTGCGGTAAAACGTTTAAGGACGACGGAAGTTGAGACCACGATATGACTACGGAGTGACTCACAATCAGAAGAAAACGTTGAAAAATTTTCACCATTTTCTGCCTTCTACTTTCATCATTTTCTTCAAGAAATCGCTTATTTGAAAACTCGATCGGACAGTCAACCGGTCTTCGTGACAAACGTTAATCATATTGTACCTGCATCCACGGAACGAGAGGTCACGAGGATTAAAGACGATCGAATGAATTCGTTCACATCGCCCTCGTGACGCTCGAACGCGTATTACAATGCGACCTGGACCGGGTCCAGATCTCGGAAGACGATCGATTCCGTTAACCTTGTCAAGGCCGTCGTATGCCTGATGTATTTACAATAACCCGGATTCCCTCTCACGACTCCTTTCGACCCTCTCGCCCCCGGTACTGCCGGCTCTGTGGGAGACGGGAATTTTTCAGGAATATTTAATCGCGCACACGTGATGTTTCGCGGAGAGGCCCGCCGCTCGTTTTCATCCCTCTGACCCTGTAGGCTGCGTGAAATATTAAATAATCTCCGGGGTTCGGAGCACGGGAAGGGCACGTAACGGGGTGAAAATTTGTCGATAGTGTCTGTATTAAGGGGTCTTGTTCGCGAGTCAGGACTCTCGGCGGAAAGGCAGGATATAATCTATAAATTTTGGTTTGCATGTTGTTGGCAAAAATTGAGCATGGGGATAGGGATATTACTGATGTAACGGTTCATGGATATCACCAAATATTTATTCCATGTGTAAGAGCCAAGGGTTAGGTCGATTTAGTTAGATCTGTATCAAGGCTATAAAATACAAGAATAAGTTAACAAGAAAACATTTTAGAATACAATAGAAGTTTGTAAAGTATAAACTTAACGGTTGATTTACTTACCTAATATATGTGATCGAATAATTGTGAATGATATATTATTTGTCCATTCGTATTAGTATTGACGACTTAGAAACACTTGGTGTGAGTTAACTAAAAGAAATATATATCACAAATTTCGAAAAACAGGAAAATATAGAAAGGGTGTGATCTCTGGTGAGATTATAAATCAAAGGGAATAAAAATAAAAATGAATGTGACCATAATTCAACCGTTGGGGTATAAAGATAGTGAAAAGAAAAAGATATATAAACAAAAACATGCTATATCGACTATTCATTATTTAAATGTAATATACAACCATTGGTTGCAACCAATTTATAGTAAATTAGTACCCCCTGTTTGGAGATGTTGTGGTCCTGTCAAATTTAATTAATATAATTTTGTGAACATAATGTTTCCAACCATCTAGAAGAAATGAAAAGAACAGAATAAATGTTCTGAAAATTACTTACCGAGCAAATTGAAATTGTAAAAGTAGGAAAATGTATATCTATATTTGAAATTCTAGTTTAACCCTTTGACTGCGGCGCGCTCTCGGACGAATCCATCGATATGGACGGCGCGTTTTTCGCTTGTCCGTCGCTGCGAGCAGTTGTCCACTGACTAGTGGAAACTGACAGTGACCAAAACAGTACCCGGAAATTTGATGCCATTCTTAGGATTTCAAAAATAATAATGGCAACAAAATTAAAAATATCAATTAGTAACTTAGCTAGTAAGCTATTTTAATTTTGCTTAACTTATTGATGGATTTGTGAGGGCGTATATATACGCCTTTCGTGTATATTGATGGATATGTGAGGGCGTATATATACGCCTTTCGTACATATTGATGGATTCGTGAGGGCGTATATATACGCCTTTAGCAGTCAAAGGGTTAAGTTAGTGCACTATTGTAATGAGATGAAACAAATTATTGTGGAGATAATCGCTGTAAGAGAATTAGTGTAAGCTTACCTATTGGGTGGCGGAATTCTTAATAAGAAATTAAAACTGGTGAGGTTGGATGTCATTGGATTTCTAAATTATAACAAAACAATGTGCCATGATAATCATGGTAATAGGTACTGTAGTAATAAGTAAAACGAATGAGCTAACACTATTGGTTTTGTCAGTATGGTGGAGAGAATGCAGGTAGGTTTACAATAATGGTGATGTGCTAACGTGGTTAATTCAAAAGTGACTGTAGTGTATTAAATATGAAGTAGTACGAACTAAGTTCGTACATTTGTGTGAAGATGTAATAAGTTATAATAATTGATACTTAAATTATCTATGTTAGTTCAGTGGCTAATTGCCCAATTTTTGCCAATAACATCAAAACCAAAATTTGAACTACTAAGAGCATACAAAATGATTGTTTGTGTATAAAGTATGAAGCCTGCCATCAGATCGCACGGGTCTCAGCGCTTCCCGTTGTAATTGCCAACTGAGGAGTGAACTGGCAAATTACGGCACTTTCTTGCGACTATGTTCCTTTCGTAACGTCACGAGGCTTGGTCTGGGTTGAAAATGTTTTCGTGATAATGTGACGCTCGAAATTTGGAATGGAAGGGTAGAGAATGTCTGCTGGTTTGTCCAACAATTTTGTATGTTAAAGCGGTTTGTGTGGTTTGAAATTAAGTGTATGGTACGGACCACTCACTCGTTTCCGCGCAGCAGAGATTGTGTAGTGATTGCCGTTGTTGAAACGGAACGTTTGTAACATTGACATAATACCGGCTGGAGTTATCGTGCGTTTGGGATGCACGCGATTGTTATGAGTTATTCGAAGCTAGCAAAGCACGTATGCTTTGTCTATCTATAACCAGTTACACTTTACACTAACTAAACGTTGATGGATAATTGAATTAACGCCTTGGAAGCGTAACGTACATATTATATTAAAACACTACGTTCGCCGTTCTGAAAGTAATCGCGCCAAGCTATCAGAATGGCTTCAGCAAACGACGTGTCGTATAAAACGACCGAACAATCGCGCTGAACATAACGCGTTTACCGCATTGAAATAGTCTAGCCTCATGGAAATACAAGCGTTGTCGCAATTGAAACAACTGTTCCAGCTTAATCTCCAACAAAGCAGCGAACGATTAAGGCAAATATTAACCGGCAAGGGTCTCGCGTGAGGAAATCTTAATTATAATTACCCGGTAGCATATGAGGGCCATGCGACCGTCGTGCGACCACGAAAAGTGCGTGACGGGCGTGCTCCTGTCGTTGATCAGCTCTATGCTCCATCTTCCCTCGTACTTGATCCAGACGAATATCACACCGGAGCTGTCGCAGGAGGCCAGCTTCTGATAAGGCTCATTCCACTTAACAAGGATCACCTGCAACAGAGTTGCGGATCGATAAGGCCGGCTGCATTAACGGCTTTTGAAGGCCTTAGCAGCTCGTCGTGGTACGAGTTTGGACCCGTACCTACCGCTGTCTGTGACGGCCGATTTCCAGGCAGTAATCCTGGCTAGGGCTTACTTGACAGATAACTGCGTAAATACAGCGAACGAGGACAACAAACGTACGATCAGGACGTTCTTTTATTTTAATCCGAGAGAACTTGCGCGTATGGTAAGTACTTTGTACCCCCGACAAAAATCGATGAATTCTAAATTGGTAGGAAAGATTGAGAAACCTATGTTAAATCACTTATTTTACATACGTGTTTAGTTATGTGGTGAGACCCTATAAAAGTGTACGATATACTGGGTGTCTCAGCTGATTTTGACATCTTGATTTTGTCGCTATTATTATTGGTAGTGTGGAGGCGCCATAACGCGATGAGTACAAATACGACGAGTGCACGTGCTCTTCCAAGGCGCGCGATGTTTTTTTGTCAAGCCGGTAGAAGAGGAGTGCGGCAACTGCGTGCGAATCCGCGAAGCGACGAAACGCGCAGTATAGCATCGACCACCGGCAAGATGCGATCCACTTTATTTTGTATCAATATCTTAAAATACACTATCATTACTAGTTATCGAGTTTATTCCGCCTAGACAACTCCCTACAGTAGGAAGAAATTTATCAAACGGAATTTGCTTGGTTTCGAGCGAATCACAATCTGATGTTAGTAGCTTTTTTATAAGTGGAGCCGATTAAGAGATTTGAAGTTCAACTTGGTGTTTTCTAATGAATTCACTTAAAAATTGTAACATATTCCGACAGCCCTCACCAAGTCCCACAATATTTACATGAAATATTTTTTACTATTATGCACCGGTTAACAGATATAACAACTCACACAGACGCGGCGACTTCAGTGTATTACACTTCTCACTCCCATATTTGCGCGAATACAGTGAATTTCCTGCATCTATGTCAATGTTATAACTTTGAAACTATACATAGTAAGAAATAACACTTCAAATAAATGGTGTGGGATTTGGTGAGGGCTATTAAAATATGTTATAATTTTTAACTCATTCTATTAAAAACAATCAAGCTGACCTTCAAATCTCTTAAACGCCTCCACTTATAAAAAAGCTAATAACATCAAATTATGGTCGGCTCGAAACGAAGCGTTTTCCGTCTGATGAGTTATTTCCTACTAGTAATAATAGCGACAAAATCAAGATGTCAGAATCCGCTGAGACGCCCTGTATAAACGAAGCAAAGATGCCAATACAATAAATGAGGTCTCCCGGAATAAACCTACATATCTTGCTTTAATCAGTTTTCCTCACCACATTCACAATATCAATTCCACGTGTCTCTAATACATTTTCCAGCGTTCACGGTTTACTGGGCAATGATGTAGCGCTGCGTCTTGAAATGGCAAAATGTCAAACGTTGTCTAAGACACTTCCTACCATCGAAACACGCTCTGGAGTCCTATTTCGCAATCTACTGCCTCTCTCCCTCTCTCTCTCTCTCTCTTTCTCTCTCTCTCTCTCAGAGAGATCCGCGAACGAAGTTACTAGAAGTTTAGGATCGAAGCGGGGTCTGTGGCTCGAGACCGAAAGTCTTTAATCCGGATAAAGTTCTGGGTCACTTTGCTGAATGCGCCACAAAAGCGCCCAAGGTCTGGGGCAGTGCGATACGTTATTCATAGTGTAATTTGCCTTAAGCCGCGAGGCTTAAGAACGGACTCGGCCGGACTGGAGTCGTGTAGGCAGCCGCCATTCACAGGTGTAAGGGGCTGGTTTTTTTGCGGACATCGGGCTGCCCGAAGAAAACGTGAGGCGCTCGGGCTCCAGGGCAAGGATTAAATATAGATGGACGCGTGGAAATTGCAGGACGACGGTTCCGCGGGAATTGACATGCATGCACGCATAATGGATCTGGGTCTGGCATGAAAGTAGCATGACAACGAACGGCGAACTATTTCTTTATTAGACTGTCGACGAATCGGCGGAGCAGTGATGGAGATGGGGATCAGTCGAACCCTGCCATTCACGATCTATAATTAGCTGCGCTTCATTAATGAACGGAGATGCGGGGTACAAAAATAGCGTCGCTATTGTTGACCCCGTTAGTGTCGTATTCTTAGCTTCTATTTCGGCGGGGAAAAAGTTTGCGATGGTAGACCGCGTGGACGTCGGACTACTAGCCTATTTACACTACCCCACACGCAATTTTCTCGCAAGACGTACGCGCGCGCTTCCGTTTGGACGACTGAATCGATTAACTTCTTCGTCGAGGCTATGTATTTCTCGCTCGCAAGTAGTGATCCAGGAACATGATCGGACTTAACGGCTACTCGCCATTACAGCTTTCTAATATCCCTCGAGCGTTTTCTGAAAGCCACGATAAATTTCTGAAGAAAAATATACAATGGCTTCGGAGCAAAGGAACATTTTCCTTCGTCCAAATTCGCGCGGTCCGCTTTAGCGTGGGTGTCACAAAAGACCCCGATAGCATTGAAGGCCGCGAACGGTGCCCATGGAAATCGTCAGAACGCAATCCCCACGACGAGCGTCGATGCATTGGGAACGAACGCTCGTTTGAAAATCGTTCCACGCCCTTATCAAGCGAACTCCGGGCAAAGTGTCGGACTCGCTCGCTCGCTCGCGAAATGAAGCTTTCATAACCGCTGTAAACGGGACGTGTAAATCTCGCCTCTTTATTCCCGCGAGTTTTATTGCCGCGTTACGATCTCACGAGCGAGTCTCGGGAGCTCAACTTTAATTTTCTTCTAGCTCGCTTCCGCAACGGTATATACCTCGTCGCGTGGCCTCTTGGTATGAGCTTGTTTCATACCGGCCCGTCTTTTTTTGGACATAGTGCAGCGCACTCGAGAGATCAAAGTGGGGCCACGTCTCGAGAATCGGCCGAATTTGGACTTCAAAGAGGTATCGCGCGTAAAAGGCCGAGTAAAAAAAACGCAAGCGCTGAGCTGTACTAGGTCACATTCCGCGTTACTTATATAAGATTTGTGTAGTAGCATCAATTGATCGCTACAGTCAGGATAAGTTCGCTCTCGGTAATAAGCAGTTACTGGGGATTTAGGACGCTTCGGTGTTAACACTCGTACGGAAGTCATGTTTTCGAATAAAAACGACAACAAAAGATATCACAGCAGCACACTTATTTTATCCGGCAAGAATTTCTGCTCGTCGACGAACGTTAATGACGTGGGCCGAAACAACAAAGGTAATTCCGACCGTAAAGGAATAAATTGATCAGCGCCTAATTATTGCGATCAGTTCGCAACGAAGAGGACTCTTCGTTAGACCGAAAACGTAAGTAGGAATAAATCTCTGAACGCGAACGTTTAACGGCAAACAGTCGCGTCAAAAGGAAGAAGCTCGTTTGCTTCTTCCAATAATCCTCGTTTTCCGCGCAAGGTTCCCGCAACGAGGCGAATCGATGTCAAATTGAGTTGGTCTATATCGCAAGCAACTCTACCCTATCCGACCGCGGAATGTATGCCACAATGGCTCTTGAAAGTTAGTCACACTGCGCGGGGAAACAACGACGTCGAAATCAAGAATCTCGAATCTTCCAATAATGCTCGCTTTCCGCGCGAGCTTTTCGCAGTGGGGCGGATCGATGGCCACAATTGAGCCAGTCTATGTCTCGAGCATTCTACCGTCAGGCTAAGTCAGGAATGTATGCCACGGGTCTTGAAAGTTAGATGCTTGAAGCTGCGCTATGTCACGATTCCTGTTCTACACAGTATGCAAAGAAAATTGCGGCGCTGCGAAGAGTCCAATATGTCCACTCCCAGAAAGCGCACATTTTCAATATAGGTTTGTTGAACGCCGGAAAAAAAGAATTACTCCGATTCGTCCATGCCCATTCTTCGTGCCTGCGATCGACGAAGTTTTCAAAAGAAATAGTGCGATCCGTACGTTCGACGAAAATGATGCGGAGTTCCACTGGCGGCAGAAATTACCTGAGCATCTGATCGATTCCAGATTCCACGTATGGCGCGCTATTATCGTGCTCGCCTCTACTGCGACTCCCGCCGCACCGTGTATATTCCTGTACGTCACACAACCGTTCACCCCAGAAGTCAGACGTTAAACCTTTGACATTAGAGCTGAGTTCGTGTCAGGTTGACGCACTTCGTGACGGTTAATATTCGTTTCTGAACGTTGAGCGCGCGATGACGGGCGATTAGCTCGTGGAAATAACCGAAAATAAACGGTGTCTGGGCGATGGTGAGAAAGGGTACGCGCGTGAATTCGGCTGACGGCCGACACGGTTTAACTGCTTAAACGCCCGACAGGGTACCGTGTTTCGCGCGCAACACACACACACACACACACACAGATACGACAATTGCGTGCGGAAAATCCAATACGATCGGGAGTTAGGTATCAGAGGATAGGCATTGAGAGTCGCGCAATACGTTCTGCATGTTAACGCGTTCATCTCCACGTTCCGATCTATTGGCCAGCAGATACACATGCCAGCGTTTCGGAAGCTATACGCGTTTTCGAAGTAGGTGCTCAATAGAAATTAGCATACGGTGTTTGGTAGTTCATTTGTACGGTAGAAAGGCGACTATTGCCTCTTTTAGCGGTCGAGGGAATTTTATTCACTATTTTTCATATCGTTATAATGGTATCGTTGTAAGGAGGGATAAATTTTCTAACAAATACTTGAGCTGAACAAAAAAAATCTTGTTAATAGAATCGCATTTACATTTGTTTTAGGTTTAGGGAAATATTATAGTAAAGACGCTAAAAACACATCTGTCGGTTTAAAAACAGAAATCCTCGATTATCGTGCACCTTCGTGGTATTGTTAACAAGTTTTGCACTCTAGAATTGGTAGTACTTACTCCAGCGTGGTCCAACCATCGCACCCAGGCGCGATTCGGGAGCACGTAGGCTCCCCCGCCCGAATATTGTTGTCATGGTGACGGACGACGCTTGATATTATTTCACATGATTAACGCGAAGCGACAGCAAGGACAGAACTACTTGTAACTAGTGGAGGTGGCAGTAGCGGTGTGAGGGGCCCCACCCGTGGACCACACTGACTTATTCCATGAAGTGGAAAAAGATTTCTACCGATTCCTAACATTCGAACACGATAGTGGTCCAATGATCCCAACGTTGTCTTAATTCCTATTAGTTTATTTTGTCATCAGCTGACTGATTAATTAAAGATTATGACGGACTTAACTGTTGCCCGTGACTTCGTCCGCGTGGAATTTAAGTTTCATTTTGTCATAGCTCCATTTTTGTCTGTACTCGGGTAAATAATACATCTTTATATTCTACTCGCCAATCCGTTTCATCTGAAACCCATATGAAGGGGGGTCCCAAATAACAATATAATCCGCCATCTTGGAGCATTCGCCATATTGAATGTACAATGACGTCACCTATGTCCTTCCCCGGGTTTCAAGTCACCTCTCTGCCAAATTTACTGAAAATCGATTTGGTAGTTGGTAGCCGCGAAAACGTATCAAGCACACCGACAGATGGACAAGATCAGTTTCGCATTTATAATATCAAGTTTGATACAGCCCCCCCCACCCCCCCTCGACGCGATACGTACGACTTTATTGTACTATCCATCAACGATCGGATCCTATGGACCACCGCGTACCCCGTCCAACCTGCGATTTCAAGCGTTTCCGGCTCGCGCCCCAATCGCACAGTCTCACGTCTCCCGACTGAGCATTCGACGCCCCGAACATTCTGGCGCTGGCCGCCTCAAGCGTCGCGCATCATCACCCCAACCGAAGATTCGACGCCGCCGGTCGGATTAATTCTCTCGCCAGAAGATCGGAGTCGGAGGCTTTATACAAGCCGGTGCATTATCATCTCAAAGTCTCTCTCTCTCTCTCTCTCTCTCTCTCTCTCTCTCTCTCTCTCTCTCTCTCTCTCTCTCTCTCTCTCTCTCTCTCTCTCTCTCTCTCCACGAACCACGGGGCATTCGATACAAATTGTCCCTGTTATATTAGAGAACTGGAAAAACAGAAAAGTATAATAAATAATAGTTTATAGCAAAAAGAGAAACCAAATAGGGTTAAAAATAGGATAATTTGCATAAACAGTCAGGGATTCATTAGACATAAAGATGAAATTGTAAATGTGTTGCTAGAGGACCATAGACCTAGTGTAGTAGGATTCACCGAAACTCATGTGACACATTCGGTGGAGGACCATGAGTTACATATTAGTGTGTAAGAGGGGACTCAGAATCGAATAGAACAGGAGGTGTACTGCTATATATTGACAATAAAATCAAATATGAAAAAATGGCGGTGAACAGTAGAGAAAGAAATTGGTGGTCGATAACAGTGAGAATCATTGATAGAAACTATAAAGGTGTATTAATGCTGGTGTACCACTCGCCTAATAGTAGTGATACTAGTTTTATCAAAAATTATGTTACATGCTAAACAGGTCGTTGGAGGAAGGGATATTCCCTAGTGAATGGAAAGAAGCGATCGTGATTCCAGTACCAAAAGTGCAGGGAACGATCAAAGTAGAGGAATTTAGACCAATAAACAAACTGCCGGCATACGAAAAGATACCCGAGAAAATCGTGCAAGACCAGCGGAGTACCTTGAAAACAACGACCTCATTATAGAGTGCCAATCTGGCATCAGAGCGAAACATTCCTGTGAAACAGCGCTGCAATGGGTAATATCAAATTGGAAAAAATCTGTAAGTGAAGGAAAAATGATAGGGGTGGTATTCCTGGACCTGAAAAGAGCATTCGAGGTAGTAGATAGATGCATATTAATAAAAAAGTTACAATAGTATGGAATACAGGGAACTGTATTAAAATGGTTTAATAGTTACTTGGAATACAGAACCCAAAGAGTAAAATTTAATGGAAATTTATCAGACCCCATAGCGGTCGAATTAGGTGTCCCCCAGGGATCAGTATTAGGACCTCTATTATTCTTACTTTTCATAAATGATATAACAGAGATTATAAGTGATAAATGTGTAGTCAGTCTATTTGCAGACGATACCTTAATTTATGGCATTTATGCATCTGGACACTCTAGTGAGGAATTAAATCAGAAACTTAAGGAGCAAATGAAGAAACTTGAAAGGTGGCTAGATGTAAATAGGTTGCAGCTACATGTAAGCAAAACCAAAGTTATGTTAATAAGAGAAACGAGAAAGAAAGTACCTGATAGCAACCCAAAATAAAATTAAAGAATGAAGTATTAGAAGCAGTAAGTGAAATAAAATATTTAGGAGTTGTGTTAGATAAAAACTTAAATTTCTCGGCGCATGTAAATTATTTAGGAAAACAAATAGGAGCTAAATTAGGAGTATTACGTAGGGTCAGTGTTGACCTGACACCTTATATGAGATGTGTAGTATACAAAACAATTATTGCTGCGCTATTTGAATATTGCATGACAATTTTATTGGGGGTAGGTGTAACGAATTTACAATATTTACAAAAGTTGCAAAATCAAGGAATGAGGATCATACTGCGGTGCAATAAAAGAACTAAAATAAAGGACATGCTCGAGGCATTACATTTTATGTCAATAAGGGAAAGAATTAAATATAATGTATGTATACTAGTGTATAAAATTGTAAATCGGCTGTGCCCGAATTACTTAGCAATAAGATAGAATTAATGCGGCACGAAGGGGCAGTGCAAACTAGACAAAAGGGTAATATTTATACAAGTAAGTGTAAAACTAGCAAAGAGCAAAAAATATTACTTCATGATGGTTTTAAAATGTTTAACGATTTACCAAATGAAATAAGAAACCAAGGAAAATTGCATGATTTTAAAAGACTGCTAGTACCACACATAAAAAGTGGAGAGAGAAAGCAGTGAGGGCAATATATATTTTATTTATTTTATCTATGTAATAATGGGGTTATAGTGTTAAGACAATCTATGTATATTACTACCGCGATGGTAGTACAACTTTAATCTACCTATCTATCTCTCATTCATTCATTGCTTCTTTTACTTCATCACGGACATTCGCCGCTGGAAAGAAAGTCAGGTAGCGCGTGGGCGTGACAAAGAAAGAGGGAATAAGTGTACGGAGGCGAACGTGAGACGCTTGACGACAAGATTATTTTCGTGCTATTCGTAGTCAGGCCTCCGTCGTCGTAGAAGCGTACGTTTCCATTTCCAGGGGATCGCGTCGCTGGCCACTAGATATCGTGCGCTTCATATCAAACTTCCGAGCCCTCCCGTTTTTTACACAGTTTCTCTTTTTTCGTCCCTCCCCCTCCTTCTGGCTCGACATTTCCAACGGTGGACTTTCGAAGTTGGATGATTTACGGACGATAAAACCATTTGTGTAATTTAGGAGATGCGCTGTTTAAACGAGCAAAACGATAGGGTGGGCGAGAAGAGGGGTAGGTGGTTGATTTGGAGAGGGGGGGGGGGGGGGGGGGGGAGGTTAAATTTTTAAACGCAAACATTTAAGAGTGACAGAACGGGAATGGGCAACGGTTTTAGAACGCAAAAGTTTTCGAAACGATAAAATGAATGGCCGCGCGTTTTCGAGAGAATGATATTTTGTATTGCGACGAAATTCGAACGCGCCGCATTTTGTTTCTCGCATAGCTACAGACGCCTCTCCGCTCTCGCGTAATTCGACCTCGTTCTGTTTTTTTTTACATCGACTTCAACATTAGCGTTCGTTCAATCACGCCGTTGAATTTGCCCGCCATAATTACGAAGTTCCTCGGATTCTCTGATCCTCCGGAAATACCTACCCGTCTCCCCTTTCATCATCCTGCTCTTTGAGCATTGGAAGAGTTATTGGCTCGAAGGAACTCAAGATTCGTTCTGCGCCCGGTCCGTCGGTTCCGCCTTCAGAAGAAGTGTGCCCGTTTCGCGGACGTAAATCAAGAATTCCTGCCGGCAAAATTCTGGCCGATTGAGCTCCCAGATTAGAGGGCGGTCGCTTTATGCTGGCGGCAGCTATCGCGACGCTCGCAGATCTCGCTCGGACTCCGTAAGCAGTAGCGCTCGTGCAAACAAATAGACACGGGATCTGTCTGTCCCAGCAAATTCCATTTTTCTTCCTCAAGATACCCTCGCGCCGGCATTCGTCTTTGACTTATCAGATAAATGCGACGTTCGAACGTCGCGAGGATTCGCTTAATCAAATGGCAAGAGTGTCGAGAAATCGTGTGTCTCGACATTTTTTTTTTTCGTCTCTGTCAGTGTGAAATGGCTTTTTCCCGCCAGCATTTCATTTAAGATATCGAAGGAGCGTTTTTTCTTTGACACGTGTTGGGACGATTTTAAACGAGCTCGAATTCCGAGCGACGCACAGTAATGGATAATTAAATTTCGTTGAAGTTATTAAAGCGTCTCTATTTATTTTGAGGATTGTTAGATTAATCACGATTTTAATTACAGTTTTGCCTGGAATAATTTAAACCTGCGAGAGAGAGAGAGAGAGAGAGAGAGAGAGAGAGAGGTACATTTCACAAACTTGAACTCCTTTGTCCAAAAAGGTTGCTCGTAGCCGGGTACAACGAACCTTCGCTTTATTCTGATAATATAATTATCAGATATTTCCGCCGTGCGCGCGCTTCAGTGTGGATACGCTTAATACAATAATAAACTGACAAAGGGCTCGTATTCCACTCCTCTGGCACGTTTGAGAAATTACTCGAGTGCTCCTTTTTTACAGTTTCTCGTTTCGAATGTATTCGTCGGGAGAGTACGATCCGGAGAATAAAGAGCGAATTTTGTTCACTTCAAGACGCGGTTCCCTCTTGAGAACTTTCTCGATCCTCCGGATCGACGAGACTGCACGTTTATTCCGATAATTATGATAAATCTCTGTTAGCAGCTTGTCTTCCGCAGCAAGCGGAACTGTTCATAAAATAACAACGCGCCGAGGGATCTTCATTCCCATCTCCTGTTACACTTCGTTATTTCCATAAGTATACCCGATGCATCGTGTCTCTGTACGCTGAAAATAAATGTGCAAACAATGAAACAACCCCAGCGCTGGTGAGAATCAAGTTTCAACCGAGACGGGCGGACAATAAAGATTAACAATCATTAATGCACGTCGAACGAGAGTGAGGAGAGGAAGCGTATTAATCGAGAATTTCGCGGAGACGACATACATAAACACGAATGGCCTTTAAATGTTCAACGTCACACGAACGAAATTCACCAAGATCCAATTAATGGCGCGTTTGACGTTCCACTACGTCCAAACTTCCTGCTTTTCTATATTGGCGCCGATGCAAGTTGGGCGGAGTTTTGCGGGCGCACTACTCTCGCCGACCGGCGCTGCTCAACGAGTCGAAGTTATCGGCCGCGGCGTCGAAAATAATCGAGCGTTTCTAGCGTACGAGGCGAAGAAAGCGGGAGAAATGAGAAAATCGATAAAGAACAGAAAAGTGAGGGAGGACAAAAAAGCGTGAGAGAGAGAGAGGTGAGCAAAGTGATAAAGCTTGCGGCCACGAGCTGTTCCGGCGTAATAAAATCTGTCAGACGGCAGGCACGGAGAAGGCGGTATAAATTGCAAGCACATGACTGCGCGAGAAAGTCGAGGATACTGATCGATAGCGGGAGGAGAATAGACCGCGGCGGATGTTTGCTTTTCGAATTCTATCGCGGGCAGCGAGGAAACTTATAGAATGCAAGAGTTCGGTCGGGGCCGTCGGGGGTTGGCATGAAATTATGACCACCGCGGAACGTTCGGTATGCAACGTTCTGTGGAAACATCTGCCATTCTCGTCCGGATTCTGTCGCGGTGGCCTGTCGGAAATAATGAAGGAGATTGTTGGGTGGTTTCTTGTTTTATGAAAATTTCTCTCATACCTTTCGGTTACGTAGGGGCATCAAAAGTTGTTCGGAGTTATGATTACAGCAAGCATCGGTTCACTATCAACATAGTTTTATTAACAGAAAATGATCACTTATTTACACGTATCGTACCAGACGAACTGTACTACTACGACGAATAGTAGTACATATATGTCAGGCTAATTTTTTTTGTTAATTCTTATTTTTTTCTGGCATGCTCCCAGCACTCTCTATTTCCTCATTTAATCTTATACACTATATGTGCATTTAATTTTTTCTTATTTTCGCGATTTTCTTTTGTCCGGCGAGGGCCGCACTCGTGCGGACGTCTGTCTTTGCTCAGGTTTGTAAATGGCGCTTTTTGGTTTATGAGGAAAATTCACGTGGCAAGTTCTTACATTGAATAAACTCCCTTTAAAAAATAAATAAAAAATAAGTAGTATATTTATACATAAGTAAAAATCATTGAACACGTCTCACCGATAGTGGACATCGATTGTTGTCGAAGTGTAAACATTCATGCCCACTTTGTCCTCGCTGCGCCAATGGCGCGACGATCAGATTGATTGACGGATTTGATAATGAATCAGTACAAACGCGATCTGAATTTTTCAAAAGCGTGCAACGATCGCTGCTAGTCCGGGCGCATCAGAATGGCCGGCGCGGAGCGAAGTAATTCTGTTCCACGTGTCGAACGCGACGTATTAGTTCCCTCTTCGGTGGGGATGGATTCTAAAGGCTCGCACGTATGAATGGCGACGAAAAGCAGGCGTCGTATATGAAGCGGGTCGGTTGAAAGCGCAGGCGGACAATTTGCAGCCGGCGGCCTTGGGAGGCGAAATTTCGTGAGGGGCATGCGAAAATTGTTACGCCATTATAGTCGAAATGTCATAGAAGAGAGTGCACGGTGTTTAGCTTCGACGGCGGCAGAGTTCCTTCGGAGTGCAAAAGTCAGGCGTCAAAGAGGAAATGTCGTCTTTTCTTCTTTTGTAAGTTTCCTCGCTAAGAAACTATCTCGCCACATTTGTCGGCGATTAGAAAAATGATCATAAGTGGTGTTTCATATCGTTGCATTCGTGTCGTCATGGTCATGACCTATCTCGAGAAATGAATTTTTACATCCTAGTGCATGAAAGTCGTATTTTACTTTGATTCAAGAATTATGGATGAACAGGCGGCAGAATTTAATATAAAATAAAAGAAATAAAAACCGATTGCAAAACAGCACCAAAAAGGTTAAAATTTATTTTTCCTTTTCGACGTCGGTGCCAAGATAGAAGCCGAAAACTACTTAAATCGATTTCTAAACCTTCATCTATACAACCTACAAACCATACGAAACCAAATTAATGCTTCTACTCATACGTATTCGTATTGATGATCAATGCAAATTCACCGATATTTGAACTCACCTGCCGAGATTAATTTCTCAAACGCGTAATTGTATTAGTTTTTATGTATTAGTTTATACCTATTCTTTTGTTTGTAATATTTCATTTATGTCCAAACAGAATCCTTCATAACTTCTCAACAACTGAATATAGCGAAACGGACACTGTACTACCACCAATTGATAGGCTATTTTGCTTCTAAATCGGCCCCGGCGTCAAAAAGGAAAAATTATTTTATCCTTTTAAGTGCAGTTTTGAAATCGGTTTTTATTTCTTATTTAAAATTTTATTTTTTTATTTTTAATTTTACATTTATTTAAATTGATATGGGACCACCGCAGAACTGTCCTCTTTCAAACAAACAAAGAATTATGAAATTCGGCCAACTCGGTGTAAAGTTATACGTGCGTACATAAAAATTACGCTCGAAATTTGTAGAAAAATTGTTTAAAATATGTGTTGTTGAGATTTTGTACAACTTAAATGGGACTAATGGAAGAACAGTCTCTTTCATATGAATCATGAGTCATCAAAATCGGTCCACCCGTATGCGAGTTATGCGCGAACATAAAATTAATAAAAAAAAAACACCTGTCGAATTGATGACCTCCTCTTTTTTTTCAGTCGGTTAAATATGGAGGTGCTGTTTTTGAAAGAGTACAAGTCTGCGCGAGGGTCGAATGGAACAAACAACGGGCCGCGCGCCGATTTATTCTGCCTCAGCATCGGGAAATCTTACCGTCCGGCAGCGAAATATCGGCATGCCCGCGAGGCATCCGCGGATTGGAATGGCAACACGAGTAATGTTTTTCGACCGGCGGCCCCCTCATTAGACGTATCTCATGGCGGATTTTCAAGATGGGCTTAATGGATTAAATAAACAGGCCGCGCGGCGATCGTTAACCCGACCATCGCAAACAGATCGCCCCGGCCAGATTCATTCCCGAACTGCAGATCGGAAAACGCCGCCGACCCCGCTCGGTGGTCATTATTGGGTCTTCATTCGATTTCCCATTCGAAGGAGCGCGCATGGTCGCGCATTTGCCGGCCTTTCATCGTTCGCCGTTTGCGACCTCCCCCCCCCCCTCTCTCTCTCACTCTCTCTCTCTCTCTCTCTCTCTCTCTCTCTCTCTCTCTCCTGTGCCCGACTTCCCCTTTTTTTCCCCCGGGAAAAATGGCGATGTATGTATGTTGGGTACGCACGTCCTCTTTACGGAGCCTCGTCCTTTTTCCACCTTTCGATCCTTGTAGGCGATATTTGTAACTCCGACGCACCATCGCATTCATTTTTCTGAATTCCAGCGATTCGCCGAGAAGTACGCGCGAGTTCGGCGACGCGAAAAAATTACACGTTTCCTCGAAACATTTCTTGCGGTGCGCGCGGGCTTTATTTTTCATCCCTCCGACTATGAGGAACGAGGCGAGGCTGGGAGGGAACATTTAGAAAGTTTCAACAGCGAACCTCGCGAGACTAACAACCCTGATCCCCCTACATCGTTCCGTACTTTCCCGGAAAGTTCATTTATCCCATTCTCACCGCCCCGTCATGACTTCCACCAACTGAGCTTTCCTTCGCGAAAGATCCGTCGCGGCGAATCAGCAATTACGAGCAGAGATGTTAGATTCTCTTGAAAGAATCGATTTTTGATCGATTCATGAGAATCGATTCTCTGAAGAAATCGAAACCAAAGAATCGATCTTTTAAGAATCGATTTTTTTGGGGTAAAGAATCGAGTCCAAGATTAACAAATGCTTAAAAAACGCAAATCAAAATACCGATCTTGGGAGAATCTATTCGTGTTCGTTTCAGGTCCGATCAGCTTCTGCTCTTGCGCGCGAGCTGTCGGGAACAGCCGCCATCGCCCGTCCCGAATTATTATCGAACGACGATCCTGAACGATCCTACGGAGTAGCGCGAGCCGAATGCAATGCGGTAAATGCTGCAGCAAAACGTTCACGGTGTGTGGGATGTTTCCCGTTGCCACCGTTGTCCGCTCCGCTAAATCAATGACGCTCCTTGCCACTGGCAAATGCCGGTCTCTTTCAATGTCAAGGTGAGTCTATGCGCCACGTACGCCGGGATAACCTCACTTCCGCGACTTGGCTCGATTGCCAGACTCTCTAATGTATTTTCTCTCGTATTGGCCTGCCCGCGTTGCCCGTTCGTTTCGTCATCGTTCTCGCGACATCGAAATGTCGTTGCCATCGGAGCCCGATTGCGCTCGACAACGTCCTTACGGTTTTAGCTTTCAGTCGGACTGATTAAAGTGTGATATTCGTTTTTTTCTGTATTACGGCGACGCGCAAAGGATTTTAATTCGTCAACCTGTCCGCGCAATCTGTTTCATTGTAAATTACGAGGTGATTGCTTTGGTAAGTACGCTATCGTGCAATGCCAAAACCACTGGTAGCGCGCTTCACGGCTATAAGCGGGGAGAAGTGGTGGAAGGTGCTTTTCGAACTCTTGACAGGAGAGTCGGTCGAGGAACTTTTTTTTGCCCCCCTTCTTTTTCCTTTTGCTTCCCAACTGTTCCGCGACGACGATGTTCGCAAGTTTCCGAGAGCGAGGTTGAGAACGCCGAGGACTGAAACGGGGAAATAAACGGATTCCGTAGTTCGCTCCGTGTCTCCTGCACGCGACGTAATATCGCGACCGGGAAATATCTGAACGCGGCGAGAGCGATGGAAAAGTTTCATAATTCGCGACCGACAGAATTTCGGAGGAGTCATTTTCGGAATACTCAGATTTAAGGGCGATCGATTCTCAAGACGACGACCTTTCGAAACGACGACGACAACGAGCGAAATCGAAAGCGGCAGATTTCGCAGGTATGGTAATCGACGTCGGTTGACTACGTTCGAGCGATGCCACGAAAGCCGTCAGCGATTCGCCCAGCTCGAAACGATTTCGAGTTTAAGAGCCGGAAGACGAATCGAGCCGTCATAATTTATTAGACGCGCAACGTCGAATCCGAACGGTGAAGTTCGCAGGCACCGTGATCAGATAAACGACCAAGTTCGACCTATCAAACCTTCGGCGCACGATTTACATTTGGCCGTATCGTAAATCAGCGGATTACCGGAATGTCTGGTAAATTCATTATCAACGCGTTATATTCGTATCACGTCGCGCTCGCCATTACCATTACCCTATTACCGTAGTTGGCACCTTTATTATCGCCGCTACTATTACAGTCTGAGGCGCTGTAACAACAATCATTCGTGGTTTACAACAGCCCGTAACGCACAGATGGCTCCGTTATGCAGCTCCATTAATTTTAAAGACGTAGATTCGTCTGTTGACCGCCAGATGATCACGCAGCCCAGGTTTGACGGCGCTGAGCTTGGCGCAAAAATAATTTCCAGCTTCTGCCGGGCCCGGAAACTGTTCTCGTCATTCCGTTGCGACCGACTTCCGTTCCTCATGTGGACCCAATTTTTTACCCTCGTAATATCGGCCCGGTCACAATAATTGGCGGCGATAAAAATTGGAAATCGCTCGTTTATGTAACGAGTGATAGCGGCGTCGTCGGTACGAGGAACACGTATAATCGTGATATCGATTCGCAGGATTGGACCGCCGCGGTTGGCACGGCCTAGAACAGAAATAACTGAAAATGCGGACTTGCAGGTACGTCGAAGCCGAACGCGACCATGGTGAGATAATGAAAATTCGCCGGACGTTTAGAACTTCTCAAAATTGTCGAATCTTTGATGTTCCATAATCTACATCGTTCTACTAAGAAAGAAGAAGGAAACGATGAAGAATAGAATTTTCGAAAGAGTTATTCTTCCGTTATTCTTCCGAATCGATTCCTTGCTATCCGATTTTTTGAAGAACCGATTCTTCACCGCAAAATAGTCGATTCTTGCAGGACAAATTTTTTTATTTGAAGTTTTTAAGAGATTCCGCAGCATTTATTTCTCTTGAACTCGATTATTTACCCCGAAAAATAGATTCTTCGATTCTTTTGTTTTGATTTTTTCAGAGAACCGATTCTCATCATTCGATTCAAGAATCGATCCTTTCAAGAGAATCGGACATTCCTAGTAAGAAACTTCAAACAGTTCAGTAGCAAGCTATATGTCCATTTGATTTATTATGACGGGGACAAGACAGGTTACAGCAGTAAATCAAACGGTATCAGTATCGTTAATCCTCATCGTAATTATTTCCCTCGTGGGTATAACGACCTTCGTTCCTTGAAAATGAACTGTCGTGCGCGCGCCTGTTATCTACCTATGCCGAATTTCATCGAGTGAAGTGCACTTATTGACGCCCAGGCACTCCAGTCAGAGTTCAACATGCTGAATCGCGCTCTTCACCTCGCGAAAACGGCCTAATCGAATTGCGTAACGCTCGGGAGCGTCTTAATTTTCAACCAGACAATCGGTTGCGGAGACGTGGTTCTTGGAACATAACGTGCTCGGCTAGGGTTTCAAATAATTGGAAGACTTAACGTCACAAAAGCCGCACGTGCCTTTCAAGATGAATGCCTTGCAACACGTAATACTGCTGCTAATGTAAAGAAACATGAAATATCGGAGCTCAATTCTAACCGGATAAATTGTACGCAGAGACTGTGGGCTAGTTGAACGGATTTTAGTCTCGAATTAATTCACTTTGATATATTTACGTTGAAATTATTAATTCATCTGCAGAATGAAACTTTTTGTTGACAAAAGTTTTTGCAACAGATAATATGATACGAAAGTTAATGTTTGAGCTTAATTCGGGATTACTTTAAAACGTTCGTCGTGTAAGAGCAGTGCTATTATCAAATGTTGAAGTCGATAGAGCTAACCGCGAACTTCGAGTGTCTGTAAAATATTCCCACGTCTCGTCGGCCGGGAAAAGTAACGCACGACTGTCATAGCATATTCAGCCGAAGTTTGGATAACTGAAAGATTCACCGTAAAAAGGCGAATCCGAAAGTTCCCCGCGACGCCGGCCCCAGGTAAATGGAACGTAGTTTCCAAAGGAAGTCGTCGGAAGTTTTCGAATAAAAATCGCGAGAGGGCCGTCCAATATTTCAACATTTTTTCCACGTCCCCGACGACCCCTCTGAAATGCATAAAGCGTCGCATGTCCGTCGATATCGCCCGGGACAGGAATCTTTATCGTCCCCGATCGGGATCGTAGAAGCAATTTTGCACGAGATACGTGCCGCGCCGACACCGACGCACGTACGCAAATTCGGAAGAAAAGACATTTTCGCCAAAGGCACGAGGGGGAATGGTCTTGAAAGATGAGGGTTGAGAACCGCTGTCTTAAAACAGCACTGCGTGCCAGATCGATACCACGTCGGCTACCCTTAAACTCTGAAATGTGGACCGAAGTGAAGGCAAAAGCCGAAGGCATGTTCGAGTCTTTCTCGCGTCGGGAACAGAGAGAGAGAGAGAGAGAGAGAGAAGTGGGACGTTTCCGCGGATACGATGCGTGTCAGGTAAATTCGACCTACGCGTCGAATTCGACGTTCCAAAATTCGTTCGCGGAAAGCTTCGCTTATTATGCTGTAAACTTTAGCGTATCGGTCACGCGCCGATATCGATTCGTCGCCGGTTCGTTCCGTGAACGACACGTGGAACACGTCACCGTACGGAAGATTCCTTCATTTTCCCATCAGCGGCACACCGGAGGACGTTTAGCAGCGCAACTGGCACACGGGTGCATAATCCAAGGACCGCGTGACGTACACGAATTAAATTGACCCGCCAGCAACGCTACGTGCAAACGTTCTTCGACCGTCTTCTTTGACGTCCCTAATTAGTGCGACAGACAATATTTGATCGGGCGTCCCCCAAATGTTTGCATCTCCATTCAGACCGGCACTGGAATAACATTCGTCCCGTTATTCGGCAACGAGTTTCACGAATACGCACTCTCTCACCGCGATAACCGTGTCGCCTGTAAATCGACGAGGCGGCGAGAGCTAACTGATGCGGGACACCATTTTCTTTCTTTTTCCTTATTTCATTTACCAGTGCCAACCGTCACGAGAGCCTTTCGTACCGTCCGGCTTTGGATAATTAACGACATTGAGTAATTAATGCGTATTACGAGACGCGGTGTTTAAGGCAAAGTTTTAATGCTTTAGTGCTTTAATGAGCACGGATGAAACCGTGCGCGTTATTACGTTCGGCGAGTGGCACGGCGAGTGGGTGGAAACGGGGCTTAATTAAAGTTAACGTTATATTTACAGTGTCTCCCGAGCGGGACGGAAAAAGCGAAGTGCGCAGTTTGCAAAGCGCACATCGATACTTGCGCCGTAAGTCGTCGGGCTCGTTTGCGAGGCAAGCCGACAGAGCAAAACTTCCGTTCGAATTTTCTAACACGCGCGACCCGCTGCACTCTCGCGGAAGTTCGCGGCCGAAGGATCACGAAGTGTTCGCCGAGGACGTTCGAACACTGTTGCCCGACCGACGTTCGCGCTCGCGACAAACTTCGTTGCGGCCGCGAGGCGAGTAGTCCGGCTAAGATTTCCCATCGGGCGGCGACGACTCTGGAAGTCGGTCGGCCGACTTACACCTCGTCTAAATAAGTTATTAAACGCGCGACAACCGAGGAAAGCGCGGCGCGCGGGTCAAGGGAGAACACGTCGTTCGGCTTGAAACTCGAGTCGAAAGTCACGAGGTAATAACGTCGCTCGGACTCGACCAGGAGGTAAGAAGAAAGAAGAAAGGAAGAGATCGGGCTATCGGCCATTTGATCCATGCCCCGTTTGACCTCAGTCAGGGTCGCAGGGGCGAAAGAGAATATTTTATTCCGCGCGCCCGTGCCGCGTACACCTTTGCTCATCGCCCATTATCGGTCCCCGGCCTCTGCCTCGCATCCTGGCCACCCTCACTTATTGACTAAGGACAGCAAGGACCGCTAAAGAGGGCGAGAGATTGTGGGGCTCGATGGAGTTAACGAATGAACACGCGGTCAACACGCAACCCGAGATACTGCGCCGTAAATTATCTGCCTCTGATGGCCGGCGGTTCTCGCGGGGATCATCGTACGTGGCGCGCGTTCATTCTTCATCTCGACTCCGAAAGAACGGTCCTCGCGAACGTACGGTAGATGAAGATAAATTTATATGGCGCTCCGCTCGGCAAGTACGAAGATGATTTTAACACTAGCACTACCGAGCAGTTAAAATGACTGGTATGATATTTTGCTATAATGAAGGCTTGTGTTCAAAAGATTTTATTTCCGGGAGTTTTGTCTGACTTTCATTGAAATATATACATTATTGATAAAGAAAAGTGAAGCAAAATTTCAGAAAATAAGGTGACTTAAGAATGGTCCTTCATTATAGTAAAATGTCAACCCGTCGTTTTGACTTCTTGGAAGTTCTAGTGTTAATGTGCGTAAAATTGGAATGAAACAAGAGGGTCGGGTATGGTGGACGTGAGTACTGAAAAGAATTTTGTTGTATGTTACCGATAACGCCGCGATTGGACACGTTGCCGGTTGCCTACGTAATACAATGAGATTGATATCGGCATGCACCGAAAACTATATCGTGCAATATTCATACACCAATCATTACTTGTAACACTGTATCTGCATGCCTATTACAGAATATGCATACGAGTCTATCTGCGTACAACGAAGTTTCCGCGCTCAGTCTGCACATACGTGTATGTAAATGCGGAAACTTTACACAGCGCCTCTGTCATATGCAAATTACATAACGGATTGTTCATAGCAACACCATCGACGCCAAACGAATTACCAGAATTCCGACACAGATGCTTGTCCGGCTAACAGCGCGCATCAAATCCCGATTAATATAACGCCGCGCATAAATTACGACCTCGAGCGGGGGGGAGGAAAAAGAAGGTGTCGCGCGAATGAATAAACTCGCTGGAAACAGCGTCGGAAATTATCCGAAGGCGAGTACTGATGGGAAAAGTTTATAAAGCCGGGGCGAACATATATATAATGCGTCTGGTACTCGAGATTGGTGTTAGCGAATTATAAACTAAATGACGAAGTATATATCCGGACTAGATAACGATACCCGTTGTTTGCCACCGAAAGCAGAGTCCTTTACCTCGGCAATGGACGATTTCGTTGGTCGGTGCCAAATCGGAGGCAACGCTTGTGCGCTAGATTTAACACTCGGCATTCGGATTTCTGCGTGACACGTGTCCGAATTATTGTCCGATCAGATTGATCTCCCAGCTTATTGTTGATTCAAGCTTCAAACAACATACTGGTCACACGCCTTATCTGAGACGACTGTAAAGTCGGAAACTTCGGCTTTATCTTGATTCATTTTCACTTCATCCCCCCCCCCCCCCCCCCCCCCATCCTTTCCTCTCTCTCTACGCTCAAGTAGTGACTCAATACTCGGCGAAAACTTTCTCGAAAACTTCCTCCTGCACTTTCCGAAAGTGAACATTCTCGCAAGTTCCGCATCCAGCTAATACGCTCGCAGGGCGACGTCGCCGATATCTTACCGCAAAATAATTACACAATTCTGACGAACGGCCCCATAAAACCGCCCTCATTAGACGGCTGAAAATCTCACGTAGGACTGGCGCGAGAGCAGTGAACATCGGATGATGCGTGCGCGAGCGATCCTTATTTACAGTTTGCACCCTTCGGAGCTTTAAAGCGGGGGTGTTGAAGCTGCAACAAGAAAGATCTGTCGTCCGTCAGGCAGGGAGGGGAGAAAAGGTGAGGGCGACATTTGTATTGGTGCGTGCTTGTGCGAGGTCTGCTGGTGATGCGAATAAAAAAACAAGCGAGAGAGGGACAGAAAGAAAGAAGAGAAGGGGCATCGGGTTACGCGTCGCGGCGAAAAGGGTGCACGAAATGTGGAGTAATAATGTGAGGACGAAGGAGGGAGGGGTTCGGTTGGCAGGAGAGCATTTAGGGGCGAAAAAGGCAGCCGCGATTTTAAGCCGACGATATTAATACTGCAGAAGCCGGTAGCCGAGCGATATCCACGGAGGAGAGTTCGCGGCTGGCTGCGGGACGTTCGTGAATTCGTAGGACGTGTTGCTTTAACTAGTCAGGGACGCGTTTTAAGGTAAGGCACCAACTCGATATTGATTCGGCCGCGGCCACAAAGAATCCTGACTCCCGACCCCGGACCCGATTGAAATCAGTGCCAATCCCGGCAAACGTGTCGGGCCAGAGTTTAAGGATGTAAGAGCGAAAGGAGTCGCATAATTATAGGAGTTTTCTTTTGGGGCGACGACGAGAACAGCGTGAATTTCGACATGTGACAATGTTTCATCATGCATGAACTAAATTATGTATGTTACCTTTAGGTTGTGATCTTGATATATCTATGCATTACTTATAAATCTCAAAACTTGGGCTCTATGCACTGTGTCATACATACGACCAAGATCCAACAGAAGAATTTGATTAGGGCAGATTTTTGAAAGCAGGAGAATATTTGTTTGGACAAGATAAATCGTACGGGGATCCTACGTATTCCCTCGCGTACCTATTGTGGAGATGTTGAAAAATCGTAAATTCAGCATTAGGTGAATCAACCTGTATAGTGTATAGCGTTGTGAGGACAGGCGTCAATAGGGAAACAGACACCATGGAGCTGGACATTGTACGGAGCCGCGAACGGAAGTTCGGATACCGCCATTATTGCGGCCAGCACGTCGAAGTATTTCATTGTTAATGGCGGTGCCGCGCGCGTTGCAAATCCAGCAAGAAGGGACGCTGGGTAAATGAACAGGCTGAATTAAAACGCGTCTTCTCTCCCTCTCTCTCCCTCTCTCCGAAACATCTACCCACATTGTCCGCGGAAACATTTTCAACGGTCAACCGTGGCCCACTATGTACAGAGTTTCCCTTCATAAGGGTTTATTAATGAACCGCCGATATTATACGGAAAACACTCTTACCACAGCGCGATGTCAATCCATCATAAAGAAAACTTTTTTCTCGACTCCGAAAAATCGTTATACCTTGCAACTATTCAGAGTTCAGCCGGAAGCCGGTAGGCTATTATCGAGGTCCTTACCCGCGCGTCGATCATTGTTTGTCATCTTCCAAATGTTGTACATCACTCTAGAGGTTATTTTGAACTGGCTGGTCCTACTTTTCCGGCAAGAGTAAATATCTCGTTTTATATGTTTCAAGCAATATTGTAATTATCTTTTGCACATAGATAAGATGTCTCCGACTGGGTACATTTGTACGATTTTGCCCAGCGGAAGTCGGACGCGGGTTTGACGGGTTTTATTTTCACTTTGCTCGTTGCGAATTCGTGCCGGAGCGAGTATCGTGATTACTCTTGCTTAAAATTGTCATCACGCGTTTTACGCGTCGCATGATGGATCGCGACTTTCTCGAGCAGCTTGCCATACGTTTCTGCTAACGCGGAATATTTCGACATAAAACCTGCAGCGCCGTTGACGCCTACTCGTAACTAATCACCTCAAAACACTAAATTCTTATTTATTTCCTATGCGCAGCTTCAATCTCTCGTAACAGTCTCGCCCGCGCGACCTTGTCGGCGTTTCTTCAGCGACTCTGCAACTTCATCAAATACTCGTACGTGCCGAAGCAAGATTCCTCTTTTAACCAGTCAGCTGTGTTTGATGACTATATCCGTCATGGAGAAATGGCAGTATTTTGTGTCACAACGACTACATCTATACTGCCATATCAAAATACTGCCATATCAAAATACTGCCATTTCTCCATGACGGATATAGTCGTTGAACACAGCTGACTAGTTAAACGCCGCAACTGCGTTGTCACAAAATACTCCGCCGCGATAACACTGTCTTATCCGCGTCCGTGATCCCCGGCCTCGGAGCCGAACTTTTATTACGAGGCCATTCTAATATGGACATGCAACGACTTCGGGTAAACTTTTAAGGGAAATGGAATTGCTAAGTAGTTAAACGCGTTGCTCGCGCCACGATTTGACTTGGGAAGAGGGTGGGGCAAAAGGAGGAGCGAGGAGTGGGGGGTGGGGGGGGGGGGGGGGGGGGGGGGTGGCGAGTGTCTGCTGTTCGCGCGACGTTTACTTCGAAATTGCCTCGCGCCCGTTTAGGTGCCACGCCTCGATATTTAATCAATTCGCACGCTTCGGCAACAGGGAAGCCTTGTGGAACCCCCATATCGAAGCCAGCCGGGAGCCCCAGTTTCATCGCTCTCCCTTCGATCTTAACGTGAGTGTTCGTGGCGGCTTGTGAGGGATAACGACACGTACGGGGCTATCGACAGATTTCTCGTCGCTGGCTGCTGCTTGACGGGATGCTCGCGCGGCGAGCCTATATACGTGCGTGCCGTTGCCAGTGATATTATATACGAAAAAGTACATGAATATGGATGCGTCAATGTCACTGGTGACTGACAAGATTTTGGTCGGCAAACCGAAACCAGTACTGCGCGATACGTCGTGCGACGGGAAAGAAATTGTTTTCTTTAAACAGATAATTGAAGAAGCGGAATAATGCCTTCTTGTACGGAAAACGTGCGTTCGGCATCAGATTGAATTAATCGAGTTGTCTGTATATATTGATGTTGGTCGAAGCGGTGCTCCTTATATTATTCGATACTCTGGATAATGAATCTGTGATCGTAATATCGACGATGGTTCAATGATATTATATACGAAAAAGTACATGAATATGGATGCGTCAATGTCACTGGTGACTGACAAGATTTTGGTCGGCAAACCGAAACCAGTACTGCGCGATACGTCGTGCGACGGGAAAGAAATTGTTTTCTTTAAACAGATAATTGAAGAAGCGGAATAATTCCTTCTTGTACGGAAAACGTGCGATCGGCATCAGATTGAATTAATCGAGTTGTCTGTATATATTGATGTTGGTCGAAGCGGTGCTCCTTATATTATTCGATACTCTGGATAATGAATCTGTGATCGTAACATCGACGATGGTTCAAAATCGAACTTCTCGTCAGTTGTTTCGTGTATAAAAAGAAATAGAGTGCCGCGGTGTGGGTGTGTGCGAAGAAAAAATATTAGCGCGGGTTAACCCTATTTCGGGATAGCCCAACGGTGGATGCACCCGTACATACGGCCGACGGGAGTAGGCAATTTCTTGGGTATATGGCCATTTTGCGGGCATCATGGAACCAAGAGCACGATAGCTATCGGACAGACACAGGAGCCGTAGACCCGTAGAGTACGCATTCACGGACTATCAGTTCGTGCCCACTCGCCAATCTATACACATTACGCACGCGTTAAATCGACAAGGAAGCATCGGCAATCGTGGCGCTGGCAGGATAGGAACCGATTACGTAATCTCCACGGGCGTATTTCGATCTTTTAATCAACCACGCGTGCAAAATGCTTTCGCTTCCAATAGGGTTCTCGGGGTATAGGGTCGGAGGGAGTTGCGGATATGTCATCTTTTCTGCTCTAGTTCGCTCCCTAATCTCGTTCGGTCGGAACGTTGTGTAGAGTAGAGAATACCAGTTTCACGATATATTGTGTATACAAATACGATACGAGGATATAATGTGTGAATATTATGCAGGGGTTGTACCGTGCCTCAAACGTATCGTGGGAACGACGTTATAATCTCGCTGGAAGAAAGATACAGAGAGAATAGCATTGATAATAGTAGCGAAAACTGTGTAGTGCGCTGCTAACAATGAGGTCTGGATTTTGGGCGTTTCGTTGATTATAGGCAAGAATTCACTTAGGAAGCTCAACTTCGCATTACAATTACGTCTGGCAGAGCGTGTTTTCGATCTTCTAATCGGCCGCGCATGCAGCCCCATTTAACCTCCGACTGATTCGCTTGCCGCGGGTGGTCTCGGATATGTCATCTTTTCTGCTCCAATAAACCTCTCTAATCCTGTTGCATTGAGCGTATAGAGCACTGATTTCATCACAGATTTCCCGACGTATTGGATATTAGAGTCCGAGAGCGAGATTGCGCGATACCATAATTGCTCTGTAATAGCTGAGCGGAACAACAAAAAGCTAATCAGAAAAGTCGTTTATATCATTTCACCATCAAACTCGTCATATCAGATTTTTCCCCCTCTCCACTGAAGACGCTCTTATTCGGTCGCACGAATCACGATCGAGCAATTTACCATCCGTGCAACTGCGAATCTTTGTAAATACAATTTCTACCCTGTAACGCCGTGCGGATACATCACATCACATTTGCACAACGACGCGACGTGTACAGTTTAATATGGATCGAGCGGTGAGAAGGGATCGTGGTGGGACTCCGACCAAGATAAACATCTTAGTCCCTCACCTGTCGCGGTTCCCGCGATGATACTCTTCCGCTTGCGTTTTCCATGAAGAATTCTGTCGCGAGGGGTTTTTCGATCGAATGCTCGAACGATCGGGCAGGGAGTTCACAATACGATCTTCCGATGCCGCCCGCGGGTAGTTTCCCACGTGGCCCACGTGCAGAGGCCTCGCGTACGACCTTAATTTGCGGCCAACTCCGTACTTTCGTCGATCAACGTCGATTCTGCCGTCTGCAATCCGCTGCGCGTTTCGAAACGGTCGACTTGACCACTGCACTGCACTCCGGACCAGTCTGATTCGCGGCGATCTGACGGTCTCGCAAATAGTCGGGCCGACCGCGACAGGCAAAAATTGCTAAGGCTCGCTCGCGTCGATCGCCCACGAACGAGTCATCCGACACGACCTGGCTCACTCGGCCAAAAACACGGCGAAGCCGATTTAATTTCTTCCATCGATGTCATCCGTACGACGCTGCGCAATAGGGATGTTCAATTCAGATTCGATTCTTTCGAAACACGATTTTTTGGGTCAAAAGATCGATTCTTTGCTACGCGATTTCTGAACAATTTGATCCTTCCCCCCAAAAGAATCGATTCGTTGATTTCGATTTCTTTTTAGAGAATCGATTCTGAATCAATACAAAAATCGGTTCCCTCAAGAGAATCGAACATCCCTACAGTGAGCGGATACTGTCATTTCGACGAGTTTTACGTGTCAGCGGCGGGGTGCGGATAACGGTTTCGTGGTAAAACGTAGAATTATGTAAGGTACGGTTGCTATGATTATGTCACTTAACTTTGATGCAGTGTTATTAATAAAATATTATTCATATATTAAAACAAATGGTCTCTTTTAGATGTACTAGTAACATGGTATTTATATTTCCACTAATAGTCCAATAGAATGAACCATTTTCGAAAACTAACAGAAAAACGAATGTGGTGGTCGTTGCCTTCTTTGGACCACCGTTGCCTTAATTGGACCACTAAGTTGCAATCATTGAACTTTATAAAAAAAATAACTATTTGTACATTCATTAATTTGATTTCATTTTTATTTATTCCATTTATGAGTGCACACCCATTTCCCACTATAAATTATAACATAGAATATAACATAATAATAATAATGACAATAATATAATGTACAGAATATAGCTTGTCAGGCCAATGACATACTAGTCTCATTCCAGGCATAATAATTAGCCCTCTTTACCATTCTGGGATGAAAAACGCAAAACTTTATAAATAATAAAGTTATAAAATTGTTCCTATGATTAGTACGGTCCAATGATGGAGATTTGTTGATGGTCCATTGACAGCAACTATGCATCTTCTCTAAAAACTGGATTTTACAGAAAACCTGACCTTGTAGCCTAAGAAATAGTATTATCGTTGTAAAAAGGGATACATTTTCTACCATATACTGCGATATACAACAAAAATCTACTTAATAAAATTGCACTTACATCTGTTTTAGTTTTAGGAAAATATTCCAGTAAGGACGCCATAAACACATCTTTCTCTTTGAAAGCAGAAATCACCTATTAACGTCAGCCATTGTCTTGCTGTTTTGCACCCTAGAGTTGGTGATACTTATTCCATGAAGTGGGAACAAATTTCTACTGATTACTGACATGCAAACACGATAGTGGTCCAACGATCGCATTGGTCCAATGATCGCAACCTTACCCTAAGCTTGCATTATTAGTATGTGCTTCGAATAAGAGTGTCAAATATTACCGACTTTGTTTTAACTAGAAAGCCGATAAGAAAAAAAGACACAGACTTGGATATAGTTTCGGCTGTGACAGAACGAGAGCCGCGAAGGAATTGTCCTGAGGCAAGTCACTGCTCCGTAATAATCGGGAATGTTAAGAACAAGACAGCCGTGCAAAATTCGGCCACGAGACATCCGATGTAAATACGTAGTTCCCGGAGCGATATACTTTGCTAGATCCGCGCGGTTGGCGAAGGAGCAAGACGAATGGGCCGTCGTGTTCAACAGCTTCGCCGTCCTCGCGACCAGAATGAATCTGCTCCTTCACGCCTGGCGATCCGCCGAGTCGCGCATAATTTATGAGCGGCTTTCCGCGCAGGAAGTAGGAAGCAGTTAAATTTGTTATAAGGCAAATGAAGGAAAGTCGAGGGGCGGTATTGCGGCGCATAGTATTTTCGATCCCACATGGATTTCCAATTTGCCCGGTCAATTCACGCGCCGCGGCGAAAGCCTTGTGTCTGTGTCCGAGTTGTCCGACATCGAAAATGTACCTCGACGGATCCGCATTCTGCGCGCAACGAAATCAACTCGCAACTTCCTCTTAACACGCGTAATTAAGTACTGTGTTTACGACGCTGGATATTGGATCTCTCAAGCTCCTGCTAATTCATTTTCCACGATTCCAAAACGAAGTCAGACTCTTGTCACGGATTTAAGTGACATCTATTACCGATTCCAAAGTATGTGTCATGAGCAATGCAGTGAGTAAAGTACTTAATTCCTCGGTGTACCAAAAATGTCGATTATGAGACGTGAAATATGGTAGAATCCAAAGACACTGGGCGATGGGAGATAATCGAGTAAGCTAATAAGCGTTCATACTTATCGACGAATAAGTGCATTCCCCGTCATCGCAGCCGATTGAATTGCATAATGAAACGGCATCGCGCTTGAATTGCAAATCGAGATTGAAAGACGCGGACGTCTGCGTCCGCTGAGTCGTGAATCGTTAGGAGCGCGAGGCTCGCGCTCACCTCGCTACGGTGTCCTCTGAGGTTGTAATTCGCTCTGAGCGGAAGTTCCGCCGCTCTTGTGCGACAGTGGGACGTAGTAAAAGTCACTCCGACCAGGCCCCGAGCGTTACCGGTGGCCAGCCATCCTTCCTGGTAGTAATTCGTACGGTCAAGCTTCCATCCTTCATCCTGGAAAAATAAAAGACGAGGAGGGATAAGGGTTAGTTAGCCTTGTGCCGCGCCGTCCGTAGAATAACGAAGAATACAGCGTTCAGAGATAAAAAGAACCTAGAAAGCGTACGGCGTTTCGTAACTTTTAAAACATTCGAAATAGAAGTACGGTGATTTTATGATATGGAGTTGAGGAAGCTGGTAATCTACTAAATTGATAGGACTCGTCGATGGTCAGATCACTGGATGTTTTACCCTACAGTATTGATGATAAAATTCCACCGTGCCAAGGTATATCTTAGCTCGAGCTCATTGTTTCCTTTTCCATGAATTGCGTCGCGATCTTAACTATGCGGACACTCGCTCACGATAAGCGGCGCAAACTTTACTAATTTTTGGAATGGAAAGTTCTCTCGGACGAGAAAAGATGAACGGTATATCGGACCGATACCCACGGAAAAGTTCTCTTTTTGTACGTTACCTACAGTTACATTTCGCTGATACCGTAATTTCGTGAAGATGCAATGAAAAAAGGTACAGATTGCACGATCCAACGGGCTTCCACTAGGAAATGAGTGTTACGTAAATATTATAAATTCGTTGCCCGATTCTGCGACCGCGCGAGTTTGAGGCTGACGTCAGTAATATTAGCATTTATCAACCGCATTCATACATTCAAACTATCTCATCGTTCGTCACAGCCCCCCCCCCCCCCCCCCCGCCACTCACAGTATGAAAGCAAATAATCATATTCAAGAATAATTAACAAAAGTAATTAATATGATAGGGCTAAAACAACTTAGTTGTTTCTAACATGGAGATGAAGGTTGAAGTACATCATGAACCTAAGATAACGGATCATGCGACAATTATGTTATACTGGAATGTAAAAGAAAGTAGAAAAGGAGAGTAAGACCATTATTTGAAGAGATTATAAGCGAATAGATATAAACGAGTTTAAGAGAATGGCAACTATGCGTATGAATGCCATTGAAGGAGATAGCAGTAATATATTAGCGAATTTAGCTATAAATGTATTAATAGAATGTCTTAATGTGGTAGCACCGCCAAAGAAGGTTGTCTTAAAAAATAAGTATCAGGGAAAGCAATGGTACTCTGAATACATTTATCAGACCATAAAACAAAGGAAAACGGCGTATAAAATAGCTCGTACAAGTAAGAATACCGCTGACTGGGAACTATTGAGGCAGCTAAGAAACAAAGCGGTAGATATATGTAGCAATTGTGGGGAACATTGAAAGTAATACTGAAAGGTAGCTCAAGTAGTAATAATTACAAAGAAATGAAATGTGACAATAAAGTAATTAATAATGTAGAGGAAATGGTTAATAAATTTAATGATTATTTTGTAGATAGCATCAGGCAGATAAGGAATGATGAAATAAAAACAGGCTATGTAGGGAATGTACAATATACTGATACTGTATATGAAGAATGTTGTTTAATATTTATTTAAGTAACACTCTCTCTCTCTCTCTCTCTCTCAGGTGTGAGACGTGTTAATTAGTATTTAGTAGTTAATTAGAATATACGGATAGAGGAATGTGGAAAAGTGTTTATCTACTCTGTGGAAACTAGGATTCAGGTAGAAAAATAGGAAATACGAAGTTGGGAAGATAGGTGTGGTGTGGCAAGGTATGCTGACATGTACCGTGCAGGCGAAATCAGAGTAGCAACACGAACGTGAAAACATCAAAACAGCACCGATAAAGAAGAGGTTATTAATATCTAATGAGGCGTAAGAAATGGATGAGCTAAGACTAATTAGCGCGATATCTGCGACGTGCAGGCAATGTAGGAAAGATATCAAAACGCAAGGTATTAAGTGCATACCATGTGACAAGGTATTCCATCCTGGCTGTCATAAGCTCCACAAGGTCTACAATACAGAAAACGAACTGGTACCTTGTACAGGGAAGACGGAAGGGGTTACAGTAAAAAATGCAGCGGAAAGCGGGAAATCAAGCAGTGAACCCAGGGAACGCAAAGCATCAAACGCGGAAAGTAGGACAATTGATGCCAAAAATTAAAGCCATATACAGTTTAGTAACAGACATGAAGAAGGAGATGATAGGAAAGGAATTTATAAAAAGCATAATAACAGAAGCTATAGATGAAGAAATGGATAGAATGGGACAAGAGATATAAGCTTGGAAACAGGAAGAACTTGGAAAAATGGTAACAAAAATTATCAGGAAAAAGATACAGGAAAACATAGCGGACTCCTTGAGCAAAATTGCACTGCCCGAAAAATTGGAGGAAGGTGGAAAGAAGAAAAGCTACAGCGAAGTTGCCATGAAAAAGCGAGAATCGGTAATAATTATCAAACCAACGGATGAAGAGGCTACTAAAAGCGAAACTACGAAAAGGGACATAAAAAGCAAAATTGATGTAGCGAAGCTAGGAGTAGAAATAACAAAAATGAAGAAAGTTGCAAATGGCGCAGTAGTGGTTGGGTGTGAGAATAAAACCCAAGCCGAAAAATTGAAGGAAAAGGTAAACAATGATCTAGGAAACACAATACCCTAGAGTGTGAAAATCAAATTAGGAAGTGTGCGAACTGTGAGGAAAAAATTACAGTGTTTAAATTAAAACACATAAACACGAACCACGGGGCGTTCGATACAAATTGTCCATGTTACATTAGGGAGCTGGAAAAACAGAAAAATATAATAAATAATAGTTTATAGCAAAAAGAGAAACCAAATAGGGCTAAAAATAGGATAATTTGCCTAAACAGTCAGGGATTCATTAGACATAAAGATGAAATTGTAAATGTGCTGCTGGAGAAGCATAGACCTAGTATAGTAGGATTCACTGAAACACATGTGACACATTCGGTGGAGGACCATGAGTTACATATTAGTGGATGTGAGTGTGTAAGAAGGGACTCAGAATCTAGTAGAACAGGAGGTGTACTGCTATATATTGACAATAAAATCAAATATGAAAAAATGGCGGTGAACAGTAGAGAAAGAAATTGGTGGTTGATAACAGTGAGAATCATTGATAGAAACTATAAAGGTGTATTAATGCTGGTGTACCATTGACAACAATATGTTGAATGGTGATGTAATCATAATGGGAGATTTTAATATAGATATGAAGGTAAATAACCATTGTCACAATAAGCTAAGTAGGGTCATGAACTCTGTAGGCCTGAAACAGTTGGTTAAGGAACCCACGATGATAGTCAACGCTTCTGAGACAATAATCGATTTGATTTTCACAAACCTGGAAGCGGAAGTTGAAGTACACCATGAACCTAAAATAACGGATCACTCTGCAGTGATAATATACTGGAATGTGATGGGTGTAATAAAAAATGTAGGAAACAAGATCCTAATTAGAGACTATAATCGAATGGACGGGGACGAATTTAAGAGATTGATTCATAGAAATCTTACATTTGAAAATGTAACTCCATGATGGTTTCAAAATATTTAACGATTTACCAAAGGAAATAAGAAACCACGGAAAATTTTATTTATTTTATATACGTAATAATGGGGTTATAGTGTTAAGACAATCTATGTATATTACTACCGCGATGGTAGTACAACTTTAAATGTAGCTACTGAAGCTAAATAAATATCTATCTATCTATCTATCTATCTCTCCCTCGAAAATCTCACACCCGCGGATCTGATTGAATTAAAACGTCCTCGCTCGCACAACAACCAGGCTGAACTTTTAACCGGAATTTATTATCTCGCGACGCTAGAAATGCCTCGGACCGTGGACAAATAGTAGTGAGAACATTTTCGCGCTGAGTTAGATCTCACGAAGTTGCACTGTCATCTTCAAGCGCAACGTAGACCGTAGACTCCTCACTAACCAGCGACGAACATTCGCGGAACCTTCCTTGCGCCTTTCGATTCACATAGGAAAATTTTTACTGAACAGGGGTGGCTGTTATTGCTTCTTAAAAACAGGTACCTAGGTATGAATAATGAGACTGACTCTACTCACTATGCTTTTAGACGTACAGGTACGTGCAATATCGATTACGTCCCACATTACACGCCAACGAAAACTGAACACCAGACACCTTGATACCTCTACATTGACCCATCGTATCTGACCTGACCCATTCTCAATCACGATTCCATATCACTCGACCACGGTTCTGGACGAAATATCGTGGTTTGACGTATACGTCTGCGTGCATTTCGGCTGTTCAGAAATAAGAACTTAGTCACACTAGCAACGGCTCGGGGCTCTGTGTACTTATCGCTTAGCATGTTTCTGAAGGGCCTGAAGACAGTCGCTATGCGTACGTCACACGGTGTGTGCGATCCTTATAACACTTCAGCGAGCCGTACATGTTTTGATAACAAAGTACTACGACAAAATACTGCCTCTAATCATTCGTATAACTACAGAGAATCATGTCTGCTCATTCAAACAACACAGAGAACTACCTCTAATCACATGACGTTTCACAGTTAGCCAAGTTCCGTAATCGAAGTGTATTACAGGAATTAATCTCGGTATCAATCCTAACCGCGCCTTGAGACCGAATACGTGGCTAAATACTCTAGCGACACGTTACACCCACCCTTACGATGCGCAAATCCGTAAATCATTCGAACATCCACGTCGATTTACCGTTTAATCCTGCCTCTACATAAACTGGACAGTACGCGCAATTTGCACAGTGTACCTACGCCACAACGTCACACAGTCCGCTGTCGGAAAAAATCAGCGCGGAAGCTTACCGAGGCACGTATGGGAACGACAAGTATCGATCGAAAAGCGACGCTACATTGCGGCATGGCCACGTCGATAACGCGCCTCGCCTGCGCTGAGGTGCAATTCGGTCGGAATACGATTTCGTGGTGAATCGAAGTCGTCCCCCAGGATACGAGGACAGATCAATATTATTCGGTCAGAGCCAGTCACTTAGAGGCCTCATATTAGACGCGCGTCACCTCTCCTGGAGAATGCTCACTGGAACTCTGGGGGGGGGTTTGGATTATTACTATTCGTCGGCACGTAACTCTTGCACTTAAGAGAGACGGCGTCAGGTGGCGACGGCTTCAATGCCGGAAGGGTTTCACCCTCTCGGCCCTGTCATACATATGTAGGCGTAATTACTCCAGCCAGCGCGAACCCTTAGAAAAATAAGCGCGCTGGGGTAGCGATGGATTTGAGCAGTGTCGCACGCTCCCGACTGTGCGTCACCCCCACTGAGCGTGTGTGTTTGTGCAGAGAGACGGCAAACGGAGCGAAGTAATTTACGTACCACCGTTTCGGCGTTCATCGGGAATTCAGGAGAGAGAGGGAGGGAGACAGAAAGAGAAATAATGGGGTTCAGAGAAAACGACATGGTTTCGAATTATTTTGACATACATGGTGTTTCCGAAATCGTGGTACAACCGGCAAGAGGGTGATTCATCATATCAAATTCAGTCGAAAATATAGAATAATATTTTTCTACTCAAACTCGTCAAGTATACGGGTACGAGTGTTCTCGACTTAATTTAATATGAGGAATCACCCCCTTTACAGTTGTACTACAATTTCGGAAGCACCGTGTATACTGTTAAACACTATACCTACTTATTTATAAGCATTACTATTCACACGCTTGATTATTCAAAAATTGCCCATAAAAGGAAAGGCGGATGAAACGTTCACGGATTCGCGATCCAACATCGTCATTCGAGAATTCAACATCAATGGTCAATGGTCATTGTTCGACAACATAGCCTTGCCATCGAAAATAGCGTTGATCTGCAGTCGCTTCGCAGCGAGTCTCTGTCGCGGCGTGAATTGTTGCAAAGAGATGGGTCAGCGCTCGACGGTCATCGAATCGAGAGGAGGCAAATGCGGCGGCCGTTCGGCCGTGGGGCAAGAAGTGATTTCGACGCAGGAAACAATTACAAAACGCAGGAAGCGCTCGATCCCTTTGCCCGATTTTGAGCTACGCCCGCCGGCGCCCTCTTCCCTTCGCGCAGCGGCACCGGCAACCCTCGCCACCCAATTTACTCTGCTTTCTCTTCGTCCACGTCGCGCCGTCATTCGGGAACAATAAGTTCACTGCCAATTAACTGCCTTCCTCGGTCAAAGAGAAATTTTGCCGCGGCCGACGGCCGCGAAAGAAATGTCAGCCAGATGGGCGAAAAAAGTTTTCGTCCGCAGCGATAGACAAACGTGGCATTGAAATAACCTCTGACGGCGCACTTCGGCATCTTTGATGTTTGGCGGACTCTGATATCGATATGTTGTTCTCTGCATTGTGAGAGCGCTGTGAAGTCCATTGAACAATGCGCATCTAGTGCGATGCTGCAGTGTTGCGAAGCTTACGCTGTACGAATATTGGGTATTGGAGTTATTAGTGCTTGCCTTGCTGCGCAATGTGTACGTTGGGGGGAAGGAAAAATGTACATTATACAGTCTCTTTTTTATTCGTCTATTTATCCCTGTTTAATTTACGGCTCTTGCATGAAGTCACGTAAAAGTTGACTCTTTTCAGAAGTTATCGTGTTCTCATCTTGAAATCGACACTCTTCTATTTCACATATCTCCGTCGGTGTCAGTGGTTCGTAGCCCATTACGAGACTTTACATGCTACGAAATATTTTAGTACAACTTTCAGCTCGAGTTACATCGCTCCATTATTTCTATTCCTGGAATCTCTGCGAGCGCGGGGAAAGCACTTAGCAAATGTGCCGATCCTTTCGGACAAGTACTTTTACACCGGAAGAACTTTAATATTTTCTCCCCCGTCACGTCTCCCCATTCGTCCGCGCGGATACGTTCTCTCGGCAAAAGCGAGTGTATCGAATATTGGGCGCCCCTCTAATGGGCCGAAGGAGCTAAACTAAAACCGTTTGGCCAGCTGCGGTAGTTCAGGCGATATCCTATTACGAGAAACCTGACATATTCACTAGTGATAGCTCTCGAGTCTCGAGAGAGTGGCAACCCCGCTAAGGAAGAGTGAAGGAGCATGAAGTTTCCGACGGAAATTAAGTTACCACGCGCGTCGATGTATCGCTAATTTTGGCTGTCGCCGGTTCTTGCCGTTTTGCCACCGATATACCTGGGGCGATTTTGTGCATTCGACGATGATAAGTTTCGACCGACCTAATAAGTCGGCGAGAATAACAGGAAACCTTAATTCTTATGTCGTTCAACGTCGAGAGCAGAGACACTTGTTACAGAATATTTTATCACTAAGCGGCATGAGGTCGACGAAACGTCTATTATTATTAAGTCGGCAGGACGTGAATTAATATAATTCGAGTTTAATCTCTAAAAGCTCACCGATGAAATGCGTCGGTAATTATAATAATTACCACGTCCTATTTTGTAGTTAACGTTGCTCAATTTAATTTCCGCCGATCCAATATTCCTGTTTTCCGATTGCCAATTTCCCAACGCGACTCTTAGTTCCCGAAAACGGATCGTGTTGAAATTGAATCAAACTCGTGCAAGCATAAAAATAATCCAAAATCGTAGTTGCTCTTACCACTTCACAACAACAGATTTTTGGTCCAAGAATAATAATTTAGGGATTCCAAATATCTCCTTTTTCTCATAATTTCCATCAAACTATCTATCCACGATAAAACATAGGAAACATTCAGCTAACTAGAGAACATGGCAATTTTTAGCCCGCATTCATTATTTGCAAGTATTACAAAATTGGACGTATTGCAGCACATTCGACTTTTATAAAATAATTTATTAGGGAGAAGAGAACAGCTTATGAGATTGCTACGTGTTTTTAATATATATAGAGGTATTTATTTTCTTATTTTTTGTTAGCAATTTAATAGAATAGCAATGTTAATATGTGAAGCGTGAAGGAAATAACATAGGAATTAGGTTTATAACTAGTATATAAGAATACGTTTGTTAGAAATAAGGTGTTTATATAGGTAAGTGGGCAAAATGTAAGGTTTTGTGCATAAGTTTATTTGTAGGCTGTGAAACTGAAATTATTAATAAACTAACTAAACTACAGCACATCCGATTTTCGCCTAACAAAAGATCCCCTGTCGATACCTCTTAACTCTGAAATAATTGACCAAAGAAGCCATAAAGATATTTTTCTCCAAATAATCCCAGTCAACCACGCAACCCGAGACAGAACATATTACGCATCAATTGTCTCACTCCGATACTTCCTTTCCCTGAATAAACTGTCGAAAAGGCATTAAACGCTTCGCGATATTTCCCAACGTAACCGCGGCAAACTAATACAGTGGGTAAAGAAAGTATTGACACACTCTTTAAAACCGAATAACTTTTTACGAATTAAACCAAACGACTTGAGCTTTTTCAAGAAGTTAGAAGGATTAGTTTGCTAGATAACATACAAAGAAAATCTGAAAAAAATGTAGAGATTACCTTTTTATCTGAGCCGATAATGAATATTTTTTAAATTTACTTTGTAGATTTATGTTAGTTATGTATATGCTGAAAATTTCACCGAAATCGGTTAATGTTCCTATGACCTATAAACGTGAAATCTTCCGATTTATCACAGTTTTAGGCCGAAAGTCGTAAAAAAACTGCGTTTTTCACCATCTTTAAACGTTTGTAGCTCATAGCAACATTAACCAAACCGACATAAGTCTATAAAACGAATTTTTAAAACGTGACCTTTACAATTTTCTTCGCAAATCCGACCAATTGTAATTTTTCCCAAATTTTGTTTTGTATATTATCTAGCAAAAGTAATCCTTCTAACTTCGTCGAAAAAACTCCAGTCGTTTGGTTCACCAATTTTTAAAAAGTTATTCTGTCACTAAACGTGTGCCAACAGTTTCTTTACCCACTGTACCTGCAATGAACTCGGTGCGCAGCGACGAAGCTGGCGCAACATTCGCGTATTCTCGACCCCTCACGCCTAAACTGCCCTCCCCTTCTGACGGGTAGCCGGCTCGTCCCAACATTTCCGTCTAGTGTTTTGGCCGGCCGGATTTTTGGTTGCCGAAAGAGGCCTATTGCCGTCGGTCGATAGCGGCAGCAACAGCAAGCTTGCCCGTCTAGGTGTTGAATGCCGAGCGATACTTAAGTACCTAAAATCGCCCTCGTAAACCAGCCGCTGGAAGGAGAGAGAGAGAGAGAGAGAGAGAGAGAGAGAGAGAGAGAGAGAGAGAGAGAGAGAGAGAGAGAGAGAGAGAGAGAGAGAGAGAGAGAGAGAGAGAGAGACGAAGCTTTCCCTCGCGCGCAGTAAGTAGTAAGCTCACTGAACAAAGGCGCACGATAGCTTAATCCAGAGAACAATGCCCGTTTGTCTTGGCTCAGTTTCCAAACGAATCGGATCGCCGAACTTGAACGCCGAGACGGAGCGCTGACGAGACTGCTACTTGCGAAGATCTTTTAACGGCCGTTGCGAAAATACCCGAATTTTAGTGTCGCCCTGACGGTGGTTGGGCACGATGAAATTGCGGGGGCCGCAGTTTTATGCGCGAACACGCTTTCAGGAATGAATTTTGTGATGATACTTAGGTACGCAAAACGTCTACGTATGATTCGCCGAATGCATACTTTACACGTCATCGTACGTGGAACTGCGTTACGAAGCTTACGCGACGCCATGAAAGTGCTGTAAGCTCTTTATTGATCTGATAAACTTCAACTTCTGATTCCATAGAGACGCCGGTTCGGATCAGCGGAGAAATGTTTGTTACATCTGATACACTCCCGTCGCGTGCTTCGCGATGATCATACCACAACTGTCCGTATGTTGATCAGCGTAACTTTGCACCGCTTCATCCATCAAGCGTGTAATACAAATTCACTTTTTCCATAATCATCGAGCGCACACGGTTCGCCGCTGCATTACGACAGGTTTCTCTTAAGCCCCGTCATAGAGGTGGAAAGTCATGCCAAGACGTTCCTCGGTATCTTTTCCCCCGAGTGCGAGGCAAAAACCTCGACAATGGAACAGAGATTCCGATTTAAATTATTCAGCGCGACGCGGTGCGAGCCGGGAGTTAATGCGAATCAATCCATTTGCATATCCTTCACAAACGCGAAATCCTCTTAGCTCGCCTCGGCCCTCTTACGCGGACGGGAGTTAGCTGTAAATTTTCGCCAGAGGAACGATAAACTCTGTCGGTCCCCTCTGTCGGCCTCCCTTTCTTTCTATCGCTTTTCCTCTCGAGCGCTCCCGGCGTATATCGAGCGACGCGATAAAAAGCACGGCGGAAAATTTAGCGCTAGCGTGCGCGCACGCTGCGGTGTGACGGGCGAAGCGAGAGAAGACTGGCAATTGGCATGTTAGAAATATGTTGGAAATTTTAAGAATGTATGCACGACTCAATGGTTCTGGGGGAAGTGCCGTGTCCTTTGACACAGTCTTCTTTCCAGAGAGTTCAAAGCCTCTCCCCACTCCGTGGCCAGATCCTTTATTCGACTGCTTATCACTTTGCACGTGCAACGAAGCATCGATGACGTCAGGCCATCGGCCTCGTGCACGCGCCTTCTCAAAGAATTAGGCATCTCCTTAGCGGCTAGCAATAAGGTGTAAGCAATTGCCATGTAACTATCTAAATATCATCGACCGATATTATTGTCTTGATCGTCGCCCGGCTTCAGCCTTTATAAAACAGCCGACACCGCCAGGATTGACCACCCAAAACGTGCGTCCTCCCCCTTTTTACCGCGGTGATGCTAACAGGCAAGTAACGAAGTGGTTGATAGCACGCCGAATAAAGTAACAGCCGACTGAATCTTTCACGAAGCCCTCAACACGCGATAGTAATTTTCGGTCGAAAAACGGGTATTCGGCCGTTTTCAAACGTACGGCGTTTGTTTTTCAAAGCGGCCGAATAAATAAGCTTCCTGAGCTTATGCGATATCTCGGGCGGAATATACGGAAAGAGACGAGCACGGTTCGACCGACTCGAGAGCACGTGCCTTAATTAATTTCTTCCGTTCGTAGTCCGCACTCCTTCAAAGTATTTTCGTTGTTAACGCAACAACGTAAGTAGCAAAGGCAAAATTGGAACATAAGTATGCATAGGGTAGGGTTGCTATGAGTTCACCACTTAACATTTATGCAGGATAATTAATAAAATATTATTCATAAATTAAAACTAACGCTCTCTTATAAATCTACTAGTAACATAGTATTTATGTTATCACTAATAGTCAAATAGAATTAAACGTTTTTGAAAAATAACAGAAAAACAAACGATTTATACATTAATTAATTTGATTTCATTTTTATTTATTTTATTTATGAGTGCACACCCATTTTACACTATAAAATAATTATACAGATAAAATATAACATAATAATAATAATAATAATAATAATAATATAATGTACAAAATATAGTTTGTAAAGCCAATGACATACTAGTCTCATTCCATAATAATTACCCCTGTTTGCCACTCTGGGATGAAAAACGCAAAACTTTATACAATAATAAAAATGTTATAAAATTGTTCCCATGATTGGACCGATCCAATGATGGAGATTCGTTGGTGGTTCGTTAACAGCAACTATGCCTCTTATCTAAAAATTGGGTTTCACAGAAAACCTAACCTTTTATCCGAAGAAATAATGGTATCGTTGTAAAGAGGGATAAATTTTCTACCAAATACTTGAGATGTACAAAAATATCTAGTAACTGAATCGCACTTACATTCGTTTTAGTTTCGGGGAAATATTATAGTAAGGATACTAAAAACACATCTGTCTGTTTAAAAGCAGAAATCACCGATTATTGTCAGCCGTCACGGTATTGTTAATAAGTTTCGCACTCTACAGTTGGTAATACTTACTCCATGAAGTGGGAAAATATTTCTACCGATTCCTAACATGCGAATACAACAGTGGTCCAATGATCGCAATCTTACCCTAATTAAGAACCGTTGAATTACTGAGACACCGAAAACTGTACGGCACTTGTTCCTTCGGAAGACGTCTCTCGTTTACTTTGCAAGTGTTATAGAGAGTATATAACAGCGCGGAGAAGTAATGATATAAATCCCGTCTAAGGAGCGTGCTAAATCGGCGGGAAAGAGGAGAGAGAAGAAAAGGCGACCGCTAGATGATGGTTGGAAATTATCGAGAGCTGGCTGGCACTTTCATGAGTACAATCGTGGAAGTTTGAGAGACGTCGCGCCACGGATGGCTCCCACTGAATCCCGTTAAATCTTCTAAAAAATCCCCGACACACGCCGCGCGAATTTTACTACCAAGGTGCCTCGCCGCTTGTAAAGTGAATCTCTCGGAATTAACGTTTTCGGTAAACGTTTCGACGTCTTCGCGGTGTATATTCAAGACTGAATATGCAGAGATATGAAGAGAAGAAAAATGGAGAGCGGAACGAAACAGAACCAGCGGGCGAAAGTTATCGCATGCGGAGTCGCGCGTTTTCGGAGACATGATAACGGACGGTGCGGGGAGTGCATTTCTGCTGAGTGGCTTCTCGTGCAATCCGACTAAATCTTCCAAGAATCTTCTTCAAATGCGAATTCGGGCCAAATCTGACTACGAAAGCGTTTTTGACGTTTCAAAATGTAGTCGAGATTTTACACAATACTCTTTATTAATTAAGATATATAATTAAAGTAAGACAGAATGACTTGTGTGCCCTTTGAAGGCTTAACTCTGACTGCCCGTCTATCCAAATTCCACGCTCCTCTCCACTCCGCGTCCTTTGTATTTTAGACGACACATCTCAAGTGTTATGAGTCCCAACTCAGTCGACACGTCTCGATGGTTTAGGTCAGTGCTGTCCAGGGAGCGCTCCAAGTGCTCTATAGGCCCCCCACCAAATTAACGTTGCCCTGGAAACGCACGACGCACCGTGTGTCATATGATCGGCATAAACAAAAAAACGCGATGAAACATAAAGGACAGAACCATTTCTATCTAGTGGCGGTGGAAATAGCGGCGTAAGGGGCCCCTCTCGTGGACTGCACTGGTTTAGGTTCTCTCGCACGGCATCTCCGTCATCGACTCTTGGTGAGATCGTTGTCCACAAAAAGTTTTTGAAGACACATTTTCCGACTTTTTTCGGATGTTTGTTCAATCAGGTTGGAATAGGACGTTTTTCGAGGTGCTTCGAACAGAGTGTTTTAGCGGCCGATTATGAAACTTTGCGGGGCACCGTCACGAAGGATCCTAATGTCAACGAAATACGACAGAAGCACAACGGTCGTGGTCTCTCACGCGGCCACACGTCCGCATATAATTACGGTACGGTTAACAAGGGGGCCATAAGATGCGCATGGGAGGTAATAAGAGAGCTCGAGATCGCCAGTTTCATCTGCGCTCGACGAACACACGGTGTCCTGTAATTCGCGACAAAATGCAGGAACGAACATTGTACGCGGCATACAACCATCCCTTGAATTTGTCTCTTTCAACCAGAACATTTTCTCACAACGTTTAATATGGAATACCTAAAAGTTGTCAAATCAGGACTGTCCTTTCTTCTTCTCCGCGCAGCATGAATTGCGCGACACCGTGTATCACGAAGTCAGCCACTCGAAAAGTTGCGAGGAGGATCACGTTGCCGAGCGGCGTTGACAGCGTCTCTCTCCGTCGAAACGACTCTGCTGCAATACTTCTGGAAACTGTCGTTACGGGGATGAATGTCATCCCGCGTGCTCTCTCAACTTCGCCAAACACGACTCGACCCCTTTCCGAGCGCGCTCTTTGAAACAGCCCAAAAATTGTGCCGCGGTGCCAGACAATTTTTAAATACCGCTGGCACGATCAAGCGTCTTCGCAGTTTCCCCCAGGAAGCCGGAATGGTTCCATGCTCATTTTCGTATGCCGCCACCCATGTTATTTCCGGCCGCAAAATGTGTTCGCCGCCGTCCCCCGCCGACGATCGACCGACACACCCACCGTCCTGGAAACGTACGTCAATTTCGCTCGCGCATCAGACCTGATAAAATCTTCGTCACGCCGGCGGTCGATGCACGCTCCCGAAAACAAAAGTAGTCTGCGCTCCGACCGTTCGGCCATTATTAACCCTTTCACTGCTAAAGGTGTATACGAAAGGCGTATATGGACGCTCTCATGGATATTTTCGCGTCCTTCAATGTACAGTAGATTCACTACAATTGTCCACTTTCTTACTCCAACATAGTTCGCGCTGCGGTAGTCCTACGCCAAGGTATGCGTTATTCCTACGCCTATGTTTTCTTTCTCAGAGACAGTGAAGCATGTCATTTATGACCAGACGCGGTTCCTTTAACGAGAGTTCACGGCTAACGTTTTACTTTTTGGTTCTTATTTTTTTTTGTTTGAAGATTTGTTTAGCGCAGTGCGGTCCAAGAAACTGCTCCGAAGAATTTTGACGCTTGATATTTCATATGTCGGCATAGACAGAAAAACTCGATGCAACACAAAGGACAGAACTACCTCTAACTCTAGCTAGTGGAAGTGGAAGTAGCCGCGTGGGGAGCCCCACCCGTAGACCGCACTGGTTTAACATGTTGCTGAAGTTTTTCCGATTGAAATGACATTAAACATGATATAATTTGAACCACATTTATTTATGTAATACTTTTTGTATAACTCATTTTACTCCATTATCCTGTAAATAAATATACTCCAAATTATATTATGTTTGGTCTCAGTTTTATTGAGACAATATCACCGAAACGTTACAAACATTTTCATACGAAAAATGTAAAAAATAAAAAAGTTTAACTTTCAGTTGCTTCGACTGTCACTCATGATTTTCTTGTATGCGCTCTCCTTTTCTTCGTTCGGGCGAACTACAAAAGCAAGCTTTGAGTCCGAATTGGTGTCCGCGCTAAAGAGCAATGTGAGAGAATTTCGCGAGGGCGAGGTGATCGATCGTCATATTTTTTTCCACGCAAGTCAGGACCTGCCCGACAATCGGAACTCTGTCGTTTTCGTCGCGGGGGAAACGAAAATCGGAGGCAATCCAATCTGTGAGAACATGTCGGCCGATGGGAAGAGCTATGGCCAGAGCTAAACGTAAATTTGTGCTCGGCTAAAAAGTAGTTATTTCAAATAGATGGATAAGTTAATCGTTTCATCATTTCGAATTCTATCTAAAATAGAACTCCACTGACCGACAGATTTGAACATACGATTCAGTCGTTCTTCCGATATCCTCGGAGTGATAAGAGATGATAATTAAAACGTTGGCGTTTTGCGCCAACTGACGCTTTTACTGTTAGAACGCGCGAATTGATTATGAACGTTTGCATATCCAGACGTGTCATCGAGTATACGTGTATGATACGGAACACTGTGTGCGTGTGAAGAAAACTGTGGGTCATTGTACTGCAAATTTGCCCTGGCACCGATTTTGATCGAAGTAGGCAGGGTGTAAAGAAGAGAGAGCGAGGGGCGGTATTGACTGGATCGATCCACTCTTGTTCGGGCAAGCTGCATCGGGGCAACAGTTTTTTCGCCCGCCGACCAAGGTCCGCGCGGGCCTCTGCGCCGCTGAAAGGCAGGTGCTTCTTCCAAGTGGCGCTATTCAATTTAGCCCCGGAACAATGGGCTCGACTACGAGCGAAACGGGAGCCGATAATGATGCTATCAATTCAAGCACGATCCACAATGCGAGTGTATAACTCAAGCGGGTATAACGTTACCGCCGTCACGACGCCGACGGTGACGACGCTGATGACGACGATGACAAGTCTCAGGGCCGCGAAATTGTCTCGCCGGGACACGCGCGCATTGTGTTTCGGCCTGTCGACATTTCAAGGCGATGAGTCGTCTGCCGGCTCGCTCGCGAGAAGTCGATTAGCTTTATAGGAGCTGTCACAAATCCGTATACCGCGGAATTCTATCTATTAGCAATAGCATATTGTATCCGGATAATCGAGCGTTCCGTTTTAGTTCTGATTCAGTCTCATGACCGACGAGACGTTGATTCGTTCCACTTGAAAGCGTACGGTTACTGAAATATTCTTTCTCCGTACCGCTTCTTTTTTTGGGTACACTCTTATTCGTGTGCTTTGCGTAAAAGGGAATTATTGAGAAAGTGTAAGCTGTGTAAGGCTATTACAATAATTGTCCAAATAAACAAGGACCTCGTACTCGTACACGTGTGAGGTGAGCCGGACGGCCGCAGGGCAAGAGACCCTCGCTGGCCAAACTTATTTGTCTTCGTGTAACGAAGCACGATTTGACCACGCGCATCGGTCGTACGACTAATATCCGTTAATACTACTGTGGGATAAAATAAAAATCGCTGTCTCCGAGGTCTATTTCGACCGAGGAATACCGTTCCGACGCTGAGTGCTCGGGGATGCTAAGGGATAATTTGACAGATTCACTGCCCCGTGAATATTTACCGTCGATCGGTGACGGATGACCAGGGGGACTTTCAGTCTGGCCATGGTGCGTCCGCATAAAAGCGATTACGGCGGGAGACGAATCCGGTTATGGTGACACAGCAATCGGCTCCGCCGACGAGCGAGCGGAGCCATAAGGGCTCGGCCAAAGAGCAAGAACGCGATACTTCGCCGGCAGGACTTTCGCCAGAACCAATCGACTGTCCTGGATGGACCTTGATTCGTCGCTGCCACGAATGGCTATCGGACGTGCTGGGAAAAAGTGCATAAATTGTTGAAATTAAGCGGAAGAAGAGGCAGTTAGGGTAACGTTGCGATCATTGGACCACTATCGTGTTCGCACGTTAGGAATCGGTAAAAATGTTTCCCCACTTCATGGAGTAAGTATTACCAACAGAGTGAACATAGAGTGTAAAACTTATTAACAATACTGTGACGGCTCACAATAATCTGTGATTTTAACGACCTTATTATAATATTTCCCTAAAACTAAAACGAAAGTAAGTACCATTATATAAACTAGATTGTTTTGTACATCTCAAGTATCTGGTAGAAAATTTATCCCTCTTTAGAACAATACCATTTTTTCTTAAAGTAAGAGGTTAGGTTTTCTGTGAAACATATTTTTTAGAAAAGAGACTTAGTTGCTATCAATGGATCACCAACGAGTTTCTATCATTGGACCAGTCCAATCATAGGAACAATTTTATAACATATTTATTATTTTATAAACTTTTGGATTTTTTATCACAGAATGGCAAAGAGGGGTAACTATTATACCTGAAAGGAAAAAATATACGGCATTGCCGTTACAAGCTGTAAGAGAACATAAAATAGGATACAATGTCTTGTATGCCAAGATTGGGTATACGAAGATTGCACTTGCGTAAAGGAATCAGCAAAAAAATTGATATGTTGTTCGTACAAAATTTAAATAGACCCAGTATTCATTTTTATTTTAATTCGTCGTAGTTTTGGAAATATTTATTCTTTTTATCTTCTTTTCACTTCTTATACTGTACTTTATATTATTATTATTATTATTATTATTATTATTATTATTATTATTATTTTAATTTATATCTGTATAAATTACACATGGGTAAGTTATAAGTTGGTGTGTCTTTAGGTCTCATTAAATTAAAAGTTGTCCGACGTTTCGATCAGATATCCGATCCTTCTCATGGACTAGAAACTGTAATTAAAATTTAGGAATTAGAGAAATGGATGAATATATAATTGAGGGAAAAAGAAATTAATGTATTAAGGACGAGCCTGTTGACCTTCGTCGTAGATTAAGTAAAGAATTAATTAGGTAGCTCAAATGTAATGTTTAAAAGAACAGTAATTATACTATGGTTTGAATATTCTATGAAATTCTGAGTTAATATAAGGTTGTAAATAAAACGCACTTGCAGCCTACTTACTTGAGATATAGAAAGGAACACGAGAAAACACGTGCTCAGTGGGCGACAGTTGATTTTAAATTGAGTTGGTCGGACAACTTTTAATTTAACGAGACCTAAAGACACGCCAACTTATAACTTACCCACATACTATTGGAACAGGTCAAAGAAATAACTTACACATGTATAAATTACAGTGTAAAATAGGTGTGTACACGTAAATTAAGTAAATAAAATGAATTTATGTAGCAAACGTTACAATTTTTCTGAAGTCTACCTTGATGTCTACCTTATTGTTAGTGCCCAAACAAGGCAGCGACAACTTCATTCGGTTTTCAGTTATTTTTCGGAAACGGTTAATTCTATTAGTGAGAATATAAATACTATGTTACTAGTATATTGAAAAGAGACGATTGGTTTTAATTTATGAATAATAGTTTATTAATAACACTGCATTAATAACACACATCACACCGACTCCTCGCGCCGACCATTAGCGAAAGAATTACTTTTTCCGCTACCTGTCTTAATTGTATCGAACCGTGGCCAGGACGAAGCCGGAGAAAGAGCAATGGTCGTGATTAAATTCTGTCTTCCGTACGCGAAGGCGAGTCTGCACCGCGCGAAAGTTTATGTAAAGCGCTTCAATTCGAAACGTCGGTAGGTATCATTCGTCGCGCTTTTTATCTCTTCGCCCGGGGTTCGTCGGGCTTGGGAACGTTGAAATCCCAATTGATCCCGCTCTCGTTCGCGGAAAATGCTCGTTTTGCGGCCGGCTCTCCGCGTCTAATAACAAAGTCATTTATTCTCAAATAGTCCTTTGCGCGCGCGCGCGCACGCCAAAAATTGATGTCTCACGACACTCCGAGGCGGTTGCGCACGATGCATCGGCAATTTCTAGATCGAGCCCGTTTCCGTATTCGCCCCAGAGAGTCAAGCCGTTTTCCGCGTTATTCGGCCCGCTATTTCAGGTGCCAGCGGCAGCTTGTTAACAACGGGAAATAATGGAGGCGTGCTGATTGAATAATCATCGCGATCGACCCAGGACGAGTGACCGAATAATCAAGTTGCCTTCTCGCAGAGACCCTCTCTAAGTAGTTTAAGTCAATTATTTTTCCAGCCATCTCTCACTTCTCAATTCTACTCCGTCTCTCCGCATCGCATAGAAATCTCCGCATATGCGTCGGCTCATTACATCTTAACTGTGGACATAATCCGTGGTCCATTACCACGTTACAAATATCCCGACCGTAATCCGTTCTCCATTACTGCTTCTAGATCCCATCTTCTAGGCTCGATAAATCTCTCCAAGACCCTGTTCTTATATCCAACCGTCCCTCAACTTCCTTATCCGCCAATCCGCGCATCCATCAATACGTATCTATTTATGTATCGCTCTCACCATCTTTTTATCGGTCAATCCTGGCGTCGCACCTATCTACCAATCTATCCACCTATCTGCCCACTTTTCGCATCGAGATACGCCTCGACAGAATAGCGCGACGATTAGTATCCGAGGCGAGCGAACCCGGCCTCGCTAGAAGCGGTAGCACACCATCAAAAAGCACGCAGGCCGTCGTAATTAATTCCGATCGATTGCGTCCCAGCGCGAGTCAAAGTTTCGCGATCAAATTAACTGAGCTGCTACTGCTACTGCTGGTGCTGCTGCTGCTGCTGCTAGCTACTAGGCAGGCAATGGCGGTGGAGCGCATCCATGTGCGGCCCGATCTGAGACAGTCGCGGATCGGCCACATTTGCTCACTGCCCGATCCGACAATCTCGGATCAGCCCGAGCAAGCTACACCGATTCTCCAATACTAGAATGAATCTCCAACACACCAATGATTTCTCATTCACGCACTCAGACAGTTGCGGATCGGTCCGAGCAAGCTACGCCGATTCTCCAACATTAGAATAAATCTCCAACACACTGAATTTTTTCTCGTACGATCGATCGATGAGTGCAATGTAAAACCATTGAATCGATTTGCCTCGGTTTGCTCACGCGCCTCTGATGACGTCATGCTCAGGCTGCCTCGTGCGCGTTCGTGCTCAGATGTAGACGCAAATTTACGCGCGCTTCGTCATTGCCTCGACTTACGCGGTTTCTTCTTAAGCCGTGTACAGACCTGAACACGAACGCGAACGACGAACCCGAACGTTCGGACCTCTGAAATCCCGTATAAATTTTGTTCGGAGCCGAATCGCACCGCGCGCGGCAGCAAAAGTATGTATGTGTGACGTTGGTCAGAGCAAGGCTTTAAGCCGCGTACAGACCTGAACCGAACCCCGAACGAACAGCCTATGCATGAGAGGATTTGGAAATGTGTGAGTGTCGAAGCGAACGTCATATCGCTCGGCGAACCTCTTGATTGCTCGCGAACAGCCCCGAACAGTCCGGCATGCTATGCTGGCAACCTGTGGTAGTAGTTGTTTGGCCTACACCTACACCTACAGCTGCATCCATGCCGGCCGTATCTCACTTATTTCGATCTATCCCTACTCATACCTGCGACACTCATGCCCGTTTGCTCGGTCACACACATATGCATACACACGCTTACCCCACTCATACACCAATGAATTGGCCTCACAGTTTAGTTAACTGTCTTTTGTTCGTTCGCCGAATTTCTATTTCCTTTGATCCGGACCGCTACCCGGAGCGATCGCTGATGTTCGTTCGGCAATATGTCACCGTCATTTTTCGCACCTCAGCCAACTTCCCCACATCCACGCTTATATGTCACTACGCTCTGACCAACGTCACAAATGCATACATTTACTGCCTCGCGCGGTGCGATTCGGCTCCGAACAAAATTGACACGGCATTTCAGAGGCCCGAACGTTCGGGTTCGCCGTTCGCGTTCGTGTTAAGGTCTGTACGCGACTTTATATACGATCGAATGCCTCCGCTACACACGTCACGATAAATCTGAGCGATTTCACGGCACAGATATTGATTGCACAGTTAAAAGCGGATGTGTGGATGGGAAACGAATGCGATTTTTCTTCCACACGGCTTTTTTGTCAGCGCGACCATTTTTGTGCAGTTAAGTCGCTCCGATTTATCGTAAGGTCTTATGCAGTAGAAAATGTAATTTTATTGCCTATAGAGCACTGGGAGCGCTCCCTGGACAGCACTGACGTATCACCGTTCGGCAATGAGCCACACACACATTCCTTCCGAACATGATTCTCCTCTATCTTCATCGCATTCCCGAGGACAAAAAAGAAACAAGTTCCTAGGCAGACGAAGCTCACGAAAGTCCCAGCGCAAGGCCACTCGAAGCGGCGCGCTGGAAAACGACGCTGAACGTATATCCTCTGCGCAAATGAAGAGTCCGGCGCACGTACACTCGACTCGTGCGCCCGTGGTTCGTCGGGCGTGAAATCGCGCTTTGGATTCTTGGATTGCTGGGCAGGGGTAGGGGCCGAGTTCCTGGGGGTTGGCTCGACGCTCCCGCAGACACGCGCGCACTTTGGGAACGCGCACTTGACGCCTTTAGTGCCCTTCCGTCTTGGTCGACCTCTCTCTCTCTCTCCCTCTCTCTACCCCCTCCCCCCCTCTCCCTCTCTCTCTCTCTGCATGGGCAGATAGCCTGCGCCCGTAATTCTGCCCTGAAGAAACAGTGAGCGCGCGACGCCACTCGCGAGCCTAACAGGGCGTTTCTAATTTCAATAGCGCCCGCGTCGGAGATATTGTGATGCTTTTTGTTCATGGAAAAGCGAGGAACTCGGAGAGGGCTCACTTTTGTGAAGCGATGAGTCCAGGGTTTGGGCCAGGTGATAAATACGAGAGTGGTCGGATGCTAATTAAAAGGGATATGCGGAAGATAATTAGAAATAATTCATAGATCGTGATTCCTGCAGGAGGGCAATCGAAAGACGCCGTACTCGGGGGGGATTATTGAAACAATATTTATGACTCTCAGAAGTCAAATTGATATCAATCGCGTGGAATTAAGGGTAGAGGTTAATTGATGACTTCGCAAAGTTCGCTGCTGGCCATGCGTTCCCGGTACAAAAATTGAGAAATTGACAGCGGCTCCAGTTTCGTCGGTTTTTGCTCCCGACGGGCTCGATTAATATCTTGTGAAATAGTTCACATTGAAGAATCGGGGATTTCTAGAGTTACGTTTTGTCGCGTTGTAAATTGCTTATTATTCCGAGAGAAACGTTACACGGGAAGCTTTGTGACCGCGTGCGATAGGAGCAACTTTTCAGGCACCACAATCTGTCGATCGGCTTCGGCGAGATTAATTGACAACGTGACACTAAAGCTCCCGTTCTTTGTCAAGCCCAACCATCGAAGGGTGTAGTGGCCGATGTGGGTCGCGAATTTCTAAGTTGTCGCACCCTAGTCTTCAGGGACGTCTCGAGTGAGAAGGGCGACAAAAGGGCCGATGACAAAGTTAGGCATCCTCTCGAGACACCGGACACGATCTTCATCATCCCCAGGATTGGCAGTTATGTGCATGCACACGCTGTCTGGCCTGAATGATAGCGATGGCAAACAGAGGGTGCAGCGGAAGGAGTGGTGCAACCGCGAACAGTTTTTCGTAACAAAATGGGTTGAAAATATAAAATACTTGGTTCCACATGTAACGCTTTGTTTTGGAAAATAACGACGTGATCGGTCCATGTTACTCGTCGCGGACGACTATCTTTGTGGCACCCTTTTTAACAGAAAAAATGTATGAAAAATATTATAAATTTGTTCGACATTTCAAAAGATAGAATTGCCGTGCTTAGTATTGTGCTACGATTACTGCTCCACCCCCGTACACTGTACGCGTTATAGGGTCTGCACTGCATAAACTCGGCAATGTACGGCTCTCGAAACTCATAAGCCCTACAATCTATTAGATTCCCTAACGTACAGACTCCGCAATATACAAATTCCGCAAATTGAAATGCTGTGCAACGTATATGAATAACGATGATATCAAGTGTATCACGGCCATTACGAATTCCATGATACGCAGTGCACCCTGCCACGATTTTCCGAGCGCATTTTGGCGCGTATAATACGCCGACATACTCTTGTAACACGTCGACCGAAACGTAAAATTCCATAATGTCCCGCCTGCGGACACACTGAAAGGAGACTATATAGATAGACTTACTCTTCACATAAGTTAAACTATAATTTGGACCATTACTCGAAAAAAGGCTGCAAATACCTGTATCTACAAGACTAATTGGAAGGAACGGAAAATTCCCGGAGTATCGGATGTGGTAAACTTCGTATTACGTACTCTGCATCATGTAAAGTTCGTGATATACGGGTCTAATAGCGCATAAGCCCCATAATCTAGAGATTGTATAATATACACACTCGCCAATGTACAATCCCCTCCCACATAGAGGGGTGTTTACTTCTCGTATATAACAAACGCTCGCGAAGTGGGGTACACATGATGTAAGGATCGACATTGCACAATGCGCAACTGGTTCGCTCTTTGTGCGTGTGCGCGAAACGTGAACGAGCTGGACCGGCTAGTGTTGTGTGCGTAAAAAAAAAAACGAGAGATGCGAAGCATCGAGCACACCATGCGCGCTGACGTCCGCCGTTAAACGACAATGACAGACGTCAATACGATTATCGTCCCATAAGCGGGCAACGTTAATAATAATAATACAGAGAGAGCGAGAGAGAAAAAGGAAAAAAGCCGGGAGAGGAAGTTTTCTCTGGCGACAAGAACGAACCGACGAGAAGCTGCCCGTTCGATCGTACCGGGAGAAAGTTCGAAGACACTCGCGCGAATATCGCGTGAAATCAATTTCTGGTGTTATACGCGTAAAGCGATCGAACTGTCATTTTTGAGGGGCCGATGCGAGACACGCCAATGAAATGAATATCCCGAATGTGTCGTGCACGTTAGAGCGTTCGGGAGAAAAAGTCAGATACTCGTTCTTGGTTAGATAATAGAGTCCCAGCCGTCGCACTGCTTTCACCAGCACCTTATTCCTATTCAACAACCAACTATCTCTACCAACGTCGCCTAATTGCAATCCGCATTACGTCACGCGTTAACGTCATGAATGATTACATAAAGCAGAACCTGCTAAGTTTATTCGCTTGCTAATCATCACACCCCCCCTACCCCACACACACAAACCTCATACCGCGTAACACGAACCAATCTAACGAAAACACCTGCGACCATCAGAGCACAGTCTCATCCCCGAGCGTCTAACACGCAAATCAAATCGCAGGGTGGAAAAACTTTTTACCGCCCATTATCAATTTCATTTGCGCGTGCCTCGCTCTCGCCACACCCGACTGCCAACCAAAAAAATTGGCCCTTTCGGACAAGAGATCGATGCTATCTTTACCAGCCGATTTTTGTAAGAATCAATTCTTCCGATATCGGTTTTTAAATTTGTATTATTTAAGAGCATCCGCAGCAGTTATTATTCTTGCACTTGAACTCGATTCTTTACCACAAAAGAATCGATTTTAATATTTTGATTTTTTAACGGTATCGGCATATATTATTCTTGACTTTCAACTCGATTCTTTAACCCCAAAAGAACCGATTCTTATACGATCGATTCTTTGGTTTCGATTTTTGCAGAGAATCCATTCTCATGATTCGATCCTGAATCGATTCGAAAATCGAATCTTTCAAGAGAATCGAACATCCCTACTGCCAGCCACTTATTCTCTCTGTGTGTGACTTCGCGACGACGACGCTGAGTGATTTTGCGGCGGAAGCTCGCAGTTTCGCGCGGAGTATAGCTGGTTAGACGTCTCGCGGCGGGAAGTCCTCAGGGACTTCGTTCTTCAAGAGGTAGGTTAATAATGCCAGGGAGAATCGCGGGGCCGCATCAAAGCGGGTCTCGCGGCAGATTGGAATCCGCAAGGGCGAGAGGAGAAAGTTAAGAATGAAGAAGGCAGAACGAAGACTGGGGAGGCTGGCTTGTCCGTCAACGCGTGTCTTCGCAACGTTTTGCGACGGACGACGCGAGACCAACAAACGACCTGTCTTTATTGCCAGCCTCTTTCGATTCATAACGGCGCGCGACGGTGGTGGTGTTGGTTGTGTCGGAGTGTTCGACGCGGCCGAACGGTGAATAATTTCACGGAACAGCGAATCGGATGGATTCGGACGGCATAGAGATCCATTCGGCTGTGCTGTTATTTGGGAGATGTATACTAGGGATGGATTTATTTAATGTTGTTCGTGGGAGACGCTAGAATTCAGGCGCATTCGGTATACTGTATTAGGAGCGTTAAATAATGGCAGTGTACTGGGGGTGGTGATGGAATAGTTTTGATTGTATAACGCAAAGTGTGATATTCGTTTCGTAAAACTGTATCTTACATTTGCGAGTATCATATTTTTGAAGTGCATTTAATATCGATGATGAGAGTGCATGGATCGTAAAGTGGGAACGGTGCCTAACGTTATCTCAATACTGCACAGTTATTGGCAAACTTTTGAACCGTCGAAACGATCGACTGCGAAGTATAAGGAACGGGAGCCCGCGCTCTCTAAATCCTATTAGCACTCGACACCCGAAAATAGCTGTCGACGGGATATCTCGGTCTAAAAATGACTAGAAACAAGCGTCTCGACAGGCAGCTTCAAAGTTCTTTCTGTTTCTTCTTTTATTATTCGGTGCCACTCTTCTCTCTTCATTCGTTGGGGTCTTCTTCGTCATTTGACGTCGCGTCGATGACGCGATCGATACAAGAGGACGGATCGTTAATCGCGCGACGTTACTTCTCGTCGGAAAATCGAAACGCGCGACTAGCCAAAGTGGGACCCCGTTTTCCTGAGCTCGGTGCGCACTTTGAATGTGTTAACGTATCGATCGTTCTTTGATATACGTCTTGTCTTCTGGCGCTCTCTTATCGTTTATCGTACGTGCGCGTACGTGTGTTTAAGGCACACGAAGCCTGCTGGCGGAACGCCATACGTGGATCTTAATACTTGGGAAGGGTCGTGTCATCACTTCCACGTGCTTTTTATCAGCGTCCTCGTGCTTATATACAAACCGCCCACGACATCGTGGACTAACATTTTTATTGCCCAGTGCGGGAAGTCTATTTTTATCGGTCAATTATCACGGAACGCGTTCGTTAAGTATGCATTTTTACGGCACACTTCCTTCGCAGCAATGCCTCGCGGTACCGTTTAATACGTACTGCAGTTGCTTTGGCTCTGCTTTCATTGATTGCAGGTATCGATGAGCCGATACGCGCGAGTCGATACTCGCTTGTAAAACATCGCCGCAATTACGGGGGCTTCCGTTTACATTGGCCACGAATAACCTCAAAGTGCGATGAGTTACGGCTGGCCGTCAGAGCGGAACATAGAAAACATAACAGCCGTCAATTAGAGGGACTTAATTAGAAATTATTAGCCTCTCGCGCACGGTACGAACGAAAAATCCTCGAATTACAAATTCCCCTCACGAAACGTCCACCCTCGGCAAGCCTAAACCTTGCCCCGTGCGGAATAAAAGAATCAGTACCTCGTCCGACGCATAGCGGGAAGCGAGAGTTCCGCATCACGGAGGCCTACACCGTTCGATCTGTCAATTTCCGCGAAAGCCACGGGGAAAGTCTACGGAAACAGTGTGCAACTCACCTCCGGCGACTCGTCCGGCACTTTTCCCATCCAGCTGAGCGACAGAATGTTACAGTCGCACTTGGCGTTGTTGTTCTTCTCGAAATGCAGATGCATGTTAACGCGTGGCAGTCCCTCGCGAGCAGGTCCATCAAAGCATTTCTTCGCTCGGCGCTCAGCCCCGTCGAATGCCGTCAGCTACGACGACCCACCCTCTGTGTCGCCCGTCATCCCGCTCCCCACGATCTCGATCGCGATCGATCGACCGGGCCACGCGCGCCCCTTCGTCCGGGTCGTTAGGACAACGTCCACCAGATCATGCCTCCGCGAGAACTCGTCGCACGTCGAATATAGAGTGGCGAATCTGAGGCCTCGGGACGATTCTCGACGCGCCGCGATCGAGCCGTTCGACGCTGGCCGTGCGTCGTCTCGGGATCGTCGCGCGGTTTTATCGTGCCGCACGCTTCCGGCGCGTTCCTCGCTGCGTGCTTGCGCGGAGCTTGCAGCTCCTCGAGTCATTTGTTTCTTATCGCGGCCGCCATTTTGCCGCCTGCGACAACTCCACCTATCTCGGACTCTCCCCGCGTACCACGTCCTTCTCTCTCCCGCCGCCCTCGCGCCTCTCTCTCTCTCCCTCTCTCCACCTGTCCCCCGTCTGCTATCGGCGACGATACGCCGTGGGGATGGCACGGGCGCGCGCGATCGGCCGTTGAGCTTCGCAAGCTTTCAACGCGCGAGCGAACGTCCGACTGAAAGCTCCTAGAGTCCGCGCGCACACGAGGCATCCTCGCCAACCACCACCGCCGCCGCCGTCGCGTCGTACGACGCCTCCGACGCCACCGCCGCCACGGTTGTCGCGTTGTTGCGGGCGTATTGATTCCGCTCGCGGCCACCCGACGGTACCCGGCTACACTAAATTCGCTGCAAGCTTCCGCGCCGATGAAGCGGCTACTTCCGACACGCCGCTCTTCATACGACGAGGGACTCGTCTCCGAGACGTCCTCCTCGCTCGCCGTTTGTCAAATTTACCCACGGCGATCCCATTGTTAGCGCCCGGACGCGAACGCATTTGCCGAGTGCTAGCAGCCGTCGGAAAGATTCTTTGGAGGGAAACAGGGAAGGGTTGTTTGAACGGAGATGCGTTCTGTATGGATGATTTGTTGTGGAGGGTGGTTATTGTTGTTCTGTGGTTGGGCAGCGGTCGAGGGTAGTTGTACCGATGTTCTGTCAATGATATATGTCAGTACTTCTTTGCGACGTTTGTTTGCTTGTCGTTTGCGCAATTAGCTACGACGAATTCAGCGTAAACCGCACATGAATTGCAAGTGTTTGCGTGCATGAAGTAAGTGTTGGAAAATAGCGATGTAGGCTTGTTTTGAAAAAAATGTTCTGGCTATTATTATATGTGTGGTTACGCGATAATTAGAAGTTCTGATAACGATATTATATGGCAGCACTATATATTTGGCTGTATATAAGGTTGCGATAACAACCGTTATACAATCGCAAACATGGATTTGATACAGTCCTTTTCAATATCATTCAATCTCCCGCATATTGCCCTTCGAAATCACTGTTTCTTTTTTCGGGAACCAAACGTTGTAGGTAGAAAACTTGACTGGGTCTGCATTATACGTATTTATCTTACCCTGCGCTAGAGTATTGTACAGTATGCAGTGTCTGCGTGTCCCACACTGTTGAAGCACGCTGAGACAGATATCAACAGACCACGTCAAGCCAGTACAATAGAGTGCAGTAGGATTGACATTTAATTGTTATTTCACTTCTGTTAAACTACGATATTCATACATGGTAGACTATTGAAGATCGATGAACAGCTGCCGATAAATTACTGCTTTAGAGTAAGTCCGTTGTACGTCTAGAGGGGAGTCAACGTCCGGTTGCCGCTTGACCTTGTTTCCCCATAACAGTGCTCTAATCACACATATTGAAACGTTGGAATCCGGTAGACCCAATGATCACGTTTGGTCACGATGGTCCCGTTTCCGTCGGAGTTGTTTGGCTGGTTTACCCTGATAGAGTGATAGTCAAACGTTACGGAGCCATTGAGGATCGTTAGGAAGGTTGCCTTAGTTCGATGGTTTGATGGTAATTTGCTGGATCCGCATTGTTTCCCGATTGGCACAGTCCGTGAAATGCACGTTTCCCTTCGATTGCCATTGGTTTACATTTGTCCCGTCTAATCGGCCGATGCACGGCGGGATGATATGGATCTACGTTGCCTCAAGGATCTGTGTTCGCAGATCGCCTTTGATCGATCGATTAACACATGGTTAACGCAGACTATTTGGCATTTCAAGTCAAAGGTAGGTAATTGACATAACACCGGTCCGTGTTTGCTTATCAACAGTCGGTTGTAGTCGAATTTTACACTGTTAGAAACTGATTAAGATGTTCCGTGTTCCAGCATTTTTTTCATATGTTTCTTCAGATTATTCACGCAGCAATGAAATATTATTATAAACATTTACAGTATATACTCTACGATGCTTGTAACAATACAAATATTGGTTTTATCCATGAAAGAGTACGACGCGTGAAGTTAATAGGATCGGTGATTGCATGGCTTGAATAGAAAGTTTATCGGGTCTAGTGTGTAAAGACAATTTTGGTCACACTACAATTTACAATTATCCAACGATGAGTGCTAAAAACAGTCTCGACAAACAAGTCAAAATCCATTACACAATCTGTGGTATTAGTGGAATTCGAAATCATTAGAATCGTCACAGAAAAAGACCGTCTAAAAGTCTAGACGACGGTATTCGTCTTGAATGCATATTCAGTCCTATTTTATCTCAGTTACGTCTACGTATTATATTTTCTCCAGTTTATTCCCTACCACTCCATTTCGTGGCCGCACGAAAATAATTTTATTCTTGTACCATTTGTTGGAAACGGCGATTAAACTCGTACTTCCCGCGCTAGGTGACGCCTGGCCGCGCTGCGCAGCCGGAGCGAACCACGATCGCGCGCCTGACGATCCGGGCGCCAATCGCGCACCGCTCCGTTGCCTCTGCCCGCCAATCGCGGGTGACCGCCTGGCCGTCAACCGTCAACCAGTGTCATCAGAAATAGCATCCTGCCGCCAGTGATCTCAGAAGTGGCATCCTGCCGCATTGCGGCACGCGTGGTGGGGGAAGGCGAGAGTTGTATGCGTCCGTGTCCGTGAGCGATGCGCGCGCACCGTACGTAGACAAGGAAGGAGCTATGCTTTCCGTCTTTCTTCTACCAATGTAGAGAAAAATGACGTTAGAAACTGCGCGCGCACCGTACGTAGAGACAAGGAAGGAGCTATACTTCTCGTCTTCTTTCTCTTTCTACCAATGTAGAGTACAATGACGTCACAAGCTGCGCGCGCACCGTCGAGGACAAGGAAGGCGCTATGCTTCTCGTCTTCTTTCTACCAATGTAGAATAAAATGACGTCAGAAGCTGCGCGCGCACCCAAATGAAAGAGACACAGAATTATGCTCCGTCTTCTTTCCACCACGATCGCACGCACGTGCTTCGTTCGGCATGCGACAGCGGTACCGAATTCACTTTTCGGCTGAGCGTTGAGCCGGCTGAAATTGTCAAAAATGCACTTGTACCAAATTTATCTCGCAAGGCGTCATTCGATAGGGGATGAAAAGAAAAACGCTCTATGCCAAGTTTCAACCCTCTATCTCCATCAGAAGGGTAGTTATAGGGGAAATAAAAAAATCAGTTTTTAACCCATTTTTCGTATTTAGCGGCGCGGAAAAATTCTGAAATAATTTGAAAATATTCAGAACATGTGAATTTATGGTTGGGAATTTTTGCAGATTTTTGTCTAGCAAATCCTAAGCATAAAAAATCAAAAAACCCCCAAAAACACGAAAAATTCCAATTACGTGTTGAAGTTTCCGACCCACAGAATTTTTATAAATGCTGTAGTGAAGTATTGGCATAAGTAGTAACACCAATTTTTTTTAGATTTTTTGGTAGTGTGCGTCGTAGTGCAAATAAATAAAAACCGATATTTACGACATATTTCGTATAATAACTTATTGAATACTTAAAATAATTGTGTTTTCTTGATATTGCCAGTCAGTTATACGATGCTCTATGTTTTTGCATGCGAGAGAGCAATGTACAAATAAAGGGAATTAAATTATTTCGAGTTTATTGAAAGTCTGTGTGTACAGTATGTACTTTGACAAATATTGAACGGTAAACCAACAGGACGAGTAGCTCGTTGGTTAAGCTACACCCGCCTGCGACATCGTTAGACACATTTGTCAGAGGTTCGCGCCCAGGAGGCGCTCACCTTTTTTTTCTTTCTAACAACTACACGACGGTAAGCGATATTCACTTACAAGTATTTTAAACATACTTCTATAATAGTTAACTGTATTGTGTATGAAATATATATGCACGCATTGCATTATTTATGTAATCTTTACTTATATTATATCACCCAATGAAGCTTCCAATGCGTGTCATGCATTCGAACACAGGAACATTCTACGAATCTACTAGTATAAGTATTTTATTCTCCAAATATAAATTTTCACGTGGTCTTCCACGCCACCCATGGGGTGTCACGACTAGCGCGTTCGGTTTTTGATTGTGGACCTTCGCCGGTAGCCCTATTGTACCACATTTTTAATTTATTAACACATTGCGTACGGGTCACGAGATATCTCGTTTTTATGCACTCAAACGTTGCGTACGGGTCACGAGATATCTCGTTGTCATGTTTTATTTCGATTCAATCGGCAACGTAAAGAAGCAACGGCAAATATTTTTGTTACGTTACCAGGGCAACAAAGCCTCCTCCATTTGGACATAGAACAAAGTGTTTCAAATACAACCAATTATCTACACATTGATTCACCATGTAGACTCTCAGGTAATATGAAAGAGCATATACTGGAACCAATAACGAGTACAGGCAAGAAGAAGTTCCCAACCAAACAATGTAGTTTGTTCGTCCAATAAAAAAAGGAGCGAAACAAGATATTGTTGCAAATTGTGTCGAACAGCATTGCACAAAGGAGTATGCTTTACCAAATATCATACTCTAAAGAATTATCCAAGTTTGTGAAATAAATAATGGTTAAAATGTAAAAAATCTGATACAATAAATAGGTAATAAAATTCTGATACAGTAAACTATATATATAGTAATATTTAAGAATAATATATGTGAATATAATATCAAATAAAAAGTAGAATTGTACGTATCCGCTTTCTATTGCTCGCCAAGCATGCTTTTACAGCGTTCGGAAATGTGCGGGTTTTGAGCGCGGTTTGAGCGCGCAGAGAGCCGTACGCAATGTGTTAAATTACAGTGGTGATGGGATATGTTTCAAGGAATGGTATAGGTATATTGACTTTTTATAAAAGAATAAGAAAAAGCAAAAAAAAATTGGTCTGGCCTCACCTGTGTCAGACCGTACCTATCCGAAAAGGAGAGCTACAGCAAAAAAAAAATTGGTCTGGCCTCACTTGTGTCAGACCGCATGTCTTTACGTTTAAGAAATCTGTCGTATGGTGATTGCTGTCATGTGTTGAAAATATGCTTTTCTTAACACATATCCCATCACCAGTGTAATTTAATAAATTAAAAATGTCGTACAATAGGACTACCGGCGAAGGTCCACAATCAAAAACCGAACGCGCTAGTCGTGGCACCTCATGGGTGGCGTGGAAGACCACGTTAAAATTTATATTTGGAGAATAAAATACTTATACTAGTAGATTCGTAGAATGTTCCTGTGTTCGAATGCATGACACGCATTGGAAGCTTCATTGGGTGATATAATATAAGTAAAGATTACATAAATAATGCAATGCGTGCATATATATTTCATACACAATACAGTTAACTATTATAGAAGTATGTTTAAAATACTTGTAAGTGAATATCGCTTACCGTCGTGTAGTTGTTAGAAAGAAAAAAAAGGTGAGGGCCACCTGGGCGCGAACCTCTGACAAATGTGTCTAACGATGTCGCAGGCGGGTGTAGCTTAACCAACGAGCTACTCGTCCTGTTGGTTTACCGTTCAATATTTGTCAAAGTACATACTGTACACACAGACTTTCAATAAACTCGAAATAATTTAATTCCCTTTATTTGTACATTGCTCTCTCGCATGCAAAAACATAGAGCATCGTATAACTGACTGGCAATATCAAGAAAACACAATTATTTTAAGTATTCAATAAGTTATTATACGAAATATGTCGTAAATATCGGTTTTTATTTATTTGCACTACGACGCACACTACCAAAAAATCTAAAAAAAATTGGTGTTACTACTTATGCCAATACTTCACTACAGCATTTATAAAAATTCTGTGGGTCGGAAACTTCAACACGTAATTGGAATTTTTCGTGTTTTTGGGGGTTTTTTGATTTTTTATGCTTAGGATTTGCTAGACAAAAATCTGCAAAAATTCCCAACCATAAATTCACATGTTCTGAATATTCTCAAATTATTTCAGAATTTTTCCGCGCCGCTAAATACGAAAAATGGGTTAAAAACTGATTTTTTTATTTCCCCTATAACTACCCTTCTGATGGAGATAGAGGGTTGAAACTTGGCATAGAGCGTTTTTCTTTTCATCCCCTATCGAATGACGCCTTGCGAGATAAATTTGGTACAAGTGCATTTTTGACAATTTCAGCCGGCTCAACGCTCAGCCGAAAAGTGAATTCGGTACCGCTGTCGCATGCCGAACGAAGCACGTGCGTGCGATCGTGGTGGAAAGAAGACGGAGCATAATTCTGTGTCTCTTTCTTTTGGGTGCGCGCGCAGCTTCTGACGTCATTTTATTCTACATTGGTAGAAAGAAGACGGGAAGCATAGCGCCTTCCTTGTCCTCGACGGTGCGCGCGCAGCTTGTGACGTCATTGCACTCTACATTGATAGAAAGAGAAAGAAGACGAGAAGTATAGCTCCTTCCTTGTCTCTACGCACGGTGCGCGCGCAGTTTCTAACGTCATTTTTCTCTACATTGGTAGAAGAAAGACGGAAAGCATAGCTCCTTCCTTGTCTACGTACGGTGCGCGCGCATCGCTCACGGACACGGACGCATACAAGCGTGCCGCAATGCGGCAGGATGCCACTTCTGAGATCACTGCCTGCCGCATGTTTCACGCGTGGTGGGGGAAGAGAGAGAAGTAGTATGCGTCGTGTCCATGAGAGCTACGCGCCACTCGATTGGCTCATAGCTCTCACGGACATGCACGCATACTACTTCTCTGTGTGCGGCAGGATGCTATTTCTGCTGACACTGGCACGTGCGTGCGAACGTGGTGGAAAGAGGACGGAGCATAGTTCTGCCTTTCTTTCCATCGGGTGCGCGCGCAGCGTCGACGTCATAACGACGCTTCGTTGGTGGAAAGGGGACGGAGCATAGATCTGTCTTTCTTTCGGATGGTTGTGACGTCACGGTACGCAAGCCTTGGTGGAAAGGAGACGGGGAGCATAGCACCTTCCTTGTCTCCGTACGGTACGGACAATCGCCGTACCGAAGCTGTGGCTCTTTAGTTCCATACGCAAATACACCGACGAGATATTCCTAAAGGCTGCCAGCGCCTGTGTTAAACAGCGGCCCGCAAATGGGGCCTGACTGGGGTCTCAGGGGGCGCTGAGGTCTCTTGGCGGCGTCGGTTGGCGTCGGTAATTGGGGTTAGTACCGTAGGTAATAGACAAACATAGAACGTTGACATTATCAAAACTCATTTTCTGCAAACCTTTTTAACAACATCTCGCAGCCAGGCGTACTGATTTCTTTAACTTTCCATGTAGAATATTGTGAAACAGCACATTATCGTACAGAGGACGTTATCAATACATTCCGTAAAATTCATGAGGTATAAAACATAAAAATATGGAATCACAGATGAGGTATAGTATAGACCACCGACGAGATATTCTTAAAGACTGCCAGCGCCTGTGTTAAACAGCGGCCCGCAAATGGGGGCTGGATGGGGTCTGAGGGGGCGCTGAGGTCTCTTGGCGGCGTCGGTTGGCGTCGGTAATTGGAGCTAGTACCGTAGGTAATAGGCAAACATAGAACGTTGACATTACCCATTGTGTAACTGCTTCAAACGTAATGAGATTTTATTTAAAAATTTTATTTCACCCTCACCTTTGTAATCGATACTTCACAGATGCATACATAATTAAAGAGTAATTAGCACGTGATTTAAAAATAACATCAGTTTCTTTCGCTACTTTGCAATATCTGTTTAATATATCAAAACAGTTCGTTGCGTCTCGGATCAACTTTTCATGCGGCCTCGGGCTGCCCTCATGTGCATTCGAGTTCAAATTGGTACGCGGCTGCATGTTTTGCAACAAAACGAAAAACTTGTTTAAATAGACCAATGGAAGCGTACGAATCGATTAGTGTATTGCGGAAAATATCGACTGCCCGGGGAAACGGTGCAATATTTATGGGTGTGCGGTCACGTTTGACTTCGTTTATCTTGGCTTGTCTCGGAAACGGTCAATAGAACACAACCGTGCATGGCATCGCTTTGAAGCTCTCGACAAGATCTGTTCGAATATACGAAGAACATTTTGCATTGTTTTAAGCTGAACATTTTAAACATTCTTTACCAAATTCGTTGTGTTCCACTCACAGTTGCCGAGATAGACTGACAATGAGTTAAACACGGCAGCACACCCGCATGAAATAAACGCTTAGAAACTATACTTGACTAGCTCAACTTCACTCTCCAATCTGCAAGTCTTAGTCCTACACTCCTACCCAACCTCGCAGCGATACCGTTGTTTCTATGCGACGTATTTGTCGATGTAGCTGAGTGCCACTACTGACAAATTGTTTCGGACTACAGAAGATCGACCAAAACCGCGACCATTGTAACGGCAGCCTTACTTATTTTCAATCTCACCTATAGCGATCATGACCTATACGGCAGATTTTTCCGGGCACCTGTTCTCCAATTGTCAATTTCATGTATCTCACACAGCTTCAAATGGTGGAACAAATGAGCAAATTGCATTGAAACTATACGTGAACTTCATTTCAACATACAATAATATATATTCCAAATTCAGACCAACAAGACATGGTCAGGTTTGTATATCAAAATTTCCGCGTCCAATGTTGTACATATATTTTTACGGTTAACGTTGAATAGTTGAACATTTATTAAAATTTTAGTGAACTTTTTATCTTTCATTTTATGTTTCTTACACCCTTTTCTGCCGTTAATAGTAATTTTGCTTCTATTATTTTGAAACTTAAAATTCCACTTGAAATCGTCTGTAAAGAGAGCTTCACTTGCCCACACACAGGTGACATCTCATGATAATAGTTCAGTACGGTAGTGATTCGACATCAGTTTCTTACTCTGGCCGCAATATATTCTAGAGGGCGCCCGAGACAGCGAATTTTGCTGGAGACACAAAGTCCCATAAGGCTGGCAGTCTTTAGGAATATCTCGTCGGTGTATAGACCGATCACAGACGAGGTATAGAATAGACACCGCATCTTATGGACCTTCGTGTCACACGTCTAGAAGTACCGACGGAGCAGAAAACGAGGCAAGTTGGAGCGCCCTCTGCGTATGCGAACGGCAGAAGTCATAATTACAATTCACATACTGACTGACTTTGGCGGCGTTGCCAAATGTATGCGATAAATGCATGATTGCCATATCATGAATTTGTTACGAATGTACATCTGATCGCTGCGCTGTCTCGCAAGCTTGGCTGGATCAGGCTCGATGCTCTGCCTCGCCGCTGAGAATGAGTCAGATTTCAGATTTAAAGGGTCTACGTATATATTGTGTTATTCCGTTCGGCGTATTTTCAATTAAGCTTTTAAGGAGGAAGAGGTACGGAATGAAATTTACAATTTTTTTGATGTATTTTGAAAGCAATAACTTTGATACAAATAAAAATATTAACACGCGACTTCGGAAAATGGCAAATCGGGAAAAAATCAAGCTACGGGCAGAAATATCAGTGGCCGTACAGTACACATGACATGCTTGTGAATAAGTTGGCATAGTATGAATAGCTTATGTGTGTGTGTTGATTCTTGCTAGGCAATGACACACGTACCGCCATATATTACTCGCAACGAAATAGAATTCGCCGAAAAAACGCCGACGAGTGCTGACGATTGGCTTTGAGGAGGAATTGGACACACATAAGAAAATCGCAGAATTTCTTACAATTTTTAACGATATGCATTTTAATGTAATAAAGGAGTTTACCAAATTTCACAATTTCCGACTACAGTAAATTCTGTCACATTGTCGCGGATCTGGATATCGTTTGCCACAACTTGGAAAGAGTGGACACGGTTTTCGAGCCTTATGTCTTTGTAGTTTGCCGAACGAAGAAAAGGACAGCGAATGAAAGAGCTGGTGCCTTTGTAATTTGCCGAACGAAGAAAAGGACAGCGAATGAAAGAGCTGTCCTTTTCTTCGTTCGGCAAACTACAAAGATACAAGGCTAGAAAACCATGTCCACTCTTTCCAAGTGTGGCAAACGATAGACAGGTGCACGACAATGTGAGAGGGCATGTTACGAATTTTGACTAATCGTAGCATACCCTCTCACGTTGTCGTGCACCTGTCAATCGTTCGGCGACAACTTGGAGAGAGTGGATATGGTTTTCGAGCCACGCGTCGTTGCAGTTTGCCCAACGACAAGAAAACGACAGTCGAGGCAACTGACACAGTTGAAACTCAGCGTGCGAAATGCTGCAACACAGACGATTCTTAACCATTTTTATTAACTTTTTCTGTATGATAAAGTCTATAACATATTGATGAGATTGTTTGTATAAAAATAAGACCAAACATGATGTAATTCAGACCACATTTTCTAATTAATTCGTCAAGTGTAATGACTGATACAATAAGTATAAAATAAATAAATGTTGTTCAAATTATGTCATGTTTAATATCATTTTAAGCGGAAAAATGTCATCAATATATCAATCACAATTTCGGATAAATAAAAGTAAAATTCGAAAAGTTATATTATTGCATTATAAACAGTTGAACCGTCAACTCTCATCAAAGAAGCCGCGTCGCGCGTCACATCACACGCCTCGCTGACTCGGCTTAAGATTACATAGGCGTAGAAATGACGCGTGCCTGGGCGTAGGCACAACTCGCTGCGACAGTGTGGCAGGGAGCCTTAACGACAATATGACAGAATTTACTGTACTTTCATTCTCCCATTTACATTCTATTTTCTTTTATCTGCAACTCCGTTACGTAATCCTTTTGTTGCCGACTAGTTAAATAATTTATACCCCGACCATATCAAGCACGGTGTGGGAGCTGTATGGGTCTTCTGGAACCACGTATTTTATAAGTCCTGTCTTTATTAATCTCAATTTAGATAACAAATATTATAACTTCAATTCATTTAGATTCACTCGTATTAGCCTTGCTTTTACTAGTAGTTGCTTCTATTATCCTGTTATTCATCCTATAATTTTCATTCAATCTATTTCTATTGTTCATACTGTCTCATATATAAAAATACATAATTATATTTAATATTTCTGAAATATTATTCAGCGTTACGTCTGAGTAGTGGCCGACCGCTCGTCATATTCAATTAAACCACCGCGGTCGGGCGTAACAGTGTTCCGTTTATTTAAAAAACAACATACTGTAAACAGAATGTGAAACTATTAGAACCATAAGAAAACTTATCAGCAACAAAACGTTGTATCCAAAAAATTGATTTTGCAATTTTGACTTATTTTTTCACGTAATAGCAAGATCTTTCCGGATAAATTACACAGAATAATAATGCAACATAGACAAAGATATAAGAAATTTCAGGGTAGTTAACATGCCCTTCTTTCATCTTAGTTCCACTATTACTTTCACCAGCGTGTCACAAAACACTATATTCCATAGCGGATCAATCTGAAAAATACAGTAATACAAAAACTTACGATCAACGATTCGGTTTAGCTGAGCGGATGTAAAATGGTCTTTATATATAGCTGTTTTACACCTTTGAATCGCTGTCGCCAAGCGACAGCTTCTCTTGTCTTCTGTTCTGAGTAGCTATAGCTTCATCTTCATCATCCAACATCTAACCAATTTGGAGATTGAGCAGATTTTGATCAATTGAATAGAATATTTTTTTGTAATGATGAACGAAAAGTTTTGGCAGACGGATTCCACAATTCTAAGATAGATTTCAAAGACATTTTTAAGCCCTGAAAACGTGGTAGTCTTAAGACCGCTGTGCGTAATAGTGTGCCATTTTTGGAACATCCTTTTAATAGATATTTTAATTTTCCGCATTTAATCGAATTTCTGATAATGCCCATCTATTTGGATTTTAATCGTTGCAAGTTCTGCTATTTAAAGAATCATAACTGTCGTTAAGAATGTAAAAAAATTCGGCCGGGTGCATGACCGCCGAGTTTTCAATTTCTCCTACTTTTCCTGCGATTGAGTTCAGAGGGCTGCTGAGACCCCGCGACTAAATAGTTCCAGAGTTAAACGGCAGTTCATTTTTTCGATGCAATTGGGATTTACATGTTTTTCTGATAACTTAACAGCAGCTCTCGTTGCCGCACCGTTTTCTAATTCCCATAATGAGCGTACGTCTTTCCAAGACTTTTACATATGCGGAATATCAAAGATTACACATATTTGTTAATTTCCGTGAATGACATACGAAAGATCATCAGAAATCATATTCTTCATAGTACTTTGATTATTACTACACTGATCACAAATAACAGCACGTAAATTTAAGCCTGTATTGAAGAAGCGCGCTGATATTTTACGCAGCTGATGCTAGTCACGTGACAAGTGCAATCAACGAATTTAGTATTAATTCTCACCACGGGCAGCGGTGTGATATGATGCTGCACTCGGCCGGTAACATTGGACGTGACTCGGAAATGGTAAGGGGGCTCCAGAGCCCCTCGGCGAGTGACAAAAAATTGCATTGCATGCTGTGTCTATTCTATACCTCGTCTGTGGACCGATCATGTTATGGGACTCGCTGTCTCACGTAAACAATGACCGACTTTGCCCGAAACGAGGCTAGTTCAAGCGCACTCCGTGTCTAGCTATGATGAAAATGGAAACTATACCGTGCTGTATTCGAATTACCGACTAACTGTAACGGTAAATTTAAAAAATGTTTCAACATGTGAATGATTTAAACATTAATGAACTGAGCTGTTGCCGAGAACAGAACACGCGATTTGCAGCCTTTAGCTCGGTATGATCTTCGATTCGGATTTAAAAACCATATCGTGGATAATACCGATTTCCCAGGTCACACCATCGGGGAGGTTACTGCAAGTGGTGACCCACCCGCGTTGCAAAACGGGCCCAACCTCCAGCCATTAAACAAATGATTCCACATTGGCATTTCCCAGATAAATGTTCTGTAAAAAAAATTGATCTGGGAAGCAATGCAAATCGGAATCGAAATTTACCTGCCGCGGAGAATGACAGACAAGAGAAGCCTGTCGGCCACTCTTTTACAAAATTGAAAGTTTTATATCGACTATTGACACACATCATATTCATCGTCGCAATCATACCGCAGATTACAAAGAACCGTACTCATCACTTTCACACAACGCATACTTTCTTACAAAACTTATATTAGTTTCTAGGATTACGAATCTATTGCTTATATTTTAAGGTTTACATTGTATTTTAACTAAAAGAATTTATTGCCAAGCGGATATTTCAAGATGTCAGTTGATGGTTCCGATGATTGAGAAGAAACCTTGCTGCAAGGGAAAAAAAACACAAAGAGAAGAGGAAACGTATTGCATATGGAATATAGAAATCAAATATGAGTGCACTCATGACAGAAACCAATTAATAGGCACATATAATATACATTGATTACATGCCGAAAGAACAAATTTCGTGATGAATTAAGCTGAAAATAAAAGTCCTGGGACGAAACAATTCTAGACATCAAATTAAACGAAATAGAAATATACAAAATAATATCCTCTGCTATGGAAAATATGCTGTATGAAATAAATTGAATTAAATTCCATGGAAGACTTGATTGTGTGATGAAAATATGGTGCTCCTGAAACAGAAAGCAAACATTAATTACCACGAATAGAAGCAGATCAAATTAAGTAATTAAAACCACAACTGTTCTAGAATAGAATGAAAATGTTATTACATCAAATGTAGGGTATAGTTTTCAGTGATGGAGACTCTGGAACAAAAAGCAGACATAAATTAAACTTATATTCAAATATTTCCACAATGTATGATGACAAGATAAGGTTATTTAAAAAAAATTGATCAGTTTCTAGATGATGGCATGCCTAGAACAGAAAGCAGAATAAAATTAAAGTGTTTGAAGAAAACAAACCAAATTAATTTCTCTACAACAGGAAGCCTAAAACAGAAAGCAGAACAAAATTAAAACGTTCCGAAAAACTAGTGAAATTATCCACAATTTGAATAAAGCTGAAACAGAAATAGTTATTCTTCAAGTAGCAAACAGTAAAAATAAATACATTTCAATAATAATTCCTTGCAATAAAAAAAAGCAACCAGAAAGACTGGTTCTTTTAATAAAGAAAATATTGTCAATTTTCATATCCCACCCAAATAAATCCCCCCGATTTTCATATCCCCCCGTAAATTTTCAGACACCGGATGCCAGCCATAATAATTCGTCAATAATCAGTTCATTATTCCATATTTCATGCAGATGAATATACGAAACAATGTAACAAATAACCATTTATCAGGGCGGCCCAATGCCATATCTCAAATTTTCAGCAACTCCTGAAAATACATAAGTAAATTGCCCACGATTAACTCTTCATTACACAAGATAGATGTATATTATAACTCATAGCAAATTAAACTTTTAATGAAGAGGTTCAGTCGTATAAAAAAAATGGCGAATGTGTTATTTACGATCTGTAAATCCTTGAACAAATTCAAGAATAAACATTTTTTCTGCAGTAATTATTATCTCTATACTTTTAAATAACTTGCATTTGATAACTCTGACAAAAAGAGAAGAGTTAATCGTGGCAGTATTTTTATACTTTTCAGTTACATATGTAACTGCTATAAGTTACATGTGCAACACCTAATAATGATCGAGCACAGTGACAAAGTGGTATACTAATCCAACGACGAAGGCCCTCTTCTCCGGGCCGCTTCGACTATGTCAAAATAGTCTCTTCATTTTTCGGACATGCGTAGGCAAGCCCTCGCTGATTGGGATTCAATAAAGAAATATAATAAACTTTCGAAAACTATACCGATATCTCAATGTATGAATATGAATGAGAAATGTGCGAACAATAGCTAGCACGCAGGCATTTTTAATACAGAAACTTGAACGTACAATGTGGTAATATAACATTTTGCGTAAAAAGGAATACATATAAATATATTACTTTTTGTGCGTATGAATATAAAGATAAAGTTATAAACTGCTCATAAACGTGCACATTTAACCGAAAATCCCAATCAGTTCGAAATACGTTATTCGTATGTGTAATGAAGTGACCCTCAGTCGTACTATGAGAAGTATTGTTTAGACGCATAGCATGATACCAAATACTTTCGTACGAAACTCAACGGACCCAACAGTACGATGAGGTATCACTTCGTTTGTGCAATGATTACGTATTTCTGCTTAAAAATATACAATAACATTAAGTATAGCAAATGACAGTTGCAACCAAATTCTACGGCCGGTATTAATAACACGACTCTCATGAAGTGAGAATATTGCTACGTGAGGTATCATTGATAAGTTATAGGTATATAAAATATATCGTCATGCAAGTTGATACAGTATACTGATAAGGAATAGAAATAATATGATTGTAACATTATAGTTATTAAGACAAGTGAGATCGCGATCAAAATATTGTGGTTGCAATAGTCAAATGAATCCCAGGTAAAGACATATCACTTGAACGCCTAACCAGTATTCGCGAGAGAAAAGTGATACCTTCTGCTGGCCCTTCCTACTTAAACATTACCATTCACACAGAAGTATGCTACCTGCCTTCCTAATTCCTATAATTAAAAATGCAAAGCAATCACGCCAACACACTCACTCCCGGATTCTCACACATTCCGCCCGGGTGCAAAGGCCTATTTCTAGAGAGTACGTCCCGGGACGTCTCCGACACCCGAACTCAGCGCACATCATCATTCATTTCACTACTTTACGTACCATTTCCTGAAATCGACTGCCAAAGGCTAGTGACCATGCAAGTTAGACGCGATCGCGAATTTGACTACTTCATTTTACTGTACAACCAAATGCTGTACAGTTTGTAAAACGTATTGCGTGATATTTAAATTAAACGTGATCATCTACTACTACAAAAATTGTGTAGCAATCACGGTGATTTCGTATCAAATCAACCATTAAGAGAATTACTTGAAGGTCATGAGAATGCAATGAATATGTTTGCTTATCCAACATGCAATCCATAACACTACCATTCATACAACACACAATGGATAGCATGTTGGTGGTCACTAAACACATCGACAGTCGCCAGTACAAATTAGTAAATTTCAATAACCATATCCGTGCTCACCAGTCTGATCCATCCATGCAACACCTGGGCGCATGAATGGTTTCAGACCTAAAGTAATGAGCACGGCCAAGAAAGTGTATACCAACCGTTTTGCTGAAAACATCCTGATCTAAGATTAGTAAACATATTATATACACTATACGTATGCGGGCTAATGATTCATTTTCATCTTATATATAATTCAAATTTATTCAAAAGCTGTTCTTTAAAGAATAGATAAATGTATAAACTTGAAATATGGAAACATATTAATATTTGCCATTTCAAAAGCAAAGACTGGGCATGCATGAAACTCTACTTTACGTGATCTTTGAAATATTATTTCATGATTTCTCAAATTGAACATTAAAATATGTTTGAATAATTTCCCAATAAAATTGACCTGAAAGAAAGGTGTGATTAACCTCGAGCGACCTGTTTTCAGAGAGACTTTTCTAAAGAAACTAGTATATAGTGTATTAGTGTATCTCTCTGAAAGCAGGTACTACCCGTCGCGAAGCGCCTTCTTGCTCTTTAAATCAAATTTTGAAGTAAAAATATCAAATTTAATACTTCAACTACCATTGATGTATTTGCGATAATATTTTTACAAGACATTATATTTCAATCATGAATTTGCAATTAAATATGGACTTATTTGTTTGCAATGTTTGTATTTATTTAAGTTAATGACCCGAACGCGATTCACGATATGGCAATGGAACATACTATGAGCAAGGGAGACCTATCCTACTCTGATTAAACATGGCAATGATGATGGGCCTAACAAAATACCACTCATAGGTAAACTCCTCAGAGTTTATCTATGGTCACTGTGCTCTTCATTCAAATTTTCTAAGGAGTAATTACAACCAATCACCCGTGTCGATTCGGACCATTCGCCCTACGACATGATTGAGTGACTGGAGGGACTTTAAAATTTCACTCACCAGTGTTGTCTTGTCTGCATACCACAGGAACACGCTGCAATACGTGACCTCTCTGGAGGTCGTACTCCAGACTCTGAATTTGGCTACTTGGCTTGGGTATCTTTGGCATCTTCTTCTTTATCGATCCACCATGATATCTTAAATAAAATCGTGCTCTGTAAAACAAAATTTGATTAAGTCCAATGTGAACATGTATAATATTAAATGAGGATAAACACCAAACAAGAATATTGAAATTAACAAATCAATTTTGAACGTACCTTGCAAACGCAACAGCATTGCAAGCAGCTGTGAATCAACTGTTGTGACTCAGTAACTTCTTCTGGGATGACTGACTCTAATACCGATTAATAATTTACAATATACTGATAATATAATATGCCAAGAATATAATAATCGAACAACACTGACTCGAATTCGCGACTGAAAAATGTGGGATACTACTGTCCTATAATAATGGCTCTAATTCGCGTGGCTCTACATTACTTTGCAAAGGGATCAAGTTACATTAAAGAGCTCATACAACTTCTATAGGGAATAAACATTTCGTAATCAATGAGTGACTCTAAACCACATTGCACGCAGTCACTAAACCCCTGCAATCACTGACTCTAATTCCAGTAAATAATTTACAATATACTAATAATATTAAGAGCTAGTTATATAATAATCGAACAACACTGACTCTACTTCACGTGATTTTACATTACTCTGCAAAGGAATGAAGTTAAAGCAAATAGCCCATTCGGCTAGAAAGGGAATAGACATTTTGTAATCAAGCACTGACTCTAAACCGCATTGCACGCGATCATCAATCCTGTAAGAAAAGTTGAGGAATACCCTCTTATTAATTATAAGTTATTATTTTAAAAGAAAATATGAAATATACTCCAACAAGGTGCAACATTTCAGAGTTCCTGTAACAGAAAACAGAGGTGGATTAGCAAAGTGAATAACTTAGGTGTTGCAAATGTTAATGGAACGTTTGAATTCTTAAAATTGAATTCTGTCAATATCTGAATAATGCAAAACTGAAGGAACAAATGAATTCTTGAAATTAAATTCTTTCAATATCTGATGGATTGAAAAATGAAAGAACAATTGAGCCCTTACGGAGAGCAAAATACGCGGTTTGCAGCCTTTAGCCCAGTATGATCCTCGATTCAGACATGAAATCTGATTCGTGGATAACACCGGTTTCCAGGTCACACCCTCATGGAGGTCGCTGCAAGTGGTGACCCATTAGAATTGAGAAATAAACTTATCTAATTATGATTAGAATAATAATTTTGTCCTATACGACACATACAATTTTATGTGCTCATTTGGATAATATGTCGAAATATTTATGTGATTGAACGTGCAATCTAAAATTTTCGCACTAAATTTATATTTTAAACATCCTATATAATGTATATGTATAGGAAAGATGACTGAAAAATAAATCGTATTGCTAACGTTACGCAGGCGTAACCTCCACGAATGACGTCATCGCCATTTTCGAACGGTTGCGTTTGCGCACTTGTGCTTTCCAACCAATTCCTACCCTCGATATTGGCAAACTCAATAATTGCTTTTCATGCACAAAATATATTGAACAGACCCGATGTTTGTGTCGAATTAGTTGCTACTACCGCTCTACCACGTAAATCAAGTACTGAATGATGTCAAACTCACCGAATAACATGTGAAAACTACGAAAAACTGGGGCTGAAATACGCGGCGTTCCTCGATTTCCCACGCCGCCAAGAGTGCCTGGAATAAGAGTCAGATATTTCGATTAATTCGCAATAACAAGGAAAAATATATGCACCTCCACGTTACCCGCTAATTAATATTCAAGATTGTAACAAATTTAAGAATGAAACAACAAATATTTATAAATTAACTGTGTTAAAAGTGGGAGCACACCTTTTCCGACGTCACATTTGCCACTGTCCTGTCTGAACAAACTACCGAAGTGAATGCAGCAACTTTACGGTGGCGAAACACGACGAACTGCGCATCCGCCATTTTGAAACTGTTCAAATTGGGAGATTGCTTTCCGACCCATTCTTTCCCGCGATATCGAAAAACGCAATAATTGCTTTTCTAGCACGAAACATGTTGAATAGACCCGAAATTTATGTCGAATGAGTTGCTACTGCAGCCCTAGCACCTAAATCAAGTATTGAATAACGTCAAACTCACCAGTAATGCTGCGAATGCTGCTAAAAACGATGTTTCAGCTCGACGGCGTCCTTCGATTTTCTAACCTGTCAAGACATGTCTGGAACCTGAATCAAATATTTCGATTAATTCACAATATCAAGATAAACCTTGTGCAGAATTACGTTGCCCGCTAATCAATTTACAAGACTGCATCAAATTCGAGAATGAAATATCAAATTTTTATCAAATAATTGTCTGAAATGTAGGAGCTTACGTTTGCTAACGTTGCATCACTTGCGCACTGCCTCGGCCACACAACTGAAGTGACTGAGGCAGCCTTACAGTCAGAGCCGGCTCAAGGTACCGGCAACACGGGCGGTTGCCCGGGGCGCCATGTGCGTAGGGCGCCATCAAGGATCTTCCAAAAAAATGAAAATGTGGAAATAATAATGTAAGGAGAGTGAGGTGCGTCAAAGGGTCCGTCCTGTTAGGACAGTGTGGTCCACGGGTGGGACCCCTCACACGGCTACTGCCACCTTCACTAGCTACAAGTATGTATATAGTTCTGTCCATGCTGTCGCATTGCGTTTGTCTGTTTATGGTGATCATGTGAAATATCAAGCGTCGTCTGTCACCATGATAGTCGGGTGAGGAAAATTACGGGCTCCCAAATCGCACCTAGGCGCGATGCTTGGACCACGGTTTGACAGAACTTTGACCGGCGACGTATGTGGAGGGCCACGTGCGGCTGATTGTGAGGTGTCGATGGCGACGAAGAGCGGAGAAAAATAATACGAGAATTTCGTACATAGCACACGTGCGTCCATAAACAGTAATAAGTTACAGGCTGTCATGCCAAATCTGTGGGTTGCATTAAGAATAATACTTACAATACCTGTTACTCTGGCCGCTGGCGAGAGAAGCTTTAGAAAACTAAAGCTTACAGAAACATAATATTTTTGGTCATCCACGTCTCAAGACAGAAGGAATTCTTTGGGAATCTTATCTGTAGAAAATGATATTGCGAAAAATATACCTAATGTAGAAAATGCCATGAAAAGATTTGCTGATCTAAAGGCTAGAAAAAAAATGTTTTATGTAAGCTAATGGTTCATACTATCCAAATACTGGTTGAGATAAACAATATTATTGTTCATTGTTTGTTAAAAAAACAACCTACATAATAAACTAATTTCTATATTTTTTGTTTTTTCCTTGTGAACATTTTTATAATTATACTTAAAAAGGGCGCCGAAGTTTAGATTGCCCAGGGCGCCAGCAGCCATAGGGCCGGCCCTGCTTACAGTGGCGAATTCCCGCACGAAAATTCAAACGGTCAGTGTTTACAAGTCCCAACACGTCTTTATCGAGGTTAAAAAACATGTCAATATTTGCACTTGTAGCACAGAATACATCGAATAAACCCGATATTCGTAATGAATCATTTGCCCACGCGGTCCTATCAACTAATTAGAATGTGAATTACTGCCTGACTCACCAAAATTGTCGTAAAAACTGGGAAAATTGAGATTTTATATCACAGCAGCGTTATTCTTTTGTGTTCAATTGTCGAGTGTCTGGAATCAAAGTCGAATATTTCGATTACTATACATCATTCAGGAGAAACATTTAGATGAACGTATTGCACTGTGCTCAAATCGCGTGTCAGTAATAAAGTTTGAGATGAAAGAGCTAATAATTATATATCAGCACCTCGCGCATAATGAGACCGACATGAAGACGCAAGAGTATCAGCGCTTTGCGCATAATGAGCCAGAATGAATGCCAGACCACCGCAAGATCAACATCGACAATTTGGAATGTGTGAGGTTTGCTTCAAAGATGAGATTACTTATTCTGTTGCTAATACAGCATTGGATTTATGGATTACTACAGTGCAATGTGCTAGTGATGTGGATGTTAATAGTAAACACTGAGAGTTCATTTTCACTGCCTATATTGACTTTTAACTTTAACAGTGCTTAATAAATATAATTTTATTCCATTTGAATGGTGCCATTGATTGTGAACACCAACAATAGCAATTGACAATTTTTGTTTAAAATTTTTCATAATGCTATTCATTTTAAATATATACGGTACACGTTGACACTATGCATATATGTATACATATATATAGTGGCATAAAGTGCATACTACTTGTCGTGAGAACCATGCTTTCATATGGCATTTAGCAACAGGTGTCTGGTTTTTGTCCACCCACTGCCATGCTTACGCTGTATATATCTACGTTGCTTTTGTAAGTTACAATTGTTTATATTACACATTTTCCTTTTGATTACAGGAACAAGTTTAAGCCATTATTACTACATTGTTGTACACAATGTGGGGTTGTTTCCATATTATATGCTACACATATTCTACGGTTCTTTAACTTTACTTATCATTACTGTAGGGATTAAGGTCGGGTGGAGTGATGGTGATGCGAAATCAATTAAGAAAGTGAAAAGATAATATATTTTAGGGAAAAAAACACTTTTACATCCGTCCACGCTCAGTCGCTGTTACCAAGTGCCCTTGCATTTCTTTCTCGCTCTCCCCGATGCCCCCACGATCATCTTCCATTGTTTAATCGACGATCGCGATCAGCTAATTGTCAGTCACATTCACACCTTTCATACCTGCACCCAACACCTTGCCCCGGACACACTCACACATGCGCCACACTCAGTTGTTCATACTCTTCATACATGCCCATACACACCTTGCCTCGGACACACACATAAATGCACACCACACTCAGTCGTCCATACTCTTAATAATACTACATTACTCTATATGCATTCTTATCGGACCTACCATACCTGATACCATTAATCTATGTACACATCATTTAACGTATTATATGATCCACATATGCTTTATTTCTGTTTATATTTACAACCTTTGCTCAACCAAGTATGTCCATTAATTTAATATTGCTTTTATTTACATTCATTACTGTCAATATATGACAATATTGTATATTATACTTTGCGTGATTAAAACTAAATAAATTTGGTGGGTCACCACACGTAACTACCTCCACGGGGTGTGATCTGGACACTGTTATCCTTGAATCGGATAATTTTTTGTCTGGATCAAGGATCACAGTGACTAAAGGCTGCGTCTCGCCTTTTGTTTGATAGCGTATTTCAAATAAATGTCACTATACATAAATTTAGTTAGTTTCAACCTAGTTGCCCCGCTAATGAATAAGGAATAAGCGAAATAAATGATATAAGGCTTGCGCACTGATCTACATATATATACACTGGATACACGATTGGATAGGATCTCATGATAATAGTTCGGTACGGTAGACGTTAGTGATTCGACATCAGTTTCTTACTCTGGCCGCAATATATTCTAAAGGGCGCCCGAGAACAGCGAATTTTGCTGGAGACACAAAGTCCCATAAGGCTGGCAGTCTTTAGGAATATCTCGTCGGTGCTTATTTCTTAATACGTCAGTTTAAACGTCGGTAAGGTGATGGTGATAGAGCTGTGCCTCTCCTGTGGATTGGTGTGGGTGCTGGTAGATGGTGCTGCCGTCGGTCTGATGTTCCCTCCGATTCACTGATCTATATACAATGGATCCGAGATCCCGTGCTGGCTATGCGTAGCCCTTAGATTAACTATATATGGACCGCTAGTTGCTGTATTCACGTTAGTTCAAAGACCTGTGGCGCCGCTACAACCCAAGAACTACAGAATCGCAATATATTTCGCCATTGAACTATATACTACCTGGAATGCGCACGGATGCAGGAACAGCCGCGCCTCGCTGTTAGAGAGAGAAGAAAGACATTTTGGTATTCTGTCTCACTCTTACCACTGGACCTTTGGGACATACAGTCGATTTGCGCCTTTCGACGTAAGTTCCACAGAGATTTGACTAGATATGACCGGTTCGAAAAGAGTTGCGCTCTTCTATTTAGATATTTCAGTAGGTGATGTCATTATGTCACAGAAATTAATGTATATGATCACAAAACAAAGTGAAAAATATTATCAAACGCATTAAAATTACACATGATTTTTTGTTTTAGAGGTAGTGAAGGTTAATTGTTAATACATATCGAAATTGCTTTCCTTTGGGAATTGTTCATGCTGGATGTAAAAATATAATACTTGCTCATTTTTTGTTTTTTTCCAAATAGACATAGACAATAAATAAAATAAATATTACAATAATTTTGATTGATATTATTAATTTTGTTTGAGAAAGTATCCTTTTTAACAGACTTCAAAAATGCACTGAAAAATATAAAATAATGTTCATTTTTTGAAGTCGGTGTTACTTTTTTTAAGTTTTTTATGCGTTTGAAAGTAGTGTTTCCTCGTTCAGGTTCACCCATTAACATTTTAGGAATAGAATAATACATATCCTGTTTTTATTACGACTTACCATAAACCCTTTTGTCAAAAGGATAGTACAGCAAAGATAGTTCAGTTCCGTATATTTTAACGGCGTACACAACATTATTGAAAGGGTAGTACAGGTAACAAAGGACAGAATACCAAAATATCTTCTTTCTCTCTCGGCGCGGGTCGACTGCAGCTCTACGCAGTGCCAGCAGACGTGGCATCAAAACTCCATCGGAGTTCCCGGGGTGGGGGAAACCTCGGCAAGTGTGCGTGCGTGTCCGTGAGAGCTGCGCGCGCCGTTTCTCACCGAATCGCGCTCGGCTTTTAGAGAAGGACGGAACTATGCTGCGTCCCCTTTCAACCAGCAACGCGCGTTGCGTCTGCGTTCCGCACACAGGCCGGTGACAGTGGTGCCAGATTTCGCATAAGGCATCGCACGTACCATTGCGTTCTTTCAGCCGGAAGGCAAATCGGGCACCACCGCCGTGAGCAGAGCGCGATCCAGAGAAAAGTGAATCGAGGAGAGTTTGGGATTGACTCGTCGTACTCATCGTCGCTCGTCGACGTGATTTTTTTTCGTCGGTTCGCGCCTAGCAATGGTTCAATTTTTTTTCACAGAATAATTTTTTTTTTAATTATTCATCACACGGCAACAAACGATATTCTTTTAAAAATATTTTAGTACTTACTACGGATAGTTTTTAATATTTTGTCAGCGGAATAGATGTGTCGTATTGGTTTATAATAGATATGGGAAAAATATATATTTCATAAATTTTGGTTTCAGTAACATTAATCTTTCTGTGGTAGTAATAAATAAGAAAGTATATAATAAATGTCAATTGTTGCGTATTATGCGCTAACCGTGAAACAAGTAATAGGAGCACTTCTTGCACTAGAACGTTCTGAGGGATCGTACTAACACGCGATTTTAACACACGACAGCGTACGTCAGGAAGAATTTGCTTGACACGACTCGACGACGGTGCGAATGTTTTTATGAGTTGTTCTCTATGATGTGTTTTGCATGATTTCTTTTCTAAATAGAAGGTGATCAAATTGTGTATATATTCTAACAGTTCTCAGCAAGTCCTATCACATTGATTTGAAACGTTTTTCTTACTTCGCACGTTTAGTTTAAGAACGCTCTCCCCATTTCGTGAAAGAAAAAGTTGTTCGGTTGAAGGCAATTCACCGTTCATACTGTAATCCATATGTACGTCCATTGTCGCATTTTGCCCACGAAATGTCGCAACGTGCGTATTGTCAAAGAAGGCATGATAAAACACGACAATAATAACAAAATCCTTCTGAATTGAAAAACGAAACTTTCATTGTGCCGCTCCCGACCGACCATGGGTTGCGGTTGGACTATTTGAAATATCTGAAAAGTCTAACCATTCTTAGCACGTATTTCACGTACGTACTAGAAATGATTCCCCCGGAACTGTAACCGACTTTTCCAATGTCATTTATTCATCATTATGTACGATATGTATTACATTTAAATGCACATGTACAGGGTGCACAGGTTGTGATAGTCAGCTTTGTTCCTGTAAACGGTAAGTATTACACAAAATTATAGAGGAAAGGGTTCGATGGGTTCGTAATATATATATTCTACGAGACTTCATTCAATTCGAAAGTGCAACGCCGCACCCGACAAATGCAAATGCGTATGTAAGGTTTCTGTTTATAAAATTTAAGGTACGTGGACTTCTACGCCACCCATGAGGTGCCACGACTAGCGCGTTCGGTTTTTTAACGTGGACCGTCGCCTATAGCCCTATTGTACCACATTTTATGATAATCATACAGCGTGCGGCAATACCTCTGTCCACTTTGAACGACGGAGATATTGAAGGTGGACAGAGTTATTGCCCCACGCTGTAGAAGTAAGGGTCAGAAAAGAAAGAAATGAGAGCATTTTTGTGTGGGGTCGTCACACAAAAATACAATGTCAACATTAATATGAAATAAAATGAATAAAAAAAAAATGCTCTCATCTTTTCTAGCCCTTACTTCTACAGCGTGGGGCAATAACTCTGTCCACCTTCAATATCTCCGTCGTTCAAAGTGGACAGAGGTATTGCCGGACGCTGTATGATTATCATAAAATGTGGTACAATAGGGCTATAGGCTACGGTCCACGTTAAAAAACCGAACGCGCTAGTCGTGGCACCTCATGGGTGGCGTGGAAGTCCACGTATCTTAAATTTTATAAACAAAAACCTTACATACGCATTTGCATTTGTCGGGTGCGGCGTTGCACTTTCGAATTGAATGAAGTCTCGTAGAATATATATATTACGAACCCATCGAACCCTTTCCTCTATAATTTTGTGTAATACTTACCGTTTACAGGAACAAAGCTGACTATCACAACCTGTGCACCCTGTACATGTGCATTTAAATGTAATACATATCGTACATAATGATGAATAAATGACATTGGAAAAGTCGGTTACAGTTCCGGGGGAATCATTTCTAGTACGTACGTGAAATACGTGCTAAGAATGGTTAGACTTTTCAGATATTTCAAATAGTCCAACCGCAACCCATGGTCGGTCGGGAGCGGCACAATGAAAGTTTCGTTTTTCAATTCAGAAGGATTTTGTTATTATTGTCGTGTTTTATCATGCCTTCTTTGACAATACGCACGTTGCGACATTTCGTGGGCAGAATGCGACAATGGACGTACATATGGATTACAGTATGAACGGTGAATTGCCTTCAACCGAACAACTTTTTCTTTCACGAAATGGGGAGAGCGTTCTTAAACTAAACGTGCGAAGTAAGAAAAACGTTTCAAATCAATGTGATAGGACTTGCTGAGAACTGTTAGAATATATACACAATTTGATCACCTTCTATTTAGAAAAGAAATAATGCAAAACACATCATAGAGAACAACTCATAAAAACATTCGCACCGTCGTCGAGTCGTGTCAAGCAAATTCTTCCTGACGTACGCTGTCGTGTGTTAAAATCGCGTGTTAGTACGATCCCTCAGAACGTTCTAGTGCAAGAAGTGCTCCTATTACTTGTTTCACGGTTAGCGCATAATACGCAACAATTGACATTTATTATATACTTTCTTATTTATTACTACCACAGAAAGATTAATGTTACTGAAACCAAAATTTATGAAATATATATTTTTCCCATATCTATTATAAACCAATACGACACATCTATTCCGCTGACAAAATATTAAAAACTATCCGTAGTAAGTACTAAAATATTTTTAAATGAATATCGTTTGTTGCCGTGTGATGAATAATTAAAAAAAAAATTATTCTGTGAAAAAAAATTGAACCATTGCTAGGCGCGAACCGACGAAAAAAAATCAGGTCGACGAGCGACGATGAGTACGACGAGTCAATCCCAAACTCCCCTCGATTCACTTTTCTCTGGATCGCGCTCTGCTCACGGCGGTGGTGCCCGATTTGCCTTCCGGCTGAAAGAACGCAATGGTACGTGCGATGCCTTATGCGAAATCTGGCACCACTGTCACCGGCCTGTGTGCGGAACGCAGACGCAACGCGCGTTGCTGGTTGAAAGGGGACGCAGCATAGTTCCGTCCTTCTCTAAAAGCCGAGCGCGATTCGGTGAGAAACGGCGCGCGCAGCTCTCACGGACACGCACGCACACTTGCCGAGGGTTCCCCCACCCCGGGAACTCCGATGGAGTTTTGATGCCACGTCTGCTGGCACTGGCTCTACGTTTGCACCATCGGTGCCCGCCGGAGTGGGGATACGGAAAAGTGTGCGTGCCCTGTCCGTGAGAGCTGCGCGCGCCGTTTCTCACCGAATCGCGCTCGGCTTGGTGAGAAGGACGGAACTATGCTGCGTCTCCCTTCCACCAACGTCGCGTGACGTCACGTATCGTGACGACACATAAGAAGGACAGAACTATGCTCCGTCCCCTTTCAACGAACATCGCGCGTTGCGTCTTTGACGGAAGAGCAAGAAGACCAAGAAGAAGGAGAAGAGGATTCTGAAGAGCAAGAAGAGGACTTTAAAGAATGTATTGAAACAATAGAAGAAGATAAAATTCAAGAAGAAGAAGAAGAGACAACAGAACCAAGAAGATCAAAGAGAGTGACAGCATTACCGGACAGATATGGCTACTATGCCTTGATGACATATACAGATGCAATCACAGGTCCAGAGAAAAACAAGTGGATAGAAGCGATAAATGAAGAAAAAAAATCACTAAAGGAAAACGACACTTGGGAAGTAATAGAAGCTAATAAGACAAAATTACAAAAACCGCTAAAAGGAAAGTGGGTATTTAAAATAAATGAAAATGGGACATATAAAGCTAGATTGATAGTGAAGGGATGTGGACAAAAATATGGAGTGGATTACCAGGAGACATTCAGTCCTGCGATGGGAACAAGTGCATTAAGAAGCCTTCTTGCGGTGGCAGAAGTTAAAAAGTATGCAATAATAACATTTGATGTAAAAACAGCTTTCCTGTACGGGACGCTGGAAGAAGAGGTATATATGTATCCTCCAGAAGGATACAATTTTAAGAATAAAATACTAAGACTAAAGAAAGCACTCTACGGGCTAAAACAAGCACCTCTAAGATGGAATCTGAGGTTCACCATATTCCTAAAAGGTAAAGGATTTGAGCAATTGGAAAGTGACCAATGCTTGTTTTCAAAAGGTAAAAATAAAACAATACTAGGAATATATGTGGACGACAGGATCCTAATGGGAAAGGATTCAAAGGAACTCGAACAAATAATAAGAGACCTGAATAAAGAATTTAAAATGACAGTGTTGGAGAAATCAAAAGCTTTCGTAGGACTAAAGATAACAAGAGGCAGGGAACACATGAGTCTGGCACAGACCGAATATGTAAAAAATGTATTGAGAGAATATGAGATGAGCTGTGCCAAACCTGTATACAACCCATTAACAAAAGGCGACGGTGGCAAGACTGTACCGAAAAACAGTAACTATCGTTATAGAGAAGTAATAGGAAGTTTGTTATACCTGTCAACAAAAACGAGACCAGATATAGCATACGGCGTCAATTACTGTAGCAGACATATGGAATTCTATACTCAAGAAAATATCAATGATGTAAAGCATATTTTGAAATACCTGAATGGAAGCCAAAACTTAGGAATAAAATATAGGAGTGATGCAAGACCAGATCTGCTGGAGGCATACTGCGACTCTGACTATGCAGGAGACCTGGAAACAAGGCGAAGCACATCTGGGTACGTAATATTCTATGGTGGATGGCCAATTAGCTGGTGCTCTAGAAGACAACCCATCATAGCACTGTCCAGTACGGACGCGGAGTATGTAGCAGCTGCAGAGTGCTGCAAAGAACTGATGTACCTTAAAACCTTAATAGAAGAACTGACAGGCGAAGAAATTTCAATTGAGTTGAATGTTGACAACCAAAGCGCAATAATGCTAATGACTAATGGTATAATAAATAAACGGTCAAAACACATTGACGTAAAATATAGGTTTGTTCACGATTTAGTTAAGACAAATAAAATTAAACTTAAGTACTGTCCGACTAATAAGCAAATTGCAGACATTTTAACAAAGCCATTGAATCGAGACAAATTTAATAATTGTAAGGAAAGATTAATGAGTGAACCGACACAAAATTAAGAGACAGTGTTGAGAAATGTAATTCTTGTGTTGGGTTTTGAGTTAGGCGCGCTTTGCGAAGCGCCGATGCAGGGTGGCGCTGCTGAAACCGAGGGGCCTTGTGGGTCATACCGCGAACGGAAGCGCTCTCTTCCCGCCTGGTCAGGCTAGCGTGCGGATGTATAATAAGGTTAGCGTAAGAAAAAGAACAGAATATATTTTTTATTATACAAATACATTGGCTAAACCCTTACTTGATTCCCACTATCCGTCTAAATAATAATTCTTATCAATAAATATTTTGGTTTGTCCCGTATATTGTCACCGGACAATGTATTACATTGGGTATCAAAGACCGGAGAAGTTGATGCACACGGGTCACTCTGTCCCACTCGTATCGTAATTTTGGCTGGTTGTCGGAGTCGGAATGCGCTGGCTAATTTGTGAACTCTGCAATGCACTCGTTTAAATTTTAAATAATATATTATTGATCTCGTACCGCGCTACGGAACGATAACAACTATTGAGAGACGTAATTTTGCTCGCGACACGTTCGCCAAAAATGCTGCATTCGTCTTTTTGCGTCAGCGAAGCTGCCGTCGTACGTTCTAAGCAGTCCGGTGCTCGATGGATTTGTACATCGACATCGTCGTTCCTCCTTCGTTCGGCAATTTGCCTGGGACGTGACAATTCTTCACTGTCGCATGTTCGACGATGTTCCGGTCGGTGACAGACCTCGGGGTTGCGCGTTTCCGTCCCCTCGACGGTTTCCTCCTCGTCGGACACTGTTTGTAAAGTCTGAATGAACAAAACAATGCATTAGTATTTCTCTTACACTTGTAACACACGTGCGAAGACTGTATATTTCTATTCCCGTTTGTTACACATTTTTAGATGCCGTCGAGTCCCGATGAGAGGAAACAGGTTTCCCAAAAATTTATGGAATTACGCAATTTTACAAACTGTCTCGGAGCCATAGATGGGAAACATGTAATATTGCAAACCCCGACGAAGAGCGGAAGCGATTTTTTTAATTATAAGTCGCAGTTTAGTGTCACTACGATGACTTCGGTGGACGCGGACTACAATTTTATGTACGTTGACATTGGCTGCCAAGAACGGATTTCGGATGGAGGTGTTCGGAATAATAGTACTTTGTGTCACGATACGGTGAACAAGAAGTTAAATTTACCGGAGCCTGTAGCTCTGCCTGGAAAGGAAGTGGTCGTGCCGCACGTATTCTTAGGAGACGCGGCATTTCCTCCGAGGGAGGATTTATTATAGCCATACAGTGGAAATCATCCAAAAGGCTCCATTGAAAGAATATATAATTATCGATCGTCGAGGGCGCGTCGAGTCGTTGAAAACGCGTTCGGGATAATCTCTAGCGTATTCAGAGTTCTGCGGAAACCGATCCTTCCAGAGCCCGAGAAAGTAGAGCCGGTAGTCGTGTCTACCGTCTGCCTACGCAATTGGTTACGCAGAAGCAGGACGTCGCGGAATATTTATACACCACTAGATATCTTTGATACGGAACGCGATGATGATGTTGTACCTGGTAGGTGGCGTACAGAAACACCAATGAATTCTTTCATACCACTGGCACGTGTAGGCCGCGGAACGCGACCATTTGCGGAAGAAGTACGAGGAGAGTTTACCGATTATTTTTCGACGAATGGCAGAGTTTCTTGGCAAAACGAATATGCCTAAGCATTATCAAAAATATTCGCAATGTAAATAGTTCAGCACAATAAAGTAATTTTACCAAAGCGTTTTCTGTTTGTCTTCATAAAAATACTCGCACTAAGGGTTTTCCGCGGCTCGTCCTTGTCCCGCTGGAACTCGAGGCTCTCGAAGGCGAACCAATACGACGTGTAAATCTCATGTTGTCCTGCGAGTGTGCGTATTTGTTGTACGAGTCTGCAACGTTAATGTCAAATGCCTCCTTTTCGTCACCTTTGCCTGTTCCCACGCTAGCTTTCATCCGCGCTTTTTCCCGTCTAAACGAGGCTTTGAAACCGTCCATTTTTTTTTTTATTCTGGGACGCTTATTCGCGTTTCACGCGACACCTCCCTCCATGCGCCTTCTTTTTTTATCTTGTTAAAATAATTGGGATTCCGCGGATTCCACGAAACGTCCTTGTTTCTATATGCAGTGATAAGAGCTAGGCACTGTTCGTTTCCCCACTCCATCTGCACCGAAAACGGTAACCGTACGAAATGAAAGATTGTGATAGGACCACCGCCGCAGCGAAGAAGGCCGGAGACCCGTCAGACCAAGTCACCGCTGGCGGGCCGTGCTCACAGGAGCACTCCATTTGAATTTTGTACGGTGACAATATAAAAAGACAGACTGCTAAATTTTTCGGATCTATATCAACATTACTTGTTGTTAATAATTTTTGGGATATCAATTGGAATATTTGTTAAATTAATTCGTAACGCGCCTGCCAATGACGCGCCACTCAATAAATTACGGTGTTTCGTTTTAATATTTTTCATTGCAGAAAACCCGGTTTCACACATATATGTTGATCTAAACATTGAAGTTATTTTTAAGGCAAAATCGAGTAACTTTGGGTATTTTTCTGCAGGCAACAATTTGAAAAATTCTACACCCATTTCTTTACGGGAAGATAAAAACGGATCAGTCTGTAAATCACATAATTCTAATTGGAAAACAATGTCCTGATCCGCGATATTAACTGTTAACGGATTCGCGAATAATCTATTTTCTTTTTTTAACGATTCAAAGTCCTTAAATCTATTGTCAAATTCTTCTTTCATGGTAATTACTTTTTTTTTTAAAATGTAAAATCCATTTCTGGAAATTCCGTTTTAATTTCTAAACACCGCGGAAAATTTTCTAAAACTTCTCTTTCAAATTGTCCTGCAAATAACAAAAGTTTTTACTTAAAACTGTTTATATGTCCGACTAATTCAACAATATTTTGCTTCTTACCTTGCAAATTTAAATTTAAATTATTCAGGTAAGCAGTCATGTCCGTAAAAAATGCTAATACAGATAAAAATTCGGGGCTTTCTAATTCTTTAATCCAGTGCGGTCCAAGAAAGTGCCCCGGGTCATTTTCGGTTCCCCCACCGAGCTACTGTTGCCCTGGAAACGATGGACGCTCAGTGTGTGTCAGTGTGGCCAGAAGTGGCGCCGGGCACCATCGGTGACCGCGGGAGTGGGGATACGCACAAGTGTGCGTGCCCTGTCTGCGAGTCCTGTGGAGTGTGGAGTCCACGCAGTTCTCACAGACAGGGCACGCACACTTGCGCGTATCCCCAGTCCCGCGACACCGCTGGTGCCCGGCGCGACTTCTGGCCACACTGGTGTGTGCTATGATCGGCATACGAAAGAATTTGTACCTAGTGGAGGTGGAAATAGCGGCGTGAGGGGCCCCACTCGTGGACTGCACTGCTTTAATCGTTGACGTTATATCTTCTGTTATATGACATTTAAGAAACATGACCAGTTCTTTACGAACTGCAAAAAACCGGTGTAATGATTTTCCCGCACTTAGCCACCGAGTTTCACAGTGCATTAGCAAGTCGTCGAAAGCTGCATTATTCTCTTTCAAAAATATTTGCAGCTTCCGATGTGTGAGGGAATGAGCTCCGCCCCTGACAAGATTAATTATTTTTGTCACCAGTGCCATTGCGTACGAATGTCTTAAAAATTTTGCACATAAAACTTCTTGGTGTATAATACAATGAAAAACGCGACAGTTTATTGAATTTAATCTTAGTTGACCAACCAAACCTTTGTTAGTCCCACACATCGCCGGAGCTCCATCGGTGACGATGCACGAACATTTATCAAACGACATCTCAAATTTTTCAATTTGCGATTTTAACGCGGCAAATATGTCCTCGCCTTTAGTCGTATTATGTAACGCGAGTGTTGCGTTCTGAGCCTTTCTTAGAGCCTTGTATGTGGTTTTCCGTGGATTCTAGTTTATGCTTTCGTTGCGCCGTAGAAGTCAGGAAACCTATTTTTAGCTTGCTTACCATATAAGGACGTTTGCCACATTCGGCACGTGCGCTCGCTCTCCTCTGTGTTTGTGCCGTCTTTGTCTACTTCCCCTTGTCGGCGGTTGGAAGACGCGTTCACCACGTGATGAGGCCCTTGCCTGTGATTGGCCGGACGCGCCTCCCACCGCTCGCGCTTCGCTCACGTGAGCCGGCTTCTCGAGGGCCAACTGCCCGCTTCGCGTCAGTCCACATGTGTCTTGAGAATACGAAAGTATAAAGGTGTCTACGAGTCTACATATAGTGGTGCTTTATTTCTACGTCGGTCTTGCGTTTGCTCGCTTCTATCTCTGCTATCTCTTTGCGCTTGCTCGCATTCTTCTGATCTTCTTTATGCGCTTGCTCGCATCTTCCTTCTAGAATTCTGTATGGTGTCTACGAGTCTACATAAAGTGGTGCTATATTTCTACGTTTGTCTCGCGCTTGCTCGCTTCTCTTTCTGTTACCTCTTTGCGCTTGCTCGCATTCTTCTGATCTTTATGCGCTTGCTCGCATCTTTCTTCCAGAATTCTGTATTTCTGCTACCTCTTTGCGCTTGCTCGCATTCTTCTGATCTTCTTTATGCGCTTGCTCGCATTCTTCTGGTCATCTTCCTGCGCTTGCTCGCATCTTTCTTCCAGAGTTCTGTATTTCCGTATTTCTCTTAGCGCTTGCTCGAATCTTGTATCTTCCTCTATCCACATTTCTCACTCGCGTTTATCCGTACAACCGCACCCGCGCCATATCCTGAGAAACAGTTCTCGATGACGGCTACAATCCCATCGATGAACTAACAGCGAGTAAGGCGAGTAATTCTTCATTTACAATAAAATTTTGATCTGCAGTACGGATGAAAATGGAAAGTTGACTAACGTCATTTACATCCGTACTTTCATCTAACACAAAGAATAATACGCACACTTTTGGATAAGTGTGTACGCATTTCATTAATTAAAAATTTTGTTAATTTCCGCGACACGTTTGGAGACCGTCTGATGGGACAGTGGGACAGTTTTTAATTGTGCTACTGCTAAGCTATTATCAAAGGATTTCACCATTGCAATAATACAATTTTTTACAAACTCCCCATGACGAAAACTTTTCTGTGACCGAACAATATCGACTGTTGCAGCATACGAAGATGCAACACTTTCGAAGGTGTGACTCGCAGCTGTAACAGTTTCCGCGCGAGATGTGCTTGCCACGGGGGAACTCTCACTCTCCTTTTTCCGTATCCACGACTTCACTAAATCACGTCTTTCTTCTAATGAATAATTTCCATATTGTTTCTTATGGAATTTTGAGAAATGGCGCAAGATACTGAAACTTTTAATTTACGAAAATATGGAACCGCAAATTACACATGTTGCGCCATTTTCTCCTGTTTTTGCAACTAAATATTTATCGTCCCGATAGACTCGTGCTTCCGACGTAATTAGTTCAGACATGGAGTACGATATTAAAGAAACGCACTAATTAGAATAAATAATAAAAAACGATAATTTTCGCGGCTGCAGCAGGCTTCCACGTCACTCTGGCGAATCCCAATACGACGGTAATAACCGTGAAGAGACGGCTGAGGAACTGATCCGTTGCACCCGGCCGCACGAAACCGTTGCTCTTTAAACGTTTCAAATACGTGATACAAGACAATATACATAGTGATATACTAAACGCAGAAAAAACCATACTGGCGAGGTAGAGTGTTATATACATCGCTGCGCGCGCCGCTATTGCTGTCGCATCGCCTTTCTCTCTCCCCGATCATGTGACGCGCTCAGCGGCTCAGCGTCGGCCGTCACCATGACAACGGTAGTCGGGTGGGGACTGGAAATCGCACCCAGGTGCGGATCTTGGACCACACTGGCATAAGGCATCGCACGTACCATTGCGTTCTTTCAGCCGGAAGGCAAATCGGGCACCACCGCCGTGAGCAGAGCGCGATCCAGCGAAAAGTGAATCGAGGAGAGTTTGGGATTTCCTCGTCGTACTGTTAGGTTGTAGCCACCACTAGATTTAAGCATTTCTCTGTTAGGTCTAAGCCACCACTATTTTTATAGCTATCCGTTAGGACAAGCCCTTCATCTTACGTAAATAACTTAAGTTTCAAGACAACGAAGCTTTGTGCCAATGGTGATGTCACCATATGCACCGCGTGCCTACGTGACCGACGCTAATGGTTTTTCCCCCACTAGACAGCACCTAGAAAACGCCCAAATCTGGGCCCGACACTCTAAGAAATACCATCGAGCAAGCAACATCGTAATGCTGCTCGATACTCCGCTCAATCACTTAGTTCATTTTGCAAACTGTACGCTATTCCTAATAAACCTTAAGTTGTGCTTGTGAGAAGAGGAGTGAATACCGAGATGTTATAAATACGTTGGAAATTTCAGAAAATGTACGCACCACTCAATAGTTCTGGGGGAAGTGCTGTGTCCCTTGACACAGTCCTCTTTCCAGAGAGTTCAAAGCCTCTCCCCACGCCGTGGCCAGATCCTTTATTCGAGTGCTTATCACTTTGCACGTGCAACGAAGCATCGATGACGTCGGGCCATCGGCTCGTGCACGCGCCTTCTCAAAGAATTAGGCATCTCCTCGGCGGCCAGCAACAAGGCGTCGGGCCCTTTGCTGCCGCCTCAGATTCCATACGTGCGCGATACTGTATACAGTACCGCGATCCTAAGAACCTGCGACGATTGACACCCGACTATCTAAATATCATCGATCGATATTATTGTCTCGGCTATCGCCCAGCTCACGCCTTTGTAAACCAGCCGACACTGCCGGGGGTGACCACCCAAAACGTGACCCCCCCCCCTACCGCGGTGACGCTAACACGGCCAAACTGACTTGCTTCGCGCTCTCGAGAAGCATCAACATATAATTGTCCTAATTTACTGTCTATGGCCTTCCACAAAAATCCTAAGTACTTCCGCAGGTAGCATGGTTAGCAACCACCACATGGTGCTACCCAACCCACTCTCGGCTTCAGCGTCAACCAAGCATCCTACGATGTAACATAGCTAGCAGCCACCCCGTAATGTCACACCGCAGCGTTACAACAAGATCACAGATCTCTTTTTCCCTGCAAAAGTGTATGCCTTTCAAACTCTCAAATACTGCCCCCAAGTCCGTGACCTTATGTGACCCAAGGAGGAGCTTTACAATGAGAAGTCCTCTATTCCGCACAACACAATATGCAGCCGCAACGACACCATGCCGTTTCCTTATCCGAGAAATTCGCCGACATACTAAAAAATCTAAGCAAGTGGCAAGCGCAGGATCCTCGAACACACACGCTCATACAGGCTTGCAAAGAAAAACCGAATAGACAAACCGCTACGTACCGCCTCGTGGGGGAGACGTTATACCGAAACAGTGCGTCGGGAGAGGGAAGACCTGTCATACCGAGTTCCGTCGATGAGTTTGTTATTAAGGAAGTTCACGAACTATACGCGCACCCGGGTAGTGATCGAACTATATCAATTATCGAGAGCGATTTTTACATATACCGCCTGCACCACAAGACGAGACAGATAATTGCAAGATGCGATACGTGTCAACGCGTGAAAATATCAACGCACGCACAGCATGTCGACATGCTAATTGTCGTGCCTTGGGAACGCCTAGAAATATTGTCCATCGACTATTACGGTCCTCTTCCTCCGTCTGGTGGTGGAGTTAGGTATATACTTGTGGTCAAGGATATATTTTCAAAATTTATCAAATTATACCCGGTCAAGCGTGCGACAACATGCGTTACAATCCGACGATTCTTCCAGGATTTCGTTTCTAGGTAGACTAAACCGAAAAAAATAATAACTGATCATGGAACGCAATTCACATCGTCGTCCTGGAAGACGACACTGCAGCAAGCAGGAGTACAACATGTACTGTCATCGGTCCGTCATCCCCAGAGCAACCCGGTGGAGAGGGTCAATCGGGAGATAGGTCGAATCCTCAGGAAGCTCGCCTCAACATCACACACGGCCTGAGCGTGCTGGATCGACGTAATCGAAACTTGCTGTAACGAGGTCACCCACGCGAGCACAGGACTAACACCAGTGGAATTATTTCTTAAGATGAAACCAACCCGACCATGGCTCAAATGGCTGCATGCGGAGGAAGAAACATCGATATCAGACGCGGCGTATGCACACACGGCAGAGCTGGCATATAAAAAAATGACCAGCAAGGCGCTACAACGCCGCGAAAGGGCGAATAAGGACAGGAAGGCCGTCCAATATAAGGAAGGTGAATTAGTTCTGCTAAAAACCAGCCCGGTCCCCAATGCAGCCGACCGAGAAATCGCAAAACTATATCACTTATATGAGGGCCCTTATTTAATTACCAGGCAAAAGGCCCCAGCGACATTTACTTTAACCAACACAAAAACAAATAAGATAAAAGGCACATATCACGCATCCAGCCTTCGAAAATATCTAAAACAGAGCGCGTCGGAATAATAACAGCGGACGAGCACATGAGGGAAAGGCACCTAAACAAACGATGTCCTATCCATCGACTCAAAGGACAACGATCGAGAGCTGACCGCGTGCGAACATTTAAAATCAGTTACGCCACAGCCGCCAAACAAGCATCATGGCATCGCACCGCTCAATAGCAACGCAAAGTTATGCGGGTTGGGATATGGTATCCAGGGCTAGTCAAACGGGCATGGATCTGCGCTTCCAAGAGGTGCTCCGACCCGAATGTAAAGTGATCACTGCACGAGGATGGAAGCCATGCGAGACTGGAAGATTCCGGAAAGGGGTGATGACTCAGGCAACCTGCCACACCAAGGATGCCCGGACACAAACGCCCCGAGCAGTAAGAACTCTCGAAGTGGCGCCTCCACAGCATCGCATCAAGCCACCGGCAGTTCTGCGGGCGGCAAGGCCCTATCAACTCGAGAAGCCGCGTACGGTGGACCCGCCGACTCCGAGCACGTCCCAGGAAGGCAACCGACGACGTCGGGAATGGAAGAACGAGCGGTCCGTCAACCGGGGTCCCGCTAGAGACGACTACACAGTGGAGATTCCCCGCTTGGACCTTACCAACCCACTGGGTCTAGTCTTCGACCAACTACGATTGAGGCAGGACATATGCGGAATGGGGACGGCGACGGAAAGCGGCAACGAGGAGTGATCCCACAAAGAGTGTGTGGTTAAAGTGAAATAAGTGGAATGGAAGGAATGTGTGTGGGTATGGAAAGGAATGGCGTGTAAAAGCGAAATGATAGATGGATATATGTATCGAAAGTAATGGCGTGTGAGGCGAAATAGAAATAAAAGTTTTTTTTTGTATATATGATATAAAATGTACCCGATCGTATCGTCCTTGACCACAAACAGCGAAACGAGCAGCAAAAAACGGCGTAGCTGCCCGTTTAAGGAGGGGAAGAGGGGGACATGTGACCGTGATCTCTTGACGGACACAAGGAGCGTGGCGGCACAACAGTGTCAGCAACCCCCACCACTAGTTAGTGGTCTCACTAATCTCAGGGGTTACGTCAGGTCGCACGACGCCGGCCGTCCGATAGGTAGCGTGTGCGTGCGATCTGACAGATTTCTCGCGGATGCCCCCACTTCCCATCTAGTATAAAAGGGGATGGAAACTGCCCATCTTTACCAATTCAGGTAGTAACTGGTAGACGGACTCAACTAGCGAAAAACGATATAATTCAGGAAGGCAAACCCGCCTTAGCGAAATCGAAGCCTTGTCTCACCTCGCTCACCTAATTATATGCGCCCAATTGGGAGTCGTTTGGACGCACCCGTCCTTCGGCACTGCTATACCGCTGATCTGCTGCTGGTCATCTGGAAACGGTCAAAACGTACCTGGCATTAGAGTCATTGTTACTGGCCAATATTGTAAATACCGTAATTGCATACGGACAGTCATTTTAGGAAGATTAACTGATGCTTCTGGCTCCTCCGCCTAAACCCCGGCCGAGTTCGGATTCGTATGTCAGAATCTTCACCTGCATTGCAGTTATCTAGTACAGTCATTTTAAGGGAACAACGACCGGCGACTCACCTCCTCCGCTCAACTACTGGCCGGGGTGAGATTCGCATTGAGTCTTAATGCTACGAGGAAAGCAGGCCCTCGGAGCACACCCAATAGAATCAAAATCAAATCACGCATATCCTCAACCAAGTACAGCATACTGTGACCGTACTAACTTTCCGCGATGTGTTTCGTATAATTCGTTAATTATAATGTAAGAATTCGCGGACTATTTTGACGTTTTGCCGTGCTTTTAAAGGTTACGCGATGTTTTTGTTTGCGCGCGTTCGGCTACTCATATCCGTGTGTCGGCAAGACGGTGGTGGTGTCACGGGCCACCACCGCGATCTTGTGTGCGTGCGTGAGCGCTCCTGGGCTCGGCACCGGGGAAGCGGGTGAAAGGGGTACGGGCAATGAACTTGATGTTTATGCTCTGAACAGGTGACAATTACGTGTATTCTAAAGTGTCGAAAGTACAGCTGATATGCCTATATTTAGCCGCTCGCTTGCGCGTCGGTGCGCTTTCGCTTGTATCTCGCAAATTTACTCTCTATATGGGCTACTGCAGGGCTTCAGCTCCCTGCAGCGTTTTAAGACCGTTTTGTACACGAGATCTCAGTCGGAACGTGGGCGGCAGAGATTCGGCACTAGTCGTTTCCCAGTAATACAAATCGCTTTCTGAAGGTAAACTCTAGCAACTGCCAGGTCTCCACGGCCGGTGCGTGAGCGGAGGCGGGGTCGACGTGTGTGTTCACTCTACTTCTCGTAGACGGTATCGCAAGTTCCTCAGGAGAGGTGCGCTAGTTGCATGCGCTGGAGATGAAGTCTCCGGTATATCGCTCGGCGGATGATTGTGCTACGGCACGAAGCTAATCAGACACACAGGCCCCGATTGCCATATTTCGGTGGCTTTTATACCGGTGAGGTGGTGGTCGCCCTCTCGAGAAATACTTTCCCTACTTTCGCACCCTATCGGAGGATGTTCGATTGGGGTCGTTACCCCGGTCGGTGGTGGGGGTACCTCTGCCACTGAGGCTGCTCGATTTATTATGTGTGCCGTGTACTTGTACGGTCACAAGACAAAAGGCCGTCAATCGAGATCGGTACAGGTTCATCAGCGGACGTGCTGTGCGCGCTCGGAAAAGACAATCGGGAGACGCCGTAGAGGGGCCAAAGCCTAGCGTCGCTGCGTGCGACCGGTTGTACCCAGAAACGTCGCGAGGCTACGAACGTACGACCGATGGGCAGAATATGAATCGTGAGCGAGTGTGAATACAGTCCGAGTCTTTTCAATAAATATCTAACTTTATTAACCCTCGGAAGGCGGACGCTCAGAGCGCCGCGCGCGAGGCGGTTACCGGGTCCATTTGGCCTCGCCTGTTTCCTACTACCCGCCATACACGGGAGCATGGCAGTAGAGTATGCTACCGGTGCTCCACTCGAGGCGCATCTGAAGTATATGTATGTATGTATGTATAATGTGTGAAGCACAGTCCTATCTCTCGCTCATTCAGCCTATGTATGAAATCGACAAAAAGTATACAAAATCCCGTTTGCTGCAATTTGTGCATATTTGTAGGTCTACCTGTGCCGACGATTATGAAAGCGGTGTAAGACAACAATTTTTAAATTTGTTAAATTAAAAATTATAAAATAAAACAATACAAAAATTTTTTTTACTTATTTATGCACTGCATCAATTTATATTACAATGCAAGTCAAAAGTGGAATATTTTCAAATATTATACTTGGCCACTTTCATATTCATTTGTACATATATCTGTCGTTGAAACTTAGAAAAAAAATACGGGTGGGTAAAAATGAAAGAGATAGATATAATTTATTCAATAATTTATTCAATAGTATTTGATTGTTTTTGTAATATGGTTCTTACATTTCCTTTCAAGATATGACCAGTTATATTTGAACGCAGCGTAAGTCCGGTTTTCTTATGCACTCATCTGCACTCGCCGGTGCAATTGTATACCTCGATTGCAATCGGACAGCTCTTCATTTGCGCTGATTCGCACTCGCCGGTGCAATTGTATACCTCGATTGCAATCGGACAGCTCTTCATATGCGCTGATTCGCACTCGCCGGTGCAACTGTATACCTCGATTGCAATCGGACAGCTCTTCATACGCGCTGATTCGCACTCGCCGGTGCAACTGTATACCTCGATTGCAATCGGACAGCTCTTCATATGCGCTGATTCGCACTCGCCGGTGCAACTGTATACCTCGATTGCAATCGGACAGCTCTTCATTTGCGCTGATTCGCACTCGCCGGTGCAATTGTATACCTCGATTGCAATCGGATTGCTCATCAATTTCAGTTCCTGTCTTCTTTCTTGTTTCTTCCGTCTCCCCCCTTCCCCACCCCCGCTACTTCTCCCACCCACTCCCTCGGAGAGGGTGGGTGGTAGGGGGAGGGTGGGGAAGGAGGGAGCTCAACACTTGTAATCTTCCTGTTGATGTAACATCTTCAAGGTATTTTGTTTTAGTCTTTCGAGCATGTTACGCAAAAAGTCTCACATACTGAATGGCTTTTACATATATGCCTGAGACATGCGTTGCACTTCTGTGTGTATTTATTATCGTTTCCAATACACGCATAGCACCTTGCTCGTTTTCGGTGGCTCGTAGTTGTACGTCTTTTTCTATTCAAAGTTCGCCCCGTCGCTGTGATCGCATTTGCAACATGTTTCGGGAGCACCGTCTCTTCATTTTCAAATTCTGTTGCGCGTCGGTTTATATTTTCAGAGACAAGAGACTCTCCTAGTTGTTCTAAAAATATCTTCCGTTTCATTGTCATGTTAACACTTCTTGACCACGCGGGATTTTTCGTTATCCATATAACGAAAGCATTATACGCTGCCATATCCACGTAATGCATCAATATAGTCATTGGCCAACGTCTGGTACATCTTCGACATGTATATTCTCGTACTAATTTGTCCAGTACGTCCACACCGCTTTTCGTTTTATTATAATAGTTAATTATTTCGGGTTTGAATTTATTATCCTCACCAGAAATTGTATGCTCGCGGTGGTATGTCGACAATAATATCACACATTTTCGTGGGTTCGGAACGTATGACACCAGCATGATATTATCAGTAAATAAAAATTCCGATGAGTATTGCGCCCTTGCATACGTTTCGGTTAAAATTTTTGGTAGGTCCTTCCTGTTTTTACGGACCGTACCAACCAAAAACAATCCATTTTCAAGCATTTCTTCCGCTAATGATATGTCCGTGAAGAAATTATCCGTTGTGACAATGCGATGAGATCCGTTCCAGAATCTTGTTAGTTGCTTCACGACGCGCTGGCCCTGCTGTTTTTCGGGTGTGTTGCCTTGTTTCCCCAAATATACTTCGAAGTTGCAGCAATAATACGATTTTGCGTCGCACAATGTCCATATCTTAATTCCGTACTTTCCGGGTTTGCTTGGTATATACACTTTGAAAGAACATCGACCCCGGAAAGTGGCCAGTTGTTCATCTATTGTGCCGGTGGTTGACGCATTGTAATTTTCTTTGCAGTTGGTCACGAAAATATCCGTGACGTCTCTGATTGGCGCTAATTTATCATCGGCTTTTCTTGCTGCCCTCGTGTCCGAATCGTCGAATCGTAAACACCTCAATATGTCCCTAAATCTATCTCGGGACATTGCGGCTGTATACAACGCCCTCGAAAATGTACTGGATTTTCTCCACAAGTGTAACTTGTTTTCTCGTGATTCTCGAAAACATCCGATCACGATCAATAATCCGAGAAAGGCGTTTAATTCGATACGATCGATTGGCTTCCACTTCTTTGTTGAACTTCCACTGAACAGTTCCTGTCCTTTCTTGTTCGTGTGCATGATAATTGTATCCATGATTTGATCATCAATGAAGAGGTGGAAGCAATCTGCCATGCTTTCGGCACTGTCGCTTTTGCTCGTCAGGGTACCACTCTCAAATGTAACAAGTGGTACTTCTGCAGCGGGAGTGTCGGAAATATATTTCCAAGTGCGTCCAGACATCACTTGGTTTCGATTGTCCAAGACACTTTCATTGTTGTTCACATCGTCACTGTGATCGTCATCACAATCACTATTGTCAATGTGGTCACCAACAAATATATCACTTTCGTAATCCTCTGACTCGGGATCGGCGTCGCTGTACGATGCAGTTTCCTCATCTGTAGAAAAATCTTCCTCATCATTTTCTTCTGCATCCAACTCGCCGAAATTGATTTCTCCTTCCACTCGCGTGTCTTTGTCACACATGACACGAAGTTTGAGATGTTTATCACAAATCTATCAACGATTTTCACGGTGGACAAAGACAGTGTACGCGTTTGCACGTGGTAAGGAATACTGCTTCCAAAATATGTTATGTTCATGTGCCGGAGAAACGAAGCACGGGAGGTGGAAATATGGTGTAGAGTATACACAATTAGACTACCGTTTTACGAAGTCGGCCCTAGCAACGCTGCCCGTGTAGACGTTGGGAGACACATTGCAATAATCATAAGCGTGTGTGTCAGTGTGGCCAGAAGTGGCTCTTTTGCACCATCGGTGCACGCGAGAGTGGGGAGTGTGCGTGCCCTGTCTGTGAGCTGACAGCCAATGCTCGGAGTCCACATCTCTCACAGACGGGCACGCACACTAGCGCGTATCCCCACTCCCGCGGGCACCGATGGTGCAAAAGAGCCACCTCTGGCCACATTGGTGTGTGTGTTTCAAGAACTCGAGACATACAGTTGCGCCGGTTAGGTAGGCAACTTTTCGGGCATACGTTCGTGTATAGCGTGGTCATCATTCTACAGGCGCCAAAAGTGAGGGACCCGGTATCCGCTGTGCGAGGGTTAATGAGTGTCTTCGGTGGGGAGTATTCCCCACTGCTTGGAAAGTAGGTTCAATTAGAACGCTGCTTAAAAGCGAGGATAAGGATAAAACCTTGGCGAAATCGTATAGACCGATTTGCCTGCTCTCTGGACTTGGTAAAGTCCTAGAGAAGCTCATTGCTATGAGAATGCGGACGGTGTTTGACGAACAACTCATAGAAACATTCGCACCGTCGTCGCGTCGGGTCAAGCAAATTCTTCCTGACGTACGCTGTCGTGTGTTAAAATCGCGTGTTAGTACGATCCCTCAGAACGTTCTAGTGCAAGAAGCTCCTGTTACTTGTTTCACGATTAATGCATAATACGCAATAATTTACATTTATTATATACTTTCTTATTTATTACTAGCACAGAAAGATTAATGTTACTGAAACCAAAATTTATGACATATATATTTTGCCCATATCTATCATAAACCAATACGACACATCTATTCCGCTGACAAAATATTAAAAACTATCCGTAGTAACTACTAAAATATTGTTAAATGAATATCGTTAGTTGCCGTGTGATGAATAATTAAAAAAGAAAAATTATCCCATGAAAAAGAAATGAACCATGGATGGGCGCGAACCAACGAAAAAAATCGAACGCGTCGACGAGCGGCGATGCATACGACGAGGAAATCCCAGACTCTCCTCGATTCACTTTTCTCTGGATCGCGCTCTGCTCACGGCGGTGGTGCCCGATTTGCCTTCCGGCTGAAAGAACGCAATGGTACGTGCGATGCCTTATGCGAAATCTGGCACCACTGTGACCGGCCTGTGTGCGGAACGAAGACGCGACGCCGCGACTGCATGTCGAACAAAGACGCAACGCGCAATGTTGATTGAAAGGGGACGGAGCATAGTTCTATCCTTCTTATGTGTCGTCACGATACCTGACGTCACACGACGTTGGTGGAAGGGAGACGCAGCATAGTTCCGTCCTTCTCTCCAAGCCGAGCGCCATTCGGCGAGAAACGGCGCGCGCAGCTCTCACGGACAAGGCACGCATACTTTTCCGTATCCCCACTCCCGCGGGCACCGATGGTGCTCGCGGGCCAAATCTGAGGCCACTGCTGCGTACAGATACTGTGTGGTGTAAGTAGGAGTAGACGAAAAGTGTTCACGACAGACGTATTGCAAGACGCAAAACGGGCTGTGCGATAACACTCGCTACTGTCAGGTATGAAGAGCAGTAGACGAAAAAGTGTTCTACGGCAGACGTTCTGCAAGACGCAAAACGGGCTATGCGGTAACACTCGCTACTGTGATGACCGATGAGTACCGGAGGCGCCTTGCTCTCACGGCTTGGTCGACTCCTGATGTAGGCTTGTGTCCATCTTTATCAATATTGCCACGACTACTTTGGCTTGCGCGAACTCCGCATCTGCTAGTTGCTAGTAGTCACTCTCTGGCGGCGGCGGCCTGTTTTCGAAGTGCCCGAGGTGTGTCGCGGCACCTGCGTGTTATGGCGCTTCAGGGGCCTCGATATGTAACCGTACGGTTACAGTACATATAACTGTTTTTGAAAATTTATATAACTTTGGCTCTCTTCAGGAACAAGTGGGGAGTTCGAAAATACGAATAATCAATTTGAAATAGAATATTTAGAAGATAACTGATTATCTGGAAGAAAACGAAGGAAGACAAAGTGAAGAGTGCAGCGCTGTGCCGGAACTTATTCCATCAGAGAACGAGGTTAGTTCTTGATAAAATCAAACACTTGTTCTAAAACTACAACAATTATAGTCATTCATGTAGGAACAATGTTACTTTATTGTAGGTAATAAGTGACAAGGGTGTAGACCCAAGAACAAATTGGTCGAGGTGGAACCCGAACTCACTCAACAGCCAAAAACTCAGTCCCTGAATTTATTTGGAAAGGCTCACCAAAAAAGTGATCCTCCTGTAAAACCATCAGAGGACAAATTAATTTGTAACGGGCAATATCAAGAGGAAGTGCAATTAGGAATGGCTTTAGTTAAACGAACACCAAAGAAGCCATACCCAAAAAAAAGAGGCAGCAGACAGGCGGAGGGAACCGCCGAGCTTACAAGAGCGAAATTAGAGTACCTGGCTATTTTGAAAAAGGGGGCTGAAGAGAAACAAAAACTTGAAAAACAAATTTTAGAAAAAACTTTAATTGAACAAGAATTGAAAATTCAACTGTTACGTAAACAATTGGCCCAATACAAGAAAATTTAGAGTTATGACAAACTTAAGTTCTAGGATAATAAATATATTGTATATAAGTTATACGTATGATTTTTATTTCTCAAAAACACATTACAGACTTTTTTTAAGATAAGATTTGCGTTACTGTGTATCCAACAGATTGCTGAAATAAGCAATGATAGTTTGGCGTGCACGCCTATCTTCAACAGGGAAGTTAGCCTCATTCTGAACATTTTCGTTCAATATTAGGTCCCAACGAATGTTTAGCAACGGATCGTTGGCCGGCAGATCCTCTGTAGCTAAGCGTGCTCTATTGTGTAACACGGCTGTTGCCACAATTACAGGTAGGACATGGTCCATTGTAAATCTCATTCACCAAACACGGAAACCTACGTTTCCAGATACCAAACGTACATTCTATTTTATTCCGAGTTCTAATTTGTGCCTCATTGAATAATCGTTCAGCCGCTGTTGGCGGTTCATTTATCGGAGTAATGAGGTAGTTTTTCAAAGCATAGCCTCCATCTGCTAATATCAATCCACCTCCAAACTCCCCAGCTTCAAGTCGAGCGCACAATCTTGAATTTCGGAATATTGTCGAATCATGCACTGATCCTGGCCAACGTGCTACAATGCTTGAAAACTTTAAGTCAGTGTGGTTCAAGCACCGCATCCAGGTGCGATTTCGAGTCCCCACCCGACTACCGTTGTCATGGTGACGGATGACGCTTGATACTGTTTCGCATGACTAACGCGATGCGAGAGTGAAGGACAGACCTACTTGTAACTAGTGGAGGGGGCAGTAGCCGTGTGACGGGCCCCACCCGTGGACCACAGTGCTTTAAGTGGCTGTCGCATGTTGCTTGCACATTTATAGAAAAGTAGCCTTTTCTATTTCGGAAAAGTTCTGCGTTGTCTCCACCGAATGACTGCACCTCAATGTGCGTGCAGTCGAGTGCCGCGATGACTTTCGGAAGCCTTGCAATCGCATAAAAGTCTATTTGTGCAACACATATCTCCTCCTCTGTTGCAGGCAATTTTAATTCCTGCCGACCTAACTGCAATGAGATGAGATCCTGTTGCATAATACCGCAGAGTTAGCAGGAGTTGGTTCACCGGTGGAATGGGGTTATTCCTGAAATTATTCACATTTATAATAAAAAAGATTCACTTCTTTTTTAAAGAATTATGTTCCCTAAGTTATACATACCTTGCTGTCCGATATTTGCAAATTTGGCTCTATGTCATGTAACAGAACCTGAACAGTATTTTTCCTTAAACGGAATCTTACAAAAAAATCCACATCATCGAGAATTTCAAAATAATTCACTTGGTCTTGGAATAGCCTTGCTCTTCGTCTTGGTTGATAATATTCATCTTCGTCTAAGGATGACAAAACGGTCATTAGGGTCATTTGATAACGGTAACAATGGTCGCGAATTTAAAATAGCTTCAATCTCGGTGACGCACTTTAATAGAGCCTCATAACTCAGAAGGGTTTCTCCTACTACGCCAGTGTGGTCCAAGCATCGCGCCTAGGTGCGATTCGGGAGCCCGTGGGTTCCCCCAACCGACTACCGTTGTCATGGTGACGGACGACGCTCGATATTGTTTGACATGACTAGCGCGATGCGACAGTAAGGACAGAACTACTTGTAACTAGTAGAGGTGTTAGTAGCCGTGTGAGCGGACCCGTGGACCACATTGGTGTAAAGGATAAGTCCTTAGAGCATATATCTATGGACTGCTAGTCGGCAACTTCAGTGTGGTTTGAAGACCTACACCGCCTCGGTTAACCAAGAACTAAAATCGCAATGTTTTGTATATATTTATATATATACACACAAAGTACACTTGCGCGCGCATGCAAAATTTCGTTGCTCGTCGCTCCTTGAAACCACTCACTGTATCTTGACAATGGTGTGAATCCAGCAACTTGTGTAGTTCTTAGTTAACCGAGGCGCTGTAGGTCTTTGAGCCACGGTCCGACACGGCTCGCGGTAGCTGCTAGCAGTTCATACATATATAGTCTAAGGATAAGTCCAAAAAAGCGAATGTATGGCGTATATGTGAGCGAGGTAGGCGTATGTGCGTGACGAGTGAGTGGGGATGAGCGGAAAGTGTGAGGTGTGCGGACAAGTAGCGAAAGATATAGAGGAACAAGTGAAGGAAGCGGACGTATGTTGAAGTGGTGTAACCGATTGTGAGTAGGGCAAGAGTAAAAAGTAGTAAAAGAGAGTGTGATCAATCATTTGCCATCCGTCGATTATAAGTACCTTAGATTAGTATAATCGTTATCTCGTTTCGGTTACCCGATGGGTAGCCGGCAAAGATGATTGAAGGCTCGCTTAAATTCTCCGGATGCTGTTTTGACGGTCGCCGCTCGCGTAACTCCGTCTTCGCCTGGGTACAGTTTCGTTACTCTGCCCAACATCCATTGCCTGCATGGGAGGCCCTTGGCCTTGATCAGGACGACGGTTCAAGCGAGCAGCTTCGGCCCGTCCTTAATCCATTTATGGCGCATGTGGAGCTCGTTTAAGTACTCGAGGTTCCAACGGGCCCAGAAATCCTGTCGGACCTTTGAAATGTGTTGCCAGGTCGACAACCGATTGACTGGAACAGATGATAATTCTCCCTCCGGAAAGGTCGTCAACGGTTTCCCAATTAACCAGTGTGCGGGCGTTAAGACGAGCAAGTCGTTCGGGTCAGAGGATAAGGAGGCAATGGGTTTAGAATTCAGGATGCCCTCTATTTCGATTACAAACGTATTTAATTCCTCGAACGTGAATAAGGAGCCACTCGTTGGAAGTGGTGTTTGAATAATTTAACGGACGCCTCCCAGAGGCCGCCGAAATGCGGTGCGACGGGGGGTATGAAGTGCCAGTTGATGCGTTTTTCGCTAGCGAATGCATTTATTTTATTTACGTGTTCACGTCTAGAGCGTATAGTTCCTTTAATCGACTGTTCGCCCCTACTAAATTAGTTCCGTTATCAGAGTAAATGTGCTCCGGAACTCCGCGTCTGGCGGTTGACAAGTCAAGTCTAGCGTGGCTAGCGTCAAGTCTTCGGTTGACAAGTCGCTGATGAGCTCGAGATGTATCGTTTTAATCGACATACACACGAAGACGCATAATATGAAACGCCAAATATGGACAACCAAGATATCGGCGGTAAAATTTTTGAAGCCATTGAGAAGCTCACAAAACAAATGGCAGAGATGCGAAACGAAGTAACTAGATTAAAGAAAAAATCAAATGAGGCAGGAACCAACAGCGGGAATCCAAGTCCTAACGAGACAAATATGCCAACGGATGAAACAGATTTATCTGAGGATGAATCTGCGATGTCCTCACTTTCAAGAAAATCTATGAGTAACCTACGCGAAGAAGTCGACATGATATCAGAATTTAATGGACACAATATATCGATCGAGACATTTATCACAGAATTAAAATTATCGCTTAAAAATCTCCCCGAGGCACAACACAGTAGATTTATCAGTTTGATTACACACCAAAAAATTATTAAAGGAAGCACGACAAGCTATTGATGGTGTTTGTACTTATCGATAGTCTAATTTTAACGCTGTTTCGCTTAGCGCTGGAACTTATTGGAACGTATCCCCCGCGTTAAGCGGGGTCTTACTGTACACGAAATTGTCAATTTTACAGCCTTCCTCGATTGGGACCTATTGTCTGGGACCGGGCCGATAGGCAATAGGTCCCGGTTGGTGAAAGGCTGGGTCTGCGAGTTTTAAGTTGGGAGAAATGCAAATTGCAGATACTGTGTGGCACTACCATTTAACTGTCATAGAGGTGCACAGCAGTGCATGGCGACGATGGCGACAGAGTTGTTTCAGAGGGGCCACGCGGGACTTTACCACCACCACGTATCACTAAACGACACATTCTCTCTGAGACAGCCAAAATAATCCGCCCGATACGGTTATACGGCCACCGCGGACACGCCGTTGCTGCCCAGAAATTTGGCATGATGTCATGGCAACGTCATGGCAAAAGGGGTTTTGGGTTGGTTAGTGTAACGCGCGCTGGAGAGGCGTCGGTTTTGGCGGTGTGCGTGCGCGTCTGTGTGGGATGCGCGCAGCTTAGGGCCAGTTAGGTCCTTAGCTTCGCACACAGACGCGCACGCACACCGCCAAAACCGACGCCTTGGGACCACTGCTTCTGCGCCTTTTTTTAATACGGAAAGATACTCAAGTTTTGCCCTTATAATGTCGGCGGATCAGCCGCGTCGCGTGTTACCATGTTTTGGCGCCTGCGGATAAATGAGACTGAGAATTGAACCAATCAAAGTCGCAGTTACAACGGAATTCAGACTCGCTGAGAGTTATCGCGAAGAGGGTATACGGTTAACTAACCAGAGCTGAAATATTTCTGGTGGAATGGTACAGCACTTAATCATGATTAAAGCCTCGGTTAAAAATTAATCATGATTAGCTAACCGCCGATTTAACCGAGGTTGGTGGAACCGGCCCTTATGGTCAGATTCCACTGTCGTTTTACATTGGCTTCAGAAATCCCCGTACATGCTCAAAACATTTGTCGCGAATCGTGTTTCGAAAATTCAAACCGCGACAGATATTTCCCACTGGCGACATGTGAGCTCGGGAGACAACACTGCCGACGTGATTTCGCGCGGTCAAAACGCAAGCATTTTGTCCTGTAATGATCTTTGGTGGCATGGGCCTACCTGGCTACAGCAGGTACCGGAGTATTGGCCAACCGAGGTTCTACACCCTCTTGAAGAGGAACTACCTGATGAGCGCTCGCTTACAATTTTGCCGGGCATCATTAAGAACACGGAGATGTGGTCTCGTTTCTCCACGTGGAATAAAGCTCTTCGCGTAATAGTATATTGTCTTCGGTGGTGCAAAGGCATTAATCGTTGTCGTGGTCCTTTGACCATCGAAGAATTACAGTCAGTTCATCGTTCTATAATTCGTCTCGTTCAGAGAGAAGAATTCGCGTCGGACATTATGCATTGCATCGAAATCAAAAATTGAATGTCAACAGCAAATTGCTCTCTTTAGACCCTTTCCTCGACAAACACGGTTTGCTCAGGGTGGGGGGTCGGCTTCGTCACGACGACATACACTTCTCGCAAAAACATCCTCTTTTGCTTCCTCGACACCACCCGATTTCGGAGTTAATTATAGCTCACATACGCCATACTGTTAGGTTGTAGCCACCACTAGATTTAAGCATTTCTCTGTTAGGTCTAAGCCACCACTATTTTGATAGCTATTGGTTAGGGCATGCCCTTCATCTAACGTAAATAACTTAAGTTTCAAGACAACTGAAGCTTTGTGCCAATGGTGATGTCACCGTATGCACCGCGTGCCTACGTAACTGACGCTTAGGGTTTTTCCCCCAATAAACAGTACCTAGAAAACGCCCAAATCTGGGCCCGACACTCTAAGAAAGACCAACGAGCAAGCAACATCGTAACGCTGCTCGATACTCCGCTCAATAACTTAGTTCATTTTGCAAACTGTACGCTATTCCTAATAAACCTTAAGTTGTGCTTGTGAGAAGAGGAGTGAATACCGAGACTATCACCCCACACCTTCCCAACGCGGCATAACAGTACGCACTGCCATGCAGGTCTCAATAGCACATTAAACGCAGTTCGCCAAAAATATTGGCCTATCGGTGGGCGGAATGAAATTCGTCGCGTGTTGCACAATTGCGTAATCTGCTTTAAAAATCGACCTACGGAATTTCGGTACAAAATGGATTCGCTACCTGAATCCAGGGTAATCTTTACACGTCCCTTCGTAACCACCGGTGTGGATTATTGCGGTCCTTTCTTTGTCAAGGAAAAGAAACTTCGAAACAGAGGAAAGGTAAAGGTCTATGTCGCGATATTCGTTTGTTTGCCACGAAAGCCGTCCATTTAGAAATAGTGTCAGACATGACTACGGAAGCATGCTTGGCCGCAATCAAACGTTTCGTCGGGAAGCGCGGAGTACCTCAAGATTTACATTCCGACAACGGCACAAATTTCTTAGGCGCAAAAAATGAGTTGCAAGGGATCATTAACACCTTTGAAGCACAGGACTTGATTAAAACTAACTTGGCCATGCAGGGTATCAGATGACATTTCTCTCCCCCTCGAGCACCTCACTTTGGAGGTCTCTGGGAGGCAGCCGTTAAGGCTTTCAAATCTCATTTGTATCGCGTAGTTAAAGACACCTTATGTCTTTTGAAGCATTGAACACCTGTATCATTGAAATTGAATCCATATTAAATTCTCGGCCTCTAACTCCACTTTCATCCGATCCAAGTGACATCGTTCCTCTGACTCCTGCCCATTTTTTGATCGGTGAAAGACTCACTAGCTTGCCCGAGCATGACATCTCCGGTTTACCGGAAAATAGATTGTCTGCTTGGCAACTTATACAGAGGGTTAGGCAACCATTCTGGGCCCGATGGCATCGGGAATATCTCCATGAGCTGCACGCACGTAGCAAGCGGCACCTAGAGGATCAACGCAGTTTCCGAAGGACGTCTGGTGGTGATCCGAGACGACCAATCGCCTCCGATGCATTGAAAATTGGGCCGCATTGTGGCGACGGTTCCAAGATGGCGGTCGTCCGGCAGGGCCACTGATCTCTATACAATGGATGCGAGATCAGGATCTGGGGTCTCGGTCCTCCGAGTGGTGCGGTGCGCGGGGGTGCCTGCCAGGTTCGGCATGGCGTCGCTGCTGCCCGCGCCATGAGGGGGAAGCCAAGCTGAGGCAACCGAGCGCGTCCCCGGGTTGCGGATAGGGGAGCGCCCTGCATTGTCAAGGTTCTTTGCAGGGTAGCCACGAAATAAGCAGGGGCAACCCTGGCGAATAAGTGGTCGCGGACAGCAAGCGGGTTTGGGCGGGCTCCGGAGCCAGGCGTCTGGCAGCCGCCCACGTATGAATGGGAGTATGAGTGAGAGTATGAATCAGCCGCGGCCGGCGCGCTGTGGATATTCCCTGCAGACTAGCCAAGGGGGGAGTAGTAAACCCCCCGACCGTGTGCCCGGGATATGTCTGTACCTGGCCTTCCCGGGTGCGGTGCATGTTGGCGTGTGCCCTGCAGCGCGAAAGCGCTGTGGGTCCTGCGCTGATGGGTGCTGCCCCGCGGGGGAATTCAAAGTGGGAAAACCGCTACCCGGGCATGGACGGAGCCAATGTGGGGGTTGAAGCGAGGCAAGCTGGGCGCGGGTATGGGGGTTTATCTAGGCTGGATATTACTCCATAACCTGAGCCTGCCGGGGTTAAAGGCAGGCACCGTCTAGCCTGAGGTGCTGTGTCCCACCCTCGGATTGGTGGGCTCCTCAGCACGATAGGGGTGACGTTAAACCTTTAGCATCAATTTATTAACATTTTCTTAGAGTCACTTTGGTACGGATAGGGGTGGCCGCCTGACAAGCCGCTTCTCGGCTTCCGTACCCGTAACTAGGTTCTCTATCCGGCGGGGATAGTAACCCACCTGCGCTCTGGGTTGCCGTGAAGGCCGAACCGTCGTAAGAAAAATAATATCTGCCAAAATGTTTACTTCAACAACAAACAAACATACAAAGGATAGCACGGTCGTCGGGGGTGGTCTCAAGGAAGGAGCGAGGGCCAGCTCGTTGGAGGAGGAACAGCGGGGGACGAAGGGCGTCAGCTCAGCCCTGCCTGAGGGGGAACGCGAGAGCCGAGTTGGTTCGCCACCAATTTACGCGGTGTCGGATGAGGAAGATACCGATGAGGAGCAGGGTATTGCCGACATCATGGGGGGCTGCAAGGAAGTCAGGAGACTGGAAGAGCTGTGGGAAGGCAAAGACCAGAAGGAGGCGCAGTCTCTTGCGAGGATGATCAGGATCATTGGAGGACTCCGAGAGAGAGCGGCGGATGACTCAGTGGACGAGAAACAGGATGTTGCTGGTTTGGCGGAGATCCTCACAGAAGCAAGGAGGCTGGAACGGTGTCGCGAACAGAAGGCGCTAATCAGGAGCAAGGTGCACAAGGAGTTGGGGGAGTTTGTCCAGAAGCTGGAAAGGAAGGTGGAGAGGGGGGGACTGGGGACGACTCTTCCGGGGGGAGAGTCCCACATAACCCGGCCCTTTGGGGTCGGGTATGCGTAACGCATTTCCCCTGCTCGGTAAAAAAAAAAAAAAAAAGATCTGGGGAATGAAGTCCATAGGAACGGTGGAGTCATAGACGGTCTTGCAGGGTATTACGTATAATGCCGGGCCTATTATCCTGCAAAGTGGGTACCTTGTAGGGTGCCGCGATCTGAAAATTGTTCTGCAACATTTTTTTTCTTCGGTGCACCCCTCGTTTCCCTAAGAAAAATTGCTATCTGTGGGGTTGAAACGTTTAATGCCGTCCTTTCACTCTGTTAAAGGTAAACATACCGACACCACAAACACTTTTTGGGAGACATCGGGTCATATACTTTGACATAAATATATTCATCCGTAAGTATATTGTTGCGGATGCGTCTAAGACCTATCGTTACCCGAAATCGCCTTAGTAACGCGCGGCCGCTCGCGCGTCTTTTTAGTTTTTAGTGGGGGTAACGCGGCGTTGTCGCCGAGGCAAGCTTCGCCACGCGTGGTGCGAGTCGAGACGAGTTTTGTACTGAGGACCGGTGAGGTAGCAGCTGTGGCACCTCACGCAATAAAACGCTTTTCCTAACAAAGGAATTAATCTTTTACTAAAACACGTACCTGGGAAGTGAGAGACATAACATATGTGTTGTATTAGAAAGCATCCAAAATATTGTTCAAGCGTGAAACGAAACGATCCTAACCCAATCAGCGATTGGCGAAGACAGGTGAAATTAGTTAATATTGAAAAATTAAAATGCAGAAATGTGTCAAATCTTGGAGAGTTAAAATTTTACAATGTGAGAAATGTTGAAAATTATGTAAGCTTCGCACATTTCTGGCCATGGTTTCTTCAACGCACTGATTTGCTTTCAGACAATGTGCAATGTGAAAAAAATTGAAAGAATCACGTAGGAAAAATTGGCTCAACTTTGAAATATACCATCTCAACACCGCATTCTATATCAATTTAGGTGAGTACCACCACAATAGGATATATCCGCTGGATCTACAACTAAAATGTAATAGGCATTTACATTAGTTCACTTTTGTATGTTACAGACTCCTGATGAGGAAACTAATTGTTTTGAAACATGTAAGGGATGAAATATATTAATTCATTCCATTCTCAACACAGAAGAGGGCAATCCTACATTATACATTATGTATACATTTCTTTTCCTGATTCCGCTGTTCAACTTGGTGTTGAAAACAAATGTAAAATTTTGTTGCTGCTATTTTTGGGCTGATTGTCACATATCCTGTTCAAATATAAACATTTTGTTGTACATTTTTTTATTCATGCTCCCTAAGATGTGTACAAATACATATTCCAAAATTAATAATATCGCATTAATAATTTTCCGAAATTTAGCCTGTTTTGAGGTTGGTCACAGTAGGATAACCCCTTAACAGTTATGTGCTTTGAGCGGGAAAAGCAGCGAGAACTGACATATTAGCCCCTCGGAGAGGGAATAAGAGCAACTTAAGTGGTCGTATTACACCACTTGACGAAGTCAGACTTATGTGCACGTTGTGACGTCACAATAAGTCTGACTTAATAAGAGACGATTTTGCAAAGATGCTTGGCTCGGTCCTGCTTAAGTCGTGACTGTGAATACGCACGCTGACTCAGCAAATGCTTAGGACATGCTTGAGCAGGACTTCGATCCAAGTCGTGACTGCGAAAGCAAGCACGTATTAAGGATATAAATAAGTACGCAGAACACATTCCCTGCTTTACACATTCATTGAATTTGGTTGCCAAGTGTGCTGCAGAATGTTGTATGGAAGCATTCATTTTCTTCGATTTTGTTAAAAGCCTCTACACATCTTTTTCCTCTTCTACCTATCGATGGGGTCTTCTTACAAAAGCACTCGAAGATACAGGTTCAAAACTCCCGATTTTGAAAAGACTGTCGGACACCAGGTGGTCTGCTCGAGCTGATGTGACAAAGGCACTTTTATGCGATTTTACGACTATCAAACGAATTTTGGACGTTACCTCTAATAACAAGGATCAAAAAGTAGAGTGTCGTAATCAGGGGTACGGACTAGTTTCGAAGATGAATAAATTGGAAACGGGAATAATGACTATTTCGTGGAATGGAAACCTGGAACGCTTGCAAGCGACTAGCGCATCGTTACAGTCACCTGATCAAGACCTTAACACGGGATATGCCCTTTATGAATCGGTACACGGGTACGTTCAAGCAATGCGTTCTACATTTTCAGACATTGAGGCAAAAGCCAAAATCCTGACTAGCTGTGAAGAATACCAGCAACAAATTTCAAGACGACGTAAGCGTAATACTGAGTACGACTGTTTCAGCGACTCTACTACGCTCGATGAAGTCGTAGAAAATCAAACGTCTAAACAAAAATTTGAAACTCTGGTATTTATTGTCATAATTGATAATATACTGTCTGCCTTAACTAAACACATGGAAGCGTACCATCGAGTGACTGGTGTATTTGGTATACTTCGGCAGTTAAAATCCCTTACAGCAGAAGAGATCTTGAAAAGAGCTCCAATTATGGTCAATGCTTACCAAAACAATTTGGAAGAAAGCCTAGGCGACGAACTTGTGCAATTCGTCGAACTACTTAAATCAGATGTGGCTGCTACTATTGACAAAAAAAAGCACGAGGCTTTGGAACTTCAATTTTATAGACTTATAGTGGAAAATTCATTAGATTCGTGTTTCCCAAATGTGAAAATAATTTTACGCATTTACTTATGTCTAATGATTACTAACTGCAGCGGAGAACGTTCTGTTTCGACATTAAAGCGCATCAGAAATGAGTTAAGGAACACGGTGAGACAAGATCGTCTGAATAACCTCACGTTAATGAACATTGAATGTGATTTACTTAGAGAAATTGATATGAATAGCGTTATGTCTAAATTTGCTCATATTAAGTAAATCGAGACAAGTTTATTTGTAAAATTTGGGTTTTATTTTATATCCTAAATCAAACCCCTTGATAAAATTTGTTACAGGCCCCGCGCTGGCTTAATCCGGCACTGTATAAGTAATAGTATATCTATTATTCATATGAAATTAAAGTAATAGTGTAACATAAAATCGTGTGTGTGTGTGTGTGTGTGTATATATATATATATTAATTTTAAGCATGCGTTAATGTGTATAATGGGCACGTCGCGTGTCCAATGATTTGGAAACCAACGTATTGTTACGGTCGCGCCAAAAGCCCCCAAACAGGGCAGCACAATTGGGTGAGGAGATCGCCCAGAATTCGACCGCAACCTCTGGACCGACTACAGGTCGGGACCCATAGAACCCAGCGGCGTTGCCAACTCCGAGGTCGCCAACCGGGCCGACGCGGCCTTAGACGCGGCAGGTGCAAGTCGAACAAGGCAAGACGAACAAGGAAAAGTCAAAAGAGGTACAGCCCCACGGGCCAATCAACCGACGCAGCTTTGGAATCACCGAGAGGAGGGGGCCTGTTCAAGGCTCCAACCAAAGTGTTCCCTAATTTGAGTTATTACTGCGACCGTGACCCTCCGTGCACCTCAGCTGTGTTTAAAAGACGTTTGCGTACCCATTGAGATTCCGTCGTCGTTTACCCACGTGCATCCGCGGAATACCTATTGTACCGACAGCGATAAGATTATGGGCTTGTTTGTCTTTAATTTCTCTAAAAGGGAGCCTGCGTGCTTCAAGATGCCCTCGCGAATTATCCGTAAAGAACATATTATCCACGGCAATAGAATAGAAAGCTTTTATGGGCTTGTTTATTCCTTAATGATCTATTTGATTCGGTGAACGGCCACACGTTGAAACCGGAAGCAAGGTATCGTGTGGCCGTCACCAAAAAAAGCGGGCATACAGACTTTTGGGCGGCAGCCATTACAAGACTAAAAAAACATAAAATTTGTAGATCTGGAGTCAAGACGGGAGACATCCCGTCCATTATGTTTAAAAAATTGGATAAAAACACTTATTAGTTTTCAAAAGTTAAACTCTTTTTTGCAGAGGGAAGGTTTTAAATATTTTTTTCCCCAATTTATTAATCAAGATCCATTAGAAAACTTTTTTGGCTGTATAAGATCTCTAGGGGTTCGTAATATAAAACTCACAAGTTTGCAATTTATTTGGTCTTTTAAAACATTATTAAAAAATAATCTTACGACACGCCGGTCTAATTCTTATAATTGCGAAGATAAAGGCACTGGTCAGATTTTATTTAATTTAAAACAATTTTTAAACTCACCGTCAGTGCCTAATACCGGTGTGTCCAATGATGATAATAATAACATAATTTCTGTTCAATTCAGTCACAGTGCAACAATTTCAAATGATAAATTCACATTTTTGGTTTCTAAACATTTAGAAAAACAGCAAGATCTCATAAATTGCAACACTTGCAACAACATTTTGAAAATAAATTTTTTACCGATATTACCACAGTGTGGCAACGGCTTTGCACCAGTTACATTCCGACGGTCACCAGGACTTCGAAGGTTGCTTACTCACGATCAAATTTATCAGATTTATCAACAATATATTTGATGTATTGAACAGTCGGAGCCTGTACGGCCACTCAACCAAAAGAGGCCTCACGAGAGACTCGGCCAATGAAATTTTCAAGTTTTTTGGTACAGCGACTCAGTATCTATCAAATTTAAAACTTAATGGCGTCCCCGTTATAACTTCTAAATCCAAAACAGAATTCGTTAGATTTATCAATGACATGAACAATTTGATGAGAGCACTGTACGAAACGTATGTCCTCAGCGACCAGCTACGGTACATTTTAACATATAAATTCTCGCAGGATCATCTGGAACTCTTTTTCGCGTGCGTCAGGTCGGGGGGGGGGGGGGGGGGGGGGGGGGGGGCAATAATAACCCGACCGCCGACCAATTTTTGGCAGCCTATAAAAGGCTGCTGCACCACAATGACGTGAAATCGTCGGCAACAGGGAATTGCATCGACCTACTTAATATTAATATTTTAACCGTAACGTCCAGACGCATGGACGTTCAGGACGTACAAATACAGCCGGACAGAAGCGATGATGTTACCACCGACGATTTACCCATGGAATGTCTCGATGCGAGTGGGAGCCACGCCTTAAAATATATGGCTGGCTTTATACAGAGGAAGGTTTTCAGACAAACAAAATGCGAAATGTGCAGAGAAATAACGGGAAATCTGCCTCAAGAACAATCGTCATTTATTGAGCGGAAGTCACGCGAATTCTTAGTTTATCCAGCTAAGGACACCTACAAAATTATTGTTGTGGCCGAAAAAATATTCAATATTAATAGAATTAATAATACTGTGTTACGTCCTACGTCCTCCACCCGCCTATTCAGTAGCCATACTCTCGCAACGGGTTCACCGCACCATGTACCCGCTCCTTATCGATAAGTCGTGCATCAGCGAAATAAAGATCATCGCCCCGCGTAGAAGTCATTAGAAGGTCGCGGATAAGCAGAATAAGAGCCACCGGAATTCCTCCACGAAACGCTGACACCCGTCCACGCGCAACAAGACAATAGATGTAAGTCAAAACACAAGAATGCCAACGCTGAACCGACACGCGGGTCAACCACCCAATAACCGATCAGCAATTCTCAATGATAGAGTTCCAAGAACACAAACGCCAGTTCTACGAAGCGCCTAGCGATATCAGCAAAAACCAACTAGTTAAATAAGCGCGGAACCACAGGGCGGCCTCTCTTTTGACGGACAGTCCGCTACCAACGTAAACCCAGGTCGCGTCAGTTCAGTTCGGCTATTCGCTTAAACTAAGTCATCCACTGTCAGGCTCCCAGTAGCCAACCTTTAAGTACAATAAAGACAATTGTAAACCGCGACACGAGTGTGCTGCTGCCCATACGACACCTCACCCATCACAAGGTAAGTGACCAACGCTCCGTCTCCTCTTCCGACGATATTCCCCGGTAACCAAACACCGCGATTATACTCGGTCGCCGCGATAATCCACTCCGCTACCGGTACATACGTTAGGTCAGGGATAAGTCAGTGAACCGCTCCACTGACGGATCCAAATCTTTCGGCGCGATCCATCCGTCCGCCCGTCCTCGATCCCTGGTATACCCGGTGAACGCAGGGTGCCAAAAACGAGGACGTAACAACTGTAACCGTATTTTTAGGACGGTTACATCGTACCGTAAACACCGTTTGTGTACGTGTACCAGGGGTAGGCCACTCTCCCCGAAAACGTGGTAATTAGGGTGGGGGTATTAGTTCGGGTAAAAGCGTGCCCTGGTGGGATGGCGTTGTAGTAGCTCAACGACGATTGGCTGAAATTTTGCAAGATGGCGGCAACAAGTGGCTTACGCGGCGTCACTTCGCAACGGTTTTCTGCAGTATTCTGTCAACGCATCTGTAGGACTGTGTAAGGCTGTCTGGGACTGTTCAGGAAACTTAGAGGTTGTGTAAATTTGTGCAAGAGTGGTGTGAGTTTTGGGTGTTTTTCTGTTTGAATTAGGCATTTTTGTAGGTTGTGCAGCTGTGAATCAGTTGACAAATAAGTATTTAAAGTATCGTTAAATACTTGCGAGGTTTGATGTTCAGAACGATCAAGGCGGTACATATTTCCCTACATATAACCTATTTCTGAAATCCGTTTGGCATTAATTCTAGAGATGAAGTCTGAATGCTGTGTCTGCGGGTGCAGATCCAATAAGTACGTAGTGCCGTGCCATATTTTCCCAAAGAAACCTGAGCAATATGCACTCTGGAAGGCTGCTTCCAGATTATAAATAATCTTACAACCCGCCGTTCTGTTGGTGGCAATTGCGAAAGCAAAGGCACCGGCACCGTTTTATTTAATTTAAGTAGCTTAATAAATTCAACTCGGAATAATAGTAACCCAGTAATAGACGAGGGAAACGTAGTGTGCCAGAAACCTTCAACCTCACAGACGCGTGAACAAATAAACTCTCAATTTCCCTCACAAGTTTTCAAATCTTTTTCAAATCTAGAATCATTCCAGACGTGCGCATCGTGCCTGGAACAATTCGTGGAACCAAATTTGTCAGTTGGTTGTGCACAAGCACTAGCAACCATACAACAATATTTAGAATTTAACTGCCATAGAGCCGATATTGTGGATGTATTGACCACCATGGCATACATTAATATAGATTTTAATTTTATTAATTGTGCTTCACCCGACAATCAAATGAGAGAAGTGTTTGTTCACGCGTGTGTCAAGGTCTCCGTGCAAAATTGGACGCGTCATATAAATAATATTTTATTAGGAAAAGAAACGTCATGTGCGCCTACGGATGGTATTGTAAAAATAGCCTCGATCAAGTACGAGAAAACTCGGAAAAGAAAAGACAAATACTGATTTGTGACGAACAGAAAGAGTAATAATCTTACATTCTAACAAGGGAAGTAACGGTCAACATTTTATTGATTAATTTTCACGATTCTCGTATTAAATATTACTTTATTACACGCAGGTGTTAATTGCAGTTCTCATTTCCAGATTATGAAGAGGTCATTCATTTAAAAAGCAGCTCAAAGTTAGCTGCAATAATGGATTAAGCGACTAAAGAAGATTGCAGTGGAAAAGCAGGGTCATGAAGCGCCAAGCACATCTTTGGAAATATAAATCTTTAAATATACTTTAAGTACTTATGAATTATGTGAAAAAATTAATAATTTATTCGTTATTAGGAAATGTAAGAAAACGTTTCAATATATTTTTCGATCAAATTATTTTATATTGTATATTAATTTCCGTTTACTTCAGGGCAAAGATGCCTACACTATTTATATTTATACTTACTATTATATTTATAATAGCTTTTAATTCGTCGATACAATGTAGATTTTTTTCTGGTAGAGCTATTCTAGGTACAGATCTGTAGCAGAAGTGTTGAAGTGGTAAAAATATTTAAAGCTCTCTTCCAGCATCAAGTATTTGTTGCTAGAAAGCTATAAATATTTTTTACACTTTCAGACTTTTGGTACAGATCTGTACCTAGGGGCGCTCTACCAGAAAAAAATCTACAGTGTATCGGCTCTTTTTGGAGCTTTTGGCCTTGGCGTTTTGGAGCACGGTTTAAACTCCCGATTTAGTTCCATTTAGGCGTGTAGTGTGAGGGGGCGATACTGTCGCTGTGTCGACGGTCTCGCAAGAGGGGAGTGGCCGCCCCCCGACGTGTACCCGCTTCATATACCGAGCGCTCAGCAGAGGGATATCCTCTCGCGTATGTACCAATGAATTTGTCATATCTTGAGTTTAGAGGCCTAACCACCCTCATTTACGAAAGAACCGACCCATCATAAATTCTCGAGCCTGCGATTATCGGCACACGTCAGAGCATACGCATAGTATACGCACATAGCACGGATCAAAACTGCATCACACCACGCGCGTTTCTCTGTGTCGAGAGTACATAAACATAGCCGAATAGCACTACGTACGGCCTGTCGTACGTATTGCACCGCGAATACTACCGCATTTGTACGTGTCTGTACCACGGCTTTGACTCATCACAGAATATATACGCATTTTACCAGCTACCATACCGACTCTCTCACTACAATACCTCTCGTCGCCTAGTGGTTCGAATCCACGGGCATTTCACACGTGCCCACTATTAGTTACGTGACGACTAAATTCATTATTTTAACTGTATCTATTTTTGATTAACCTCGAATGCAACCTCAGGGTCTGCATACTCCTTCAGAGTAAGCCTACCGTTGCATCCGAGGGAGAAGTGACCAGTCACGGGTTACAATACCTTACTTAAAAAAAATATTCTGTCACAGTGATGTGCTCAAGCATTCAGAAACATTGACATTTGTAATGCGTGTAATTCGTCGCGTAATGCACAATTGCGTAATCTGTTTTAAAAATCGACCTACGGAATTTCGGTACAAAATGGCTTCGCTACCTGAATCCAGGGTAATCTTTACACGTCCCTTCGTAACCACCGGTGTGGATTATTGCGGTCCTTTCTTTGTCAAGGAAAAGAAACTTCGAAACAGAGGAAAGGTAAAGGTCTATGTCGCGATATTCGTTTGTTTTGCTACGAAAGCCGTCCATTTAGAAATAGTGTCAGACATGACTACGGAAGCATGCTTGCCCGCAATGAAACGTTTCGTCGGGAGGCGCGGAGTGCCTCAAGATTTACATTCCGACAACGGCACAAATTTCTTAGGTGCAACAAATGAGTTGCAAGGGATCATTAACACCCTTTTTTAGTTCGCTGATTACCAATCCACCGGAAACTGATAAATATGGCGCCCTAAAAGAAGCAATCCTCGCAGAGTTTCGCGACAGCGAAGAGAAGCGCTTTCGCAAGCTCCTCACCCACGCAGATCTCGGCGACCAGCGGCCATCGAAGCTTCTCAAGGGCTTACAAGACCTCGCTGAGGGCAAGGTAAACAGCAACGTGCTAAAAATCATTATGGCGCCTGCCTACGCACATCCAGGCCGTCCTCTCCACTAGTGACGACGCATTGGAGAAGCTCGCGGCCAAGGCGGACAAGATCCGCCGCTGGTAGCCAGCTGGATGAGGTGATTAAACGCCTGGATAGACTTGAGGCCCGGTCGCAGTCGCGGTCAGTCACGCCACGTGGGCGAAGCGCCAGCAGAAGCCGCGCGCGTTCCTCCTCGGCATCAGCATCAACTGGACATTGCTGGTACCACGCGCGTTTCAAGGAACGTGCGACCAAGTGTACGCGCCCATGCTCATGGACCGGCAACAGTGCCAATGAAACGGGAAACTCCCGAGCGGGGTGTTAGCGGCGGAACGCACCTCGGGAGCAGCCTCACGCCGCCTTTTCGTCCGAGACCAGTGTTCCGGCACGCGGTTCTTGGTGGACACTGGCGCAGACCTCTCCGTTCTGCCACCCACACCTCCTCAACGACGCCTGCCGCAGGGAGCCAGCTTGTTCACAGCTAATGGAACGCCCATTAGCACCTTTGGCCAGAGGTTAGTGAGACTTAACCTAGGCTTGCGCCGTTCAATGCAATGGCCATTCCTCATAGCAGACGTGGGAAAAGCAATTATAGGGACTGACTTTCTGCAACACTTCGACCTATTGGTGGATGTCCGGCGCAGGAAGCTTGTGGACGCCAGCACCGGATCGCAGGTACCTTGTGACCTTTGTACCATCACAAACTGTACCATTCCGCAGGTCACAGTGCAGACTGCGAGCGCTGAGCTCTTGAAGAATTTCCCAGAACTAGTGAGACCCAGCATTGCACCGAAAACACCCAAGCACAACGTTACGCATGCCATAGTCACCAAAGGGCAACCACTTTCTGCCAGAGCACGACGTCTGGCCCCAGAAAAACTACAGGCTAGCAAGGCAGAGTTTCAGTTTATGCTCACGCATTGACTGTGCCGCCCTTCCAAGAGTCCTTGGTCCAGCCCGTTACATATGTTGCCCAAGAAGAATGGGGATTGGAGGCCTACGGGGGATTTCCGCAGACTCAACGCTGCAACAGAGCCCGACCGGTACCCAGTTCCATTCCTGCAGGACTGTGTGCAGTTTTTACACGTTGCAAAAGTGTTTTCGACAATAGACTTAGTGCGCGCATACCAGCAGATTCCAGTCCGCGCAGAGGACATACCGAAGACAGCCGTTGTGACCCCGTTTGGACTTTTTGAGTTTCCGTTCATGATGCCTAGGCTCAGGAACGCGGCTCAGACCTTCCAGCGGTTCGTCGACGAAGTATTGCGCGGGCTGGACTTCTGTCACGCCTACCTAGACGATATCCTGATTGTTCCGTTGCAAAATATCTATCTTCCTCATAATATTATTTACTTATAAGGAATGTCAAGTAAGAGGTGCCCCTCCTGTGCTTTCGTCCTGTAACGGATCGCAGGGGGTAAAAAGGAGTCCCAACGACGCTCTGTCGCTGGTAACTACCTGATGGCATCTATTGTCTTTCGCTAGACCATCGACGTGCCTGGACAGTATTTTGACCATATGTCACAATTTTTATTTTGAATTCACGCACTTTCGATAACTATATCTCGCCTAAGTCGAGAGCTCGTCCACGCACGTCCGTACCGTATGACCGCCTATAAGTGGAGAAGATCAACCTACATTATGAAAAACCTCATGAAACAGAGTTACACAAGCTAGAGCGTAGTATTCCAGAGATGAGAGTAACATTGGTAAAAGAAAGAAGAAGCATTCTCTTTCAGAATTCTATCGGAAGAGGGCACACTCAGACCATCGACGTGCCTGGACAGTGTTTGACCATATGTCACAATTTTTATTGTCCATTGTCCAAACACGTGGCACAGTCATTAAAAAAGGTCACCTTTCTCTACTAGGATTTAGAAAGGGCTGGCGCAGATTTCCCAGGCAATCGCTGGTCAGTTGTCGTGCACGTTTTTTATGGCTACTTGGAAAGCAAAACACGATGTACGTTACCCCCACGCGTCCCAACTCTTTACGGGTTTTTCCAACTAGGCGGAACTTCACCGCCTGGTATATTGTTCTTTTCCTTCCAATCAAATCACGGAATGCAAGGGATCAGCGAAGGAGGGCTACTGACAGCGAATGCCTGGAACGCCCATTTTGTAGTTTACTTAGCTATTCGTGAGCCATGTAAAAATCAGTACACCCTCCGCTACTCTACCGAAACCACCTCTACAGTGGAACTTACATTACAATTCGGTGCATCCTTTACGGAGATAGTACCCAAGAACATTCGTGCAATCACGACCAATCCTTCCGACATATATACACTTCAAGTTACAAATACAATAAAGCGTTCTTGTTATCAGTTTTCATTGTGCATCACTGTAATTAGAACCACTCATTTGAGAATTAGGTGCATTACGAGAAATCGCAACGCATCACAAGGAGGAACAATCGATCCTGCGTTAGTTACGCACCGCCGGAATTCGAGTCACCTCCCGTAGCCGCGCAAGACTACTTGCCCGACGCTACACTGATTGCGTCCCCATCGCCCGAAGTGCACGTGAGACATTTAGAGACAGTATGCACAAGACTGTGTGAGTTTGGCATTGCCATCAATCCCGCGAAGTGCGTGTTCGGTGCCTCTGAGGTTGTGTTTCTCGGACATTCAATTTCTGCCGCGGGACTCAAGCCTCTGCCACAGAAAACGCAAGCAATTATAGACTTTGCAAAGCCGACAGACGCTAAGGGCCTTAAGCGTTTTCTCGGCATGATTAATTTCTATAACAGGTTCCTGCCAAACGCTGCTGCCTCACAACTTCCACTCCAGGGCGTACTCGCTGTGCTGAAGAAAGGTGCCAATCTGACGCTTTCCTGGACAGATGAGATGTGCACGGCCTTCCAGCAACTCAAGGACAGCCTCTCTGATGCGGTGTTATTGGTTTTTCCGAATGCAGAGGCGCAGTTGTCGATCCAGACAGACGCATCGGCGTCGCCGATCGGCGCCGTCCTGCTTCAACGCGTCGACGACGCATGGCAGCCACTCAGCTTCTTCTCCAGGAAGTTGGAGCCCGCTCAGAGAAATTACAGTGCCTACGACCGAGAGCTCCTCGCAATTTACGCAGCCATTAAACATTTTCGGTTTATGCTCGAGGGACGCAAATTCTTTGTGCTAACAGATCACAAGCCGCTCACCTTCGCCTTTCTGCAGAAGGCTGAGCGTGCTGTTATGGCGTGATGCTGGGTCCTGCTGACAGAGATCCTGTGTTCCCGGTAGCGAGCCGGATAGCGCTTCTTGGAATGCTCATCTTGCTATCTCACTCGTGCGACCGCATCAACGGCGACGCTTGGCGACACCCGGGTGGTCACTTTCTGATCGCGCCTCTTGGCAGTAACTTCGATCTAACTCTTGTCGGGAATCTTTTGTACGCCTATCTATAATAAATCGAAGTTGTGCTCGAAGAAGTAAGTGTTGTGTTCGAGAACCCTCACCACCCTTCCACGGCATAACAGAGGACTCTTTTCTGGTGGCAGCGGTGGGATAAGCGTCAATTGTCCGAAATCTTCGAGGAGATTATAAGAGAAATCGAAGAAGGAGACATGAAAGTTGCATTTTGGTAAGTACATATAGTATACTTATCGAAATAACCGTATCAAAGATAGTTCAAGTACCGGCGATTAGAGAAAAGACGCCACGTAAGCGAAATGTCCAGTCCAAGAAGGGACGATGTTCAGGACAAAGTCGAAACGGTAACTCGGGAAAATGCCGCGGAACGGATTATCTCGCAGGAGCAGCGACTATTAGCAGGCGGGCTACGAACGTTGGGAGAGGAAATAAGAGCGATACAGAAACAGTTGACCAATTTAACCATACGCGCGGCTTCGGCTTCGGTAGCGGTCGATGTAGACGATGAGCCCGACGGAGCACGTAGTGACGGGACAAATAGCGACGGAGCGCGCAGATCTCTTATCCAGTATGCCCGCGAAACGAAGCAGGCACTGGAAATGATTAGCGAATTCGATGGATTCAATAGGCCGGTCGAAAAATTCATAAAAGAAATCAAAGAAATGGAACAGCTGGTACCCGATTCGCGGACGTATTTAAATATGATAAAAAGCCAGCGTCTAAAGGGCGACGCGAAGAAATTAATTGACCAGCACGACGTTATTGACCTAAGTGACCTATTCGAGATCCTCGAAACAGAGTACTGCCTAACGAAAAGTTACCACTTGTTAATTCAAGAACGAGCGAGTTTGCGTCAGGGAAGACAAGATGTACGCGAATATACCAGGCGCTTTAATCTGTTGCGACGCGATATCAAACGAGCGTTAGACCAAAGTAGAAACCTTTCCGCGGGCGAGAAGAGAGCTGCTCTACGAGTAGAGGAGATGAACGCGGTAGACGTGTATATTCAAAACCTAGCCGATTCATTAACGAAAGACGTCCAGTATCAGCGTCCGGAAACACTGCGCGAGGCTCAGCAGATCGCGTATCAGCAACAACGCCGGGACGAGCTCCGAAGTAGAGCCCACCGTGGTTACCCATCAAGTGAGCACGAGCGCCGCCCCACCATGCGGCACGCTCACTCTCCTAATCCAAGACACTCCGCTGCGGAGCGGCCCCCGATGGATAGAAGGCCCACGAACGAGCACCGCGAGTCCCCGCGAAGGTGCGACGCTCCGGTCACATGTTACAGATGCAACAAAAGTGGGCATTATGCGCGCGACTGCCCACAAAACCAAAATTTTCGGGCAGGGCTAACGAACAAGCCTCCCGACATCAAATACTTAAGCTCGGGACAGGACGAGACAAACTCGCCATCGCAATCCGACTGGGGGGAGACAACCCCGGAACCCGAACCTTCTTGCTCGATACAGGAGCAGGACTAAACCTAATAAAACAAACTGCTTTTAAGGGCCTCCCGAGCCGAGCCCGAAGCAATACCTTTTTCGGCGTTACCGACGAGCCCGTGATTACGACACGCGAAGCGCGACTGGATCTAGGCGATAAGCAGCATGTGCTAGCCATTGTACCGGATGAGTTTCCCGTTGAAGAGGACGGCCTTTTGGGAATGCCCTTTATCACCAAGGAAGAGGCAACGATTAACACTACAAGGAGGACCATCGAATTGACTGGTACTTTGCATAGGATTTTGCTAATGGAACGCGCGCACGGCAACGCAAACACAGAACGCAAACAGCTTCTGAAAGAGAACACTAGATTGTTGCACCTGTAACGTACCGCGCCGCCGAGCGCCGCTGAGCGCCGCCGACCAGCGCTGCGGCCCATGGCGTCGTACGCGCTTGCCTACCGTGACGTCATCATGCATCGCCCGAACTAGTGACGCGCCTGAATTAGTGACGCGCCCGAGCTGGTGACGTAGCCCCGAATGAAGCGCAGCAGCCACGCGCGATCTCGTGCACAGCGAATGCCCGGCGAATGCACAGAGGGTGCGTGGCGACGTTTGGGAACGTTTAGGAACGTGATGCCCCCCGAAAATGCGCCCCACCTCGATGCACTACTTCCTCGCATCTCACAACCCCTAGCCTAAGATCTAATCGTCATCTGCGTGACGATTATGAAATGTCTGAAACTGCTGAAGAGATCTTTCAGAAGATCGAAAAGGTCGGTTACATGTCCAGCCTGGACATGACAAATAGTTTCTGGCAAGTTCCGCTCACCGAGGAATCCAAGAAATTTACCGCATTTGTCTATTGAGGGCGATGCTATGAATACCAACTTACACCATTCGGCTTGAAGACCAGCACAGCCTCCTTGGTACGTGCGATGAGGAATGTATTTCGAGGCATGGAAGCACAAGTTATTATCTTCGTAGACGACATCTTGTGCGTGTCGTAAACATATACGGATCATTTACGAGAACTAAATGAAATCCTGACACGACTCACCGCACACAATGTGACAATTAACCTCGACAAATGTAAATTCTTAGTGACTAAAGTGAAATTTCTGGGACACATATTATCGCCAGAAGGATTGACACAAGATCCGGAGAAACTGCGCGCTATCCAAGACTTTCCGACACCTAGAAATCTGAAACAACTCCGAGGATTTCTAGGACTAGTGAATTATTATAGCAAATTCACGGAGAAGCACGCAGAATTATCGGTCCCTCTGCTTGGACTACTTAAAAAGAATGTCAAATGGGAATGGACGGAGGATGCACAAACAGCGTTCACGTTACTGAAAAATGCGTTTTGTCAAGAAGTCGTGCTGCGGTACAACAACACGAAAAAACCGTACTTTCTGACAACGGACGCCAGCTTCTCCGCACTGGGAGCCGTGTTGGAGCAAGAAGACGCTGAGGGCATCCGCCATCCAATCATGTCAATTGACGAAACAAGGTGCTCTGCCGTATATAATTTCAATCGAATTACGAGTCCTCAAGCTGAGTGTTCAAACAGTGTATCCATAGACGTAAACGGAATCGACGCTGCCGAACATATGGTGTTATCAGGTGTATCGTTTGATAGTGGATCCGACAGTGATTCGTTCATGAGAAAACGAGGACACGTATACACTGGACCTCTCGATGATTTCGAATCAGAAGAAGATCACGATATTATATGCTCCACGATGGAAGAAAAAACAAATGGAAATCCGAGAAAGAAAATGCGAACCACTGCTGAAACAGTCGTCGATTCACCGCAAAAATTAAAGTCTCCCGTAAAAAAAAACGTAGCGAGCACCATCCCAGCTGCTTCCGATATCGGCAGGCAAAAAATCAAAACGTAAGGAGACATCAAAAAAAGGTACAAGTGGCATTCTTACGAATTCTCCGTACTACAGAGAACTTCGTGAGAAAAATCCAGCGGCGTCGATAACAACCGACGATGACGCATCATGCCTTTTCTGCGGGAGCTTATATTCGAAATCCAAGGAATCCTGGATTCGTTGTAATTCATGCGAGAAATGGGCCCACTATTCATGTGCCCATGCTGACGATAACTTAATAACTTAATTTTTTATCTAGTACGCCCAGTGCAAAGAGGTTCATCGCTAGTTAGACAAGTAACAACAAAGGAGTACAGTGCAACCGTTCCTAACGAAGGATAATAAGGACGTGAGTCTTCCCTTCTTGCATATAAAAGAGAGGGAGAAGGAAAGAAGGAAAAAGGATGGAACCCTCAGTGAGCGGGGTAGGCCAACCCCGATACATCATCATCGCAATTCCGATGGGGGCAAGATTGCCCGGAAACCTGCCACCCCGGACGGAGGAAGGAGATAACACTATCGTCCGCTCTATTTTAACAGCCATCGGCCTAAGTGGCAGCAGCCGCCCGCCACCACCACCATACAATGGGCCGCACATCATAGTACCGTAACCGCATACAGTAATACCGCAACCAAACGTCTTAATGCCACCACCATATGCGAACATGGCGCGGGAACCACCCCGAGGAACCCCGCAAGAAGTGAGCCTGCCCGAGTCAACCCTGGACGTAGATCTCCTGGCAGGGTTCGACGAGAGCCTATTTGACGATTTTTTGGGAGACCCGGGGCTGCCTAAGGAAGGAGGGGAGGTACTGACAACCCCCAATGAGGACATTGGGCAACCCCAAGGGGGAGGGTGTTACAACCCTAACACCTCGCCCGTCACGGATCACGAAAACGAGGGAGCAGGACGCGCGCAATCAGCCCTACCAACGCCATCGCATCAGGTACGACGAACATCACGGAAGCGCACCGGCATTATCGACCGCTTGCAGGTCGGGACGATACCAGCAAGGAAGCGCCGACGCAAGCAGCGAGACAAGTCCAGCCGCCAAACCTCCATGAAGGCGAGGCAATGAAAACGCCAGCACCGCCCACCAAGGAAGGAGAGGGAAGATTAGACCACCTCGGACCGAGGTCAGAAAAAGGAAACAAGCAAGCAGCGTCAACCCACGCGGCTCCGCCATAATTTCTGCGGAGACACCAAGGGGGAAGGCACTCAAGGCTACTGCCGGCACATCGCGCCGAATGACTCCCGATAGAAAATACCGGTAACCTTGATCTCGCGCGAACGTCTCGAGTCACCGACAAAAGGGATTTATGCATCCTTTATTCTTCTTCTATCTCCTAAACTGTCACCTATCCGCGAGAACTGTCAGGGGTCCGCGCAATACCCATCGTTTCACGCCGACAAACGACTAACTTATGAGCTTGTTTACGCTCTAATATTGGTATAAAAAGGGAGCCTGCGTTGCTCCAGGGCAGTTACAAGAGTCAGTTACAAAAGTGCAGTCTACAGATCAGTCCTCAGTACAGTCCTCTGACCAGAGAGAGTACGGTAAAAACTATCCGTACTTACGTGAAAACAGTGCTTAGAGTCAAAGTCGCGATTCGAATTGTTAAAACATCAACTCACCGAGAATAAGGAGAAAGTAAGAAATACTATTATACCTGTTAGTATCACCTGATACACATAATTGTATTGCTAGAATAAGGAAATATATATATTTTACCCAAAATATATACTTATATAATACACCATCAACATCATCAATGTCTCCACTACACGCGGCCAAAAAGGTATAGAATCCAATACAAACTCAGAGCGAATCGGGTGGATCATCCTTTTGAATTGTCGCCCATTTTAAACGTCTTGCCGACATCTTCGAGAATCGACAACGGCATAATCGATTATTCTCGACGCTTCTGCGAGCTTCAGCTCCTAACCTCCGACAGGCGAATCCACAATAACAACGACAACGACAAAATCCGGTGACCGAGGAGTCATAGAAATCCGAGAGAAGGGAATTCATTCAAATTCCCTACGGGACTCCTCGCCGGGTCGTAACATTAGCTTATCGCTCGGCAGAGCATGAAACACCTAAACAGACTCCGGCGAAAATGTTATATGGAAGGGAATTGTGTTTGCCGTTAGATTTTCTTCGAGGAGTTACCCCTGAGCAGCCAATTTCTTCAATAGAGTATGTGTCAGATCTTAAGAGAATTCTGACCGATGTTCATAGTGCAGCTAGGGAAAAGATTATTAGAGGTTCCGAGCGAATGAAATTTAGGCATGATTGTAACAATGCGTCCATTACCTTCGATGTAGGAGATCAGGTCTGGCTATATCACCCACAGAGAACCAAAGGAAACTGTCCGAAATTACAATTGAATTGGAAAGGTCCTTATTTGGTAATGAGACGAATAAATGACATAATTTACGGAATTCAGTGCTCCGCTAAAGGAAAGCTTAAAGTAGTTCATGTCAATAGATTAGCAAAATATCAGGGTACAAAGGTACTGTCTTGGTGTAAAAAAAAAAAAACAAAGGACAAACTCTGAACCGGCGGGCTGAGCACTCCGGGAATTGCATTATGCAATAAAGTTCTTTGTTGTGTCATTGAGTTTCAGATGGAAGATGCATCATCTTCTATCCGTGGTTTGGCGACAGCCTGTTCCGTTTCTGATCATGTTCCGGCGGTTGCAAGCGGTTTTGCAAGTGTTCGGGTGTTTGAAGTTATCAAGATATTGGTTAATAAGAGCTTCGCCGAAGTGATACGGTCATCTCGCCCAGGGTTTTTGGCATGGTTTTCCCTTGGGACCGTGAGCAAATGCTGGGATAACATTTTCGGTTCAGGAGGAGCCATTGCTGCTTACACCTGAGAGTGCCTTTTTCTGAACCGAAGCATCTGAAGAAATACGCCCACGATAATATACGGCCGGGACGTCCGTTATCGTCGAGGGGAGGCAGTGTTACGGACGCGAAGGCGCGAAGAACACCACGACGAAGATACAAATCCTATATTGATTTTGTGTCATAATGTTATAATGTTAATTAGTTAAATCGATTTTATGACGTTCGAATGTTATCGTTGTTGGTAACCAACCAAGAAGTCTGTCTCTGGTCTTCATACCAGACGGACGTGTTATTAAACTATTTTGTGTTACGATTCGTATTCCTGTGCATTGTAAATGTCTCGCCCGCGTCCACGCAACAATATCTTTGCGTCTATGCCCATCGACTGCTAGGGCATTAGTTCTAAGTAAAAGCGCATGCGGCGCGCCAAGTGGACTGCGCTCCACCACCAGCGCGCCTGCGCCGAGCGCCGAGCCCCCACGCTAAGGGCCGTACCCCTTCCTTAGCGGCGGGCCCTAGTAATTAGATTTAAGCCCGGGTCGAACCAGAAAATCAGTTCTTTGCTTAATTCCTTCTTGAAGATTAGTTAAGTCGTCTTGAAGATACATCATATTGAAGAACAGTGTACTAAACCCTTTGTTCGAGATCTATAGTAAAAGCTCAGTTCAGTTCAATCCAATCAAATCTCAATTTCATAAAACTAAATCCCAAACCCAAAAGCTCAAATCATTAATCGAAAGAACCAGTGCTGAAGCTCCAACAGAAGACTCGACAAGAAGCTACACACGGTAAGCAATCTGACTTCCCGGTTCGACACTCACCTAACACTATATTAATTATTAAGACCTCGATTTGCAACACCTGTCTTTTCTAAGAATTTACCACTCACTCAGATTTGTGCTTACACCGAAAATGCAATTACCTTACTACCTGATGACGATGACAACGTTAAACGTAATACTACCAGATTCGAAGTCATACATAAAATTAAAAACTTTGTCAATCAACGTAAAGCAAATAACTGCTACACACCTTTATTAAAGAACATTAAAATTACTAAAAGATTTTTAAAAGACAATCCAGACTTACTATTAATTAGAGCAGACAAGGGTAACGTTACAGTCATTGTAAAAAGAGATAATTACATTAATGCAATAGAAGAAATGCTTCACGATACAGAGACATATGAAATAAGCAAATTTGAATACACATCCACATTGCAAACCCGGAATAATAAGATGGTTACCAATTGGGCAAAAAAGAAATACATTTCAGATACGGTATCAAAGTCACTCCATAATTATTCAGCGAATACTCCACGTGCATACGGTCTACCTAAAATTCATAAGCCAAACCTCTCTTGGAGATTGATTATTTCTACGCTCAACAGCCCCACTTACAATCTAGCCAAGTTTCTCAGTCAAAAATTAACTAAAATAATTGAAAATACCCCCTATGCAGCACTTGATAGTTGGAGATTTGCAAATTTCATTAACGACTTCCCCTTGGATAACTCTTTCACGTTGATTTCATTAGATGTGGTCTCACTTTTCACTAATATTCCGATTGATCTAGTTCTAGACTGTATTAACAAAAGATGAGAAGAAATATCATTCACTACTGATATCCCAAAAACAGAATTTTGTAACGCAGTTTCTTTTTGTTTAAATGCTACCTATTTTAATTTGAATAACATTACATATAAACAAAAATTTGGTTGTGCAATGGGCTCCCCACTATCACCTGTGGTGGCAAACTTAGTCATGGAAGAGCTTGAAAAACAGTGTATTAATAATTTAAACTATCAATTACCCTTTTATAAACGCTACGTAGATGATATTATAACAGCTGTACCCACAGATATGACTGAAAATATTTTAGAAGTATTTAACAACTTTCACACTAGATTAAAATTTACAATAGAGATAGAAAATAATAACTGCATTAATTTCTTGGACATTTCTGTTATCAGACAAGGAAATACACTAATTACTAACTGGTACCATAAACCAACTTGGTCAGACAGATATATCTCATATGACTCTAGTCACCCAACACAACACAAAATTGGTTTAATTTATGGTCTTGTTGACAGAGCAATACAGTTATCACACCCAAAATTCAGGAAAAATAATTTAAAATTAATTAAGGAAGTTTTAATGGAAAATGGTTTTCCCAAGAATTTCATCTTTAATAACATTAAAAAACGTATATCAGACTTATTTAATCCTTGGTCAAAAGAACAACGTATGGAAATCATCAATCTTAATAGAGGTCCGATAAGCAGATTTAACCAGTGGCGTAGCTACCTAGGGGCCTTTTCCAACAGACATCAACCAGAACAATAGGTGTTTTTCAAAATCGTACTACGTTTCGTGTTCTAAATATGGGCCAGTTAATCGTTTTTGGTTGTGTTATTCCAAAATACTAGACGCTGCCTATTGTCAACCCTGCTGGTTATTTGCTTCACAAAGGAATAATGTTTGGTGTACGGGAATTCGAGATTGGAAGCATTTATCAGAAAGAATTAAACAACACAGTTGTTCGAGTGGCCATTCGGAAGCATGTGCTGTGTATGAATTTTGGAAAAAAAAACGATACTAATACTATCGACAAGGAACTTGAAAATGAAATTCGCAAAGAAGCATCATTATGGAAAATGGTTCTTCAAAGGTTATTCGATATCATACTTACCCTAGCAAAGAGTTCTTTGGCTTTGAGAGGACATCAAGAAGACTTAAGTCAGGAAGGATACCACGGAAATTTTCTGTCCTTTGTAGAGCTTGTCGCCCGATATGATCACATTTTGCGGCAAGTTTTGGATATGCCCAAAGGTAATAATAATTATTTCTAAGTTTTTTTATCGTTTTATTTTGTTTATAATTATTAACTGTTTAATATCAGGACTTTTCTGAAATTGTGTTTTTGTATGTTTTTAGGATCTACAAGATATCTGAGTGCAACAATTCAAAATGAAATGATTGAGAGCTTGGGGACCAAACTCGAAACCCATCTACTAGAACAAATTAGAGCGTCACCGTTTTTTGCCATCATAATGGATACGACACAGCACATATCGAAGGTAGATCAGCTAAGCATTGTTGTGAGGTATGCAGTAATAACCAGATCGGAAAATGGACAGCCAATTGATATAGAAGTAAAAGAAGTGTTTCTAGGCTTTTATGCAGCCATCAAACATGGCGCAGTAGATTTAGTCAACCAAGTGACAACATTATTTATCGACAAAAATATTTATTTAAAAAAATGTGTGGGGCAAGGCTATGATAGAGCCAGTGTGATGAGTGGTGTGTATAATGGTGTACAAAAACATATTAAGGATATCCAGCCTAACGCAGAGTACGTACATTGTGCCACTCATAATTTAAATTTGGTGATAAATGATGCCGTTAGCAGTTGTGTGGAAATACAGATTTTTTTCGCAACGTTGCAAGATTTGTATAACTTTTTCGGAAACAGCATCAAACGTTGGGATCTACTGTCAAAATTCACTGGCGAATCGGACACCACTCTAAAAAAACTAAATCCGACTAGATGGTCCAGTAGGGTCAATACGATATCTGCAATAAAATTTCGTTATTTTGATATTATCAAAGCATTATCAGAAATAGTTCTAAAGAGTCCTAATAAAGATGAGCGTAGTGAAGCAGAGAGTATTAAAACAAAAATGCTAAATTTCGAGTTCGTGTTGCTTTGCGAATTCATGCACAGTGTATTGAACGACATCAATTATGCATCCAAAACTTTACAAAAATGAGACATCAATTTGGGCGAGGCGAGTAAAGTTTTAGCAGAGACCAAAGCAAAGTTGCAAATTTATAGAAATGATTTCGAATTATTCAAGTGCAAAGCCAGTGAAACTGCAAGAAAATATGGTATTGATACCCATTTTCAAGAAAAAAGGCAAAGAAAAGTTAAAAAACATTTTGATGAATTAGCTGCTGATCACCGATTTCCAAACCGAGAAAAAATATTTAAAATTGAGATTTTCAATAATGTACTAGACACAGTAATATCTCAATTAGATTCACGTTTTATTGGTATGAGTGCGGTCTGTCATATATTCGATTTTCTAACACCAACATTTTTATTACATGTTGATGAAGCAACTTTATTACAAAAGTGTGACGAATTCTAAAGAAAATATTCAGATATAATAGACCCTAGTTTTTCACCTAGTTTTACCTCAACTAACTCAAGCATGGACTGTTCACCAATTATGTAAGGAAATAATGAGCAAATATGGAGTGCTAGAATGCGACCTAACGGAAGTATTTACAGCAATGTTATTATTCTTTACAATTCCTGTCACTTCTGCAGCAGCTGAAAGGCCATTTAGCAAATTAAAAATAATAAAAAATTATTTAAGAAATAATATGGGCCAAACTCGACTCCGACATTTATCGCTAATAGCAATTGAAAACAAAACCGCATCAAGCCTGGATTTAAACGAAGTCATTGATACTTTTGCGAAAACTAAAGCTAGGAAAAAATTGTAAATATAATTGTTATTTAGTCAGTTGGTAGGCCCGACCTTTATATAATAAACCCTTGAATCTTCTCTATTTCGTTTTATTAGCCAAACCTACACCAAGTATTAATTGTAATTTATGTTGTTACTGTTTAATATTTTTATTACCTGCCCTGCAGTGCACAAAAAAGAGCTTAAGTAGCTTAGCATTTTTAAAGTATTTGTATATTTCATATTTTTATTTGATAAAACCTAATCAGTTTACATAGCAGTGGGGCCCCATTTTTTAATTTGCCCCAGGGCCCTTGGTTACCTAGCTACGCCACTGGGGGGCATGTCCACGGATGAAAGTAATGACGCTGGTACTGTTAACATTGAGATCGCCGGGCCCTCCGTTCCCCCTCATCTGTACACTGTTCCCTGGGTCCCTTGGGTGTGCCCATAGCTGCGCCCTTGGCGCTGCCAGCCGGTTTTCTCAAGCCTCGTGGCGGCTGGCGAGGACGTCCAGTGCCACGCAAGCAAGTCTTACGTGCTGTACGTGCAAATGCCCATAGCACCATCCGCGAGCTGGCTCTCGCTACGGGGGTCTCTAAGAGCTCTATTCATCGTATCCTAAAGAAGGAGCGGTACTCCAAGCGTCTGGACTTGTGGGTACCTCGTCGCTTATCTGCCCAGTGTTCGGAGCGCCGTCGTACCTTTGGAGGATTACTTAGGCGCTATCGTCGCGATCCCACCTTCCTGCGCCGCGTGGTCACTATGGACGAGAAGTGGGTGGTCTATTCGTCCCGTGTCCGCAAGCGCTCCTGGCTGCCCCCAGGTGCTGCTGCAAAGAGGGTAGCTCGTCCCGTACAGATGCTACATCGCGTCCTACTATCTGTATGGTGGGATTGCCAGGGAGTGCTGTGCTACGAAGTTCTACCTGACGGTGTCACCCTGACCGCTAGCAGATACTGTGCACAGCTAGAACGGTTGGCCAGGGTCCTGTATTTGCGAGCGGAGGGGAAGGCCTACGTGGATATATTGAGGGACCTACGGGAAAAAGCTGACTTAAGCAAGTTCGTGGTCGTAGGACATAGAAAGAGCCTCACCGGTGACCTACTCCTGGAAGTGGACGGCGCGGATAACGGCCTAACCAGGGCGCATGAGTAGGTGACGAGGGCGCTCGGGGACAAGCATGGGGCACGAGTAGGTCGGTGCTAGACTTTGCGGCCTGCAGTTCGGATTTGGCAAGGGTTGGAATAGTATCCAGCGTCTCTGACGAATATAACGCCTCCGATCACAAGTACCTCTGGCACGTGATCGGGGCAGCACAAAACCCGACACCTGCCATCGCCAAGCCGGGCTGGAACGCTCGTCGCTTCAACGAGGAGGAATTTCTTTCCACACTATGGCAGGGGCTAGATCAGATCAGGTCTTCCACACCTGCTGACTCCCCGGACTGCATGGTGGGAGCATTCACACGAGTAATTACCAGCGCCTGCGAATCTGCAATGCCCCGCAGGACAAATACACAAGGCGAAAAAGCCAAATATTGGTTGAACGCCGAAATTGCGCAGCTGAGGTGCGAGGTTAAGCGGACTCGCAGGAGAGCTAGCAGAGCGCCGAACGACCAGGATCGACAAGAGGCGTATACAGTGTGGCCAGATCTGGCGCCCGAGCACCATTGGTACCCGCGGGAGTGGGGATACGCGCAAGTATGCGGGCCCTGTCTGTGAGCTGAAAGACCAATGCGTGGAGTCCACAGCTCTCACAGACGGGCACGCACACTTGCGCGTATCCCCACTCCCGCGGGTACGAATGGTGCTCGGGCGCCAGATCTGGCCACACTGGGCGTATAAACTACGTCGGAAGGAGTTAAAATCCCTTATTTCAAGAAACAAGGCGAGTTCGTGGAAAGCCTTCTGCGAGCAAATTAACGAGGATCCATGGGGCAGACCGTATAAGGCGGTCCTTAAGACGTTAAAAAAGAGCACCGAGAACCATCGCATATCACGTGAGCTTACGGGCCGAGCGATTGTTCGTACTCCACCCGGTTCCAGAGGATGAATATTCACCCGCTAGGCCAGCAATAACAACAGTAGAGGCGGCAGCACCGTTCACGGTGGAAGAGGTGTCGAGGGCGGTCGCGAGACTAAAACTCGGGAAGGCCTCCGGACCGGATGGGATTCCTGCCATTGCCATCAGGCAGGCCCATAAGATGTCACCACTAACTCTGACCGCGATCTACAACGAGTGTTACGCGAGGGCCTTGTTCCCAGGCACCTGGAAGCTCCAGGATCTGGTCCTCATTCCAAAGGGTGGCAAGTCGTCCGACGCACCGGAGAAGCGGTTCCGGCCCATAAGCCTGATAAACGGATTGGGTAAGACTTACGAAAATCTGATATTAGCACGTCTGGAGGGGGAAATCGACAAGCTGGGTGGTTTTTCGGAGAACCAGTTCGGCTTCCGTAAGGGTCGCTCGACGGTAGAGGCTATTGATAAAGTCATGGAGCAAGCGAATTTAGCCAGCAAAAGGGGCAAACTAACTATTATGGTCACGCTGGACGTGAGGAATGCCTTTAACTCCGTCCGGTGGGGGGTCATACTTAGTGCGCTGAGGGAGAAAGGCTTCTCGGGGCACACGAGGAAGTTGATCAGGAGCTACCTTAGTGATAGACGGTTGCGAATGTGGAGCAATGGGCACGAGAGGACGCAGGAGATATTTGCGGGAGTGCCACAAGGCTCAGTGCTCGGACCGTTCTTGTGGAACGCGACCTACGATGGCCTTATCCACAAACATTCTGAGGGGGACGTGCTGTTTAGCGCATACGCCGACGCTCTGGCGATTCTCATCTCGGCGCGGAAAATGGAACAACTGCTCGGACGTACGCGAAGTGTTTTGCAGGAGGTGGATGAGTGGATGAGCTCCCGGGGTCTCCAACTAGCACATGAAAAGACAGAGGTGGTCCAACTTTCGGGGCTGAGGAAGCAGAGGGTCCCATCTATCTGGTTCGGAGGATGCAAACTGAAAACTACGGCGCACCTAAGATATCTAGGGGTCATCATAGACGAGCGGCGTTGCTTCGGCCCGCACGTGGACGCAGTGTGCGAGAAGGCGCATAAAGTAGCTCTAGCACTGTAGTTCGGCTAATGCCGAACCTTGGAGGGCCCTTTAGCACGAGGAGAAGACTCCTCTTCTTGGTGGTGGAGTCCGTGCTTCTGTACGCATGTCCGGCATGGCAAAAAGCCATCGGAAGGGTAGCTATTAAGACTAAGCTGACAGCGATCCAGCGACAATATGCACTACGAATAGCCTGCGCCTAGAGGACAGTGTCTACGCCAGCCTTATTGACTCTGATAGGAATCCCGCCTCTTGACCTCATGGCGGAACAGAGGTGCATAAACTATAGGAACTGTCGAGCGGATGGGAATGCCTCTGCAAACCTGCCCCCACTGCAGGAGGAGGAACACGCGGAGAGGAATAACACGCAAGAAAATTACAATGCGTCAACCACCGGCACAATAGATGAACAACTGGCCACTTTCCGGGGTCGATGTTCTTTCAAAGTGTATATACCAGTGCTGTCCAGGAAGCGCTCCCAGTACCCCCACCAAGCCCGCAAGCTTCCCCCACCCCAATTCCGTTCCGCTGAAAACCGACGACGCTCGGTCCGCCGTATGATCAGCATAAACAGAGAAAGATATACCGCGAATCCTCAGACCATCTCCTTTTATCTCTGACGAGCACATGTTTCGTGCGGCCACGTGCTGCAACGGAACGTTTTCTCGTCAGTTTCTGTGTAGCCGTAGCCATTACAGCCCGAAGACATCGTGGACAGCAACCTCAGAAGACTTCGTGACACTATTTCGTTTATTTTAATTAATTTTTTTGTAAGAATTGGGTTACCATGTCGGAATTTACCACGTCGCAACGACTTTTTGTAGCTTCACTCGAAGAAAAATATTTAGTTGCTAAGTCAGAAGACAAAAAAGTCACATGTACGATTTGTGGCATATCATTTGCAAGAAGTAAAAAATGCAATATCTCGCGACATTTTATGAAGTTCCATAGTAACAAATATGGAAATTATTCAGTACAAACGCGACGTGAGTTGGTGAAGTCATGGAAATCGAAACAGCGTGAATCTTCACCCCTGGCAAGTACATCTCGCGACGAAACTGTTACAGCTGCGAATCGTACCTTAGAAAGTACAACAGCTTCGTATGCTGTAATAGTAGGAATTATTCGCGGTAAAAAATCGTACAATGATGGACCATTTGTCCAACATTGTGCTATCGAAATGGCGAAAGCGTTCGGGCATTATTCAGTCGCAGAACAATTTGAAACAGTCCCATTATCCCACCAGACGGTCTCCAGACGTACCGTAGAAATTTACGATTTTTTGGTGAATGAATTACGTACACTTATCCAAAAGAGTACGTACTATTCTTTATGCTTAGATGAAAGTACGGATGTAAATGACGTTAGTCAACTCGCCATTTTCATCCGTACTGTTGATCAAAATTTGGTTATTAATGAAGAATTGCTCGCCTTAGTCGCGTTGCATAATACGACAAAAGGCGAGAACATTTTTGCCGCGTTAAAATCTCAAATCGAAAATTTTGGAATGTCTTTTAATAATTGCTCATGCATTGTGACCGATGGAGCGCCGTCGATGTGTGGGGTTAATAAAGGATTGGTTGGTCAATTGAGAAAAAATTTAATTTCTTGTCGCGTTTTTCATTGCGCAATACACCAAGAAGTGTTATGCGCAAAATCTTTGAGAACTTCATATGCTATGGCACTCGTTACAAGAGTGATTAACCTTGTCAGGGGCGGAACTCACTCGCTCACACATCGAAAGCTGCAACTCTTTTTGAAAGAACATAATGCAGCTTTCAATGATTTGCTAATGCATTGTGAAGTTCGGTGGTTAAGTGCGGGAAAATCTTTAAAACGTTTTTTTGCAGTTCGTAAAGAACTAGTTATGTTTCTTAAATCAGAAACAAAAGTAGATGTAGATGCAACCGTCAAAGAATTAGAAAGCCCCGAACTTCTGTCTGTGTTAGCATTCTTAACAGACATTTTGCTTCTCACCTGAATAATTTAAATTGAAATTTGCAAGGTAAGAATCAAACAATTGTCGAATTGTACGGATATATAAATAGTTTCAAGAAAAAACTTGGATTATTCTCAGCACAATTTGAAAAAGAAGTATTATCGAATTTTCCGCATTGTTCCGAAATTAAAACAAAATTTCCAACCATGGACTTTACTTCGTTCCATAAAAATATTAATGATATTGCTCGCGAATTTAATAATCGATTTCAAGACTTTGATTTACAGTTAGAGTTGTGCGATTTGCAAACTGATCCATTTTTAGCCTCGCGTAAGGAAACGGGACAAGATTTTTTCAAATTGTTACATGCAGAAAAATATCCAAAATTACGCGATTTTGCATTAATAATTCTTTCTATGTTTGGGTCCACATACATGTGTGAAAGTGCATTTTCAGCCATGAAGCACATTAAAACAAAACACCGAAATTCGTTAAATCAGAAATCGTTAACTGGCGCGTTACGTATTAGTTTGACAAATATTCCCATTAATATACCGGACATTATAAACGGGAAGAAATACTTTTACAGATCCGAACAATTGAGCAGGCTGTTTTTGATGGGTTTTTTTTATTGTATAATTTTTATTCTGTAAATTTCTTTTATTCTTTTATTCTTTTATCATATATTTATTCAATGCATTTTATAATTTTTTTTCTTAAATTTAGCAAGTTTAGGATACGTTTCGGATGCCCATATGCCACCGATGGGATCACTAATAGTTTGGAAATATTTTTATTTTTAAAAAGATAAGTGCTGTTATTACTTGCTAATTGTCGTCACTGCTTTTTCCTGACACCGTTAATTAATTATTAATACATTTTTAATAGGGCAACGTGCAGGACCTGACGGAAGGAGCGTAAAGAAACACGTGAAGCGGAATATTTTTATTTTTAAAAAGATAAGTTCTATAATTTACTTGATTATTGTCGTTATTGCTTTTTCCTGACAGCGTTAATTATTTATTAACACATTTTTAATAGGGCAACGCGCAGGACCTGACGGAAGGAGCGTCAAGAAACGCGTGAAATGAAATATTTTTATTTTTAAAAAGATAAGTTCTATAGTTTACTTGATTATTGTCGTTATTGCTTTTTCTTGACAGCGTTAATTAATTATAAATACATTTTTAATAGGGCAACATGCAGTACCTGGTTGTTTAGGAGCTTCAAGAAACGCGTGTTAAGAGCGTCTTTTAATACGAAACATATGACAGCGCGAGTCGTTCCCGCTTGCGCTGCGACAGTGTCATCAGATCCGGCCTAAAACCGCACACTTGGCGACCGTAGTGGGGGAAAACGCAAGGTGGGTGCGTTCCGTGCCTGTGAGCGCCGCGTGCGCACCGCCGAGGCTTCCTTGCACGCACGCGGTGCGCGCGCGGCGCTCACAGACACGGCACGCACACACCTTGCGTTTTCCCCCACTACGGTCGCCAAGTGTGCGGTTTTAGGCCGGATCTGATGACACTGCGCTGCGGCGGTAGGGCACGGGGGGGGGGGGGGTCGGCACTGCTTCCAGCTAGTGGAGGTGGAAGCGGCCGCGTCAGGGGCCCCTACCGTGGACTGCACTGGTATATACCAAGTAAACCCGGAAAGTACGGAATTAAGATATGGACATTGTGCGACGCAAAATCGTATTATTGCTGCAACTTGAAAGTATATTTGGGGAAACAAGGCAACACACCCGAAAAACAGCAGGGCCAGCGCGTTGTGAAACAACTAACAAAATTCTGGAACGGATCTCATCGCATTGTCACAAACGGATAATTTCTTCACGGACATATCATTAGCGGAAGAAACGCTTGAAAATGGATTGTGTTTGGTTGGTACGATCCGTAAAAACAGGAAGGACCTACCAAAAATTTTAACCAAAACGTATGCAAGGGCGCAATACTCATCGGAATTTTTATTTACTGATAATATCACGCTGGTGTCATACGTTCCAAACCCACGAAAATCCGTGATATTATTGTCGACATACCACCGCGAGCATAAAATTTCTGGTTCATAAATTCAAACCAGAAATAATTAACTATTATAACAAAACGAAAAACGGTGTGGACGTACTGGACAAATTAGTACGAGAATATACATGTCGAAGATGTACCAGACGTTTGCCAATGACTGTATTGATGCATTACGTGGATATGGGAGCGTATAATGCTTTCGTTATATGGATAACGAAAAATCCCGCGTGGTCAAGAAGTGTTACCGTGACAATGAGACGGAAGATATTTTTAGAACAACTAGGAGAGTCTCTTGTTTCTGAAAATATAAACCGACGCGCAACAGAATTTGAAAATGAAGAGACGGTGCTCCCGAAACATGTTGCAAATGCGATCACAGCGACGGAGCGAACTTTGAATAGAAAAAGACGTACAACTACGAACCACCGAAAACGAGCAAGGTGCTATGCGTGTATTGGAAACGATAATAAATACACACAGAAGTGCAACGCATGTCTCAGGCATATATGTAAAAGCCATTCAGTATGTGGGACTTTTTGCGTAACATGCTCGAAAGACTAAAAAAAATGCCTTGAAGATGATACATCAACAGGAAGATTAGAAGTGTATGAGCTCCCTCCTCCACACCCTCCACCTAACACCCACCCTCTCCGAGGGAGTGGGTGGGAGAAGTGGCGGAGGTGGGGAAGGGGAGAGACGGAAGGAACAAGAAAGAAGACAGGAACTGAAATTGATGAGCAGTCCGATTGCAATCGAGGTATACAATTGCACCCGCGAGTGCGAATCAGCGCATATGAAGAGCTGTCCGATTGCAATCGAGGTATACAATTGCACCCGCGAGTGCGAATCAGCGCATATGAAGAGCTGTCCGATTACAATTGAGGTATACAATTGCACCGGCGAGTGCAGATGAGCGCATAAGAAAACCGGACGTACGCTGCGTTCAAATATAACTGGTTATATCTTGAAAGGAAATGTAAGAACCATATTGCAAAAACAATCAAATAATATTGAATAAATTATATCTATCTCTTTAATTTTTACGCACCCGTATTTTTTTTCTAAGTTTCAGATTTGACAGATATATGTACTAATGAATATGAAAGTGGCTAAGTATAAAATTTGAAAATATTCCACTTTTGACTTGCATTGTAATATAAAATTGATGCAGTGCATAAATAAGTAAACAACATTTTTTTATGTTTTATTTTATAATTTTTAATTTAACAAATTTAAAAATTTTTGACTTACACCGCTTTCATAATCGTCGGCACGGGTAGACCTACAAATATGCACATATTGCAGCAAACGGGATTTTGTATACTTTTTGTATCATACATAGGCTGAATGAGCGAGAGTTAAGACTGTGCTTCACACAATATACATACATACATATACTTCAGATGCGCCTCGAGTGGAGCACCGGTAGCATACTCTACTGCCATGCCCCCGTGTATGGCGGGTAGTAGGAAACAGGCGAGGCCAAATGGACCCGGTAACCGCCTAGCGCGCGGCGCTCTGAGCGTCCGCCTTCCGAGGGTTAAAGAGCCGGCGCATCTCGTAGTCGTAACAAATAGTGAACCTAACGTCCTTCATATTTTATAGAATTATCTAAAACGGAGGCGCGTACAGAATGCACCTGTTGTGGTAAATATGTTTTATTTTACTCTTTGTGCATATATTGCGAAAATCTCTGAAGCGATTTGTGCGAAGAATTGATTAATAAATATATAGATTTGGTTTTTGTTGTCCAGAGAAATGTGCGCCGGCTACTTTGCAGTTCAGACAAAAAGTTGAAAAAAAGTTAAATTGGTTGATCCATTACGTTCAAAATTCAACTGGCGGAGTTGTAAACGATATTTTTCCAGAACAAAATATTTTGCCCGATTTCCCGATAAACAAACCCGAATTTCTTTGGGTTGATAAGAAGCTTGGGCCACAGAAACAATAACCCCACCTGCCTCCAATTTGAAGCAGCCTTCAAAACATTGTTAATTAACAATCTGACATCACGGAATACCGTGGGTGGAAATTGTGAAAAGGATTGTGTACGGGCGACCTATTGATTAATTTACAAAATTTTATTTTGGCGCAAAAGACATTGGGAGAGGAAACTCAAATAAAAACCAATAGCAATGTAAATCGAAGATTCACATCAACGCCTGCACACGTAATACACGTTTTAAGAACTGTTTACAAGAATAAAGATATTGCAAAATGCACAACGTGCAAGGATAATTTTAATCAAATTCAGGCAATGTGTGAGCCTGCTAGTGCTATTACTTTACGGCTTTTTAATGAGGAAGGATTTCGGAACAATATATTTATGTACTTGAAAACTATTTATTTTGTAGAACAAGATTTAACTTAGGTTTCATGCGACAAACACTGCGAAATGTTTACCGATATATTATTTAATCATTTATGCACTAGCAATATATATTTGTGGGCACACAAAATCAATAGTGTGCTTAAGGGAAAAGTAGTGAGTGGCAGATGCGTGCCTCCGATTGTAAAGGCACAGCTGCAAAATATATTTCAAAAAATAATAGGAAAGTTAAAATTTACTACTCATTTAGCTGTTATTTTGCCCTTCGTATTTAAAAAAAAAAAAAAATTAGTGTATTCCATTACATTTTAGTAGCCATGAGCGGACACACATGCTTGTGCATTAGTATGCATAATCCGCAGTGTGCGTGCACAAATATACATATAGATTTTTAGTACCAGCTCGCGAGCTGAGCAGGTGGCGCTAGTTATAATGTCACACTTTCTGTAGAGGGGAGTTCCACTCCCCTGGTCGCAGATACAGCGGATTGTATAGTAGACGTACGCAAAATAAAGAAAGCGACTTTGATTTTTCCCGGAGAGTTACTATCATTACCCGACACCCACACCAGGAATCAAGTTAGCGATAGATGGTACCAGGGCCCGCTCTAGGGGCAGACAACCCGGACATTTGTCCGGAGCGCCAAAATTCGGGGCAGCATTTTGGCTATGAGTGTGAGAAAACAATTGATATGTTAAATACCCAATTAATCAAAATTTATACATATCGGTTTACGTTCGACTACTACGCAAAATCGTCTTAATGGTTTGGCCATTTTGGCGATTGAGCATGAAATTACTGATCAAATAAACTTAAAAGATGTAATAAAAAAGTCTGCAGAACTAAAAGTGAGAAAAAAATGTTTCTTGATATTTTAGCGTAGTTAATTTTACTTTTGTTTAGTCTTTAAAATAATTTTAATTTCGTTGATTGTGCAATAATATATTTCTTTGTAATAGTATTAAAAATGTCAAAAATAGATGTGTTTATTATAATTTAAAACGATTTGACTTTTATTTAAAATATAAAGGCTCATCGTTGTCTTAGCGGGCACGAATTTTTGGGATTTTTTTTTTTGTCTTTGGATAGAGCATCGAAAGGTGTTTCGGATTTTTATGCACTGCCCATCGGTAATTTATTAGGCAAGAGCTCTCCGATATAAATGCTCGGATACAAACCGCAACCGCAGTTTTCTGGGAGGAAAGGTTTTCCCAATTTAGTTATACGTGTGAGGTTTATCTTGTATGGACTCTTTATTGCGGTCTATACCGCCTCGCCACCTTTACACTGATAAGAATAATACACTCCTTTTCTCTATACTGCACTTTCTTTTACGCCCTTTAACTTTTCTTGAGATTGACTTCGAATTACAAATTGCTCTCGCACTCACTCCGCTCTCTCGCTTAATTCTCAGAAGAAGAAGATGTCACGGAAGGGGGAACCCGTGCTTCGTCTTCCCGAGCCACGTCTGTGTAGGGCAAGAGAGTGTGCGCACCAATCACGGACGTCGCACGCTCTCCTGCCACGCACACCAAAGTGAGGTAGAATGTAGGTGAGCGCGGGAACGATAGCCAGCGTGGCGCCAGCGCCTAATAAATATGGCCGCACATCGCTAATTGGGCCGATACGGCTGACGTAAGTCTTTCTTACGGCGCCAAAATTAAATAGGCCCGATACGTTCGGGGCTTACCGCAATAATTGCCCCCACGGCCCTGAGCCGAAGACCCGCGAGAGCGTCACGCGTAACGACGGCCCTTGTGGTCGCCTATGAATGAACAATCTCGAACAAAAGGTAAGAAAGTATTTCCTCTGACGTTTTTGCCGGAAATCATTCCTTCAAAATTTATGAGCGTTTTTTGCGAAGCGCCGGCAGTAGCGTTTGTCGCCGTATTTTCCAGCAGGTGCATTTTTTTTCGACGTTCTTTGTTTCCCCGGATAGAGCATCGAAAGATCTATAAATTTTCCCTATGACTTTTTTTTGGGAAATTACGCCTTCGAAAGTTAAAAATTTATTTGTGAAACATACGGCAGCAGCACTGGTTATTGTGTTTTCCAGCGCCTCGCAATGTTAGAGATGAAGGTGTTAGTCGATTTGTTGTTTGTTTTGATTCTGACGACCGGTAAGCCTTCTGTGTTATTATTTGAAAGCAAATAAAGTAGCGCCCTGTACTTTCAACTGGACTCGTTTTACGGGGAAACAAAACGAAATTGTAACAATAGTTCTTGACGAATAACTCCGAAACGAAGGTCAACCCCCTATTGCATGTATCCGAAAATGTCGTTCAGAATGTGGAATTAAATGTATCGTATGTCTCACAAATAAATTCGTAACTTTTTAAGGAGTAATTTCCTAAAAAAAAGTTTCGGGAAAACTTATAGAACTTTCGATGCACTATCCGGGGAAAAAAAGAACGCCGAAAAAAAATACACCTGCTGGAAAATACGGCGACAGACGCTACTGCCGCGCGCTTCGCAAAAAACGCTCATAACATTTGAAGGACTGATTTCCGGCAAAATCGTCAGACGGAATATTTTCTCACCTTTCGATACTCTATCCAAAGAAAACAAAAACCCAAAATTTCGTGCCCACTAAGACGAAGCCTTACCAATATAAAATATGATATATTTTTAAAAAGTATATGTTTAAGAGGCGGCAATATGTCTTTTTGTTCGGGGCGACGTCGCCGCTAGAGCGGGCCCTGACGGTACATGTCGCTACACGCGAGTTCCTTCCGAAATTCGTCCCGGGTTGACTGTATCGCGATCCGGACGACGCCCTTCGATTCCGTGGTCGCGCCGTTGATCGCGCTAACGGGCCACGCATGACTGATTGCAGGAATGCCTAATCGTCTTAAGAGAGATTCCGTGACAAAGTTCGCGGTCGCGCACGGGTCAATAGGGCGCGGCATTTAATCATATTCTGTTTTTGGTCGCGAATATGAACTACAGCGCTCGTCAATAATAATTGTGGTGTGGTCGCGGATGCTATTGTCGAAAGGTTCACCGCGCTACCGCCGCTCGTCCCGGCTTGTCATGCAGGCTGTTACGGCCACCGTCAAATCGGAGGGAACATCAGACCGAGGGCAGCACCATCTACCAGCACCCACACCAGTCCACAGGAGCGGCACAGCTCTATCACCATCACCTTACCGACGTTTAAACTTACGTATTAAGAAATAAGTATAATAATCGACAATGGGTGAGTCGCCGCGTTTTTCGCGACACCCATTCCCCATCGTCCCGAAGTGACGACTTTCTCACGTCCGGCCACGTGCAGTTCTAAGAATTATTTACTCTTGAAATTAGATGTCACACTGGATTCTGCGAAATCCTATTTAGGTCAAGCTAGCCGTCCCAACCATCGACGAATAATCATGTGACAAAAGAAGCCGCGATGCGCCGACTGCATTTACTCATCTTGATTTACTGCCGATCATTCCACGAATTATTATATAGGTCAGACCAGCCATGTACCATATATGGTCTTACCTACGTCAAAATAGAGTATAAAAGGGAGCCTGCGATGCTCCAGTTTGCTCAGTCTAAAAAGGCTCATTGCCAGTCTAAAAGTGCCAGTCTAAAAGCTCAGTCTGAAAATCGCAGTCCTAATCTCCGATAGTGCAAGTAAAGTGCCGACATTCTAACTGTCTAAAAACTCTAAGTCTCCGCTACAAGTTAACCTAATCGAACAACTACGTTGCATTCCGCTGCAGCTACGCCTCAGCGCATCGCTCACAAGCCGTTCTGAACGTAAGACCATACGTGGGCAGAATTTGTACCATTTATATATATTTTTAAACAATAAATAGACATATATATTTGTACATCTGTACCAACCACTGGATCCCTCCATGTCTGCGCATCGATCCGCCCGCCAGGTAAATACCTTGACTATTGTCCGTCAAGAGTAAGTTCGGGTGGTTAGCATTCAAATCTCCGCGGAAATACTCGAAATTCTCGCGGAAATCGAGACAAGAGTCGATTATTCTCGAAGCGTTTCTCGGAACTTTAGTTCCTCACCTGCAACAGGCCGATCCTCAATCAAACGACAAATTCCGGCGCTAAGGAGTCAAGACGACCGACAGGGAGGAGAAAATCCAATTCCCCACGGGATTCTGCGCCGGGTCGTAACAAGGCGTATTCTGAGTCGTCTCAGATTTTACTTCGTCCGATTTTGTGGGATATTTCGCGAGATGCAGAAGCGTATTATGTCGCTTGTGGCAAATTGTGCACCCGGAGTATTTAAATGGAGTATCTCGATGGGACCTCAAACAATTAAAGCATAGTTTTGCGTTTTTTACGATCTGAATTCGTTTTCGTACGGGACACTGTTTAAACGTCTCGCACCGGAATAATGGATTTTGGTGCGTCTTGCACGCTACACAATTGCGTGACGCAGCCATTCGATATAAATATTTGGTTGAAGGGGCCTCTGCGTCCTTTATTCGGTATGTATATCGTCTGGTCGGTCAGTGTCAGTTCCCTTTGCTCTTTCGTGCTTCGACGCGTACCCTGCGGTTTTATAAATAAACTCGTACATCTGATCAGTTGTGGGCACTTTGTCCCTCTCGAGTGTCGCTTCCCATTTTTCCAGTGTATTTCGCGGTAACTTTGTCTCTAATAAATGAGTCGCCATTTCGGACCCGACTGAAACTCCTAAGGACCTTAGTGACGCGAGATGATATTGCATGTCGTCCGCGAGTCTTGTTAGACCGCTCGTACTCTCTCTTTCCAAGTCCCGTAAATTCAGTATCGCGGATAAATGGCTAGATACCAATATTCGTTTGACTTCATACGAGCGCTCCAAGAGTTCCCACGCTTTGGCGTAATTTGCCTCGTTAGTCGCAAGAATTTTTAGTTTATTCGCGGCCTCTCCGCTTAATGCCGCTTTAAGATACTGCAATTTATCAATATCTGCCAAGTCCGATTGCGAGCCTATCATACTGTGAAACGCGTTTTTAAACGCAAGCCAATTTTCGTATTTGCCATCGAAAGTGGGGAGAGACGCTTCGGGTAATTTAATCCGTCGACGATCGGTACGCGGTCCGACGTTGTAAGTACACGTTCTTTCGCTCGACGTGCTGGCGCTTAACTTAGATTGATTATTCGCGTTTAGCACACTTTCGATCCTGCCTGCGAGAGTATAAAATCGCTCTTGCACGTTCTCGAATGCGACCTCGTGCGCGTCATTTGGATCTAACACCGCGAGCTCATCATTGTATTCTTCAAACGCCCGGTATAATTCTGTCACGCGAGCGATACGCAATTTCAGCGTGGTCTTATTCACGTCCTCTTCATCGAGGAGATTCCCCAAGGTGGTAATCTGGGTCTCGAGGGCTGTCCGTTTTTGTAAAAGGAATTTGACTCTACCGGACATTATCAGGTGCGATTGGATAAATAGGATCGAACGACTTACGCTCTCGTCTGCCGCTGGATCTGGCTGATGTCCACGTTGTATTTCGATCGTCTGGGCCGTGATATTGCGATGATGTCCGCCTTGTAGTCGTTGGTTGGGACGTGAGGCCGTCACACCGTACAGGAGGCACCAAAATGTTACGTCTCGTAATCACAATCCTTTATTTGTGTCGACTGGTGGTTTCGTTTTCTATATTTTGAAAACTGTTCCAAAATGTTCTATTGCACTTCGAGATAATACAATCCGTCGGTATAATACAAGTTGACTGAACGCTAGTCCTTTTCGGAATGCTCGCAACTCGCAAGTGTCCGTCTTTGCGACGACGGGACGACGGTCAAAAACACTTATCCGCTTATTCCTCCTCCGGGAAGAACCCAAGGCAAGGAGAGTTAGCGTGACAAAAGATGGGGCCCACGTGCGTCGCCGTTTCGCAGCGTTGAGCGGTAATGGTCGCTATAAACAAAGGCGTGCGAGGAATGCACTCGAAACGCATGTGAAACGCACGTGGCCCATCGACGGTTGCCTACAACTACGCGGCAGTGTTACCGTTTGGGACGCTTTTTCGCGCATGCGCAGCGCATTCACGAAGAAATCCAGGGACGACGCATGTAGACTATGTGGAGACTACGGCAATTTGGTGCGAAATGTTCAGTATAAATATAGTACTATCCGAGCAGAGGGCCCGACAGAACCCGTTTTTTCTCTAAATGTAGCACGTACCTTAAGCGACATTTAATGCGCATGCGCGAGAAAGCGTCCTAAACGGTACACTGCTATGCGGTACAGTCAGTGTCAGTGATGTTCTTGAGGACGGTGCTCGCGCATGCGCACTGCATTCACGGAGAAATCCAGGGACGAAGCAGCGGCATACTGCGGCAATTTGGCGCATCAACTTGGCGGGATGCAAAAGTCGAAATAAATAAACTACAATTTATATATATATAATTGTTATTATCATACAATTACAATTTATTTATTGAGGATATATGTAAATATATCTTATATTTTTTTTAATATTAATCATACTTGAAATGTGCAATGCAATAAATATAATGTTCCTACTCACATAGCACTAATAAGTTGACTTTTAGGTTGACTGTTACATGACTGGATAAGTCCAAAGACGACTGCGCAGACGTCTGGAAAAAGTCTAAGTCAACTTACAGCCGAATTATAGACGTCAGTTGTCCAAAAATAGTCTAGTTTTGTCATGTCTTTACGTCGACTTACGTTAGTTACCGTTGAGTCAACATTCCGTCGTCTGGCTGTAAGTCAATTTTTAGACATATATATATTATACTGAATTTTTATTGTAATATTGACATTCCTCAAAAACTTGATCGATTTAATTGTATTAGTCTTTAATTGTTTGACATTATTCTTACATATATATGTGTATACAAGTAAAGAATATTACAATTAAACCGGTCAAGTTTTTGAGAAATGTCAAATGTAATCATAAGACGGGGTGAATAATAAATAAAATAAAGGTGTCTTCTCAAATATTTTTATTTTCAAATAAATTGCCTTTTTCTGTCACTGGCCCGCCTAAACCATTCCTTAATGACACATTGTATTTCATCTTTTGTGCTTCCCACCCACTGCTCAATACAGTTTCTGCAAACATAAGAATGGTAAGCATTTAAATATACGTAAAGCTGTAGGATGTTAAAAAAAGAAATACCTATCACTGCGACAGCGACTCGCGTATGTTGAAACGGCAAGTTGTGCTTCTGCCCCGTCCAGCTGTACTATACGGCCACTTCGTTGGACATAATATAATTTAAAATGTTCCTGACAGTTTTGCTTACATTTGGGCCCCCAGTTTCGATATTACTCCAATCTGTAACAAACGTACATGAAATGGCATGAAACGTATGTAAAATTTAAGTGTAATATTAGTTCAATTTGTTCTCTATGATTATAAATTACATGCTTTATAATTTGTGCATGTAATACGTACAAATTTTTCCCGGACGCCTTCTTCCAGAAATGTATTGTCAAATGCCTGGAAATCGTGACGGTTGTTTATCGGGAAGTCGGGCAAAATATTTTGTTTTGGAAAAATATCGTTCACAACTCCGCCAGTTTTTTGAACGTAATGGATCAACCAATTTAACTTTTCTTCAACTTTTTGTCTGAACTGCAAAGTAGCCGGCGCACATTCCTGTGGACAACAAAAACCAAATCTTTATATTTATTATTCAATTCTTCGCACAAATCTCTTTAGAGATTTTTGCATTATATGCACAAAGAGTAAAATAAAACATATTTACCACAACAGGTGCATTCTGTACGCGCCTCCGTTTCAGATAATTCTATAAAATATGAAGGATGTTAGGTTCACTATTAATCATCAAATTTCAATGAGTTTAGAAAAATTTAAATGTACCTGCAAAAATGCTGCTCCCATGTTCGCAATTATCTTTGTTTTGGCATCTGTTAATGAAATTATTATTAGAAGATAACATATGCAAGGTGGTTAAATTTTTTTATTTGAGAGCTCAGTTTTTTGAAAGTTTACATAAATCGGATCATTGAAATGTCCACAGAACATTTTATTTCGTTTTACAATTCAAATAAAACTATATGCAAAAAGTTAGACCACAGCTACATTCCTTTTTTCTTTCATACAGAGAATATTGGAAGCAATTATTGCTACAGTGAAAATACAGGGTCTTTAGAAACAACATGCAATTTTCAATATGCAACACGATATCTTTACTATCTGAAGAAATTTGATATCTGAAGAAAAATCTTATACTCTCCACCGCAATAAAGTATGACATTACTGACAACTATGACCATGGAATTGTTAAGTTTACAGCACATAATCAACATCATGACCCTTACTATCAGAATCTCATGATAACACAAAGCAAAATTAGAATTGTAGCACTTGCAAAACATCAAACGAGACAAATGTTAGTTAAACAAGAATAATATTACATATTATACGTTTTTATGACTATAATTTAATGTTTACAGAAACAAAAAGACAAAATAGAAATGTATTTATGAAAAAAATCTGAATACTAACATCGAGCTACACTAAACAAGATACAATGAAATATGAGTGTGTAGTGTGCCAATTAAAACTGTAGGATCGTGTTATAATTATTATCATTTTCTTTCAAAAATGAAAACATTTTGCAAGTGTGTGAAAATGAGTAATGAAAAGGACAGAAAAGAATTATACCTTGTAATTAATGCGTAGCTCCTTTTCAAGATGTACTCTTTGTGTCCAAAGGAAAACTGCACAAGGACAGTAAAAGATCTGTAATGTTCAATCACAATGAAGCAAGCAAATATAAACATGGTTAAAATGAAGGTAATATTACTTGTGAAATTGTCCAATTGTTAACTGATTCATTCTTGCAGTCTTTCGTCATACACAACAACATCTTCAAATAATATGTTACTTTATGAAGTTTTCACTTTCATCATAATATACATGTATTTAATAATTTCATTGAACTATATAATATCTGGAACGCGCACGGCCGTATGTACAGCTGCAGTTGACCCGCGCCGAGAGAGAAAGAAGATATTTTGGTATTCTGTCCTTTGTTACCTGTACTACCCTTTCAATAATGTTGTGTACGCCGTTAAAATATACGGAACTGAACTATCTTTGCTGTACTATCCTTTTGACAAAAGGGTTTATGGTAAGTCGTAATAAAAACAGGATATGTATTATTCTATTCCTAAAATGTTAATGGGTGAACCTGAACGAGGAAACACTACTTTCAAACGCATAAAAAACTTAAAAAAAGTAACACCGACTTGAAAAATTGAACATTATTTTATATTTTTCAGTGCATTTTTGAAGTCTGTTAAAAAGGATACTTTCTCAAACAAAATTAATAATATCAATCAAAATTATTGTAATATTTATTTTATTTATTGTCTATGTCTATTTGGAAAAAAACAAAAAATGAGCAAGTATTATATTTTTACATCCAGCATGATGAACAATTCCCAAAGGAAAGCAATTTCGATATGTATTAACAATTAACCTTCACTACCTCTAAAACAAAAAATCATGTGTAATTTTAATGCGTTTGATAATATTTTTCACTTTGTTTTGTGATCATATACATTAATTTCTGTGACATACTGACATCACCTACTGAAATATCTAAATAGAAGAGAGCAACTCTTTTCGAACCGGTCATATCTAGTCAAATCTCTGTGGAACTTACGTCGAAAGGCGCAAATCGACTGTATGTCCCAAAGGTCCAGTAATAAGAGTGAGACAGAATACCAAAATGTCTTTCTTCTCTCTCTAACAGCGAGGCGCGGCTGTTCCTGCATCCGTGCGCATTCCAGGTAGTATATAGTTCAATGAATAATTTATAATGTCTTGTTTTGTTTTTGGAGTATAACCTCAAACTTTATAATAGACTGCTTTTAAGAAACATAACCTACTGTCGGCTAAAGTGCTATAATCAATTTAGAAAAACAAATTATTCTGTCTTATATTTAATATTTCATGCAATTATACAAGAAAAAAGGAAATTACCTGACGACAATAATTTTTGCTTCCCTATAATGTCTCCTGATTCCTGCTTGCTCGTGCGCTTACGCAACCCTGCTTTCTCCTCAAATTAGGGGCAAAATATAAGTACCTACTTAGATTGCACATGAACTTGTATTCTTTATATTCTTATTATATACTTTCAAGAATTCTTCCGATTAACACACAATTAAATAGCTACAAATCTCACACAACACTTCACTGCTTCAACACACGCTAAATAATGCCAGGTGCCAGGTATGTACTTCCATCGCTGCATATATCCTTTATATGCAGTAGCGGGTTATTAGACAGATGGTTAGGCGGCAGCCTCGGGCCCCACATGCCCTAATATTTTGGAGCGCAACATTTCAAGGGTGTATCTGAGAAAATATGTTCCGCTTCGGGCGATTCAAATGCATTATCCGTCACTATTCTTAGTTGCCTTTTTCAGCAAGACAAAGTCGTCATCTTTAGGTCCAACTTATAGTTAACAGTTACAGTTGTTACATACGGACTCTCCGTTTGCCTCCGTTCCCACGAATTCGACGTAGCCTCCTCTTGGAGTCCCTACCATCCCTCTCTTTATGTATACAAGATAAGCGCCACTTGAGAACGATAGGGCAGTGAGTTACGGGTTTTCCGCCATTAGCTTCATCTATCCTCGTCTATCTTTTCTCTTCGTCATACACACGCGTTTTCTACAGATTTTCCCATATAAAAAGGCGAACTGGAGCGAGCTCCAGCAGTCTTGACTTTGAAACTAACGCGTTAAGGTTCTTACGTTTGGTTTGTTAAGCACTCGCTGTGAGATCGGGCTCAAGTTCCCTTTCGATCGAATATTCTAGAGTCAACTCTATTGAGCACTCCAATCGTTTCTGAGCTTCACTCATTTACGAATAAAGGTAGAGTCCTTGTTTTAAACTAAAACTCACTGCCAGATCGGGCTCAAGTTCCCTTTCGCGCATAACTAGATTTAATACTCTTCGCCTAGCTTGTACGCTAGTAGTTTGTAAGTACTTTTGTTCATTACATTTCTAAACTATAATTTCACGTCACTTTCATTGTATATATTTTTCTACCGTTTACAATATAACAAAGTTAACTGTAGTAATTGTGCTACTTCATATCAAATTCATTACTAAACTATAATTTCACGTCACTTTCATTGTATATATTTTTCTACCGTTTACAATATAACAAAGTTAACTGTAGTAATTGTGCTACTTCATATCAAATTCATTACCTTCCAAAAATAACTCTTAAATTCGTGAAAGATCAGAGGACCCACAGATTCTCCACAACCGCTCGAGGAGAATCAATTACGAGTCATTTTACCCTTAAACCTATATCCTGCGTTCTTGAACAGGCCACCCGACGTATTCCCGTTGTGGTGTTCTGTACAGAACTCCCTTCTATACCCAGTGTTCTTGAATTGGCCACCCGACGTATTCCCGTCGCGGCGTCTAATACAGAATACTATTTCACCCTTCGACTGTAGGCCACCCGACGTATTCCCGTCGCGGCGCATGCATTCTTGAGGTCCTTTTCCTTGAACAGCTAAACACACGACGTTTCGCGTCGTGCCGGACGCTGACAAGGAATCCTACCAGTTGACGGCACCCCTTCCGGGTACCGAACCCCAATCACGCAAACCCATATTCGACGTGTGCCTCAAAACACTCGCTGCGTACCTTGGCTCGTAACAACATATATCTTCGGCACCACCATGCAATAATGGGCATAACATGTGGTATAATAGGGCTACAGGCGACGGTCCACGTTAATAAAAACCGAACGCGGTAATCGTGGCACCTCATGGGTGGCATGGAAGACCACGCAAAACTTGATGATATTTGAGGAAAGTAAAACGATTTAATATTAGACCGTACTCAGATTATGTAAAAACAAAGTATATACGCATTTGCATTGTTCGGGTTGCACTTTTCAATAGAGTGAAGTCTCGCAGAAGATAAACATTACGATACCATTGTACCCTTTGCTCCTTAATTATTTTTCTAGTACCTACCATTTCCAGGAAACAAAGCTGGCTAGTAACATCCGCGAGCACCCTGTATACATACATTAAAAGTAATACTTTAAAAGGTAGATTAATTATCTATAAATAAAATATGATCTTTTTGCAGTCAAAAACAAATTAGAAAAATAATAACACCCATGATTCATCGAATACTCGTCAATAACAGATTGATCAGTATTATCGAACACGAACGCGTCGACGAGCGACGACGAGTACGACAGAAATGGTAATAAGTATTCTTCGAATAAAGAAGAATCAGCTGAACAAAAGAAGTTAAATAATTCTGTACCTATCCGAGTACATATGCCATCTTTGCCATAACGTGACATATATATTTTGCCCATATCTATCATAAACCAATACGACACATCTATTCCGCTGACATAATATTAAAAACTATCCGTAGTAAGTACTAAAATATTTTTAAATGAATATTGTTTGTTGCCGTGTGATGAATAATTAAAAAAGAAAAATCATCCTGTGAAAAAAAAATTTAATCATGGCTGGGCGCGAACCTAGGACAAAAATAACTCGAACGCGTCGACGAGCGACGATGAGTACGACTAGTCAAACTCTCCTGGATTCACTTTTCTCTGGATCCCGCTCTGCTCAGGGCGGTGGTGCCCGATTTGCCTTCCGGCTGAAAGAACGCAATGGTACGTGCGATGCCTTATGCGAAATCTGGCACCACTGCCGCAAGCTGATACCGGCCTGTGTGCGGAACGAAGACGCAACGCGTGATGTTGGTTAAACGGGGACGGAGCATAGTTCTGTTCTTCTTATGTGTCGTCTCGATACGTGACGTCACACGACGTTGGTGGAAGAGAGACGCAGCATAGTTCCGTCCTTCTCTCCACGCTGAGCGCGATTCGGCGAGAATCGGCGCGCGCAGCTCTCACGGACAGTGCACGCACACTTGTGTGTATCCCCACTCCCGCGGGCACCGATGGGGCAAACGGGCCAATCTGTGACCACTGCCCTAACCTTATCCTACCGTTATGTCCTGTGCAGTGCCGTAACTTGGCAGGTGCAACAGGTGCACTCGCACAGGGCTCACTTGGAAGGGGGGCCCAAAATGCTGTTTACAGGAAATGATATTTACAAATTTTTAACTTTTCCACCTTCCTACTGCGCGGTTTGACGATTAAATTTTGCCTTACTCAGACTCTAGATCAGAATCTAAATAATAGTTAGTTTTACGTCACTCTTCGTCTATTTTTAACCCTTCCTGTGTCTATTGCTTCGTGCGAGAGAAGTTTTAGCAAATTAAAATTAATAAAAAATTATTTAAGATCAACTATCGGACAAGAATGGTTATCCAATCTATCTATTATTACTATAGAATTAGACATTGTTAAAAACATAAATTATGATGATGTGATTAATGAATTTACCGAAATGAAAGCCAGAAAAGTGTTAATAAAATAAATCTTATTAAATCTATTGTAATGTATTTGTTTTATTATTTTCCTAAATGTAATTAATTAAGGGGCCTAAATGCAAATTCTTGCACAGGGCACAGGAATGGCTAGTTACGGCACTGGACAGTTGTGGTGGCATTTTCCACCTCAATCGGTAGTGGACATAATTTTCTAACGCTGCGAACGTATTCGCCATCTGCTGTTTTGATTGTGGCTACTCTAACGACCCCATCCTTGCCTGGTTGCACGGAGATGATCCTACCCAGCTTCCAGCGCATAGGTGGTAAGTTGTCTTCCCTCAGTGAAACAAGGGTGTCCTCTTTGAACTGCTCACTTGTTCCCGTGTGCCATTTTTGTCGTACATTTAGTTGGTGCAGATACTCCTGGTACCAACGTTGCCAAAAATGCTTACGCATCTTCTGAAGTTGCTGCCACATTGATAGGCGATTAGTAGTCACACATGTATAATTTATATCTTGATTACTGAGCAAGCAATCACCAATGAGGAAGTGACCTGGAGTTAAAGCTTGAATGTCATTGGGATCAGAGGATAACGGGGTTAGTGGGCGAGAATTAAGGATTGCCTCAATTTGAACTACAAGGGTGTTCAATTGTTCGAATGTCAACAACGTATCGCCCACTACTTTGATGAAATGATGTTTGAATGCCTTGACGGCTGCCTCCCATAGTCCTCCAAAATGAGGTGCCTTGGGTGGAGAAAAGTGCCATTTTATCCCTCTCTCGGTTAGGTCGCAAGCAACCTCTTGGTTATGTTTATCAGAGTTTAAGAGTTCTCGAATATCCCTTGGTTCGTTTCTAGCTCCTATAAAGTTGCTACCATTATCCGAAAAAATGTTCTTTGGTAAACGGCGTCTAGCTATAAATCTATTGAGAGCTGCTAGAAACGGTTCAGTTGTCAGATCGGAAACCAGCTCCAAATGTATGGCTCTCGTAACAAAACAAGTAAATACCGACACGTAAAGCTTCAATTTCCTTGTGTTTCGGTATTGTTTTTCCTTAATGTATAGTGGTCCGCAATAGTCCACTCCCACATTCTCGAATGGTCTAGAGCAGTTAGTTCGATAATTCGGTAACTGTCCCATTATGTAATCAGTGGGATCAGTAGGCTTTACCTTAAAACACCGTATGCACCGATGTATCGGACACCTTGCCGTGTTTTTTCCATCACTTGGCCAGTAAACTCTTCGTACCGCGTTTAAAGTGGTTTGTACGCCGGCATGCAGCCCTCAGACATGCTCCCGAAGAATAACTAGATTTGTGATTGTGTGATTACGCAGTAATAATATCGGATGTTTATAATTATATGGCATATTTGCATATTTTAGCCGACCGCCTACTCGAAGGCTACCATCCTTATCGATAAATGGACCCAACGGCAGTAGCTTACTTGTTTTTGGCAGGGGACTTGGCGCGCGTGTAAGCGGCGCTCGGGCCACTCCGCAGCGGAGCGCGGTCAATACGGTAATGTCGGAGAACGACTGCGCTCGTTGCGTGACACGCACGACTATTTCATTTTCCTATGCAAAGCCGAAACGTATTTCGCAAAATCTGATGACGGATCTCCATAGAAAATTGTCTGCTCTATCGCTCAGTGTAATTGGAATTCACCCTAGACGCACCATTTTTACGATACTTTGAAAAAAGTGTCCCAAAATAGGCGCGTAAAACGTGTCTAGCCCAATTCAACTATTATTTAAACATCTTTGTAAATTGATATTGCCAAAACGATTCATACGTATTTATGCAGAAATGTCTGCTGAATTTTTTGCGATTAATAGAATCAGTCTATCTTTCATAGTTTCGACAGCATTGTTGTTCAAATTTGAAAAAAGGTGTTTTTTTTCAAAATTAATTTTTTCAAAAACTGAGGGTGATGGAAAGGAACGGATTGCAGATTCGGTTTTAGAGCATCGAAATCTATAAGAATCGCCTAACAGATATTACGAAGTATAAAAAAAGTCAAAATTTGTTGGACTGTGTGATCACAGTGCCCTTTAATCGAATGAATTGCATATGGACGACTAGCGGATTTTAGGTTACCGTGTTCCTGCGTGTGTGAACGAACCGTAGCACAGGTTAAAAATTTCCATCGCCGCGTCTAATGCTGAGCAGTGACCTCGTCAAATCACTGTTCCGTACGTGACAAGGCGCTTCCAACAGCTGCTGGACATCTGATTTGCGCCGGAAGGGATGGACGTTTTTTTTTGTAAATTAAACACGACTATCAAAAGTCAACTGTTAACGCACTCATTGACTGAACCGATGGGCAGTTTGCGAGTCATACGCCTTATTGTTAGTTCACTCCAGATTTCAACATCTCGGTGTCCTTTCTTTCGCGTACGATCAAATTAGCGAAGGCGTAACATGATGCGCAACGTGTCATTACAAATCGCGCATTTGGTTATTCCGCCATAAACAGAACGCGCATTTCGAACCGGAAGTCAAACGCGTCTTTCCTTGTCACGGGTGTGGATTGGGGATGAATTCAGAATATATATCCTACCCCAGCAATAAATGTTTAATGACTAACAACATCCCGACATTGGTACAGATTATTTTCTCGGCGTTAGATATAAGTGTATGCCATCAATCGGCTTCAATACAAGAGAAAGCATCATTTTCACTTGATCGTGCCGGAGAACACTCTTGATTTTCCATTTCCTCAGAATGTAGATGGCCATTATCTTTACCTCGATCTGCGCGAATTTCTGCCCAATACAGTTCCTCGGCCCGGCGCTAAAGGGTATATATGCGTATGGGCTACGGGTTTTCATATTATCTGGCAAAAATCGGTCGGGATCAAACTTCTCCGGGTTCGGCCACAGGTCCGGATACCGATGAGTTACGAACGGACATATTAAAACGCCTACCCCCTTCGGAATGATGTGTTCGCCTGGACAAAAATTATATTCTTCATTTAATCATTCATTCATCACTCTATTCCGCCCGATGTTTGCATATGCTTATGATAGTACCCAGGTCGACGTCTTCTGTTAAATGCCGGCCGATAAGCGCCACAGCTGGATACATCCTCAACGATTCTTTCAGAACTCTGTCGAGGTATTTGAGGTCGGTGAGGTCCTTCAACGTGGGCGGCCTCTCGGAGTCGCCGAAGACGGCGTCCAACTCTTCGTGAACTTTCTCTTGATGCTCCGGGCTATTGCCTACGCAGAAAAGCGCCCAGACGAATGCGGTCGCTGATGTCTCGTGGCCCTATATCAAGATTTTGTGTGACCAGTGTGACGTTAGTTTTTCCGGGTCTTATCGACGTGAGATAATCAGTACTCACAGCGGCCATAAACGTGTCTATTTGTTCTCTTACTTCCTCTTCGGTCAGCGGTATCGATGCGTTGTCGCTGGCATCTAATAAATGATCCAGGAGAGCTGCCTTCCTTTTGTTTCTCAAATCGTCTACTATATACTCATCATTTCCCAATTCATCTTTATGCGTCTTTCTCCACTCTATCCTTTTGCGTATCACCTGCAAGTGCGATAACGTAGTAACGTCTTGGGTATAATGTAAACATAGATTAAGCTTCACCTGAATAAAGTTTATTCAGCAATTCTCACGTCGCGTGTAAATTGATGTATGATTTTCAACTGAGCGTAATACTCGCGTCCAGCCGAGGTTAAATAGAAAACCCATTTGTACTTGAACCACGGACGAATCGTCCTGTATAACGCCAGCTCTTCAAATCTGCACACGCAAGAAAGCGTTTTATTTCGTTGAGTTGTTTATTATGTTCGACGACTCATGTGTGTGGCTCACCTATGCAACGCATGAATATACTCGATGTCTTGCTCTTGACAATTAATATCGATGCCCATCGCGGTTGCTATAACAAAGAAAGACATTAACTTGTTGCACTGTGAGCGAGTACAATAGTCAATCCTCTACGGTCTATGATACACGGATCCGGTAATAAACAGTGTGGTTTGTGAATTCCGACATTCATGGTAATTTCGTGACCATTGAAAATGAAAGTTTTAGCTCGAGCCACTTAGAGTGGCCATAGAATGCACACAAGTCAATAACGCTTTATCGAGATTCTGTATAAAGAAAGATGTTGAATCAATTACAGCATAATATGTCCAGAGCACACTTAAGACTGATGTCGTACATCTCAACAGGCTCTTCCGGGTTTTTCTTCAATTTCTTTTGGATGCATTTCATCATATTTTGACAATGCCCGTTTATAACTGGTGCGAATTTCTCGAGTATGGAGAAGTGAAATGTGGGCGTGATTAATTTTCGGTCGCGGAACCATTGCTCTCCTGCAAAGAAACGAAGGAACTTACGTTAAACCAAATGTCGATTATGTTACCGATCGCAAGGAAAATTGTAGACAGGCATTACCATCGCTCGTTAATAAGCCACGTCCTAGCCACGGTCTGATGGCGTCGTATTGGTGCATTTTTGTGATGTTTACTGTGCTGAGAAGAATTTTCTGTGCGCATAACTCAAATTAGTATCAGGAAATATTGGCAATCCTTTGTGATAAAGTAACGTTAATCTATCCTTACTTCTAAATGGCGTGGCAGCGTAATGGCGACAACTAGATATGTGCAGACCCATATCCTGTGTAATCCATCCTTGAACTGGTAAGCTTGTTCAAGTCCATAATGCACGTAATCTATATATATACATGTTTGTAATAGAATTTTTGTCAGGTAAACATATGTGGGAGCTAAAGAGATGCACTATTCGTTTTTATACATTACCCTGAACTCTCAAGTTCATCAGCGTAACGGCGTTTCCTAATATAGGGACAGTTTTGGGACCCGGAATTGCGGCAGTTTTTATTTTTAATAACGTTAGTTTGTATAACATTTGACCGATCTTGTAGAGGGCAATTAAGCACAATGTGCCGACGAGAAGAAGGAAATTATTCATTTTTATGTCACTTTTATGTCACGCGATTTAGAACCCTAATATCAGATAAGTGTGGCTTCACGTCTGGTTGCACGTAGCACTCCTTTCACTACAAGTATAGACTATACACTCTTACGCGCGCTGATAAATCACATAAGATCGAAAAAGTATCACAGATAATCTGAACGAATAAGCACTACTTTTATCTCATATTGTCGATCAATTGCTTCCAGCATCTAACACACGAATGTGCGTTCCTCAATCATATCGTTATATATATAAGAGCATGAAAAATTTATGATGACCTTGTTAGTGCCATGTCAAGTATATGGTAATACGTTGCTGTTTGCTCATTTGAAGGCAATTATAGACGCGTAGTATTGCCATTAACGTGACTTTGTTTAGATAAGTACATGAAATATAATATTTAGTAGCATTCACACAACTGTGCAAGTGAGTTAGGTTGATTGAAAAATATATACATATGCAGTATATATATATGTAAGGGCATGATTACAATTGGTTTCCGTCAATGATTAATGGGATTTTGGGTCGTTAGTTCCTGGCAAATATCGGTCCGATTGGATACGTTCGGAGGGTGTCCGTTAATATTCTCTCAAGATGATTCAAATTTGTTGGATCAATCGCAGTTGGAACTCAATTTGAGCCCGCGGAGACATTGAAACCGCTTCAAGTTCGTTGTGAACTCTTTCTTGATGCTTCAAGCTGTTATTCAAAGAGATAACGACAGAAAATGCAAATTTAATAAGCATAATTAACAGTTTTACGAATGCGTGTGCTGGTTATTATATAAGTGGCTTCAGTAAAAAATCTGAATAAATTGAATGTTTCGCTAATCTTATGTGGTAAACCGATGCCATGGTGAGTCAGAGAATGAAATTTTTTTCTTACTTTTTGCCGTTTCCATAATTCCCGCCACATTGTAATATTTGGTGAAATACTTACACCAGTTCAAGATTTCAGTAGTATTCGATACCTTCCTTTGTTCGTTTCTTTTTCGCAATTGCGTTTCCGACACGAGGATCATTTTTGGATCTAGAAATTTTGTTCAGACACATTTCGTAAGCATATAATTTGTTGCGAATCGCGTTCTACTAAGATTGTGTAAAATGTCACAGAAATAACTTTCAGTAGAACGATCAAATTATTCAGTTGAACTTTGGCACCCGTTAGAATCCCACATAGGCAAGTACTAATCATAGGTTGCACTGTTGCAGCAAAATGATTATCGCATTTTTTGCGAATATGAAAAAGTTATGAACAAGTTATGTAGTTTCACTATACACTAACGTCATTTTGTAAATAGAATTATACAGAGGCGTAATTTTAATTGCCACGGGCTAGATTTGTTAAAATTGACATTATATTCGGTGTTAATACATCAGACCCGTAATAATGTACGCTGATGCAATGATAAAAGCGATACACAGGTATCAAAGAGTGATGTTCGCGATTGAAAGTTCAGCAGTACGATAGGAGCAACGTGCATTGTTTTCTGCGTTTTACTAAAAATAATCATGGGTTGTGGGATACGGGGTATGACAACCTAACTACTAATATTACTTTACAATTTCTGTTTGGTTCTCTTTGAAACATGTATGAAGTTTCAGAATCTAAGGGACCTGTATTTTTTGAGGCCGGCCCATTTTCAGTCCTTTTCAACCTTTACTGACTGTATGTCTGTACTTAAGTATACTAACGTATTTACTAATGGTTGTGTATTTCAATAGAAATACATATAGTTTAATACAAGTAGAATGAAACAATATTATAAGAAAAAAGGGGAGGTAGGAGAAAGAAGTCCTTCATCCTCTCGGTATGTACGTATATGTACTATCTTTACGCGTTGGGTAGGTGATGAATCGGTATCTTTTGCATGGGAGTTATTGCAATAATGACATTTGTGAAGATAATGATTTCTCGCAACTGTCATTTTCTTTACTACTAGCTATTTGTGTTCAAACGTATTTAATTTAAAATGTTTAAAACAACTGGGGTGGTTTCTTCATACTAAATTAACTTTACTTCAACCAAAATAAGGCGATTGTTTTTTACATATTCAAATCTTTACGATATTGCAGCTTGTTTAAAAAAGACCAGGAGAATTTGAATATTCAGTGGAAATCATAGACAGACTTTTTCAACAACAAGGGACATCGACGGTCGCGATAGCACAGCAGTCACGGTGTTTCTAGTGCAAAAAGTCGTACGAATAAGTTACCACCGCTCATTATCTGACCTCTTTCATGACACGGCTTGGCATATTCATAAATCATTGATTTATCGATATAGGCAATACTTCAAAAAATTTTCCGTGAGAAATTATAAACTTCGTCGACGGGCGCTTCACCCAATCTTTTAGTCGATTATCTTACGTATTTTCTTATCTTTGTACCTGACAGATTGTTTATGCAATCAACGCGGTTGGCATATAATTATATATTTAATTATATAATGCAAAAATGATTCTTCTGTAGGAGAATATTTTCACTGTCTGATGTATATTGTCAGGTGTCACCTCTACTGTACAAGATCTCTCGTCAAACTAATGTGAGATCGTCCGTTCCCCCGAATGTCCCCGAGCCTCGAGAGCAGTACAGAGGTCAGGCGCCCTATTTTGGAGTACGCACCGTTATAATTTGAATCTTACACTTCAGAAAGTTACTATTCTGAAGAAGTTACCTTTTTTTTTGGACTTCCCAAACCATGTGTCCACTTTTGCGCTAGCTTTAAACGTTCACTGTTTTTTCACATAGTTTTTATGCTTATCCTTTATTTTAACTGTGCGCTGACAACGAAATGTTAGACCGTTTTTATTTATTTGTACCTGTGCATTGCACTTGGGACATATCATTGTCGACTTCAAAATGTTCACTTTATTGAGAAAATCAATTAAATTTGCCTTATTATGGACACGAATAAAATACTTTTTAATACTTTATATCAGGCCTGGGCAACTCGTGGCACAAGTGCCACATTCCCCTTCTTCTTCCACTTCTCGGCGACCCCCACCTTATTCCGTGTGCGCGCTGACTGGCGTTGACGGAGCGAGGGGAAGTAACGTTACATATATACGGAATCAGAGGCCGATTCGCGTTACTTCATTGTTTTACTCTCTTCTGGTCAGAACTGAGCGGCTACACTGCGACGCGTCGTATGCTACCCAGAAGAGAGTAAAACAATGAAGTAACGCGAATCGGCCTCTGATTCCGCATATATGTAACGCTACTTCCCCTCGCTCCGTCAACGCCAGTCAGCGCGCACACGGAATAAGGTGGGGGTCGCCGAGAAGTGGAAGAAGAAGGGGAATGTGGCACTTGTGCCACGAGTTGCCCAGGCCTGCTTTATATTATGTTTCATTTCATTTTTACCAGTATACCACTATTAATTCTGGTACTCCCCATACCCTTTCCTACACTAAAATGTAGCAGATATGGAAGAAAATAGAGTGACGCCTGTACTTTGAACTGGAATCGTTGCCACAATGAGGGGGTTTGTATATATTAATTCGCTCCGAAGGCGCGTCAAGCGTTACACTAGGACGCTAGGAGATATGAAAGAAAATAGAGTGACGCCAGTACTTTGAACTGGAATCGTTGCCACAATGAGAGGATTTTCTTTGATATGCGCTAGCACCTCAGTGTAACGCTTGACGCGCCTTCGGCACGAATTAATATATACAAACCCCCTCATTGTGGCAACGATTCCAGTTCAAAGTACAGGCGTCACTCTATTTCCTTTAATTGATCAAGATTCTTCATACTCAAAATTCAAACAATTACAAAACCTTACCCACTCCAGCCCCCCTCCCACCTACGTCATTGCGCATTACTGCGCATGCTCAGGTACCTAAACACGGTCGGTGTAGCAGATTTCCTAATCACGAAACTGTCGCATTTCAGCACTTCATAACTTCTAAACCAATTCAGAGCAACACTTAAAACTTTTACCGTTGTAATTTTTAGGCAAAAATACGTCATATTGCCGAGTTTCAACGAAATCTGTGAGGAAGCCCCTCTCCTTCAGAAATACCGCTATTCTAAAACTGGATGCGAGATACGTGATTCAGATGGGAAGAAAATTGCTGAAGGAATAAAGGATAATAACCGGCAATATAGAATGATATTTAGGATGAAAAGGAATTATCAATCAAACACTGCGAAAGTCGAGGCATTAAGTTTATGGCATCAAAGGCTTGGCCACATTAATGTAGCTGCCATTAAAAATCTTGTTAGAAACAATGTGGCTGAGGATGTAAAATATAACGGGAGGGACGGTTTCGTGTGTGAGGATTGCCAATATGGCAAATCGAAACGTTGTTCTCACCCTGAAAGAAATCAACGCCCAGCAATGCCTGGTGAATACATTCACGCAGATCTCTGTGGACCCATGAACACAACCGGATTAGGGGGCATGAAATATTTCATGCTGTTAAAGGATGAATCAACAGGGTTCCGATGTGCATATTGTTTGGCAAGCAAAACAGAGACTGTAGAGAAAATGAAGATATTTATTAATCTCTCAATGAATCAAACAGGAAACCAGATGAAAGTACTTCGTTTTGACAACGGACTAGAATTTGTGAACAGAGATATGGAGAGACTTCTACACAGTAAAGGCATCATACACGAACGAACTTCCCCATTTACGCCGAAACAAAATGGTCGTGCAGAAAGGGACAATCGCACAATTCAAGAGTCAGCACGCACCATGATAATAGCCAGTCGACTTGGAAAACATCTCTGGACAGAGGCAGTACGCACGGCGATATATTATCTCAATAGGTTACCGACGTCAAGAAACCCCAGCATATCTGCATACGAGGAATGGTTCAAAAGAAAACCTATACTCAGTCATGCAAGAATTTTTGGATCGACTGCATATGTGCACATTCCAAAGCAAGGGCGTACGAAACGGGACACTAACGCGAAGAAGATGTTTTTAGTGGGATATGAGTCCACGAACAAAAACTACAGGTTGTACGACCCAGTGAGTCAAAAGATAATAGTAAGCTGTAACGTTAAATTCGACGAAAGTAAACTGTACACGTCTGATTCAAACAACGAGAAGGATCAAGAAATTGAGTTTGACATGGGCACTGTCTTTCGCATCGATCATCCGCGCTCTCTCTCTCTCTCTCTCGACAAATGCTGATTCTCGGCAGAAATTTGGGACGGACGGCTAATCACAGTGGCACAGTTTAGTCGAATGAATTGCATATGGACGCTAGCGGATTTTAGGTTACCGTGTTCCTGCGTGCGTGAACGAACCGTAGCACAGGTTAAAAATTTCCATCGCCGCGTCTAATGCTGACCAGTGACCTCGTCAAATCACTGTTCCGTACGTGGCGAGGCGCTTCCAACAGCTGCTGGACATCTGATTTCCGCACGAAGGGATGGACGTTTTTTTTTGTAAATCAAACACGACCATCAAAAGTCAACTGTCAACGCACTCATTGACTGAACCGATGGGCAGTTTGCGAGTCATACGCCATAGTCCACTCCAGATTTCAACATCTCGGTGTCCTTTCTTTCGCGTACGATCAAATCAGCGAAGGCATAACATGATGCGCGACGTGTCATTACAAATCGCGCATTTGGTTATTTCGCCATAAACAGAACGCGCATTTCGAACCGGAAGTCAAACGCGTCTTTCCTTGTCACGGGTGTGGATTGGGGATGAATTCAGAATATATATCCTACCCCAGCAATAAATGTTTAATGACTAACAACACCCCGACATTGGTACAGATTATTTTCTCGGCGTTAGATACAAGTGTATGCCATCCATCGGCTTCAATACAATAGAAAGCATCATTTCCACTTGATCGTGCCGGAGAACACTCTTGATTTTCCATTTCCTCAGAATGTAGATGGCCATTATCTTTACCTCGATCTGCGCGAATTTCTGCCCAATACAGTTCCTCGGCCCGGCGCTGAAGGGTATATATGCGTATGGGCTACGGGTTTTCATATTTTCTGGTAAAAATCGGTCGGGATCAAACTTCTCCGGGTTCGGCCACAGGTCCGGATACCGATGAGTTACGAACGGACATATTAAAACGTCTACCCCCTTCGGAATGATGTGTTCGCCTGGACAAAAATTATATTCTTCATTTAATCATTCATTCATCACTCTATTCCATTCTATGCTTGCATATGCTTATGATAGTACCCAGGTCGACGTCTTCTGTTAAATGCCGGCCGATAGCCGGCACGCTTGGATACATTCTCAACGATTCTTTCAGAACTCTGTCGAGGTATTTGAGCTCGGTGAGGTCCTTCAACGTGGGCGGCCTCTCGGAGTCGCCGAAGACGGCGTCCAACTCTTTGTGAACTTTCTCTTGATGCTCCGGGCTATTGCCTACGCAAAAAAGCGCCCAGACGAATGCGGTCGCTGATGTCTCGTGGCCCTATATCAAGATTTTGTGTGACCAGTGTGACGTTAGTTTTTCCGGGTCTTATCGACGTGAGATAATTAGTACTCACAGCGGCCATAAACGTGTCTATTTGTTCTCTTACTCCCTCTTCGGTCAGCGGTATCGATGCGTTCTCGCTGGCATCTAATAAATGATCCAGGAGAGCTTTCTTCCTTTTGTTTCTCAAATCGTCTACTATATACTCATCATTTCCCAATTCATCTTTATCCGTCTTTCTCCACTCTATCCTTTTGCGTATCACCTGCAAGTGCGATAACGTAGTAACGTCTTGGGTATATTGTAAACATAGATTAAGCTTAACCTGAATAAAGTTTATTTAGCAATTCTCACGTCGCGTGTAAATTGATGTATGATTTCCAACTGAGCGTAATACTCGCGTCCAGCCGAGCTTAAATAGAAAACCCATTTGTACTTGAACCACGGACGAAGCATCCTATATAATACCAGCTGTTCGAATCTGCACACGCAAGGAAAGCGTTTTATTTCATTGAGTTGTTTATTATGTTCGACGACTCATGTGTGTGGCTCACCTATGCAACGCATGAGTATACTCGACATCTTGCTCTTGAGAATTAATATCGATGCCCATCGAGGTTGCTATAACAAAGAAAGACATTAACTTGTTGCACTGTGAGCGAGCACAATAGTCAATCCTCTACGGTCTATGATACACGGATCCGGTAATAAACAGTGTGGTTTGTGAATTCCAACATTCATGGTAATTTCGTGACCACTGAAAATGAAACTTTTAGCTCGAGCCACTTAGAGTGGCCATAAAATGCACACAAGTCAATAACGCTTTATCGAGATTCTGTATAAAGGAAGATGTTGAATCAATTACAGCATAATATGTCCAGAGTACACTTAAGAATGATGTCGTACATCTCAATAGGCTCTTCCGGATTTTTCTTCAATTTCTTTTGGATGCATTTCATCATATTTTCACAATGCCCGTTTATAACTGGTGCGAATTTCTCGAGTATGGAGAAGTGAAATGTGGGCGTGATTAATTTTCGGTCGCGGAACCATTGCTCTCCTGCAAAGAAACGAAGGAACTTACGTTAAACCAAATGTCGATTATGTTACCGATCGCAAGGAAAATTGTAGACAGGCATTACCATCGCTCGTTACTAAGCCACGTCCTAGCCACGGTCTCATAGCGTCGTATGGGCGCATTTTTGTGATGTTTACTGTGCTGGGAAGAATTTTCTGTGCGCATAACTCAAATCAGTATCAGGAAATATTTGGCAATGCTTTGTGATACAGTAACGGAAATCTATCCTTACTTCTAAATGGCGTGGCAGCGTAATGATGACAACTAGATACATGCCGATCCATAACCTGAATAATCCATCTTTGAACTGGCAAGCTTGTTCAAGTCCATAATGCAGCAGATCTATATATATACACATTTGTAATAGAATTTTTGTCAGGTAAACATATGTGGGAGCTAAAGAGATGCACTATTCGTTTTTATACATTACCCTGAACTCTCAAGTTCATCAGCGTAACGGCGTTTCCTAATATAGGGACAGTTTTGGGACCCGGAATTGCGGCAGTGTTTATTTTTAATAACGTTAGTTTGTATAACATTTGACCGATCTTGTAGAGGGCAATTAAGCACAATGTGCCGACGAGAAGAAGGAAATTATTCATTTTTATGTCACTTTTATGTCACGCGATTTAGAACCCTAATATCAGATAAGTGTGGCTTCACGTCTGGTTCCACGTAGCACTCCTTTCACTACAAGTATAGACTATACACTCTTACGCGCGCTGATAAATCACATAAGATCGGAAAAGTATCACAGATAATCTGAACGAATAAGCACTACTTTTATCTCATATTGTCGATCAATTGCTTCCAGCATCCAACACACGAATGTGCGATCCTCAATCATATCGTTATATATATAAGAGCATGAAAAATTCATGATGACGTTGTTAGTGCCATGTCAAGTATATGGTAATACGTTGCTGTTTGCTCATTTGAAGGCAATTATAGACGCGTGGTATTGCCATTAACGTGACTTTGTTTAGATAAGGACATGAAATTTAATACTTAGTAGGATTCCCACAACTGTGCAAGTGAGTTAGGTTGATTGAAAAATATATACATATGCAGTATATATATATGTATGGGCATGATTTTAATTGGTTTCCGACAATGATTAATGGGACTTTGGGTCGTTAGTTCCTGGCAAATATCGGTCCGATTGGATACATTCGCAGGGTGTCCGTTATTATTCTCTCAAGATGATTCAAATTTGTTAGATCAATCGCAGTTGGAACTCGATTTGAGCCCGCGAAGACATTGAAACCGCTTCAAGTTCGTTGTGAACTCTTTCTTGATGCTTCAAGCTGTTATTCAAAGAGATAACGACAGAAAATACACAGATTCTAGTCATCATCATAATCGTAGACATGCAAATTTAATAAGCATAATTAACAGTTTTACGAATGCGTGTGCTGGTTATTATATAAGTGGCCTCAGTAAAAAATCTGAATAAATTGAATGTTTCGCTAATCTTATGTGGTAAACCGATGCCATGGTGAGTCAGTGAATGAAATTTTTTTCTTACTTTTTGCCGTTTCCATAATTCCCGCCACATTGTAATATTTGGTGAAATACTTACACCAGTTCAAGATTTCAGTAGTATTCGATACCTTCCTTTGTTCGTTTCTTTTTCACAATTGCGTTTCCGACAGGAGGATCATTTTTGGAACTAGAAATTTTGTTCAGACACATTTCGTAAGCATATAATTTGTTGCGAATCGCGTTCTACTAAGATTGTATAAAATATCACAGAAATAACTTTCAGTAGAACGATCAAATTATTCAGTTGAACTTTGGCACCCGTTAGAATCCCACATAGGCAAGTACTAATCATAGGTTGCACGATTGCAGCAAAATGATTAAATTGTCGCATGTTTTGCGAATGTAACAACTTTGTTTGCAATAATTCAAGATAATTTTGCATAATGCGTCATGAACAAGTTATGTAGTTTCACTATACACTAACGTCATTTTGTAAATAGAATTATACAGAGGTGTAATTTTAATTGCCACGGGCTAGATTTGTTAAAATTGACATTATATTCGGTGTTAATACATCAGACCCGTAATAATGTACGCTGATGCAATGATAAAAGCGATACACAGGTATCAAAGAGTGATTTTCGCGATTGAAAGTTCAGCAGTACGATAGGAGCAACGTGCATTGTTTTCTGCGTTGAACTAAAAATAATCATGGGTTGTGGGATACGGGGTATGACAACCTAACTACTAATTCGACAAGCATTCCCCCAGAAACTTGTTTCTTTAATTATAAATAAACGACTAACTATCAAACGTTTGTATTGAATATCACTCACTATCAAACGACTTTACATCTATCGGCGCAGATAAACATTCAATTTTTCAAAAAAATTTCGACAACAATTCCCCCAGAAACTTGTTTCTTTAATTATAAATAAACGAGTAACTATCAAACGTTTGTATTGAATATCACTCACTATCAAACGATTTTACATCGACTGGTATAGTTTAAAATCAAATTTGCGAACATGGGGGTGCTAACTACACAAAAAATTCCCCTAGAAATTTGTTTCTTTAATTATAAATAAACGGTTGACTATCAAACGTTTATTTTGGACTATCAAACACTATCAAACGACCTTCAAACGATTGCAACTATTTAAACTCAAATCCGTTGAGTTGGGGGTGCTAACTATACGGAGCTGTTTATTTGTCTATTAACTGTATGCACCGACGAGAGTGTATGTCACATCCGACGTTACCGGCCGGGTGTGGAACGACAGCTGCCCAGATATGTTGATTGGACAGTAATAAACATAATTTACTTGTGTGGAGTGTTTCTGTAGATAGATTTTATGAAAAATAACAATTGCTGCATAAAGGATCTCGCACACTTATCCGGCACGACACGACGCTCCACGACAAAAAACGGATTGGATTGAATGCATGTAAATAAATGAAGCTGCGCACTCTCGTCCGGCACGACACGTTATTTATTTACAATTATTCCATTGTTACCGTTTTTGTCGTATCGTGTCGGACAAGTGTGCCAGATCCTTTACGCGACGTATTTAATGTGGCTTGAACGATTGGGTGGAAAGATAATCCGGCTCGCAGTTATAAAAATTGTATGGTCCGTTCGTCACAATTTAATGAAATTTTAAGTTTTTTAATTTTTTAATTTTGTTATAACAATCATGCATTTCACCTATACATTTGGCACCACTGTTACAGTTAGTCTGTACTTCTATTGCAGAACATAACAGATTCGATTTTCATTTTCTCTGACACAGAGTACGTTCGAATCAGCCTGGCTTCGGGTACAACCGGTAATTTTTTACGTGAGACACAAAGTCCCAGAAGATAAGTAGTCCATGCTATACCTCGTCTGTGGTGATGTATCCCAAATCCCGAGCGAGGTGCTGTGTTATTATACTGATTCAACTTGAAACATATTTTGTAATTAATATTGTGTGCGATTGCATTATGCACCGACGAGATATTCCTTAAGACTGCCAGCCTTATGGGACTTTGTGTCTCCAGCAAAATTCGCTGTTCTCGGGCGCCCTATGGAATATATTGCGGCCAGAGTAAGAAACTGATGTCGAATCACTACCGTCTACCGTACCGAACTATTATCATGAGATCCTATCCAATCGTGTATCCAGTGTATATATATGTAGATCAGTGCGCAAGCCTTATATCATTTATTTCGCTTATTCCTTATTCATTAGCGGGGCAACTAGGTTGAAACAGAGGAATGTTAAATTATCCTGATCTATAATATTACACACAATCAAATGTTAACTAAATTTATGTATAGTGACATTTATTTGAAATACGCTATCAAACAAAAGGCGAGACGCAGCCTTTAGTCACTGTGATCCTTGATCCAGACAAAAAATTATCCGATTCAAGGATAAGTGTCCAGATCCCACCCCGTGGAGGTAGTTACGTGTGGTAACTCACCAAATTTATTTAATTTTAATCACGCAAAGTATAATATACAATATTGTCATATATTGACAGTAATGAATGTAAATAAAAGCAATATTAAATTAATGGACATACTTGGTTGAGCAAAGGTTGTAAATATAAACAGAAATAAAGCAAATGTGGATCATATAATACGTTAAATGATGTGTACATAGATTAATGGTATCAGGTATGGTAGGTCCGATAAGAATGCATATAGAGTAATGTAGTATTATTAAGAGTATGGACGACTGAGTGTGGTGTGCATTTATGTGTGTGTCCGAGGCAAGGTGTGTATGGGCATGTATGAAGAGTATGAACAACTGAGTGTGGCGCATGTGTGTGTGTGTCCGGGGCAAGGTATTGGGTGCAGGTATGAAAGGTGTGAATGTGACTGACAATTAGCTGATCGCGATCGTCGATTAAACAATGGAAGATGATCGTGGGGGCATCGGGGAGAGCAAGAAAGAAATGCAAGGGCACTTGGTAACAGCGACAGAGCGTGGACGGATGTAAAAGTGTTTTTTTCCCTAAAATATATTATCTTTTCACTTTCTTAATTGATTTCGCATCACCATCACTCCACCCGACCTTAATCCCTACAGTAATGATAAGTAAAGTTAAAGAACCGTAGAATATGTGTAGCATATAATATGGAAACAACCCCACATTGTGTACAACAATGTAGTAATAATGGCTTAAACTTGTTCCTGTAATCAAAAGAAAAATGTGTAATATAAACAATTGTAACTTACAAAAGCAACGTAGACATATACAGCGTAAGCATGGCAGTGGGTGGACAAAAACCAGACACATGTAGCTAAATGTCATATGAAAGCATGGTTCTCACGACAAGTAGTATGCACTTTATGCCACTATATATATGTATACATATATGCATAGTGTCAACGTGTACCGTAAATATTTAAAATGAATAGCATTATGAAAAATTTTAAACAAAAATTGTCAATTGCTATTGTTGGTGTTCACAATCAATGGCACCATTCAAATGGAATAAAATTATATTTATTAAGCACTGTTAAAGTTAAATGTCAATATAGGCAGTGAAAATGAACTCTCAGTGTTTACTATTAACATCCACATCACTAGCACATTGCACTGTAGTAATCCATAAATCCAATGCTGTATTAGCAACAGAATAAGTAATCTCATCTTTGAAGCAAACCTCACACATTCCAAATTGTCGATGTTGATCTTGCGGTGGTCTGGCATTCATTCTGGCTCATTATGCGCAAAGCGCTGATACTCTTGCGTCTTCATGTCGGTCTCATTATGCGCGAGGTGCTGATATATAATTATTAGCTCTTTCATCTCAAACTTTATTACTGACACGCGATTTGAGCACAGTGCAATACGTTCATCTAAATGTTTCTCCTGAATGATGTATAGTAATCGAAATATTCGACTTTGATTCCAGACACTCGACAATTGAACACAAAAGAATAACGCTGCTGTGATATAAAATCTCAATTTTCCCAGTTTTTACGACAATTTTGGTGAGTCAGGCAGTAATTCACATTCTAATTAGTTGATAGGACCGCGTGGGCAAATGATTCATTACGAATATCGGGTTTATTCGATGTATTCTGTGCTACAAGTGCAAATATTGACATGTTTTTTAACCTCGATAAAGACGTGTTGTGACTTGTAAACACTGACCGTTTGAATTTTCGTGCGGGAATTCGCCACTGTAAGGCTGCCTCAGTCACTTCAGTAGTGTGGCCGAGGCAGTGCGCAAGTGATGCAACGTTAGCAAACGTAAGCTCCTACATTTCAGACAATTATTTGATAAAAATTTGATATTTCATTCTCGAATTTGATGCAGTCTTGTAAATTGATTAGCGGGCAACGTAATTCTGCACAAGGTTTATCTTGATATTGTGAATTAATCGAAATATTTGATTCAGATTCCAGTCATGTCTTGACAGGTTAGAAAATCGAAGGACGCCGTCGAGCTGAAACATCGTTTTTAGCAGCATTCGCAGCATTACTGGTGAGTTTGACGTTATTCAATACTTGATTTAGGTGCTAGGGCTGCAGTAGCAACTCATTCGACATAAATTTCGGGTCTATTCAACATGTTTCGTGCTAGAAAAGCAATTATTGCGTTTTTCGATATCGCGGGAAAGAATGGGTCGGAAAGCAATCTCCCAATTTGAACAGTTTCAAAATGGCGGATGCGCAGTTCGTCGTGATTCGCCACCGTAAAGTTGCTGCATTCACTTCGGTAGTTTGTTCAGACAGGACAGTGGCAAATGTGACGTCGGAAAAGGTGTGCTCCCACTTTTAACACAGTTAATTTATAAATATTTGTTGTTTCATTCTTAAATTTGTTACAATCTTGAATATTAATTAGCGGGTAACGTGGAGGTGCATATATTTTCCCTTGTTATTGCGAATTAATCGAAATATCTGACTCTTATTCCAGGCACTCTTGGCGGCGTGGGAAATCGAGGAACGCCGCGTATTTCAGCCCCAGTTTTTCGTAGTTTTCACATGTTATTCGGTGAGTTTGACATCATTCAGTACTTGATTTACGTGGTAGAGCGGTAGTAGCAACTAATTCGACACAAACATCGGGTCTGTTCAATATATTTTGTGCATGAAAAGCAATTATTGAGTTTGCCAATATCGAGGGTAGGAATTGGTTGGAAAGCACAAGTGCGCAAACGCAACCGTTCGAAAATGGCGATGACGTCATTCGTGGAGGTTACGCCTGCGTAACGTTAGCAATACGATTTATTTTTCAGTCATCTTTCCTATACATATACATTATATAGGATGTTTAAAATATAAATTTAGTGCGAAAATTTTAGATTGCACGTTCAATCACATAAATATTTCGACATATTATCCAAATGAGCACATAAAATTGTATGTGTCGTATAGGACAAAATTATTATTCTAATCATAATTAGATAAGTTTATTTCTCAATTCTAATGGGTCACCACTTGCAGCGACCTCCATGAGGGTGTGACCTGGAAACCGGTGTTATCCACGAATCAGATTTCATGTCTGAATCGAGGATCATACTGGGCTAAAGGCTGCAAACCGCGTATTTTGCTCTCCGTAAGGGCTCAATTGTTCTTTCATTTTTCAATCCGTCAGATATTGAAAGAATTTAATTTCAAGAATTCATTTGTTCCTTCAGTTTTGCATTATTCAGATATTGACAGAATTCAATTTTAAGAATTCAAACGTTCCATTAACATCTGCAACACCTAAGTTATTCACTTTGCTAATCCACCTCTGTTTTCTGTTACAGGAACTCTGAAATGTTGCACCTTGTTGGAGTATATTTCATATTTTCTTTTAAAATAATAACTTATAATTAATAAGAGGGTATTCCTCAACTTTTCTTACAGGATTGATGATCGCGTGCAATGCGGTTTAGAGTCAGTGCTTGATTACAAAATGTCTATTCCCTTTCTAGCCGAATGGGCTATTTGCTTTAACTTCATTCCTTTGCAGAGTAATGTAAAATCACGTGAAGTAGAGTCAGTGTTGTTCGATTATTATATAACTAGCTCTTAATATTATTAGTATATTGTAAATTATTTACTGGAATTAGAGTCAGTGATTGCAGGGGTTTAGTGACCGCGTGCAATGCGGTTTAGAGTCACCCATTGATTACGAAATGTTTATTCCCTATTCAAGCTGTATGAGCTCTTTGTTGTAACTTGATCCCTTTGCAAAGTAATATAGAGCCACGTGTATTAGAGCCATTATTATAGGGCAGTAGTATTCCACATTTTTTAGTCGCGAATTTGAGTCAGTGTTGTTCGATTATTATATTTTTGGCATATTATATTATGAGTATATTGTAAATTATTCATCGGTATTAGAGTTAGTCATCCCAGAAGAAGTTACTGAGTCACAACAGTTGATTCAGAATTGCGTGCAATGCTGTTGCGTTTGCAAGGTATGTTCAAAATTGATTTATTAATTTCAATACTTTTGTTTGGTGTATATCCTGAATTAATATTATACATGTTCACATTGGACTTTATCAAATTTTATTATTTTGCAGAGCACGATTTTGTTTAAGGTATCATGCTGGATCGATAAAGAAGAAGATGGCAACGACGCCTTAGTCCAGCAGCCAAATCCAGGATCTGAGGGCCAACAACAAATTATTGCAGCATGTTCCTGTGGTAAGCAGACAAGACATCACCGGTGAGTGAAATTTTAATGTCCCTCCAGTCACTCAATCATGTCGTAGGGCGAATGGTCCGAATCGACACGGGTGATTGGTTGTAATTACTCCTTAGAAATTTGAATGAAGAGCACAGTGACCATAGATAAACTCTGAGGAGTTTACCTATGAGTGGTATTTTATTAGGTCCATCATTATTGTCATGTTTAATCAGAGTAGGATAGGTCTCCCTTGCTCATAGTATATTTTATTGCAAGCAAATAATACCATGTTTAATTTCAAATTCATGATTGTACTTTCTTGTATTGCAAAAATATTATCATATATCCACTAATAGTAGTTAAAGTACTAAATTTGATTTTTTCAACTCAATAGTTTCGGGTTATAGTTTGTCTATAATCAGAAACAATCTCGTTCCCGCATTCCGAATTTGTTTAAAAGAGCAAGAAGGCGCTTCGCGACGGGTAGTACCTGTTTTCAGAGAGGTACACCAATAATGAAATACATACTAGTTTCTTTAGAAAAATCTCTCCGAAAATGGGTCGCTCGAGGTTAATCACACCTTTCTTTCAGGTTAATTTTGTTGAGATATTATCAAACATATTTGAATGTTCAAGTTGAGAAATTATGTAATAATATTTGAAAGATCACGTAAAGTAGAGTTTCATGCATGCCCAGTCTTTGTTCTTGAAGTGACAAATATTAATATGTTTCCATATTTAACGTTTATATACATATACCTATTTTTTAAAGAACATTTTTTTAATCAAATTGAATTACATATAAGATGAAAATGAATCGATAGTCCGCATACATTCATACATATAGTGTATACAATATGTTTACTAATCTTAGATCAGGATGTTTTCAGCAACACGGTTGGTACACACTTTCTTGACCGTGCTCATTATTTTAAGTCTGAACCCATTCATGCGCCCAGGTGTTGCATGGATGGATCAGACTGGTGAGCACGGATATGGTTATTGAAATTTACTAATTTGTACTGGCGACTGTCGATGTGTTTAGTGACCACCAACATGCTATCCATTGTGTGTTGTATGAATGGTAGTGTTATGGATTGCATGTTGGGTAAGCAAACATATATATTGCATTCTCATGAGTTTCAGGTAATTCTCGTAATGATTGATTTCATATGAAGTCACCGTGATTACTACTCAATTTTTGTAGCAGTAGATGATCACGTTTAATTTAAATAACACGCAATACGTTTTATGAACTGTACAGCATTTAGTTGTATAGTAAAATGAAGTAGTAAAATTCGCGATCGCGTCTAACTTGCATGGTCACTAGCCTTTGGCAGTCGATTTCAGGAAATGGTACGTAAAGTAGTGAAATGAATGATGATGTGCGCTGAGTTCGGGTGTCGGAGACGTCCCGGGACGTACTCTCTAGAAATAGGCCTTTGCACCCGGGCGGAATGTGTGAGAATCCGGGAGTGAGTGTGTTGGCGTGATTGCTTTCCATTTTTAATTATAGGAATTAGGAAGGCAGGTAGCATACTTCTGTGTGAATGGTAATGTTTAAGTAGGAAGGGCCAGCGGAAGGTATCACTTTTCTCTCGCGAATACTGGTTAGGCGTTCAAGTGATATGTCTTTACCTGGGATTCATTTGACTATTGCAACCACAATATTTTGATCGCGATCTCACTTGTCTTAATAACTATAATGTTACAATCATATTATTTCTATTCCTTATCAGTATACTGTATCAACTTGCATGACGATATATTTTATATACCTATAACTTATCAATGATACCTCACGTAGCAATATTCTCACTTCATGAGAGTCGTGTTATTAATACCGGCCGTAGAATTTGGTTGCAACTGTCATTTGCTATACTTAATGTTATTGTATATTTTTAAGCAGAAATACGTAATCATTGCACAAACGAAGTGATACCTCATCGTACTGTTGGGTCCGTTGAGTTTCGTACGAAAGTATTTTGGTATCATGCTATGCGTCTAAACAATACTTCTCATAGTACGACTGAGGGTCACTTCATTACACATACGAATAACGTATTTCGAACTGATTGGGATTTTCGGTTAAATGTGCACGTTTATGAGCAGTTTATAACTTTATCTTTATATTCATACGCACAAAAAGTAATATATTTATATGTATTCCTTTTTACGCAAAATGTTATATTACCACTTTGTACGTTCAAGTTTCTGTATTAAAAATGCCTGCGTGCTAGCTATTGTTCGCACATTTCTCATTCATATTCATACATTGAGATATCGGTATAGTTTTTGAAAGTTTATTATATTTCTTTATTGAATCCCAATCAGCGAGGGCTTGCCTACGCATGTCCGAAAAATTAAGAGACTATTTTGACATAGTCGAAGCGGCCCGGAGAAGAGGGCCTTCGTCGTTGGATTAGTATACCACTTTGTCACTGTGCTCGATCATTATTAGGTGTTGCACATGTAACTTATAGCAGTTACATATGTAACTGAAAAGTATAAAAATACTGCCACGGTTAACTCTTCTCTTTTTGTCAGAGTTATCAAATGCAAGTTATATAAAAGTATAGAGATAATAATTACTGCAAAAAAAATGTTTATTCTTGAATTTGTTTAAGGATTTACAGATCGTAAATAACACATTCGCCATTTTTTTTATACGACTGAACCTCTTCATTAAAAGTTTAATTTGCTATGAGTTATAATATACATCTATCTTGTGTAATGAAGAGTTAATCGTGGGCAATTTACTTATGTATTTTCAGGAGTTGCTGAAAATTTGAGATATGGCATTGGGCCGCCTCGATAAATCGTTATTTGTTACATTGTTTCGTATATTCGTCTGCATGAAATATGGAATAATGAACTGATTATTGACGAATTATTATGGCTGGCATCCGGTGTCGAAAAATTTACGGGGGGATATGAAAATCGGGGGGATTTATTTGGGTGGGATATGAAAATTGACAATATTTTCTTTATTAAAAGAACCAGTCTTTCTGGTTGCTTTTTTTTATTGCAAGGAATTATTATTGAAATGTATTTATTTTTACTGTTTGCTTACTTAAAGAATAACTATTTCTGTTTCAGCTCTATTCAAATTGTGGATAATTTCACTTGTTTTTCGGAACGTTTTAATTTTTTTCTGCTTTCTGTTTTAGGCTTCCTGTTGTAGAGAAATTAATTTGGTTTGTTTTCTTCAAACACTTTAATTTTATTCTGCTTTCTGTTCTAGGCATGCCATCATCTAGAAACTGATCCATTTTTTTTAAATAACCTTATCTTGTCATCATACATTGTGGAAATATTTGAATATAAGTTTAATTTATGTCTGCTTTTTGTTCCAGATTCTCCATCACTGAAAACTATACCCTACATTTTATGTAATAACATTTTCATTCTATTCTAGAACAGTTCTGGTTTTAATTACTTAATTTGATCTGCTTCTATTCGTGGTAATTAATGTTTGCTTTCTGTTTCAGGAGCACCATATTTTCATCACACAATCAAGTTTTCCATGGAATTTAATTCAATTTATTTCATACAGCATATTTTCCATAGCAGAGGATATTATTTTGTATATTTCTATTTCGTTTAATTTGATGGCTAGAATTGTTTCGTCCCAGGACTTTTATTTTCAGCTTAATTCATCACGAAATTTGTTCTTTCAGCATCTAATCAATGTATATTATATGTGCCTATTAATTGGTTTCTGTCATGAGTGCAGTCATATTTGATTTCTATATTCCATATGCAATACGTTTCCTCTTCTCTTTGTGTTTTTTTTCCCTTGCAACTAGGTTTCTTCTCAATCATCGGAACCATCAACTGACATCTTGAAATATCCGCTTGGCAATAAATTCTTTTAGTTAAAATACAATGTAAACCTTAAAATATAAGCAATAGATTCGTAATCCTAGAAACTAATATAAGTTTTGTAAGAAAGTATGCGTTGTATGAAAGTGATGAGTACGGTTCTTTGTAATCTGCGGTATGATTGCGATGATGAATATGATGTGTGTCAATAGTCGATATAAAATTTTCAATTTTGTAAAAGAGTGGCCGACAGGCTTCTCTTGTCTGTCATTCTCCGCGGCAGGTAAATTTCGATTCCGATTTGCATTGCTTCCCAGATCAATTTTTTGTACAGAACATTTATCTGGGAAATGCCAATGTGGAATCATTTGTTTAATGGCTGGAGGTTGGGCCCGTTTTGCAACGCGGGTGGGTCACCACTTGCAGTAACCTCCCCGATGGTGTGACCTGGGAAATCGGTATTATCCACGATATGATTTTTAAATCCGAATCGAAGATCATACCGAGCTAAAGGCTGCAAATCGCGTGTTCTGTTCTCGGCAACAGCTCAGTTCATTAATTTTTAAATCATTCACATGTTGAAACATTTTTTAAATTTACCGTTACAGTTAGTCGGTAATTCGAATGCAGCACGTTATAGTTTCCATTTTCATCATAGCTAGACACGGAGTGCGCTTGAACTAGCCTCGTTTCGGGCAAAGTCGGTCATTGTTTACGTGAGACAGCGAGTCCCATAAGATGATCGGTCTATACTATACCTCATCTGTGATTCCATATTTTTATGTTTTATACCTCATGAATTTTGCGGAATGTATTGATAACGTCCTCTGTACGATAATGTGCTGTTTCACAATATTCTATATGGAAAGTTAAAGAAATCAGTACGCCTGGTTGCGAGATGTTGTTAAAAAGGTTTGCAGAAAATGAGTTTTGATAATGTCAACGTTCTATGTTTGTCTATTACCTACGGTACTAACTCCAATTACCGACGCCAACCGACGCCGCCAAGAGACCTCAGCGCCCCCTGAGACCCCAGTCAGGCTCCATTTGCGGGCCGCTGTTTAACACAGGCGCTGGCAGTCTTTACGAATATCTCGTCGGTGCATTATGACATGTTTAAATATCAATGAAGTTAAAAGCTAACGGTTTTTTAATAAAAACTAGTTAGGAGCACTGATGGTAATATGGAAACGGATTCTTAGTTCGGAAGATAAATGTAGCGGTCTACTTAGCCGAGACTCGTGGGGTAACGATGAATCTTTATTATTTAAAGTAATCGCAACAAATTTTCTCTTTTATCGTCATCTTCGCGTCAATGTGTGAATAGACTCAGGAATTTGTATTATTACAATGTTGGATATAATTATCTACAGACCACCTTACATATTCCGCTTCCGGGTATTTTGTGCTAGCGACACCATATGGTAAACCCTACAAATACCACAAATGAAGATTAATGTAGATAAAAGGAATGATTTTCACTTAATTCTTATCTCACGTCGTGATGCACAACGGGACAATACGGATGCAGGTTAAATTTGTACGGTCAGGCGTCAAAGTAGATCGGTAATTGTGATTCCGTTATAACCTGAGCCGGCGCTGGTTCATTCCGTTGCCCATTGGAATTACGGCGAACGAGGGCTCATTTGGTATGCTGAACAAATAAAAGAACCGTGTCGTATTTTTTGTTCTGCATCACCGTGCGAAACGAGTGTGATTACGACTTTGCATTTATCACATGCGACATATATATACACACATACATACACAAATAGTGTGGCGTAATGTTCTCGCGCAGTATGTATTATTCGTTCCGGATGAAATATGGAGTTAAAAATTAAAAAAAACTGCGTCGCGCGGGGTATCATATTGATACGCTCGGGGGCGAAAAAATGGCGCGCCGCGCGTGTGCGGGAGGCTTTTACGTGGCGCGCGCGCAAAAAAAAAGGAAGAGAGAAATGAAGAGAGTGATTCCGCGGCCAAAAACCGGCTGAACCGATCGCGATACAATTTTGCCCGGTAAAAGTCCGCCTCCTGTCCACCGTTACACGCGACACCCGCGAGCAACGCGGGTTTATGCTCAGCGCGCTTTTAATATATCAAAATGGTCGGCGGATTAGTGCCGCGTATGGCGCTCAATCCGATTCAGCCCGCGGAAGTAATTCGAAATTGTCAAAAGTCTACAAAGTCAGCGGGATGATCGGCGAGGAAAAGGGAAAATATGATGTGCGGTGAAAATTTCATGCGGTTTCGCCCGAACGAGGTTACACGCGCGTTTCTGGCTTATTAACGACTTCCGTGCGAGCGACCTCGGCGCATTTGCGCCGTTCGAACGTACGTGCGAATTCGTTTGCGCGATCGTCGGCCTGTAGTACATGGCGCATAGCGATCGGTACGAGTGAATGGATGGCGGTAGAAAAATTTTAGCCGCGCGCCGGCCGACCTATAAAAGACCAGCGGGTGATCAGTAGCGTATTGTCGCGCCGGGAAATTGATAACCATCGTCGATCGACAGCACGATGGGTAGCAGTGACGCGGCGCAAAAAAGGCCCCCGCCGGTAGATATATGATAATGGGTACAATCCATCGATATCTTATCCTTTATGGGTGTTATTCGTTTATAAGCACTTTTGGATCGCGTTCAATTCCCATCTCTCCCCCCCCCCTCCCGTCCCCTCCCCTCCCGTCCCCTCCCCTCCCACGCCTTCACGCACACCCCTCTTTGTCTGCTCCGCGAGACGGCCGGCACCCCTCGACGACGCAGACCCCATTGGCTCGGTTTTACTGTCTTCCCATTTTTCATTAGCACAATCAAGCGGGCCGTACACGACGAAACAATAGATTTCCTCGCCGATTTGCCCTTGCGCGGCCGGTTCTTCGGTTGGACGGGAAGCGAAAAAAAAGACGAGCCGACCTATAGATTATCGAGCGTGCGCGGGGCTTGACTCTGGCTCCGGCCGCGAATCTTTCGGGGTGGATAAGTGAGAATGGCGGATGCGGGAATGGCATCAATCTCCTTCGTTTTTCGGTCTTCCGTGCTTTCGGAAGATGGGTTGATATTGATACGCGCGTAGAGGGTGTTCCGCGATGTGATTAAGGTTCGTCGCTTGGTACGGGATTAAATCTACTTTATTCTACGTAATGTGGAGAAGTTTCTGCAAAATTGAATGATTCTAACAATTCCATCTGTACGAACTCAATATTTAAGAGTGCTACTTGACTACGCTTCGTGGCATCAACCTTACTGCATTTTTGTATAATCCTCTCATCCAAAAACTCTACTATCCCAAACATCGACAAGTTCGATCTCACACATGCGCGCCGACAGATTTCCCCTCCCGAAATTCCATCAGCTTTGTTCGGAATTTCTAATTGTTTCCTGCACGGCGAGGGAATCCACGAGAGAAACACTGCGAAAGACTCGGAGTAAGAGTAAAGCGGGAAAGCAAACTAAAGGGAGAGACAGAGAGAGAGAGAGAAAGAGAGGGGAGAGAAGAAGACCGCGCAGGTGGAATGACTAACGACCAATTTCCTTCGCCGGGCAAGTCATTCCCGAGGATGATCGATCCGATTATCGCCCGAACCCTTCCGCGCAATCTCGTCCCGCGTATATTACGTTTCCTGCCCGACTCCGTAAAGTCGTCGCTTCTGTTTCGAGCCGCGCCGCCGCTCGAGGATTCATCCCGCGACGGAGCGCTGGCCGTGAATGGGGAAGGGTTGAAAGGGCGAGCGCGGACGTAAGGCTCATCCAATTTTCCCGATGCGCAGCCGACTAATTGGATCCTTCTTCTTCGGCGTCATCCGATTACTCCCACCCGCGTCGCAGGGTCGCGCGAGCTGGACGATGATCCGGCGGAGTTCAAGACAACTCCCTCGAGGAAGGGGGTTCGTCGAAAATTCACGCGCAGCCTGAGCGGAAGACGTCGGACGGCAAACGTGCGCGCACGCTTCAGGAATATCGGGGTGGCTTTAATTATCCCGCGGCCTCCTAACGTGCAATTAATTCCGAATGCGGTTTAGTTTAGCGAACGAAGAGCAAACAATGTATTATCCGGCAGGACCGTCTAAACGTGGCTGGTTACAGCGGATCGAGGGGAGGTTGCGCGGAGGGGTGGGTGGTAAGAGGAGGATAGGCCACTTTGCGCAAATGGCATGGATCCTGCAGATAGTGCACACCCCCTCTCGCTCTCGTTCCAGCTTCCTCTTCCCGACCTTTGCATCCTGCGAACACATATACCCCATCGCCCTTGAACGTGAGGTTAATGCTCTGTGAATTTGTGATTGCCCCTAATGCAAATCCGTGAGTTTAGTAGCAGCCTATACCTTTTCGAGTCTCACGAACGTACGGACTCCGATCGCGCGGCTGGGCTCCCCTCTTGCGAACAGACGATAGTCCCTTCTCGCTGCAGAGAGCCGTGATACGCGACGAGCGCTTTTAACGAAATTCCGGACGATCTCGGCGTGGGGTTCTTTTTGTCGACGATCCGTCGGAACGGTTCGCGTCGGTGGAATTGCGCCGATTTCGACGATGGTTACACGTTCGCCGGAACCGTCGACTGTCGAGCGATCGCTGACAGTCAAAAGAGCATCGTAAACGGCGAGCTATTTACTTTTTTTATTCGACGACTCTTCCGGATGACCTGTCTCCTCGGTACAGGCGATAAAAACGAGGATCCGATCAAAATTAGAGTGAGCCCCTGTCCTGCCCGCGAGCGAAATCAGAGTACAGTGCCAGAAGTCGTAACGTCCTGCGTATACCACCCCCTCGAATATCGAGTTTTTATGGCACCTTCGACCCCCTTTCACGATCATCGAAGGTTATCCATTCGGCACCGACCGGAATCTTACAGCCGGCTTCATGGGGGTGAAATTTCGGTTCATGGTTCGCGGGAATGGCTCTTTTGAGAATCTGGGATGGGGGAGAGTCGGGAGAGTGAGTCGGATGGCGGAGGGAGGACACTGGAGAGTCGGGCGTCGAGGGAGAGGGCGAGGAGAGAGACGGAAAATGAGACGAAGGAAGAGAGACCAGGGGTGGGTGTTCGTGGGAAGGAGAGAAGACGAACGGGTGGGGAGAGGAGAGAGAGCGAGAGGAGAGTAGTTCGCGCGAAGCGAATGACTGCGATTCGTCCAATTATCGGTTGGCACCAAAAGTGCTGGGTCTGGCTCGCCTGCCAAATGGGAAATAGCCGGCGAACTGCAGAGGCAAGCTATAGCCGGCTATGGACCTACGGATTCTGTGTGTGGACGACCGTGCGGATCCCCCTCGATTCGCTATGGACTCGCAGAGGGGTGAACGGAAGGAGAGAGGGCGGCTGGGGGGTGGGTGGACGAAGAGGGAGAGGGAGGGAGAGAGAGGGAAAGGCCGGCGAGCGATGTAAACGGCAATCGCCGAAAGATAATTCGACCCCGTAGAATTCGCAGCCCCCTCGCCGATCTCGCGCTTCGAAGTTTCTTGTTTGCCGTGCGCGGAAAGGAAAATTTGCCCGCGCGAAAAACGACGACTGTCGCTGCGGAGATTGCTAATGCGCGGGCGGGGAGGATTGCTCGCGATAAAAGTTATCCTAAATACGCGATTATCGCTGCGCCACGCGCTGATAATGATTATCGCTCGCCGGTGAGCGGTTTCTGGGGAAATTGTTGGAGTCTGCAGGCTTTCGGTTACTCGCCGACCGTTCGGGACTTCGATGGTCGTTATCGGTACGCATCTTGTAGATAGTATGTGAATTTTGGGTATATGCAGTAGGTAGCTGAATCGGGATTTAAGGTTTGATGTATGACCGTGCAACAGTCTAGCTATTACCGATTTTTCCATCAACCGCAACGATGCTGACTTCAAATTTACGAGTTTTTACCGTCGACGTCGACTTCAAACCGCGAGTTTGACCATTATCTCCATTATCCTCATATGTTTCACTTAAAAATTCTTCAGTCCGCACGAAAGCCTTTCGACGGTCGATTGAACCGCGACACGTCACCCATATTCGGAAGACGAAGCAGTGAACGTGTTAGAAAGAGAAAAACGCGGTAATTTATGTAATTCTCTGATCGCCCGGACGTAAGAACGGGATATCGATCGACCGTAATGGACACCTTCCTTTTCGGCTGACTTTTTCCTTACCGGTCAATCGCCTTCTCTCCTTCGACGCTCCAGCAGCGTACATACGCGACGTGGCGCGCCCTGAGACTGGTAAATGACGTCATTAACGAGGCTAAAGTGCTGACGCGTCGAGACTAACCCCAACCTTTGACCCACAATTCCCCCCGTCCACCGCCTCAAGATCGATGCGTCGATTTCCGATGCTCCGTACCACCGCCATAAAGTTCGATAGTACCTTGCCAGGCGGCTTTAAGGGTCCGCTTCGCTCGTCCCGGAGACGCTCTGAATCACGGGGGCCTTCGTGACACGAGCCTATGTGCAGGCGCTCGCGCGAAATTGCTCGCCGAGTCGTGTTCGTCGATCGGGGAAATCGGATATGGGAAGTCGCGAAAAATTAATTCTCCCAAAGTGGCACGTCCCGCGGCAATTTGATCGAGTCTGGCGGCCGGAGAGGTTCGCCGAGCGTGCGACACGTTCGAGATACAAAGTGGGTGGGCATTATTTAATTACTCCGGGTACACACGCTGAGAAAGGGAAGGAGAGAGAAAGAAAGAGAGAGAGAGAGAGAGGGAAGTGGTGGGAGGTCGGCGAAATCGATGGAAGTTAATGTATTCTCCACAGAGGAAGCGGGAGTGCTCGGTAATCCACATGGAATAAGGAATGAAACGATTTTCTCGAATTAGACTGGGGTTCAACGTTCCAGCCCCGTTGACGGGGCTCGCCGGTACGTGTGCGCGTGTTGCGCCTAGGCGCGTCGGCCGTCTCGGTATACGTGGCGTCTATGCGGAAAATGAAATCGTGAATTATCAACACTGACGAGGTAGACAAAAGGAAACGAGTTACGGCGCAGCCGGGCGCTCGCTAATTTTTTATTTCCCGCCTCTTTCCCACCGCACGCGCCCGCCACCCGTTCGCCCGTATTTCTATTAATCGATAGGCGGTCCCGGCCACGGTTTGCTCTTCGAGTCGATACCAGTTCCGTGCCATTGTTAAATTCGTTTTCTAGCATTTCCCAATCGGCCCCGTTCGCTCGCTCAAGATTCGCGCGGCGAGAATGTTTTCCGGGTACTTCGTCGCATAAGATGAAGAGTCTACCATATAGACGGCAATAATCGATAGTCGATCCGCTGGCGGAGGAGGTTCATTAATTCTGTACGCGACGCATGAGCCTTTTATTCGTCGGCTCGTCCGGTCGGTTCGCAGAAGTTCGGCATAGGCGAGCGAGTCGAGGAAAACGTAAGGCAAACCGGCTAACGCGGTCGCCCTCCGTAGTTATGGCCGCATGTGATCCGCCCTCTGCGTGAAATGTTCGGTAGGGCCTGTATAGATACTGGGAATGGTAATTGGTGAGGTTGGTATGCAGATACACGCCACATGTATTCTGGTGGAGGGAGAGCGGCGGGCACTAATATACTCACACGTGTTAGCGATCGTGTCCCCAGGATTTGATTGTCCGTGTTGCCTAGAGAATTATCGAGCCCGCCGGATTCTGCAGCCGGAGCCGGCATTCGCGAGAGCGGAAGTGCGCACGGCGATTCAGAAACATTGACCCATTGCCGATGACGGGCAAACTGCGTCGCGTATCATCGTACCGCGTCTGTCTGACAAGTTACGTCCTGTTAAATCCGACCTCCCCCCTCCTCCCACCTTCCGCCCATTTCAAAGCCCTCCGATGCACGTCCGATTTTTTTTACACGGACATGCGCGTTACGTGCTCGTTCGGAAACTGACTTGATCGGCGAAATTTTTCCGAACGGACGTGTACGTCTGCGTGACTTTTTCATGGAATCGAATTGAGCGGAGCGAAGCTGCGTGGATCGAGGTACGGTGCGGGGGTGTGCGAAAGGACACGTCAGATTTTTGTATCGTGTGTAGCAATCAAGACCGCGGCGCGACTCAGGATCATCCGCGGTCCCGTGTGGTTTCCGTTCTGCGTACTCCGAATCCGGTGTTTTATACGAGGAAGGGAAAATATGTCTCAGCATTAATTTTTGCTGCGTTTGACTGCTGTCTACTCAAGGCAGAAGTAGTCTGCGTCGACGGAATACTTTTTTCCTAATGTCAACTGATTAAATAATTAATTATTAAATTAAATAATACGAGAAAGTTAGATAGATAGAAAGATATTATCCAGGCATATATGTGTCCTTAATCCACACAGATAGTTATCGCTGGACGTATATATGCGTCCATAGTCTACACTGATAGCCTTTGTTGGATGCATATATGCGCCCATAGCAGTCAAAAGGTTAAATCACTGTTCTTTCTCAGGTTTCCTTTATTCTTTTGCCTTTTTTTTCGTCCGCTCCGTTCCTGCACACTCATTCTCTACCTTTCGTACCTGATTTGCTCATTACAGTCCTACTATTCGTACTGACTTTTCGTTGGTCCGTCATTCTCACGTGATCACTTTTTCGTTCATACACACACACTCTCTCTCTCTCTCTCTCTCTCTCTCTCTCACACGCACTCTTCGTACTTGCCACACACGTAACGACGCAGTTCTAAATTCGAATCGCACAGATTTCGGAGCTAATCAAGTCGTCGCATTACGATTCTTCCCGCCGTCCGTACATTTACTTCCCCGTCATCTGCGCGCAATGGAGGACACTGTGACAGACAGGGTCGTGGCGGTTGACAAGTGTCCCCTGTCCTTTTATCCACCCCGCAGTAGGTGTTAATCCAGCGATCGTAGACGTCCGGGCGGCGTAGTAAAACGATCACGCGCGCGTTTTATTGGGCGGCGAGAAATGTCCCCGGCCCTTTTTCTCCTTGCTCAGCATGTAGCCTAAGCAAGACGGACGTTGATCATAGCGGCGCCGACCGCGGCATTAAAGTCCACTGGCCACGTTGGGAGTCGTATTCGGTTTTACGAATGGCCCTCGCCGATCGGCCGCGCGGCCTGCCGCGCCAATAAAAATACTTTTAAGGAAATGAAATTGATATAAAGGACGGATTGTAATGGGGTCCACCATAAAACAGCCCCTCCTTTCTGCCACGGTACACTTCTTAGCAGGGTGGGAGAGTAGTTCGCGGCTGATATCGCTTGTCGACGTATTTGCGACATCGGTCATAAACATACGGAAAGACCAGGCACTACTATTTCTTCCCAACTCGCCGATTCTTATAAGTATTCATGAAACCCAATTACGCTTTACTAATTCCTTCCAACGATGCCAGTAAATTCATGCAGAATTCTCGGTCAGCGTGATCACCATTGACGACTGATAATCGGCGCGCATGCGCGGAATCCCAATAGAGCGGCAGGCTGAAAAAGATAAGGGAAAAGGATACATAACTTTGGTTCGTGTTGGCGAACGGCACGGCGGATTGAAAGTTCCCCAGGCTGTCGTTACGTCGCTGGCCGCCGGTCGTCGTGTGGGTTTGCTGGAAGCGTGTGTTAACGTCCTCGTATGAACGTATGTGTACATATATACGTACACGCACGCACACTTTCGGACGTGCAGTTTACATGAGGGCGTGCGGAGGGAAACGTATTGGAGGAGGTGGCGGAAGAGGTGGGCGTCGTTGTGTACGCGCGTCGGCCACGTATTTATGAGCTTTCCCTACGCCGCCTGACTTTAAATTGAGTCTAGTACTTCGAAGCGGCCGCGGTTTAACTCCGCGACGCATGAATTCTTTAGCGATGCATTCTCATCTGGCGTGGGTGGGCCGTGGGTGGGAGGGTGCAGAGCGCAGATTAGCCTCGGTCTGGCGCGAGCAAGCGAGCGAGCGAGCGAGGCGGGTAGACGGGGCGAAAATAATGCGCCGCTCTGTTGTGACGGCAAAGTTCCAAAAACGACGGGAAAATACGCGCGCTGCCCGGCGATATACGCAAAGTCGATCCGTCCGGTTGTTTCGACGCCGGATACACTCGATTCCGAGTCGGCTTTTTCGTCCGGCGATCGTGCCAGCATGACGGGCCGGCCGGCCGATACGGCGAGAACGCAAAAACAATTAGCAAGAACAAAAGCAAAACTGCGTACAAATAGCATCGGGCACGTTATCGTTGCGCGGGCGCGCAGGTTTTAATGGAAATAGACGCGAACGGCGCACGCGAGTGACTGACAAGCTTCTTAATTAATTTCTATAACGGGACTTTAATCTGCCACGCGAGCGGGAATTTATCACGCGAGTTCATTTTCCGCGAGCCGTCGTCGCCGATGTAGAGGAACGGGGGCTGGGAGCTTGATTCTTGTCGCTCGTTTCCTCCATTCTCGACGATTATTATTATTAGTATTATTAATCCGTGTTATGAGCCAGTCTTCACGCTACTTTATTATCCTTCGCGTCTTTATTATCCTTTTACGGAACGATGACTCTCGTGAGCAGTGCTACGGACAAGTGTCGGACAGACTGCTCTGTGCCGTGTCTTGCACAGTGCTCCAGAAGCGGATTAATCCAACTTCGTTCGCAAGTAAATTTGACGTCTGAGGTACCCCGACACGTATCTTGCTATCATTGAAAAGTTACTGTGAGACTGCGGCACCGCATTCAATTAGAATGATAGTCACGCCGATACCATAATTTCGACGTACTCCCGCGATAGCGCGCGGCGAAGATGTATTTTAACTCCTAAAAGCGTTCAGTGTACATCGGGGAATACCACCGTTACGCCAATCCTATGCGAACTGAATAATCTATCGTTAGTGCCGGTCGCTCTGATGTAACTATTTCGAGTGAACGAGTGGAACGACGACACTCCCCTCCCCCACGTCTCATCCCCCCGCTCCACCGCGAGCGATTAATAATGTAATTTCCAGCGTCACCGAAAGCCACGCTTAATTCGATCGTGATTACCGATTAAACGATCCTCCCGAACCCTCCGCCCCGATAATCCTCCAGCGATCGTTAAAATCGCTGTCCCAAGTTAGGTATCAATGCTAACCGATATCCTCGAAGGAATAGCATCGACCTCCGCTTATGGCCGCGGAATTATATCGCGCACTGCAAGCGGAACAATGATGTAATTATATCGGTCGGGCAAGTGCGCGCGCGCCGCGCGAGTATATAATAACTCGGCGCGATATAAACAATGCATTGGCCAGCCCCAATGAAAGCTTCCGTTAATGCAATCATAATTAGTAATTAATCGGCGCTCGATAATGCCATCGTCGGCGCTCGAAATTCGAAACCATCGACGCGGCTCGTGTAGCGAGTCGATGGCTATAGAAGTATAGAGGCTGGTGCGTTCGCGAGGACTGCTCGCTTTTCTCAAGTCCTCCGCCGATTCGCGAGCCGTCCGTCGTCGCGGCGGATGAATAATGCATTCCCGCGGTCCGACGTTTTAATTAACATCGTCGTAACTGCCGATTAACCGCTACACGGACTCGTCATAAGTACTTCGCCGCGGTATGATTAATTAATGAACCTCCGAGCCGCTCCGCCCGGCACTCGCAGGACGCGAGCGTCTAGTGAGTCTAGTCAATTGATGAGGCTGGGTGACTGTGTCGCGCGCCACCCCCGCGTCCGTTTCCGCGAACGAGCGAAATAATCAGCAGGCCGGAGAACGAGCGAATTCAATTCGACGGCGGTGCGGTAAGCAATGGCTCTGCGAGAGGGCGAACGAGAGGGACGAAAGAGCGAGGCGCGCGATCCGCAAGGGGTAGCCGGCTTCGAATGATGTATTAGAAGTAACTGCGGCCAATAAAAATCAGGCGCTTTCTTTGGCCCGCGTGATTTGTGGCCGATAAATCAAAAGACCGCGTTTCTTACGTTTTGCGCCGCTCGTGCGGAAGCACGGAGGCGTAGTCGTGCGCCAGTAACGCGCGCGCGCCGGATCTCTCCAGGTGGCGAGTGAAAAAAACGCGCGAGCGAGAGTCGAACAATTAAAGGATCTGGCACACTTATCCGACACGACACGACAAAAACGGTAACAATTGAATAATTGTGCATAAACGTCGTGTCGCGTCGGACGAGTGTGCGCAGCTTCATTTATTTACATGCATTCAATCTGTTGGGAAAATTTCCCCGGCTTGCCGGCTGGAGCTTGGGGCAGCCCACGGGAGGGTATTGCAAATAAACAACTTCCTCTTCTTTTACGAAGCGAAGAATTATATTTATATTGAACACTATAATTGTTCCGCAATTACCACAATCACTCTGCCGAATTCGGCAAACAGTAACAATTGTTACGGTAGACCAGGCCTGCCCAACGGTGGCCCCCGAGCCACACACAGTCAGCACACAACCACACATGTTCCCTTGGCCCCGCTCGCCACCGCGGTCTCGCCGGTCTCGCCGGCGGAGAACTGCCCCCTCTATGCCTACTGCTCAGAAATCTGGCTACGTCTTCGATGTTCGACTGTTGTCACCTCATTGTAAATATTACAGGAGAGGGGGTGCCTCTCCGCCGGCAAGTCCGCGGTAGCGAGCGGGGCCAAGAGTACATGTGTGGTTGTGTGCTGACTGTGTGTGGCTCGGGAGCCACCGTTGGGCAGGCCTGCGGTAGACAGTGACGAGCCCAGTGACGACACGCATACGTCACTCGACGTCATGCGACGCTACGGGCGCGACAAACAAATTCAGAGGGACGATGCACCTCCTCTCTTCTCTAAATTAATCTTAATCCTAAACACAATCCAACCCGTTTTTTGTCGCGTCGTGTCGGATAAGTGTGCCAGATCCTTAAGGAATCTCATCCAACACGACACGATATAAAATGGATTGGATTGAACGCATGTAAATAAATGAAGCTGCGGACACTCGTCCGGCACGACACGACCTTTATTTACAATTATTCAATTATTACCGTTTTTGTCCTGTCGTGTCGTGTCGGACAGGTGTGCCAGATCCTTAACGCTCTCGGTTGAAAATCGTCGGACGGCGCGCGCTCCGCGTGCCTCGTGCTCCTCTCGCATGCGGAATTTCCGTGTGAGAACGGCGAGCTGGCCGACGATGAGCGCGCGCGCGCGCGCGCGCTGGAAGTTTCCGTCGGGCGGCGCGGCGATGAATCATTTGATTACCGGAAAACTTATGATTTCTACTCTCAGCGGAAGGCAATTTACAAGATTGGTGGCCTGGCGTTATAATGCGATAGCGTCGCTCCGGGGGGAAGCAGCGGGCCGGTATACACACGACCCGCTCCGAGGGTCGGCGGGAGAATGGGAGAGAAGGAGAGGAGGGAGGATGTGAAAGAGAGGAGGGCCGCGAGAAAGGAGCACGAGGATGGGGCGAGCGCCGCTCGCTGTTTGTGTTTTTAATTTTCCCGGCCCGTTTTGTATGCAGATATCTAGCGTAATTTATCCGGGGCGAGGAGGGGGGCGGAGGGGGCGTGACGGAGGGGTGTACGTGTGGCGGGTAGCCAGCCTCAGTCGTGTACCGTTTGCCCCCTGACGACCCCCGGCGGCTGTGGTTGCCGGCGTTGTTAGAGGAGATGCTAACTTGATGGAATCTTCCACTTCCGCGTGTCGGCATCGTCGGACTGCTTTTCCCACCACCCCTCCTTTGCTTCTGATAAGAGCAAACAGGAGATCGATATCTTCGTCGTGTTGTGCGACAGGAAGCTGCGGATAAAGTATCGTGAAAAATCGAATGGCGTGACGCGAGAGGTGCGCGTTGATCTAACGTTATCAATCATGCTTTGGCGTGGGGCGAGCATTAGATTATGAAATTTCACCTTGAAACAAACAGAGGGTCGGAGAGGACGCGGTATCGTAAATCGACTTAGAGTGCTTTTCCGGAAGTTACTTGAAGTACACCCCCGCGCTGAAGTCGCAGTAAATCGAGTCTGTCGAGAGTACTATGAAGAGGCAGTAAAGAAAGGGGCATTCGCGTGAAGCAGTTGGCCGTGTACCGGGCGACTGGCGAACGGCGCTCTAAATTGTTAATAAACACCTTCGGTCGCATTAAGTGGAAAGAGGAGAAAAAAAACGTCGCCGCGACGTAAAGCACACGGTCCGTATTTAGCGGCGCCCGTTGTTTTCGGGCATATCGGCGTATCGTAACGGGTCGATAGCGGATCCGATAAATTTACGATTCGGTGAACTTACGACAATGCATAATATATCGTGCGTCGAGTGCCAGATATATTCGGGCGGCGGGCGTGCGGGGAGGGAGAGCGCGCGCAACTAAAACGAGTTAATTAAAATCCGATACGAGTTTCGAAACTCTCGGCTCGCAACATATCGCGTCCGTTTCCGCCATTTTCATTTAAAGCATCAACAGCCCGCGCTGCGCGCTAAAGTGACTCTCTGTCACAGGTGTACCGAGAGCTTCGTTTGCGCTTTAATTCCTTAGCCGAGCGCTGGCGAGCCCTTAACGAGCTCGCGCGTCACCCATCCGACCGTGAATGCCTGATCACCAATTTTCGTCCTGCCCACGCCGTGATCGCGTGGCTTGCAACAAAAATTTCCTTCGCACCACCAGATGCAAAAACCGTTGGAAATTATGCTCTTTCTCCCGGCGCGCGATTAAGGCATCTCGACGAGGTGGTCCGGGGCCGAGGAGAGTTCCTAAATCGGGGCATAATCGGGATCAAGCGACATCGTATCGGCCTCCGATACGATTTTGCCGCGACGCCATAATTTCGCGAGGCAGCGATACCGTAATTACTAGCGACGGTTTTGCCTCTGACATCGCAGCGTCTCGCTCGCTCGCTCGCATTCTCTCCTCTCTCGTCCTCGGCGAATGCCTCTATTTGCGCCTCCACGCTGCCTTCTAGTCGAATAAGGACGGGCAAATGGTTTTTCCACGAATTGGCAAAGACGCTCGCGTGGCACGTAGGAGAGAGGAGCGAACGAGTGAGAGAGAGAGAGAGATAGACATAGAACGCCGGCCGCACTATTCTCTGGCGCACGTTCGACCGACCGGCACGCTCCGCACGCGGGGGCAAGAACTTAATTATCTGTGAAACAATAGCCGGCGAATTATGATTATTACCCGGGCAGCCTTGCGAGAAAGCCCCCGGTGGGTAGCAGGGTCTATCCGCGGTGATAAAAGTTGCGAGCGTAAATAGAGGGATTCAGTTTCGTTTTCCCAAGGTCCCTCCGTGAGCGGAATTGCGAGCGAGAAGCACCGATGAGCTCCCCTTCCCGCTTCGTTCCTCTCCCCTCCGTTCACGGGAGGAGTCGTGTGCTCACCCTTTTCTTCCCCGTCTCAGCCCCTCGATACCTCCCCTCTCTTTTTATCCGACTCCCGCGACTGTACGACAAGCTGCAACAGTATCCCGTTTTAAACCCAATCTATATTCCTCCTTACTCGAATGCCGCTGCTAAGTAGGTTTCCGTCTCGGCAGATTCTAAATTGTTTCGAACATTACCCCGCGCTCGCCCGTTTATTACGGCCGTGCCGGTTTTGTTTGCGCGCTCCACCCTTCTGCCGCCGGCGCACGAGGCTCATGCGACGTTGCTCCGAGGGCGAGCGAGAGACAAAATAAGGACGACGAGGATTCGGCGCGAGAATCCGCCGACGGCCGACGGAATCGCGTGCTCGGGGCTCGGAAATAAATAATAAAAACAAAAATAATCCCCTATCCCCCCCGATCTACGTCGCGCGCCCCGTGAGAGTCGACGAGCCGACCGGTCACGAATCGTCGATTGGGCAAACAAGCCGTTAACAAACCGAAGCCGGCACGAGCGGCGGCAATCTCTCGGCCGGGTCACTACGTCTTAACCTACTCTTTAAGTTTGACAAGTTCGTCGACGGCGGCTGGCGGAAGAGCGGGGCATCCCGAGGAGTTGTTTACGAAGCCGCGAAATCAGATTCCGTCGATGTAGCTCCGATGCAAATGAAACTTTGCGAAATTGGTTCGGAAGAGATTTATCTGGTTAGACGAGGCTGGTCGTGCGTGAAGGAGGAAGAGGGATCACTGTGCTGCTGCTGTCGCTGCTGCTGCTGCTGAGGCTGCTGCTGCGAGAAGTCAGAGGTTAGAGAGTGTTAGAGAGGGAGTCCGGGCGGGGTGTACGACCCTGACTCTCCCTGGGAAATATGATAATGCCCGTGGCGACGACAAGACGAATGGCTTCCACGATTCCTCCCGCGCTCATAGCGTCGCGGTTAACTCGCTGATTGGTCGTTGCCCCGCGGTGGAACGATGGCCGCGAATTTTTCGACGCGCCTCGCCCGCCGACGTATCAGCCCGGCATCTTCCGCTCGTATTTCATCGCGCTGCCTCTGTTTTTCTGCCTGTTGACTGGAGACTCGCCTTCCGGCGGCGCGCGGGCACGGCGATAATTTTCGCGAACTTACTTGGCTCGCGGCGGGCCGGTCCCCTTATTCGCGGATTGATTAACGACGTCGCGACTCCTTCGTATTAGCATTGTACAGGGTGTCGGCGAGGGGCGGCGAGGGGAATTTATACAGCGCGCTGAGAGGATCCGAGTAGATGAAATAAGTTTCGCATGAAGCGGTGTCCGAAAATGCTTTCGTCGCAGTTAAAGTTCGCTTTCTCGGCCGGCAGTCGGGGGAAGTTCGAGCGTCGTTTGAGCACCGATTGATCTCCGCCTAAGTTATCGTCAAGCTATCGATGTCACGGACTCTGAATCGGGCCCCCTTTCCGCCGGCCGAACGCCGAACTTTCGATCCCACCGTATGTATATATATATGGACGCGCATACTGTACCGAGGACGGCAAAGTTTCGCGTACCACGAGAACCAAATTGCTGACCCGTAGGCGTCGTCGTGGGATTTCAATTAGTCCCCTGTCTCTTCTTCCAGGAGCAATCGTACCATCCTTTGCTCCTCATTGATCCACTCTTAACCCCTATTCGCTCGTTGCCCCTGTCCACCCACTTACAACTCCCTTATCTGGATTACCTGCGATCTTAATCCGCGTCTTCGTACAGCCGACCTTCCCATGGTCGCATATTCCTCGCCGACTCGAACCACGGGCTATTATCCGCACGCGTCCGGACGTCGAAAACGAGTGCTCAAGGTAAATAAGTTTGAGAGAGAGTTATCGTCGGCAAGCGTTTTCGTACGCCCAATGGCCAGCCCCCAGTCCGCCGCTTTCACATGTACGTCTCTTTCCGCGAACGCCGCGAATAATATCCGAAAATGGATTATGTAGGAGATTTTTATACGCTCGTTCGCCGGCATCAACAGCGTTACGGCCAATGCCAGCCTCTGTTTTTCGCCGAGACTCGGCAGCGCGCGCGCGGAGATGCGTCTTCATTTACGCCGCCGTAACTTTTTAACGGTCCTGTCGTCTGGCGGCTGCGTGGCATTCGCTGCGTCGTATAAAGGCATTCTCCGGATGACGCGGCGCGACATTTTCGAATGCGCGGAATATTCGCGAAATAGGTATTAATGAATCTGGGTTAACGGTTGACCTCGACAGCGAGGGGAGACACAGGGGCCGAAGGAACGTGTGCGACTCGCTCGATGACGATATTGTCCCAGAAAATTCGTCATTAATCGTTTACGATCCATTACGTCAGTCGTGTCCAATACTCTTTCATTCGCTCTCGTCTCTGTACACATGTTTGCAACCGGACTGCGGCGCGAATTTTCTGACGCGAGGTAAGAATGATGCAACGAGACTTGGACTATTTCGCAATTACGGCCACGTCGATCGACTTCGCGATTCATTGAGCAGCGCCGGAGTCCGCTGGAAGTCCATCAAGACTTTTCGTCGATTTTGCAAATTGGAAGCGGTTACGGAGTCAATGGTCGTGTTCTGGCGATGCGCAATCGACGTCAGTTAATAACCGCGGCAGTTAGGCGTTCTATTGCTGGAACGACGGCGAGCAGGTTCGGCGTCGATTATCGATTTTATCATAGGGCGATAATGACAAGCGTCGGACAGGCGGGGCCGCCTTGTTGTTGCGAATGGTCCTCGCGCACAAATGATGCTCCACCGGCGGGTACAACGGGCCAGCGCATAATGCGCAGACCTATTCGTCGCACTCGTCCATTTGCGCGAAATGGCATTGGATTTGGCAGTAGTGCTCTCATTGACGCCGCCCCACACGAACAACGGCACCACGTACGAGCGTCTGGTTAGTCCTCGCGTGACCGTTCGCCGGGTACCTTAAAAATGGGAACGAGCGTCGGTCCGTTCCGTGAAATCGCTTAAAGCCCATTGCAACGTTCGTGGGCTATCGAGCAAGGGTTCGGGACCAAAAAAAAAAGAAAAAAAGAAAAAAGAATCCCCCCGTAAAAAAACAAGCCAGCAGGATAGGAACAAGTAGAAAGCGGCGTCGAAACGCGTCGATGGATCGTCGGGTAACTCGATCGCGCCGACGACGACGACCGACGACGCGACGGTGGAAGAAGCCGTGTCATTATATTCGTTAGAGCTCGTCGAGGCAGATAAAAGTTACCGGATATAATGGCGCTGCGCGTTATTAATGATCCCTGCTAATCTCTCCACCTACTTCCCATCCTCTTTCTCCGCCTCGCACATCCGCCGCTCTCTCCCCCTTTTCCAGGATCGCAGCCTCCTGCTCCTCCGCCACGGCCAGCACCTACACCCGCCGACCAACGTCCTCCCGTACACTCGCAGCCCCAAATTTGTTTCAAACCCCTCGCGCCAGCGTTAAGGTTCGCCCGATTCATTCGAGCTATTATCCTTAACTACCTACCGCCGACCGCACGAGCTACTGTTTCCTGGGGATGGCTTCGACCGCGATATTTTTCAACCACCGCCCTCTTCCGCCTCCTCCATTCTTCTCGAACCTCCACCCTCGCGGTGCGCGCGAAAATCAATGACAATTTTTGTCCAGGTCACCCTTACATCGCGCACCGCGTGCCGCCCTCGATGTAGGCGTCGCTTCGCAAAGTTTGACCGAGATTCTTGTTCGCACAATGGACGGTCGATTGAATCCGCATAACGCGCTCCATAATTCGCCGAACTTTCCATTCGATTGGTGACTCCAGCGGACGCGGCGGCGCTATAAAGTGTGGCCCGGGCGCATCGCAGTTTTATAGCGCTCGACGCGCGGAAATAACCTCACGGAGTATCGCGAATAATCGGAGTAAATTATTCGAACGTTATTTAGTGTCGCCGCTCGCATATTGTCCGGCGCATATTGCGCCCGGTGTCTGGCTTCACTCCATCCCTCTGTTTAACCGCAAGTTTTTACGGATAGTGTGCTCATGAAAATTGCATGCCGCGTTGCTCGACGCGCGCGCGGTTAGCGCAGGCGCACTCGCGGATCTATTCGTGCTCTGGTTTCGATTATATTCCTGCGGATGGAACAAAGTGATGTTTCTGACGGTTTGCGTCGGGATCGGATGCTGCGCGGCACGCATCGGCGGCCTGAATTTTCGAATCTACGCGAATGACCCGGCATTTTTCGGAAGTGCCGGATAGATGTTTGTTAGAAACGATCCTTCTACGTGCGTCATCGGCGTACGGAGTCATCTCGCTGATCATAATTCACGAGCGCGCCGCGCGCGTCCGTTGACGAGCGCTTTTCAGAATTCAGGATTCTGCATTTCTCCATTATTGGAATACCTTGTCCCTCAGCTTGTCTCGCTTGTCGCGTCCGAAGACGAATGCCTTTTCTCCGCACCGTCCCGCGGCCGGTCGCGCGCGCTGGCTGGCTCGCAGTCCGCGCTGGTCATTAGCATAATCACGCATCTTCCGCGAAGTTCACGAGATTCTCTCAGGTAACGGTCGACAGCTGTAGATAAATGGTCCTCCCCGAGATCTCGGGGCGGCGTCGGTTCGCTCGAACGGCCTATATAGCGAGCGCCAGCGCCATTGTAGCGACGAATGGGCGTCGTAAAGAGTTTAACAACGCCGCGTCGAGAACAGAAAGTTTCCCTTAAGACCCTTACGGAATCGTTAACTGCGCGTATTTTAGAGCAGTTGTAAAGACGTCGGGAGAAAGGGAGATTCGTGGAATTGGAATCAGTCCCTGTTGAAAACCATGAGCGAGCTCCGGTGAAAAATATTAGGACGCCGACGGCTTCCCCTCGAACGTCTGTGGGAGGCTGAGAACGGGGGAGCGGGATGCGATTTTTACCAGTTAAGTGTGGCGATCTCTTTGCAAAGCGCCCACCAGTGTGTGTCGCGATAATCAAGCGATGACGGGTATAGTCGTCAAACACAGAGTAAGTGGCGCTGTTGAAATATTGGGTCAAAAAGACGACTTTATTTTAGAAAATGAACAATTTTTTATTAGTAATATTTACACAGTCGCTCAACATGAACATATATTTACACATAATGAACAAAAAACTGAGAAAAAAAAATCAAATATTTATAGAAATTAAAAATTTAAACTGTTGCTGTCGTGTCATTTCGTCTTGACCTCTAAACATTTTAAACATATTAAAATTTACGAATATAATTTAGTTTTCACCAGAATTACAATTTAAATATCAAATTGTAACAAAATTTTACGCATGACGGATATAGTCGTCATGACACCAAATTCTGCCATATCTCCATGACGGATATAGTCGTCAAACACACTTAACTGGTTAATGCGGAATTGCGAACGCGGATGTTTTCGATGCGTCTCGTGTCTTCGCGGTGGGTGCGAATTAAATTTTCTTTAGAAGGTAACCCAAAATTGTTTTGGCATAATGAGCAGTGTGTATATGTAGCCAAATAACTCATTCGTTACAAAGATGAAAGGCAACGTTTCAGTTGCAATAGGCAATTCTCATCAGGGCTACAAGGAAACTATGAATCCTTCATATATAGCCCTGATGACAGTTGCAATAGGCAACTCTCATCGAACCTCTAAGGAAGCTACAAATTCTTAATATATAGCCCTGGTGAGAGTTACTTATTGCAACTGAAACTTTGCTTTCATCTTTGCAACGAATAAATTATTCTTTCCTATTGTAAGGTAACTCAAAATTGTTTCCGCATAATGAGCAGTATGTATAAAAATAATTCATTCGTTATCAAGATGAAAGCCAACGTTTCAGTTACAATAAGGAGCTCTCACTATAGCACAGGGCTATATATCAAGGATTCGTTGTTTCTTTATAGCACTGCTCATAATGCCAAAACAATTTTTAATCACCTTCTCAAGAATTCTAAAGAGTAAACAACACACTCTTCATAAATCTTCTTCGTCTTGCGCGCATGGTAGACGGTAGCGTTGCGCTGACTGGCTTCGGGCATCGGAGTTCAGGTTACCCAGTCACCGAATCACTCGATTCGACTTCATTATTTTAATCCCTCGTGTTCCACTGCGGCGGAAGTGCCGGGCCGAATGGTGCTGGGCGGCGGGGAGAGGTGCGCTCGAGGAAAACGAATATTTATCCAAATGGATGGACGCGAGGATTGTAGCTACAGTAAAGCTGTCCTCTGTAGATAACTCCGTGCTAGGCACCCACCAGCAGTCGCAGGCACAGACACATTCGTATTACTTAACTCGGCGATAAACTCACCCCCGAGACCTGTAAACCCCTAACTCCGTCCCGATGGTCCAACCTGCATTTTCGCCAGCATTAAACTGTCTGATTTGTCGACTCGAGTACAGACTTCCGTACCGGCCTCTCCTCTATTACTCCCTGGGCCCGAGTGGGGTCCGCGCAACATCGACTCCCGCTCCGCCAGGGCCAATGTACACGCAATATTATCGAACTAGCGTCCGATCGATCGCCAGCGAATTGACCGTGGGATAACCGGCGGACGAATCATACGCGCCAATATTGCGTGTACCTGCCGACGTTGAAGACGAGGGATTTACGGCGGCGCGGTCATTTCCAGAGATTAGCAGTTCAGTTACTCCGTCTAAACCGCTTTACCGGCTCGCACTTCATTCGCGCCTTATCGCGCTGGAACACTGACGATAATCGACCGTCTCCTACCCGGCAACTTTCGGCGTAAATAACGGCGCGTGCAAATCCCTACCATTCGTCGTCTAATATTTTCATAACAATCACCTTATATTCAGCCAAGTCTAACGTGAAATTGAATCGTAACGTAGACGACGAGGCTCTCTCTCTCTCTCTCTCTCTCTCTTTCTCGTTCTCGATACTCCGTCAAAGTTCACCGACTTCGAAGTTACGAAAACTTTTCGTTCGTTCGAGTGAGTTTGAGCGACGCGTTCGACAATCGTATTTTCTTCTCCACCGTAACAGCATACGTACGTACAATTATTCTATAAGAGTAAAATCTCTGTGCGATGGATGCGCGGCAATTAATTGGCACCGGTCTCGCAGCGGTCGAGAGCGCCGGCCGCGAATCCACAGTTCGGCGCTTCGACGTCGAGCAGATTATTTTGAACGCCGACTCCGCAGATATTCCGAATCCGTCTCTCGTCCGCGACGTAAACCGCGCAACACAGACCTGCCTCGGCTGATGCGTGCGCGAGCGCGTGTTCGGTTCATTAGCGGCCCTTCGCGAAGCGTCGAATGGTCACTATTGAATGGGTTCTGCGCGTTCATTTTGCGGCTTAATTGGACCAACGGTATCAACGGCCGGGACCCTTCCCGGCGCTGCCGGTACTCGTAGTCGGTCGTTATTCTCGGCTTCCCATCTCCAACCTGCCCCTCCCCCACCCCGCCCTTTCTATAATGAAACATACGTAGGCGCGCATGAAAAAGGGCGGCACGTACGGCGAGGGGGAAAGAAAGAACGAAAGAGAGCGCGACGTAGAGAATCCAGTTTGCGGATTTCGTCGCGCCAGCTGAAAGCGCCAACGAGTTCCTGAGTTTCGCTCCTGAGTTCCATTTTTTTGTTTCTGTCCGCCCCCCCTTTCACCCCCGCCCGTTTTATTCAGCGGCCGTTAAAGTACCGCGCCGCGGCTGGGAGGGTGATTTGGTTCGGGCGCAGGACGGTCGTGTAGCGAGATTCGAACCAGCATTTTATCAATTTACGAGAAAAATCCGATTTGCATGGCGCGTGACGCGGGGAGGAGAGAAGTGGCGCGGACGGGAGGCGGGGGTGAGAGGAGGGGAGTAAAAAAGGGGAGAGGAATGGGAATGGTACGCGATGGAGGACCCGGCTAACGAGTGCTCGATTGTAAATAACTGCTGCAGGTTGCCACCGTCGGACTAGCGGGTGGTCATCGATCGACCCTTTCGTAACTACCTACCGACGTTACATGCACACCTGGACAGGATGGGGCCAGGTGCGCGTGACGGAAGTATATCTTGAATGGAGCAATAGCTGCCTCTCAATCGCGAGATTCATCGGCGCGGAGATAGATAAATACGGGAAATGCGCGCTGTCCGTCATTTCGCGAAACGAATAGCGCGCACTGTCGGACGGCCTCCAATGACGCGGCCGACGCGCGCCGGCCGCTCGATATTGCAGTGGCCGAGGAATTATTTGCGAATCATTGAGAACGGCGGAGCGACATTTTTAGCGTCGCGCGCGACGGACAGTCGCGAGAGAGTCGTGGCGTGTACGCGCCATATGGGCCGCTCATCTATAAAATATTCTATGACGCGCGACGCTAGAGCGCGATTAGTGGCGTGCGACACTGTTCGAGCGGAAGTGTACCGATTTTGCGACCGGAAAAAGTGACCCCTCGGACTCTCTGATACGAGCGGTCCAGATTGCGTCAGGCGGCTGGAGCGGCCTATCGATCGAGTGCTCCTTAAAAGGCGAATCTTCGACAGGAGCGGAACGCTGGTGGTAGGCCTCTGCGTCGGACAGGTCAGGTCGCTTCGTCGGTCTTCGGTTGATGTATGAGACGCGTAGGAGGTCGCACGCATACATGCAGGACTACCAGCGATATGCGTCGGTTCATTACAGGAACGTGGGCGCGACGCTAATGCGACATCAATTATGCGCCAATAACATAACAATACATAACACGTCGCATTGCTTGCATAACAATGCACCGCGACCCCCCCGCCCCCTCCCGCGCCGTTTGCCGGCGACTACTACCCCCGAGCCACGATCGGTACCCGCATATCCTTCTATTGTGCATCGTGTACGGCTGATTGCCGCGCGTAATACGCCGTGTAATTTTGTCGCTCCGAAATTACATTAACGACGGGGCCACGGATTTTCGCCCCGCCGAAGCCGATGCCGAATTGGTCGGTCGGCTGGCGAGGTTAGTCCTCGTGTTACGACGGCACTCCAACAGCCTCCGCGCGTGTACTGGCCGAGACATTCGTGCCGGCGAAAGAAGCCGGCCTCAACTGCGTACGCGTTTGCTGGCACAATTTCCAGCCACCGTTTAGTTCCGTCAAACGCGAGGCGAATTTTTCTTCTCCCTTAGCTTCGCGAGGGTCGTTTAATCTGGTATTTCTGGTCTTTCTGGCTCTGTCTCTCTTTCTCTCTCTCTCTCTCTCTCTCTCTCTCTCTCTATTTCTACCCCTCTTCACTGGCATCAAATCGATTCGCTGATCTTTCTGAAACATCTTTATACGCATCGAAGCGCTCGTTCGCCGCACAAAGTGAAAATCATATAATTATCCCTGATTATATCGGAGCGTCCCGGCTCAAAGCGACCCGTTATTCCCAGCGGCGCGGCCGGTTAGCGGGTAAATTGATATGTTTTTGCAGCGGTTCGCACGGGTTTTTACACTCCGAAGAAAGGTGCGGGGGCGTGGGGCGCGATTGAAACCCAGTCCCACTCTCTGAAATACGATTTTCGATGGGGCCGATCGCGGCGCGACAAGTACCCCCGAGATAGCGGTCAATGGGAAATTGTTTTTCCGTGTTTGCTATCGTCCGATCGGCGCACGGGTGATTAAATTAAAACGGTTAATCCGATAGTGACGATAAAGTGGCGGGTACCGGGAAATAACATGCACGACTGCGCGACTCTACCGGCCATTACTGTCACGCCTATTATCGTCATAACGGTCACACCGACCCGCGGAATTCTACGCGCCGGACGGACAGGGACCAGAAGAGTGCGCCGCATAATTCGCCGGCTCCGCAACTCATCGTAGCCGCATTCGAAATCCTTGAAGTTTCACTCCCGGAACTTCGGCGCGGCGAACTTCGCGACGTGGCATTTAAGCGCCACGTGCTACCGAATTCGTCGAGTTCGTACGTTCGTGCTCGCACCTACGCACCGCCTCATCTAAACAATTTCAATGGAACGTCCACGAAAGAAGTGACGAAAGTAAGAAAACGTTTCCACCGAATCTTGCCCGACGTCACGTAGCACACTCGTTAGACGATACAAATTAACCCCTTGGCCTACACGGTATCTGCCAATTCCGCGTGCCATAGTAAACAAAAAAGTCGATCGCGCGCCGTGCCTTTCAGCTGTTCAGACTTTCAGACTCGTGGTTTTCGTTTATGACACAAATGCTTTACCAGGAGTCAGATTCGTGATTTTCGTTTATGACACAAATTCTTTACCACGAGTCAGACTCGTAGTTTTCGTTTATGACACAAATTCTTTACCACGAGTTAAACTCGTGGTTTTTGTTTATGACACAAATTCTTTACCACGAGTCAGACTCGTGGTTATAGGCCAACGGGTTAAATGCGGACTCCGTCAGGCGCAAGAATTGCCAAGCGCAGAATCCGAGTCTCCACATCCGGCTGTCACGGGAGGACAAACGGCCACATTATCGGCCGGTGAACGTTTCGACAATGAAAAAAAACAGGACTCGTCCGTTCTGATTTGAGATAGACGCCGGATCCATGAGGTCGCCGTCCGTCATTCATTACCGCCCGCTGCATACGAGATGAGATCGAGTCGGCAGAGTGCGGCAGGCCGTCCGGCGAGGCCAGGTACGCCGGCAGAGTTCGAGCAGCTAGACAGGTAGCAGGGAAGTTCACGTGTCAGGATTATTTTCCCCGCGCGCATCGCGTGTCCGCTGGCCGGCGCTCGATCGGCAGCCTAGTCGGTCAGCTCGTATGTGCGCCAGGCCATTCATTATGTACGGCCTGTCAAATGGCCGTGACCGCGAAGCTGCTAAAAGGACCCCTCGCTACGTGGATTCGGGGATTGGCGGAGAAACGTGGCCGGCGTCGCGTCGGTTGGCAAAGGGTTGGAGGGGGGCGGAAGGCGGCATGTCGGGGGTCGTGCGCACGGGGGCTGCGACGAGGAGTACTCGCTCGCGCGGAGTTTGTGTTACGCTCGCGTTTGCGGTGGTTCGGAGCTGCGGTCGCGATTCGATGCCCATTCAGTCGCCCAGTTTTGGTTTGCTTTGGAAATGACCCAAGCACTCCGAACCGAAACCCCCTGAACCGGAAACGCAAACCGTCTCCCCGCCACCGGCCGCCCACCCACCACGAGCTCAGCAATTCGAAGCCACATCCGGTTTCTCTTCTCTCGCTCTCTCAGCCACCTGCGTCTCTCTTCGTCCCTCTGCCTTTCTCCTTCTGGCGCGTATCCTCTTTCTCTCTCTCTCTCTCTCTCTCTCGTGCGAGCCGTCCTCTTCTTTTTTTTTTCTCCACCCTTACCCTCCCCCATACCCACGACCGACGAGCGCACTGATTGCAAAGCGAGTATAGAATGCGGATCGTTCAGCGAAATTACATTCGGGAAAATCACACTCCGTGCGAAATTATTATTATTATTCGTTGAGCGGAGACATGCCCCGCTTCGCGTTGCATTAAATGTAGCACGCTCCCGCGCACCATGGGCAAGAGGGACGGAGACGGCCGCTGGTACGACGGAGAGGAGCTCGAGATTAATGGACGCGAGCGTCCTCTCGACGACGCATAATTATTGCAGGAAAATATCACGGGATATCGTTCGCGACATGCTCGCGATTTCGCTGAATAAAAGATTCTCCCGGTGTACTCCCTCTCTCTCTCACACACACACACACACACACACTGTCTGTCTGTCTGTTTGTCTGTCTCTTTCTATCTCTCTCTCTCTCTCTCTCTCTCTCTCTCTCTCTCTCTCTCTCTCTCTCTCTCTCTCTCTCTACGCTTTTCCCTCTTTCCCATTTCCCTACCCGACGTGATTCACTTCTGTGATTTTCAGTCTGCCATTTCGGCAAATATTTTTCGTTTCCATTATGAACGCGACTGTTTTAAAGCTACACGCTCGACGGATGGTGTGACTTCCGCCAGCGACCCTGCGCGGCGTCGCTTTCTTCCACCGTTTAAAAAATTCACTCTCACCCTCATCTTAAACAGGATCACACGACTCGAAGCACTCCAAACACGATTATCCCAATACAGAAAGTTAAATATTTTCCGCGCGTGCATCCGTGCGCGATGTGAGTCCCCCACCTCAATTATAATCCATGCATAATTATCCATCGACGGAACGAAATTTCGCACTCGAAACCAGAGCCGCCCTCGGCCGAAGACGGCGAAGGAGGGAAACGTTATCATGCATCCGGCCTCTCACGCGGCATTCTAACCTGATGCCACCCTCCCGGCCATCATCGTCGTGTAATCAAACTCCTCCTGTGATCCGCCGTCCGCCACTCAGCCGCGTTTCGAAAGGGGTTAACACGGAACGCATCCCCTCGATGCCACGATAAATCACGCGCCTATTTTGCGAAACGTAGCGAAAGGTGTACACGCTACAGACGATAGCTATTGCTTCTGGGGGTAGACGGTGATTCGGCTCTGTGGAGAGGGGGAGGGGTGGGGGGAGGCTGAGCAGGGCGTAGTTTCAGGTAGACGGAGGAGAATAGAAAAGGGGTAGCGCGGCGGTGGTGAGTTAGTGCAGCGAGGGGGTTGGCACAGCGTTTAGCGCGCGCGCACACACACGGACGCACAAATACAAATAGGCAGGAACCGAGAGAGTGAACAGTACCTTTATGGAGAGTGAAGGATCGGCGGAGGTTGGCGAGGGAGGGGTGGGGGGCGGGGGGGGGGGGGGGGGGGGGTGGGCACGAGAAGGAGAAAGAGAAGGGAAGGGTGCGAGCGTTGCGAGAAAGCGACGGACAGAGACAGAGGCTGAAAGGGAGGGAGTGTACAGAGCGAGGGTTGTTATTGCAGATTGCGTGGAGTGAGGGCCGAGTGCACTCAGCAATGGTACCGAACGAGAACTGCGCTCCGGCTGGTCGGGCCTGCAGTGGTGCAGGCCGGGTGATGCAGGCCTCTCAATAACGAAAATCTATACGCTTTCATTTGTTCGCCCGCCGCGCCGTACGACTTTATTCGCGAAATCGCCGAGGAGCCGGTCCGCTGAATGCGCCGATGCGAGCGCTGCTGGCCCGCGGATAATTCCTCGCCGAGAGCGTCGCGCGACCGGCGCGCGCGGCCGAGAACGGGCCGCGAGCGGGCTCGCCACGATTTGCGTTTTTTGGTCGGCGATTTTTCGGGCCGCGAACGGCGCGAGCGCGCTTAGCCGTTCGTTCCACATTCAAAGCTGACCCCGATCTGCTTTCGGCGAGCTGGGTTGCTGGCTGTTGCGGAATTTAATCGGGCAAACAAAAGTTGTCGCGCGACTTTGAACGAAGGAGGATCGATGGGCTGTGTGCGTGGGGCAAATATTCGGGATGGAATCGAGCGAATGTTTCGGCCGGCGCGAAATCAAGTTTTATGCGCACGTGTACGCCGGAAGATTCTGGTGTCGTATGCTTCTCAATGTACTCCCGGTGTCATCTAGACACGCCTACGTAGCCATTAGCGCGCGTATGACAGACTCGATACTCAGCGGTGCGTATTTCTGCAAAGTCACAACGATGATCGGGCAATTTTCGGTCGGGTAACATTTTCGAGTGGCCCGCCGCAAAAAGGGAACGTGATATCGAGATGTAATGACACGGGGAGAAAAGGCAATCGTAGCGGGCGCGCTATTCGTTGATTTATAGTCGCGCATAGTACTCCTGGCCCGGTGCATGCGATCGCGGGTATACGCGCAATCGTGCGACAATCGAATCGTTAGTCGAGCCGTTAATGAACACCAACTGACGTAGCTCGTATTTTATTTAATAGTCGGGTGCTGCAGGCACTCGAATTGTGTTTTGTAACAAACAACAATGGCCGAGCCCGGACTCGCAACGACGGGCCGGTAATGTAGGGTCGGATTATTGGATCCTACGTGTGTACGGCCTCGGCCATGGCATAATATAAAACACGCCCGTCTGTAATTAATTAAGTAACTAATGGGACCCTGCCGGCGGTCGTTTAATGAGCACCTGCAGTGATAATTGAAAACTTTGCGATTCCTCGCGCGCGCGCGCGCGCGACCCAAAATGGCACCGCTGTTGTTCGTTAGCAGAAGTGCGTTTCATTCGAGCTGAACGCACTTGAGGAGAGTGGAAAGGCGCCTGGAATACCTTAGCGCTTTCCAGAGGTTCAATGCATTGCGAAACTCCCTGTGTCTCCAGGGCTTTTCGATGAATACGGAATATCGATACGCTTTTCTCGCGCGGTCGCCGTGCGCATCGAGGATCCTTGATCAGCGACAAAGTTGTCGTTCTCACGGTCAAACCGGTTTCCAATTAAACGTCCAATACCTCGCTCGACGTCTGCGAACCTTTCTTTCTGCCTTCCGGCGATCGACGGAATTTCGGCTCCGAGCGCCGCCGAAATTAGATGCACAGCCGGCAAACAATAGGAATTTCATCCGGCGAGTACACGGTGCGCGAAAGTGGTTTCGCTCATCGAGAATGGATCGCATCTCCGCTCAGATCCGAAGCTCCGCGTCATACTCCACTTTGACACCCGCAATCGGATCCTTCGTAACCAGACACTTAGATTAAGGACAGAAGATCCCTATCCGAGCGTCTAACGGGTCGATGAATTTCAATTCAACTCGATTCAGCACACTTTCCACGTGCGCAGAACGCCCGCACGATACCTCTTACCCGCGCTCGCACACGACACACACATACGACACGTATCTAACACACCATCGCGGCTGGTCACGTACATACGCACACGTCGGTTCCCTTTACTGCATTCTATTCGCTTCTATTCGGTGTTTACGGCTGGAAAGCATTAACAGAGAAGGAGAGAGCCGGGAAAGGGAGCGGGATATAGGGAGATGGCAGGATGAGAGAGCGAGAGAACGAGAGGGAGAGGAGAGGAAGAGAATCGCATTATTGCAACTCCCCCGTACCCTGAGTCCCGTCGCTACCCAGCTGCCGCTGTAGCAGAGTGTAACAGACCCCATGCCTGGTTCTAGCCCCGAACCAATAAGGTCATTTTTCTCCTGTATAATCCAGCCAACCGGCAAACCGGGTATCCCGTTTGCGCCGAGTTAACGCAGAGTTAATAGCCACCCCATAATGTATCGAACCCCGGAATATTAAGGGATTATGGCCCGGTCGCTGCCTCCAAGTCGGCCGGGGCCAGCGCGTCGGCCAGACTTTGTCCCACTTTCCGTCGTCGTTGTGAGAATTCGCAGCGAAAGAGAAATTGCCGCGCGCGCGCGAGAGTTTCTCGTCCGTGGGATTTTCCGATCGGCTCCGTGGCGCGCGGCTGGGGCTGCGACGACACATTCGGAACAGGGGGAGAACGTCGATACCTCTCGACGACGCGACGGTCTGCCTGCCTTTTGACTGAACGACGTCGGAGATAATAGGAGTGGAGCGTGGCGGGCGTGGGAGGCTGATCATTAGACTTTCACCCATTTTCTCGACTCGCGTCCCAATTCCGTGATGGGATCACTGGTCTGTATATGCGCTGGATGCAGGATTCAGAGCAAAGGGTCTGTGCGGATTAGAGACGGAATTTGCCGTGTTTAGAGACGCTGAATATGTGCTGAGGTTGTAGCGGGTGATTTAAATATGAGTAGTGCGTATGTTACTGAAAATAATCGGGTCAGATGTACCTGGATATATCCTCTTTCTTTGACTGTGTAAGTATGGACTGTTAGGTGCCGCGATAATTTAAGTTTCAAATTGACAGCGCCCTCACATGTTACTGATTACAATGTAAAGGTGTGTTTGTAGGGAAAACATTGTTATAATCAATTCATTTTAGGTGGCATTAAAAAGAATATGTTATGAATGTTTTATGCATCCTTTCGTATCCTTACAGACAGATGTTTATTTTCAAAAAATTCGTATTTCCACCTTTTACTTTTTATTGTGCACTTCGGTATGTAGTACCAATTTTGTAGTTGTGCTCATATTTATAGTAAGACGTCATAATATTGACCGCATAATAATATCATAAAAGGATATGTTATGGACTATTTGAATTTTGTGCGCATTTCATGTACTGTACCTTAGAATTATAGTTGTTAGCTCGTGGTAGCGGTGACGTATTTGGAGCCGGTGTGAAGTACGCAATTCACAGTCCATACTTATTTAATCAAAGCCCTCTTCATTCTATGGCCGCGATTCATAGTCAGATCTTAAGACTTAAGACCCCTTTAATCACCGTCGTGACCAATGAACACTCTCTAAATTTGACTTATAACGGTCTTCAGACTTACGATCTGACTATGAATACCGCCCAATGACTCACAATAGTCACCATTTTCAAATGAGTATTTCCCGTTTCTAATTATGGCGGCCACAATTTCAACTCGATACATGTTTTCGTATATGCCATATTGCATCCAATTTATATATAGATCAATGAATAGGATTCTCCGATCATTTCAAACCTCCCCGATCGTCGTGCATCATAAGAGTCCAACGAGGCTTGATGGAAGTCGGACGAAGTTGGCTGCGTTTTGATTGCGCGATCCATGGGTCGTTTAAAACGCACCACAATACCATACTGGATGGAGGCGAAAGTTAGAGGAACCGTAGGAGGCGGATAAGGGTAGAGAGAGTGAAAGAGAGAGGATAGGTAAGGGGGGATTAAGCCAGAGGAGGGTAGTGGTCTGCCTGAGCTTGCGGCCTGGTAATGTTGTTTTAAGCGCAGCACTTACCACGGCGACAAATAATCATTAGGCAGAGTTCAGCGGCTTGCTAGCGCCACAACCGAGGTGGCTGGTCGCGACCAGTAAATACCTTTCCTACCCTCTGCCGCGCACTTCTATCCCACGCTCCACCACCATCGCCACCGCCCCCCACGCAGGTATCCTATCCGCGTCCCTAAGCCAGATTATCCCCTGAGAGATCGTCGGAATATATTTTCACCCATATCCGTGTATTTCGAGAATGCTCTCCGTTTCTCCCGAATATATCGGTCAGCCTGCTTCTCTCTATCCCTAGTGTTGGGGTAGGCTCTCACCGTAGAAAGCTCGCACACAGCGGCGCGTGGAAATAGTCGACGTAGCAACCGGTTTCAACGCGACATTATGGGAGACGTGCAAATAATACCCGCCGGCCTCCTGCAAATTTAGATTGGATCGCGAAGAAGCCGTCTCAAATATTACATACAGTCAGCCGGTCACATACTGTTAAATCGCACCATCGTCGGAGACAAATATACAGTCTCGCGCTTATATTATTTGACCTGCCACAGGATTCACCGTCTCTCCAATTTCCGCAGATTCAACTACACCGTCTCGTCAATTACCCCCGGGCCTGCGAGCGACACTTGGCACGGCTAATGGCGGTCGCAGTTTGCGCGGCCGCGAAAAAGTGAGCGCGTGAAGCGGCGCCGGAATGGACGACGAGGAAAAATCAAGTGCCTCGCACTGCCGCGCGAACGCTCCCCGCAATAACTTCCCGCCATTCTTTTCGCCGGCGAAAAATCGCGACTTTCCGCACACGCACTACCCCGGCACGCGCCGACAGCGACACCTCGAAACGGCAGCCAGCCGTGGCAGGTCGTTTGTATGTCGCGCGCGGGCCGCAGTTGGCGGGAGGGCTGACGCGCGCGGGGCGCGAGTTTTATAAACTGGGATGAATGCGCGGGGTCGAATGCAAACTGCGGACGCCGGCAGCGGGGTCAAGGGTCGGGAGGTTTATCTTGCTGCAGTTGCGAAGTGATATGGCCCCGGCATTGAAGTCGGGGTGGAATGCGGGACGCTCGAAGGGCAGGCCGGGGCGCTCGGGGATGATTCGTGGGGTGTTACAAGTCGGGATTCAGACCAGATTACGTCGCTCACTTCGCGCTGGAGGACAAGAGGCGGAGAAGGGCGGAGCGCTCATTTTATCCGCGCGGTGTGTCACGTCAACTCGCGGCAATCGATGGCGGCGAGAAGTGTCGTTTGTAAGATTACACGTATTCGACTGCTTTTCATGGCGGCATAATCCTGCGAATCGTGCACACGCCGTTGGTCATAAATGCAGTTCGGAAGTTGGCTGTGTACTTATCCGGGCCATATGTTTCGATCACCTTTCAGAAGCTCTCTCTGCAGCGGTGGCTGGAATGGGAGGGAAGGGTGAATCTGCGTCGAGGTCTCGAGCTGCATTTATGAGAAATGGCGAACGGTCTTGATTACTCAGGACCAACGGGACGGAGTCTGGAATTACCCGGGACTCCCTACAATACCGCTGTGAACTTTTCGTACTTTATTCGACGTGTTTCCTCAGCGTCGGAAGGATTCGGAGGGCAAGACAATGCCTGGGGAAGGTATAACTGAATTAAATATCTCCATGCAGATTGCGGTATCGGCGCGGTATCTGGAGGGAGTGTAATTAAAAAGAGAGCGCCGTCTTATATCGGCGAGCTTATACCGGGCAAGTAGATACTGAAACCGCTCCGCCGTTCTCGTGCTCGCCGCTTTCATTAATTAGTGCCCCGGCAATAACCGTTTCGATACACTTAAATGAGCAAGCCCGAGCGTGGCGGCCGATAATGCGAAATTAGTATAGGGATGAAAAATTCTTCGCAATTAGAGCGCCGCCGGGCTCTTTCCCTATCTAACAAGGGATACGCCGCCGGATTCGCTAAGCTGCGAAAAACCTTTCGCTAATAACCGCCTCCGAGTAATATGCGATTTCGCCGAGCCCGCGCCCGCGCGATTTACGATTTGAATATCGCGTCGAGTATTATGCCGAATATTCAACGCGCGGATAATAAATTTTTAAGGCGCTCCGCCGCCGCCGCCCACTCTCGCGATTATGAAAATTAACGAAGGTGCACCTGCAAGCGCATTTAAAATTGAAGCAGCCTCGCGTGGTCAAAGGTAAACGTCCGATAATTTCGAAATATATAAATACCCGTTTGTGCGCTCGTGACGCGGCAAAGAAATGGTCCGTGCGTTCAAAAGGTTCTGCGCGCCAGTGGCCGCAGGACCTTTCTTCACCCCGAAATTCCCGTGGAATGTACTTACACATTTTTCGATGACCCACTCTAGCGTCGCCGCGTACAAAATTGCGCCCGCTTAACACTCTCACTGTACACCCGCGCGCGTGTTATTTCAGTCAGGATATTTACATTGCATTTAATTGAATTCGTACGAGGCGCGTGTTCTTTGCGTTAACATTTAATTACGGCACCGGCGCATGACTCGGCGATACGGGTATATACGCGGGCATAATAAATTCCGAGCTCAGGCTCGGGCAAATTTGCACGACGCACGCCGAGAGTATAGTGACCAGTGTCCGCGTCAACGACTATCTCTCCGCCGCACTATCGCTCGTCGATTTTTCCTACACTCCGCACCGAGTCCCGCGTGTCCAACCGCGGGCGCGGCTGGAAAAGGGAAAACAGAAAAAGAGAAGACACGCAGGTGAGCCGTGTCCCGTGCGGAGTGTCGTCTGCCCGCTGCCGGGGAGGCCGCTAAATTTTACAAGGAAATTAAACCGATAGTCCGACACGGGCGCCGGGCTCATTTGCATCAATTACTGACCCCCGAAGTTTCTTCTCCGGCGAATTAGCCGCCGGGGAGCGCGTCGAATGCGAGATAAAAGGAAGAAGAGGAGGCGGCGGGACCTATTAAAATAAAGGAGAAAAACAAGTTTCGAGATAGTTGCGTTACGAGCGACGGGGGACGCATAACGATCCGTGCTCGGCGGTCGGCTGAGTTACGCTGCCGTGCCCAGGAAGTTATGCTCCTGCTTATCTTTCGAATTCCGCGCTCGTCCTGCAGGACGTATCCCTCGGTGCATTTAACTCTGCGGAAGCGGAAACGGGATTAAGCGGAGTGCGCGCGCGTCGATCGGCAAAATAAGATTTCTCGAACTGCCCTACTGCGAGCACGCCTCGCTTGCGGACGGAACTTCCGACCACTTTCCATTTTGAGAGAACTCACGCTGCAGACTCTTACGTTCTGGCAAGGAAGAAGGGCTGACTGCGGACGCCTGGGAAGTTTTAACCGAAACGCGTCCCGCGCAGCGCGCCTCGCCGGAAATTAGCAGTATAACATATGCGATGCCGACATCGGAACGGCAGCGTCTAGGTACTGAGCATGCAGTCGGCCGCGGGGGCGAACTTGTTGAAAACAGAACGCTCTTATCTGCGCCCCGTATAACGTAAACACGTTTTCAACGGAGAGTATACTTCGTCCGACTTGTCTCGTGACTCCGGCTGCCTGATAACGCGCGCGTTATCTTAATTTCAATTCAGGGCTAGACTAACAATAAGTGCTCGACGCGTGCGCATTAACCCCCACTTTCGAATATCAATCTGAAACGATCTCTGCATCTTCACTCTTGAAGCGTAAGTATTGTGGGATTAGACACAGCGGAGTTTGGAAAACTATGTATTTTTGCGCGATATGGTCGAACCTTAGACCATATGTACTAATAGACACGGCTTCAGACGACTGCATTGAGGCAAAGATAAAATCATTTATTTAACGTCACACGTGGGCAAAGTAATGATGCAAGTTGATGTGTAATCTCATTTGAAAATTTGAACGTAGCTGCTTGCGTATATTTAGAGCGCATTTCATGCAGTATTCATCATTTGGAATTATCTTTTGCCCACATGTGACATCACATACATGATTTTATCTTTGCCTCACTCTGTCTCGTGGATTCCTACACGAACGGCGTGTCTATGAGTATACATGGTCTAAAGGATGTAGCACGCTTATCCGACACAACACGACAAAACCGGTAACAATTGAATCATTGTAAATAAATGTCGTCTCGTGCCGGACGAGTGTGCGCAGCTTCATTTATTTACGTGCATTCAATCCAATCCTTTTTTTGTCGTGCTGTGTCTTGTCGTCCCGGATAAAGGATTTCGCACAGCTATCCGACACGACACAACAAAAAACGGATTGAATTGAACGCATGTAAATAAATGATGCTGCACACACTCGTCCGGCACGACACGACATTTATTTACAATTATTCAATTGTTACCGTTTTTGTCGTGTCGTGTCAGATAAGTGTGCCAGATCCTTAAGCTTTCATCGAGAACCTGCGCTCGCACCGTATACATCAACAACATTCATCCACACACTTGATCCCATTCACAAAAACAAAAGTGCCTATGACAAAAGACACGAATCGTCCACTTCTACCTCATTCCTCAACCACCACCTTACTTCTGACGCATGCTTCCGCTTCACACATCCTCCCGCACACCATCACTTTCCAACCCCACATTATGATCCTGCCGCAAAAGAAATCGCCGCGCGTCTCGACCACTACAGACGATTAATGAGACCGACGACGTACGGAGAGTCACGCGTGACCATCGAATGGAAATGCGCGGCGCGATCGGTGACAGGATAGGTCGTTCCGGGCGCGCAATAACATGTCGCGGGGCCGGCGTGCGACGGAGGGCAGAAAAAACGAAATGAGCAGCGAATTCCGCTCGCGCAGTCTCGTCGTCGGTGACCGTAGCCATGCGGATATTGTTGGACATTCCTCGGGTCGTGCGAATGCGGTCATCTGAATGCCGGGCGCGTAAACCACGCCGAATGGCCCCGCGAGTCTGGGTCGCAGATAGGGGTGGCGAGGGGCTTGAGAGAGAGAGAGAGAGAGAGAGAGATGGGGGTCGGAGTAGATGCGCTCGGCGGGCGAGGAGGCAGAGGACAGAGGATGAAAGGGTGAGTTGGCCGTGGAAAATCTACCCACGACTGCCAGCCATGCCGCAGCTATGCCGCCAAATCGCGTTCGCGCTATTTTAATTAATCGACGCCGTCGAGAGCTGGAGGCTTCGCGCGCTCGTTTTTGGCCGGGGCGGGGGTAGGGGCGGTAGTTTACCATCCACTAAACCGTGGCTGGCCGGCGTAAGTGAGTCTACCAGATCGTTAGGTAGCTTTCATTTAAACGATTACACGCGGAGCGAGAAAGAGAGAGAGAGAGAGAGAGGAGGAGGAGTGAATGATGACAGAGAGGGTGCGTGGGAAGATTCACGTGGCAGAGAAAAGGGGAGAAAAATAATAGGAACGTTTCTGTCGGTCACTCGATTGGGAAATATTGATGAGACCGCGCAAGGGGTTGGAATACGGCGCGTCTGTATAAGTAAGAGTCGCTGGTCGTAACAAACGATGTATGTACTCGGCGGAAACTGTTTTTTTTCCGAGGGATCGTCCCGGTAACTACACAGTCCTTTTCTCTGGAAGAACAATGACGCGACCCACCGACTCTGTTACCGAGATCCGTAACGTATAGAACCGCGTAATGAGACACCTCCGACACTTAACCGATCCAAGTCGGTATCCTCAATCAGAGTGCAGAGTGCTTCAATCAGAGACCCAGCATCGATGGAGGTCGTGGTCGATGGACGAGGGCTTTATGCGTCATTGTACGAGTGTATACCACCGTATGCCCGTTCCACAGTCGGAAGGTTTAATCAAACACGAGTGTACGGCAACGTGTGCGCCAGACTGCTGCGAGCGATGCAGCGTGCATACATACACATACGCACGCGCCTACGCGTGTACACAATTTTATATGTCGACGTGTCTGTGTATATAAAAATATACAGGCGTGCATACTGGGTGATCGAATTAATCTGTCCATTCAATATTCCTGTCAGTATTCCGCGGCCAGAGGGGGCACTTTCTTCAGTAAAACTCAGACGAAACCATGCATTACTTTTGACACGACTATCGTTAAGAATCGTACAGCGTCGTACCATGATCTCGCACAGCGTTCCATAGAACGCAGAAATGTGAAGCGGCGGGAGTTATGAGACCACCCCGTGCATGGATATGCACTCTCGTACGTGTGCGCTATTGAAACTGGCGGTATCGCCGGGCTATTTCGTTAGCAGGGCAATTGAAAAATACGAGAAGGCCGCATCGGGGCTCGGTGGGAGTGGGCGCGAGAGAGAGAGAGAGAGAGGGGCAGGGGCGTAAAGCGCGTGCACGAACAGTTTGCAGGGTGTAAAGAGGATCTCTTTCTCTCCCTCTCCCTCCCGCTCCTCGCTGCACGCGCGTGAGAATGCATCCGTGAACGCGTGTACGCGTGCTACCGCGCTTCTAACCGTACCTCGGACTACAGGCGACAGCGAGCCGTGCGCCGGGTTTAACTCGGAAAAACAAGATTTAACAGTCGATCGGCGAGATAATCTGCCTCGCGGTACACGCCCCACTATACCGGCGGGCTTTCAGTCTTTTTTAATGGAAATTGATTTTCCGCCGGGGCTGAAAAATGTCGCACGAAATGCGCGCGCCCTCTGGAACCGCGGCCGAAGCTGCGCGGAACGTCCAGTTTTGACAGGCCGCGGCCGCAGCGATCCGAAATTATTCCCGCGCGCGCCGCCTGTTACGCTCGGCGTAATAATCCGTTTAGACCGAGATTTCTCGGCCACCGTCCGCTTGCCCGTCTCGGCTTAATCGCGAACGCTTTTACGGCGCGCGCGGAGAGCCGACCCGACGTTCCGAACGATTCGCCGGGATAAATGGCACGGTAACGGGGGCTCTTAAAAGTCGGACTTGTTTGAGAGAATCGATAGTTAAGAATCGAGTTTAACGAAACGTTGAAACTTAAGAATCGACTGTTTTCGGAAAGAATCGAAGAATCGAAGAATGAAAGAATCGATGAAGATATAATGAAGAATTTGATCGAGGAAAGGACAAAAAGTAGAATCAATTAAATGTGAGGTGAAAAGGATTTGCATTGAATCATTGTACAGGGTGGTCCGCTTGCATAGCTATATAACTTGTATAGTATGCATCGTATGGGAAAATATTGTATATAAAATTTGTAGGGTTTTAAAGGATGCGTTGTGTGATGTATCATTTTTGTTTATTGTTGGAAGCGTTTCGGAGATTTCAAGGTCAAGTAGGTTTTTTTAAATGGAACGAATTGAGTTTTTGTACATATTTGGATAGCGCTCATAAAGTTCTATAACGTTTATTTGAAATAGTTTTTTTCCTATTATGCATAGTTTAAAAGTTATAACAACTCACACAAACGCGGTGGTTTTTCTGTATTACATTATTTACTCCTTCTCCGGCACGAATACAGTCAATGCCCCGTATCTGTGTCACTATTATAACTTTTAATACATACTCTTTACTCTAAGTAGCCTAAGTATATATATATATATATATGTACATACTTTGGTTTCCGCTCTTCGAGTCACCATTTGAGACGTTGACAGCATCGCGTAGACAAGTTGTACCAAAATAGCATGAGCAATATTATAAGAATTATCGTAAGAAAAAACGAAAGGAAAATACCATCATGTGCCGCCGGCTTAATCCTTAACTTACATTTATTTTCGTCCATCTGTTCCATGTCTTGATAACGCTTAAGAACATATAAACATAAAAAGACATGAGAAAAACCTCGATTTATTCTTGAATCTTGATTAGAAAATAATCGCCTTACCAAAAGTCAATAAAACAATCGATTCTTCAGACTAAGAATCAAGTAAAATCGCCCAACCATAGTCTCGTGACCGCGGCTCGCCTTTTAAAAAGTCGCAGACGTCCGTGCGCGTCTCCTCGGTCAGGATCATAAAGTTCGCCGCTGCAACGGCGAGTGGCGCGCGACGCGCCGAGTAAAAGTGTATTCCAGCGCGTTCGAAGGCTGCTATGGGTCGCATTTGAATTTATATTTCCTTAACTACCCTCCAGGTGATAAATCATTCAAGAGCGCCCGCTCGCTCGGTATACAGCCCGAGGGAACTTCCTATTCGTCGGGTCTTAGGAGACCGCCGGCGTCGGGCGACGTGCGATTATCGACACGTTCACGCGACGCTGTCGTGCGAGGAGACAGTTCAGGTCTTCGCTGCGGTCGGTCGGCACTTTTTCAAGCCGACCGTGGAGAATCGTGACCCGCCGCCGGCGCGGACGCCGGTCGCCACGTAATAAAGCGAACGAGGACAGTTTCGGATTCGCGGGGGAATAAATCTGGGCGAGCGCGCGCGGACTCGCTCGCAGCAGATCGCTCTTCCGTACTTCTCAGTCACCCGTTGAGCCCGTCGGGGGCTGGCGTATATCGCGAAAGTCTTCTGGAAACGATCCCACAAGTCGTAAACAACCCCGGAGCCCGTCTGGCCTTGCAGATATATGACGTAATATTTTTGTGCGTGACAGATCCCGCAGGCATTTCCACGGACATCGATCGGGCTTATACGCATCGAAACGCACGCAACGCTCTCTTCCGCGCTCCCTCCTCTTCCACGCGAGTCTTTCGGATGGCCAGAAAGAGAGAGAGAGAGAGAGGAGACGAAAAAGGGAACGAAAAGGTTGAGAGAGAGTAAGAGAGAGGCGGAGGTACGCATCGACAAGCAGAAACGAGGAAAAATGACTGCCGGTAGCCGAGCGGAACAGCAAGCTAAGGAGCTCGCGAAAAATCGATATTAGGCCGCGTCCGCGAAAATGGAGCTCTTCCTTTGTCCTCGCTTCCTCCTCGTTGACATTCGCGTGGCCAAGCGCCGAGAGCTACTCCTCGCCCTCATCGGATCGGCAAACAAATCGCAGTCACGAAGGCTCCGAGCGCTCATCTCCAACTATAATTACTCCCAAATTAACCCGGGGACAACTTCATCGGGGTCGAAAAATTTCCTTACCGACGACAGGCCGGCAGACGGAGAAACGTCGGGACTGGCAAATTGCGGCGCAGAGAGGATCGCAGGGAGGGGGTTTAAGTGTGTGCCCGTCCCCGCTGAAAATGTAATTAGAAGATTCCATTAACCGGGTCGGCCGCGTGGACGCTTCAAGTCGTCGAAAAATTTTCCACGGAGCCGGACAGCCTTCGCGCGCGGTCGTTACCAGAGATGACGCTGGAAATGGACGGTAGATGAGAGGCGGTTGCGGCGGTGGCTGGGAGGGTGGGTGAGGGGGTGGGACGTGGAGGGACGAAGAGGGTTCCGGGCGAGTGGTGTGAGGCCGGCCACAAGAGAGTAAACAGGAGACGGCTGCCGTCGCGACGGTATACGCCCGTAACAAGATATTGACACTGGCCGATAATGGCTCTTGGCCTGCCTGACGACCGCCACCGACGCCGACGTCCACGACGCCGCGGCTCTCGCCCCGAAAAGCGACGCGGCAACTTGAGAAAATGGGGCTGAAATTGCTGAGAGCTTGTGATGTCACTTATACCCCTGCGATATCGATATTTTCGACGGCCTGCGTAAGAAATCATTTCGGCGCGGCTCCGTGTGACACGTTAATCGATTATTTTATTTATTTATTTATTTATTGTTATTAACGTGTTCACACCCATTAGATTTGATTAGATCAATGAAAAATCTACATAGAGAGAGAGACCAAACCTTATTTATCCTAACCTAGCCTAACCTAATGAATGAATTTCAGAATAATTTTGTAAAGAAACATCAAAGAAACCAAATGAAGTACGGAATAACATGTAATAGAATACGATGAATTAGGAGAACAATTTTTGTATGACAAAGCTGAGGCGAGATAACAAGAGATGAAATGAGATGAAATGAGCTGAAACACACTTAAGTAGATAAAGTAAGAGAAACTCGGCGCAATAATAACTAAACTCCACTAACAGTCTATGAATAATAATAACAATAATATTAACAGTAACAGTAAGAAGAAAACGCGGAAGATTTTGATACGCAACGTTTATTACAGTCAGATGAAGATACTTATCCCAACAAAAAAATAAAAACATGTCGAATAGATAACCTCCTCCTTTTTGAAATCGGTTAAAAAGACATTTCATATGAAAAAATGATCTTAGTATCACTAGATCTACCGATGTCGTTAAAATTCCAATTAGATTAATCCCGTCACTAACAATAAGCAGAGGCCTCGAAAATGACGAAACGACGGAAGAAAGAGAGAGAGAGAGAGAGCGGATCGCGTGTGGGTGTCTCTCAAGATGCTTTCCCTGCCCAAAAATTGTCTTTATCAAGACCTACCGTTGTCGAGAACATTTCTTGAGTTCGATCTCGCTCCGAAACAGTACCTACTCGTATCGGAAACGTTAAAATTCCAATTAGATTCCGTCGCAAACAATAAGCAGAGGCCTCGAAAATGACGAAACGACGGAAGAAAGAGAGAGAGAGAGAGCGGATCGCGTGTGGGTGTCTCTCGAGATACTTTTCCGCTCCAAAAATTGTCTTTATCGACCAGAGCACCGGCGGCGGCACGACGTCGACTAACTGGCGACACGTTTCGCCGCGGCGGATGAAGTTCCGTTGATTTTTTCCTCCCCGTCCGACTCCCTTTCGCCGTCCTTCGTGTCTCCGTCTTCCCGCCGCCCCTCGTTCCGCGCCGTTCCCGTTAATCGGCCCAAGTTTCGTTCCGCGAACTTCTTTCGCCGCGGACGAACGATAATTTCACCGTTTCAGGTCAGGTGTCAGGGATAATTCTACCAGGCATTTCTGTAAATTGAAACATCGCGAGCGCCGCGGCCTTCGCCGACCCGCGTGCGTCGGGGGATAATTCGTTTCCGATAGGGAGTTCGAGGGGGTCGAAAGGCGAAAAGTTTGATGGCGGGGTAGTGCGGAATAATTTAAAGTTAAACTCGCGCGCGGCATGCGAGTCCTCTCTCTCGCCGAAGACAGAAGGAACGGAGCCGGAGGACGGTGGAGAATAAGGCGGCGAGAAGAGCGTTGAGAGGGGGGTGTCCATATCGAGACGTGCGAAATGTGCGCGACACCCTCGGCGGAACACGATCTTTTCCAAGAATATCGAATAATCCAGGACACATCTGCCGACGGTCGAACTGATATTCGTCTTTGTCTCCGCAATGGCTGACGTGTGATTTATACGCGAGGATATTGGCTCCAAGATGGCGTTACAGCCGCGGTGATGGATCGGTACGCGTGCTAGTACAATCGGAATTCGAAATCGCGACTCTCGAACGAGCCGACGGGAGCGAGGAAGGGGGGAGGAAGGAGACCTCGCTACCGACTGCTTCGCGAAATTAAACTCTCGCCGAATTCGTCGCACTCGATTCTTCCCTCCCGCTCCTCGAGGCTTCCCCAGCTGCTAACCTCTCGATTTGTAATTTCTCGATTTTTCCGCCCCCACCACGCCTTCCGATGCCCCGAGGCAAAATAAACGAGGAACGATCGAGCGTGGTCGTGCGGATCTTTTTATCGCGCCGCTTCCTCGCCTTATCAGTCGATCGGATCGCTCGTGGCTCGCCACTCGAACGAGACAATATTGATGTGCGAGGAGTTCAAGAGGTTCACGTTCAGGCGGCGCGGAGCAAGTTGCTCTGCCCGGAGGACACGAACGATCTTCGCTTCCTTTTTTTTCCCCCTCCACCCCCCTCCTCGTCGAGCGGAGACAAACGCCGGCGAGGTCGGCTCCTCTTTAAGTTCAACTTTATCAACGGCGAGTGCACGTGACGCTCCGCTAACCGACAAGAAAAGCCGTGCAATCTTTTTTTTTTTTTTTGTCCTTCCCCCTCAACCGACATTCGACGAAGGGTGTTGCGAGGGACGCGGAGAGAAACGTATGAAAGATAAATCTTCTCAATCAGAGGCCGGTGCTTCAGCGTTATGATTACAAATCGATCTGCAGTGTAAAGTACGAAGTAACTGTATCTTTGCGAGAGGTCGTTTTCTGGCCAGAAGGCTTAATACCGGCGCGAAGCGACATTTTTGTCAAAGTTCGTTTGACGTTTGGCGCGATGTCGGTCAATCGCTGGTTAGCTGTTTGTCTTTTAAGCGACGCTCGTGTTTTGATACGTACGTTTCGCGACGGCCGACAACGACGCACGCAAGTTTGCGCGCGCGAAATATGCCGGGGGTGCACGCCTTCCGTGAGAGTCTCGCATTTAGAAGACGAAACGTTTTCATTTCCTGGAATCCATTCCGGCACCTCGCCCTCTGACGGGGCATTAGTACGTACCTGAGCCTCGAGACCGATTATGCCGTGTAAGGCGCGGTTTGTCCCGTTTGTCGCGTCTTTATTCAGTGTCGCTCTCTTCGCCACACATTTCACATTTCGTACGTCGGGATCGTCCGAAGAACACGCTCAAAACTGCTTCAAACGAATTCCGCGTCCGGAAACGCTCAGTACCTCGCCTGCCTAAAATCGAACCTCGCCTCTCTAATATCGGGATACAGATATACGACGATACCGTCCATCAAATATATCAATCATATTATATTGCCCAATGCTGCAGCATTAGATATCGAGTCCGTGCCGCTGAAAACTGACAATCCATCTCCGCTGTAAACCGCCAAAACGCGTCTGTCGATCATATCGAACGTAACAATGAGTACCACGCGCATCACAATACGAGATGGGCGGTAAACATGAAGCCAAAAACATCGTTCATCACGAAATCGGCACTCCCGCCCGGAACACGTTTCGGCCGGCGAACGTATGAGCGATAAGTCGCGCGAAGCGTCGGGCGGCGCCGATAAAATTAGAATAAAAATCTTTGACGCTTCCTCAGCGCCCGCGGAACGCTTCGCGGCCGCAGGCACCGCCCTGACGGGACGCGGAACGAGTCCTCGTATTTTACGCAGTTTACCGCGAAAGCGACTGCCGCGTGGCTATAAACCGTAATGTATTAGCAGGGAAATGCAAATTGAGCGCAAAACCACGGCTGGAAACAATGCTTTTAGTCGTGGGTGGGGTAGGGTGCGGGTCGAGGGCCGTCGGCGATGGGGGCGGTCGGTGGGTAGGACCGCACGATGCCGGCTACTTCGTAAATTAACATTAACCCATTATAAATAAACGCTAACTCGAATTAATGCTAATGCCCTCCTCGCATTAAAACCGATATCACTCGACGCTACCTAATGCCCCGCCGTCGGCCAGTGCGCGCGTCCGATTGTAACCTATGACACCGTCGTCGTTGGCATAGGCTCGTCCTCGACGTTCCGTTTTACAAGAATTCGAATTTACGGCCTCTCGATGACGGAAATTGCGATTGAAAATAAAATGTTACGCGGAATCGTACTCGAACTCACGGTTTCCGAAGGTGATAAATACAAAAAATCAGTGTTGATTGTGAGTGCAAAGTGTCATTAAGGACATGACAGTCGACGTGTTAAAAGGCTGCGCGAGAGGATTCGACGGCAATTCGACGCGGAACAAAGACAGTATCCGGTCTCGTTTCATTACCGCTCGTCGACGATAATTACGCGCAACGCAGATTACCGTGCGCGACGATGTTTGATCGAGGCGACTGGGCGCGAGCGAGAAAAGGAAGGAAGCGCACGGAGACACGGCAGGAGTGGCGCGCTGTAACAGGGAAACGCGTGATATCGAATTTCAATACTAAGACGATTTGGATGACGTCATCGTCGGCAACGCTTTCGCATCTGACACGCTGCCTCGGTTCATTATACGACGGCGAACAAGAGTGGGTGCGAGTCTGTGTGAGCGAAGGTGTGTGAAAGAGAGAGGAACAGGGTTGGCGAGTGTTTGAGATAGGACACGCACACGCCCACGGAGATTGTCGGAAAGAGGAGGTGGAAAGAGAGGGAGGAAGAATGGATTCGTAGAAGAGCGGTAGATCGAAGGCGCGAGATACGTTATCTGAATTCAAAGCAGACGCTGTAACAATGTTCCGCGTCCGCCGAGCGAGTCGAGTCGATGCGCGAGGTATCGAATTCGCGACGTACGTACGTACGTACGTACGTGCATGCATGCGCGAAGGCAGCAGGCAGATCGGGAGCCGCATCCGTTTGCCGATATTAAGGATGGCGCTTAAAAGAGAGCAACATGTGGCAGGTTGCCGCCACCGGCGCACCCGTGGAGCATCGTCGACGGTTTTCTGGATCTTACCCCACTGTATTGCTCTCTCTCTCTCTCTGTCTCGCGCTCTCCTTCTCTTTCTTCCCTCCCTTTCTAACTCCTTCCCTCGTTGCCCTCATCCCCTGCTCACCGTCTCTCTGCATACATACTCGCTCCCCCGAGTTTCTTATTGCGGCGTTACAGATCGTAAATCACTTACGCCGCTCCGTATCGCGTCCTGCGAAAGCGCGCCACGGGTATTACGGAGTCACGAAGATAGTTTGTAAACCGATTTATCGCGCGACTTAAATTATCGTTCATTAACAAACAGGGGCGCCCCGGTAAGAAATGGCCTTTGTCGTTCGTTCTCGTTAGCGCAGGGGGCGGATTTTATTAACGCGGGGAAATTTTGAAATTGATTCCCACTTACGCCTCCCCCTCTCCCCCCCTTCTCTCTTTCTCTCTTTCACTCTGACACACGCTCTCTCTCACTTTCCGCCGTTTCTTCCAGTCGTTCGCGCCCGCGGAACCCACTCCGGACGCTCCCTGCTTGCCGCGCGTCGTTTTCTCACTCCGTCTCTCTATCTGACTCGCGCAGGTTCCACATCTTCTGGCGTTAATCCAGTTTCCACCGGTGGCGAACGCAGACTCGCGCCGACGTTGTACACGGACGAGTTTGTCAGTGAAACGGGCGCTATTAAATCCTAACTGCGTTCGCGAGAGCGCGCAGGGCGGCAATGCGGAGTGAATGCACACATTGAATAAATTAGAGAGCTGGATAAACACGCGGGGATCAGCATCAACGTCCCGCCTGGAGAACGTCGGTTCCGGACCCCCGTACACCCCCTTCCACCCCTTCCGAACGCCCTTCTTCCCTCGCCCACGTCCTTCCCTCAGCCATCTGCAAGAACGAGTCTTTCGTTATTGTTGTTCGGATGAAAGTGGCTAACGCGTTCCACATCCACGTCCGCCACTCGGCTCTCTCGCTGTACTGCAGTAGCTTAGAATTATTCATTCGCGCGCGCTACGTCCTGTTCCTTTTTATTTCACACTAAGACCTCCTCGCGCGTCCCGACGTAATGTTGCGCGCCACTTCGAGCACTGAGCGCGAACGCGCTACGATCGGAAGCAGATGCGAGAGGCTCGAAAGTGTCGACGCTCGTGGCACTGCAAATGGCACGCTGAGTTCGATAATACTAGACGACGTCTTCTGCCTCCCGTGCATCTGATCCGTCGGATTAAGATCAATCGCGAGAGACGACGTTCGCGGATGTAGACGATAAACGCGGAATACGTGATTAAGATTTAAGTACGCGCGCAGATTTTTTGTTGAGTAATTACTCGCGTGGTGCGTAGTGGGTACCACATATGTTATTTATCGTCAGACAACTAAGTCTCAATCAAACCAGTATTACAGCAGTTAATAATTTGATGGTGGTCACTTTCTTCAATAACTTCGTCATCTGAAATATCTGATTCGACTTATAACTGCATCAGTCACTGTGTTTTCACACGAATGTTACTCTGTTATCATCCCTATAATATGTGAAATTGAATTTCATAAAACTCGATAGACAGAATATTTAAAATGAAAAATAGTAAAAAGTTGTAGTCAATTGATGCAACAGTTAAAAAAGTAAACATTCTATATGAACTTACATTATTGCTCGCCTTGGTGTATTTTATACACCACAGAAAAAAAACGTTATAACGTAGCTGCCTGATGAGCACTTGAATTGAACCTGACAAGCATCTCTTGGCAACATGCTAAAGCAAGGATACCTAGACCGACCAAAGTGGGGATACGTGTAAAAACAAGTTACAACCGTTTCTGTATTGTCGGTGCACCGTTCACACCAGCGCGAGTAGAATTAACCGAAGCAGAGACTTGAAACCTTCCCGAAATCTCATTCATAGAACAACGATTTCGACCAGAGACAAATGCGATTTCATAGTTATGAAGCCGGACCGAGGCTCTTACACGATTATCCACGGACATGGGAATAGGTTCTAATGGGACTGTACCTCCACGGTCCATAGTATTTAGACCGTGGCCTACACCGCTGCAAGACCTGGCACGGGGTTGGGACGTTGGAGCAATGTAATTAATAGGGAACACAATGGCTGTCTTGCGGAGGTCGAGACGGATGGAGAAGGTGGAGACGAGGAAGGGGGTGGGTTAACAGGGAGAGAGAGAGGGGGGGGGTGGGAGCGGTGAAGGAGGGTAATGCGCCCTGACGGATGCCGACTGAGAGAGGCAACGTCTCCGAGATACTGACTTCTAGGTCACAATAGGGTCCTCTTCTGCATTGTATACGGCAGCGCGCAGGGGTGCACATCCCTCGCACGGCAATGTCACGACAGTGCCAGGCGACGTTCTCCCAGTCGCGACTTATTCCGCTCAAGTCCTTATAGTTTGCTTTCTTCTTCACCCTCCCCACCCCATCCTCCCCCGCTCTCGTCTTGCGCTACGTAACATTACCATATTATAAAATACTAAAGATACAAGGGCCGCGCGCGGCAGTTTGTTAAGGAGAGGCACGAAACGAAACCGGGAGCTTCCGGTTCGCGATTTAAAATGCTCCGGACGCGAATATTCATTCGTTGCCTCTCACGACTCTTCCGCGGGCGGAATTGAGTTGGGTCCTGCGTTTGGGTAGGAAAAATGGACGCGTTTAGTCGGGAGAAGGCTGTGGCGCGCGGAGCGCAGTATAACTGTCCGTAACGAAATAGAGCTCGACGTGGATAGAGAGAGAAAGCAGGAGAGGGACATAGAGTGACTGGGCTAACGGCGCCTAATGGTAATTCCAAGCAGCCTTTCTGCGCGGTCGTTGCTCAAAGTCTCGCAGCCCCGGTGGCTTCGTAGGAAGACGAATGTGTGCACGATGCGCACGAACCTAGTTGTTGCATCTGCGTCCCTGAGGGCTGGCAGGTCGACGGAAGCAGGGCGGAGGGCAGGCTGAGCATGCACGGCTGAGCACGGATAAATGATTCAGAGTTTTGGAAATATGGAAAGTGGAGTGGCTTAGGCCGGGGCAGGCGTAGGTGGCTGGGTAGGCAGGCAGGCAGGCAGGCAGGCAAGCAAGCAAGCAAACGGGCAGGTAAAGCAGGTAAGGCAGATGCGATGGGTGGGCGGAGAAAGGAGGGGGTGCAGATAGGAAGCGAAGCTAGAAGGGGCGGTGGGCTGAGTATAGGGTCGGAGGCGGCTGCCTATCGGGGTAGGCACACGATTTCCAAGAGTGCTCTTCTAGGATACGACCCCCGCGAATACGTGTGTGCGCGCCTCTCTTCCGTGGCGCGCAGTGGTGGTCATGCCGGTCCGTAAAGTAAATATCCGGGACATGAATATTCGCGTCTTTCCCGGACCCGCCGAAATACGTTCGGGGGAAAATTGTCGGCGCGCCGATCGGGAAACGCGCGCGGGGGCGCATATGCACTGGCAGATATTGCTCGATTCACGACCGATCGAATCTATTCACGACTCGTAATACCGGTCGATCCTCTGCCGTGCCCGACGCCGCTGCCTGTGTGCGTTCGACTGCATGCAACCCGTCGCGCGACTGTGTGCGTCGTCTACGTACGTGCGGGCGCGTATTGCACGCGGCCGGGTACAATGACATCGGAGACACGAAATGGTTTTACCCCGTCGCCGAACATAACGCGATTTCGCGTGGACGGATCAACGACTCCTGCTAATGCACGAGAAATGAGTCAACGGACAGCCCTTGCCGAGGAGTGTAGATCTCGATTATATCGTTAAGAGTGTGCACGTGGGGCAGTTTTTTTTTCTTGTCTTTTTTGGCACTTTTTATTGAGCAGGTTGAACCTCGATGAATTGTATCGCGAGACTTCGAGACGATAGGCGCCGGCTGAGAGTGAACGAGCGAGTCGATAGTTTTGCGAAACGGCGCGTGGCATCGTCACGCTGTGTTTGCACTATTTTTAAAGCTCATTAATGCTCGCTGACCCAGCTCCGCGCGACCCAGTTTATTCCCAAAGGATGCATCCCGGCATCGTTGAGCGCCTTTGCCCAGGTCTTACTCAAAGCTTACCGAAGTTACACGTAACACCTTCGCTACACGTACGTACATAAATACACGGGCGCATAAACGAGCGGGGCCGTTTCGACGTAGGCGTTTGTCTATGTCTGCGCCCGCGCGAAACTCAGCGGCAGAGGGAGAGGGTTGGCAGGAAGCGATCGGAAATTAGAAACCATGTGGCGAGAGTTTCGAGTGCCGGAATTTCAAAACGCTCCCGACAACTCGCCCGACGCCCGAAAGAATCCGAAACTCGCTCGAAGTTTCGCCGTGTGTCCGTGCGCGTGTGTGCGCGTGCGTGTGCTCGTTCCGCCGGCGCAAGGTGCATACGTATCCGCACGTACTCGGAATAAGGCTGGGCGGAAAATCTGTACTACCAGATATCCGCCGTTGTAACGGAAGCCGTCGAAGTGGTTTAAGAGTCGTTAGTAACGCACGCGCGGGGTGGAAAAAAAAAGGAAAAGGATCTCGAGCGTTGAATAGTTTAATCGCAACGATTGATGCGAATCTGATGCGCTCGGGGTGTGAGTCGAAGTTCGTCGGCGCTTGACGTTTAACGAGTCCTCCGACGCGTCGAGTCGGCGGGTGCTAATCTGTATTCACATGACACCGGCTAATCGACAGACCGTCCTACATTTTATAAATATCCCGCGCGCTCCTCGATAGGGGTCAATACTCTCGGGCTCGCCGTCGGCAAAAATAGTTTCCGAACGAAAAACTTTTCTCTTTCGCCCGCCCCCACGGCTTCGCGTAGCCGCAGGTAAGTAAACCGGTTGTTTCGGTGCCTGCCTATGAGGCCTCGAGTTGCGGGTAATGGCGAATGTTCAATCTAGCGTGCGCCGTTTCTTCGACACACCCGGCGCACGTGGTCTTTAGCCGAGAAAAAAAAGGCCGCGCGCGCGCGCGCGCATCGCACTGAGTGAGCGCGGTAACGAGTTTCGGAAAACTGGAGAGGAGATAGCTGTCGCTGGCGCACGGCTGCGTGTATCGCCGGGCAGACCGGTTAATTTCGTTTCTTCCGAGGAAACAATTGGCCCGCGTTTATTTGCCGCGGCTAACGCATTTCATCATCCCGACAATTCGGTCCCGCTCGTGCGTCGCATCATCGAAACGTAATCCCGGCCGGATAATAGTCGGCGCAAGTCGAAACGACAAGCGAATTTTAATTCGTTATCATCGTGTTACGGTAATTTTATCATGCGCGCGTTCTGTAATTAGTACGCCCGTGTAATTCGATAATTGCGATACAATACATACATCGGTTCGCCATGATTAATGAAGTACATATTGCAGCCTGTAAGCCTTCCCTCCGGACGGTAAACGTACTTGTTCTCTCTCTCTCTCTCTCTCTCTCTCCAACCCCTCTCTCTATTTCTCTCCCTCCCGCCGCGAGCTGACGGTTCGTTTGCCAAACAACATTACCGCTACTTCGAATCTTACGATCAACGACCACAAAAACAAAATCTACTTTGACGCGTGGCCCGCAATATCGCGTTGTCGTTGTTTGCCGCATCGGTTTACGAATCGCTATCTGTTTTTCATCCTGTTTACGGTGACGCTCGTGTTAGTAGAGCGTCGCGCGCTATCGACTGCGCGTCCCTCATTATGCCGGGTCCACGCGGACCGAAACTATTCACAGACCCGGACAGAGTGGACCCGGCATTAGATTTTCTAGTTCCCAACGACCGTCAGCGGTCGCGTCGAATTTCCGTGCGGAAAATCAACCTGACTTCGCTTTCGCGTCGAGCGCGCGTCCCCTACCGGAACGACGAGCCCTTTTTCTCTCAGCGAAATAACGTTAATTGATTGGTAATCGCTCGTCCGTGGCCGCAGCGCCATCAAGAATGCATAAATATTTGTTGTTTGGGCGAGGCGAAACGGGGACGCTGTTCGACGCGATCGTCACATTGCCAATGTATGTATGTGTGTGCTGCCGTTAAAGTACACGACCGACCAGCGAATTCCCGGCGAGCGTTTTATTCGAGCAATTTTTAAAAACCTCCTGCGGTCTGCACGCCTCGCACAGCGACAGGGGCTAATTTTGCATGAAGCCCGACTCGGAATTACGGCGGATGATGGATAAAGGCGATATTGATTGCGATCTTCGGGCGAGACGCGACAACCACCGACAAGTACAGACTTCCTTTTGAAAGGTACTCACGGCGCAAATGCGACAGTTCATTTAGATACGAATCGGCACCGAGCGCGCGAGCGTCAATTTCGCCGTAGGAGCGTTTTATATGACGCGACGCGGCAAGTGGATAATGTAACCGATGGAGAATATCGCGGCGGGCGCCGTCGAGGCCCGGAAAATTGACTCATAATTGGCAGGGCTCGAATTTCACGTTTCAAAAAGTCCGAAATGAACTTCCTCTCTCCGGCGAAATACATCGTGGCTCATGAAAATAATATGGAATAATATTGTATAAACGGAAATAAAATACTGGTAATGTAACTTCAATTTAGCCGCGCCCGAACGGCGCGCTCGCGCGTGCGAATGCGTACGGTTGCGTATTTCGTTATTTTCAATGTAAAGTCAATTAATTTTCAACATTCGCTCCCCCCCGTTTTTTTTCTCCCGATAACAAAGCCCCACGCGATAATACATTATTTTATACCTTCCCTCCGCTTTTTCGCCGTGAAATAACTCGCTGCAGCGTTCATACGCATTACAGAAAAGCGCGGCATAACTAAGGAGTAAAAATTCGGAAATATAGTTTCGTACAATTAAATGTGGGAGCGTAGAAAACGCGACGATGACGCGTGTATGAAAGTGCGATGCGAGTGAGAATATGTTGTGTATGAAACAGCGACGATGCGTATGCGATGATGCGTTTGAGATACGTATGCGATGATACCAAGTTTTTCCGTTAAGAGGCCCAGCCAAATAGAGGCCCATCTGGGCTTATATTTGGATTTTGTTTTCCAAATAGAAGTTCATGGGCCTTTCTTTGGGGACAAATGAAAATGTCGCTGCGCGTGAATATTGCGGTATTGCCGTAAATGGACAAGAAGTAGCGACCAATATATTAAATGAAAAATTGCGAATTATCCTTGAAAACAATCATGGACTTAAAATTGAATCTGATGAATGTGGTTGCTAGTGATGGAAGTGATGAAGAATTAATAGAACTGGATCAAGGCGAAAATAACAATTCTTCCACTACTAGCTTGGATTGCTCTGATACAACGGACTCCGAATGAAAATAACTAATATAAATTATTCGCTTCTTACAAAATAATTTTTAATTTTATACTGTTCTGTTGTTGCAATATTTCAAATAAAAATAACTATTCATCAATCGAATAAATATTACTTCAAAATAAACCAGTTTCCGTTTAGAAGACCATGGGCTTCTATTTAGGGACAATATGAGAACCTTAAAAATGCAAAAACCAAATACACCCATACCTCGCTTTACGGCTTAGATACGTTCTGGAAAAGTTGGCCGTAAAGCGAAAAGCCGTATAAGGAATCAATTATTTTTATACAAGTAAAATTATGACAATGTTGTGCCAAACGTTGTAGCACTGCCGCCTAAAGGGAGAAGCTGAAACTAAACAGAAAGTAACAGTACAGCATTTTTTTGGCCGTATAACGAAACGTTGTGGGCCGTAAATCGAAAAAGTGCCATAATTAAAAAAGGCCGTTATAGGGAAATGCCGTATAAAGAGCGGCCGTATAACGAGGTATAGGTGTACAAGCCCATAGACCTCTTAACAGAAAAACCCGGTACGTTTGAGGTACGTATGAGGTGCGCATGGGAATGAGTGACGAAATGTTTACGCGGTTGCCCTTTCATCGCAACGTCTTAGTGACGTCGGTCGGGAGAGCGGGGTATGAAAACGGAGGACGCCCCCGAAGAAGGGCCGCGTCCTATACAGCTAGGACGCTCGAGAAACGAGCAGACCCCCGCGAACAAGTGATTTGAGAGCTGTGATTGAGTATTGAGTATGTATTGCGTTACGATTAGTGTCCGAGCGAATAATAAGGTGATAAGCGCTATTCCGTGGTTTATGTTCCTGTGCCAAGAGCACCATCACCTTTTATGTGTTTAATTAAAGCAGTTTATTATCAAAGATAGATCTATGCGTTCATGCGCGACGTAAAAAGCGGCGTAAATCGCGACCTGCCGCATACGCGCACGCCGTCCTGTATCGTCTTCCACTTAGCTCGCACGTCTGGCACAGTAGTCACGCCCAATATAGCGTCAGCCTCTCCTCGCCCGTCGTTTCTTCCTCTTCATTTTTTCCCTCCCACCTGCCCCCCCTCGCCGTCTTCCCTTCGTTGATTTACCGTCGGTAATCCCGTTAAGAGGCCACCGCTGGCGCCGATTTACGACTCGTCCAATGTTCTAATTCACTTTTCCTGCCGCGCCTCCCGCTTCCGTCGGTGCCTCTCCGCGGACTCTCTCTCCTTCGCAGATGCGTGCCTCGCCGATATACATCTCCCATCCCACTGGAAATACGCTCATTGCGCCGCGGCACACGATGATCTTCCTCGGCCGAGCGGGGAAAAAGTGTCGGCGGACGTGGGCACCGAGCGCGCACGGTAAAGGAGACGCACGGCGGAAGAAGCGCGCCACGTAATTGATTGCCTCTAATCCCAAACTCTCGTGCGCATCGGCAGTTCCCTCCCGGCGCGTAATGCAGCTTTACGACCGCCCGCGATATGGCATCGTCAGACCGGCCTTGAGTTCTCTTCTAGGGAGAAGCCAGCCGCGCTGTCTGGTCCAAGATGCCTCTAAAGCAGGGGTGTCAAACTCAATTAAAACGCGGGCCACTTTAGTGCAACAGGCAAGATTGACGCGGGCCACATTACATTTACAAATTTTTGTTCAATTTATATTCTGAAGTGAGGATTCAGGATACTCGTCTTCAGTAGTTAAAGGGTTAACGAGGGAATTGTGTGTACGGTATTGTCTCGATCTCCCCTAAGCGATGTTTACTTCGTAACGATTTTTTCTATATTCATTTTATTTCAGAGCATCATGCGCCACAAAAAATTACCTCGGGGGCCGCCAGTTTGACACCCCTGCTCTAAAGGTAGTCGCTCGCTGCTCGCGACCGCGATGCGCGACCAATCGATGAGTTTATGCAGGGTGGTCCACGCGACTTGCATGGCTGTATGACTTGTAAAGTATGCGTCGTATGGAAAAATGTTGTGCCGGTAGATGGGTTTCTAGAAAATGCCGTGTTGTGTGAAACCGTGTTATATGAGACCCGGAGCCAGTACAAAAAGGGGGGTTATGTTCCGAAAACTTATTAAAATCAAACATTTGTTTTGACCAGCCGCTTAAGATCGCGGAAATAAAAAGAATCAAACATGGGCCTGCCCTGTTCACGGGCCCTCGGCTGCGATCGCATTTCACAACAGATCGATATAATACGACGATGTCGCATAATTACACTTTATCCTTTTAGATACGACGGGACTATCCACAACACTGTATCTCTGAGACGGCAAGTCTCACCGCGGATGGTATGTAAACTGTGTATGACGCTTTCTGCTATAACATCGGAATACAGTTGCAAATGAGTAAATTTTAATTTATTTATATATTTTCATGTAAACGCACTATAGTTCATTAATCCTTCCCGTCATTATTTTAAGGTAATTTAGTTTTTAAATATGTTACATAAAAATCATGTTATCCAGTGCTGTAGAAGTACAGTGTTGTACAAAGGTTTTCGCAATTTTTTTATCGTGTTAGAGCGAAACAGTGTTATAGGTTGCAGTGCCATACCAGGTTTCCCGTAATTTATCCTATCGTGTTAGAGCGAAACCGTGTTATAGGGTGCCGTGTTGTAGGAGGGCTACCTGTATATCAAATTTGTACGGTTTTGAAGGATGCGTTATGTAATGCATGGTTTTTGTTTATTGGTGGAGGCGTTTTTCGAAGATCTCAAGGTCAACTAGTTTTTTTAAACGGAACTAGTCGAGTTTTTCTGCATGTTTGAATAGCGCTCATCAAGTTCCATAACATTTATTTGAAAGATTTTTTCCTGTTATGCATAGTTTAAAAGTTGCAACGACTCACGAAAACGCGGTGACTTCTCTGTATTACATTTGTAATTCGCTTTCCGGCACAAATACAGTCAAATCCTCGCATCTGTGTCATTATTATAATTTTTAAACTCAACATTTCGTTCGGCCGAAAAGCAGTCTCGATCGCTTTACTCGAAGCGATCCCTACCACCGCCAAGCGAATTGTCCAATCCGAATAGACACACACATGCTTGTAAACTGTAGCGATGAAGAAACAACAGGGTATAGTGAAGCAAGGAAAGCTCATCAAAACCGATGAAGCGTCATTTAAGCGTTTCGAATTCCAGGCGCGTTTGACGTGTTTATATTGAATCTTACAGTTCCTACAAAACGCCGTACAACGATCTGGACTATAAAGGATCTGGCACACTTATCCGACACGACATGACAAAAACGGTAACAATCGAATAATTGTAAATAAATGTCGTGTCGTGTCGGACAAGTGTGCAAGATCTTTGACACGTTCCGTGCCATGTGGGTCGTATACGCCCCCCGCTGAAAGTGATCGTCAGGCCACTGGTATTCTCATTGTATGCTGCGCTTATGGCAGCGTGGGGCGTATACGCCCCACGCGGCCTGAACGGAAAGTCTTCAAAAATCGGCGTGGCACGGAACGTGTTAAGTATCAAACAGATTGGCCGGACAAAATTTCGGCCGAAATCAGCTCTACTCGACTCGTACCCTTAAACGACCGAGGCTGGAAAGAAAGCGCGGCCGGACTCGAGCACGAGGTCTCGGCCGAAGCGAACGATCGCGATTTTCAGACCGCGGCGCACGGTCGGGCCATTTTAATTAACTATTAAACGTGTCGGAAGAAACGCGGTGCCGCCCACTGTACGCCGCCGTACTAAGCTCGAACACGCCCGCCGTGTTTATTTCTCGCCATCGACGTGCCGGAACGATACATGGCCTCGTAAAACCACGGGCTTAAGTGGAAGGAATCGACTTGCAAATATCCCAGACGACGACAACGACGTCGCTCGACAACATTAGGCGACGCGGACGACTTCGTCGCGGGAGGGTTGGAGGGGGTTAAAATGCGCGGGATACGGAATACAGCGCACCCCTTCCACCCCCCCCCCCCTCCCCCCCCCCCCCCTCGCGCCACGGGAAACCTTAACAACGTCAACGATACTTAAGCGGCAGCATAAACGTTGCGTTACGTTCCAGCTTGTAGACACGCACGCACCGCCGGCTTGCCTTGATAGTGATAACAGCCACGAGCACTCGCTCAGCGGAGTTAACGTTCAAGGGGTGGCGTCGTACAGGTTGATCGTTATTTCGTAATTGGGCGGCGAGATTGAGGGAATCAGATAGGTGGGCTCGTTTTCTGGAAAATTGAGAAGTGCCGAGCGTTCAGCGTGAATTACTGCGAATCCTACGATCTAATTTCTGCGCCGCCGTAATCGTCACTCCGGCGGGCTGACGTGCTGGAGGCTCTCCGGAGAGTTTGCATGACGATGATGACGACGGCGCGGATACTCGACGAAATCATGCCTTCCCAGAAACAGGATACTCGTTCATTATTTTAGCCCCGAAAACTCAGCCACAATTACACCACGAACCGAGCGCACTCGCTTTTACGCTGCGCGTTAAATTGAATACATAAACGCGCCGCAGGAAGTGAGTTGTAAACTGTGTACCAAGGACTGCGAATTAGACGTTCCAGTTTCCTCCCGCTCTCGCGCGCGCGCACTTAACAATCGCTTTACAAGCGGCGGTCAGCGTTTTACGCGGCCCCGCCGCTGGTTTAATTAAAGACGACCCATGCAAAACGATTCCTAATGGCCCGCGGATAGGATTCCGCGAACGGGGTCGCGCGCTGACCGTGGTGAAAGAGAGAGAGAGAGAGAGAGAGGAGCTATGAACCGGCAGGACGCGACGACGCGACAAATAATTTTCGGGACGTCGGAAGCGGGTAGCATCTTGCCGCGTCTGCTTGCTAATTCTCGGTGCTAATCCGGCAAATCCCACGGCACCGTCGCGCATTAAAGTCGGCCTTAGACGAGAGAGGGTGGCGACGGGTGAGGCGGAAGGAGACGAGGGACAGTATATAGTTGCGCGTTCGAAAACGGCAGAGGGTTGTACAGTCGTGAGCGGGTGCGAGAAAGGGACGGCGCGGGTTAGCCAAACAGATCGGAAGGGAGGACGAAGAGGGTGGCGCGGGAGTGGAGACGGAGGATACGCAGAGGCGGTCGCGGAAATGCTACTTGGCGATGAGGCTAATATGCATGCGCTCGACCCGGCCAAAGTTCACTTAGATCGCATTGCATTGCATTACGCGGCATTACAATGGTGCTCCATCCCATAGCGCGGAGAGAGCGAGGCCAGAAGTAGGTGGAGGATCCTACTGGTTA